>CM055125.1:252624758-253294758 GCA_029206835.1 Rana muscosa
GCGTTGGGTCGGCCATGACATGCCCCGTCTGATCCAGGGGCCGGCCGGTGAGCTATATGCTCCGGGGCACACATATGACCGGGCTACTGCTGTCCGTGTCAGTGTGCCGTGGCCGACAGCCACCCGGTACCGCTTGGGTGATGGGTCTGTCCGTGGAATGCGTCCAGCAATCCCCACAGGACGGGCAAGTATGTTCCACTTGTCCCGGCAGGATGGAGCAGCTGGGCATTCCTTGGGAGGTCGACTAGGGGGTCTCTCCCTCTCCTTTTCTTCTCTCCCTTTCCTTTTTCCTCCTCCCCAAGCTTGGGCCGCTGTGTGACTGACCGGGGGTCCTACGGGGGGGGCTCCGGGTCCGGACAGGGGGCTGTGCTGTGTATGGGGTCCGCTCGCCTCTTCCCTGTATTTGGGCCTTGTTGGGTGTTTTGTGGGTACTGTTTGTGAGGAGACCGCCGCGTGGAGTGGTCGCGGCCATTTTTCTGTAGCCTCAGTCAGGAAGTCCGGCGGCCATTTTGCCGGAGCCCTTAAGCTGTGCTGAGGCAGCCGGCTGGCCATTTTGCCGGAGCCCTCATGCAATTCTTGCTGAGGCGGCCGGCGGCCATTTTCTAGAGGTCTCCGCTTGTTTTTGCCTCTAGCGCTGGGGGATTTTCTTCCAGAACGGCGCAAATCACACAGAGCACCTTGTGACTGGGAGAGCGGACGGCAGCACAGCGCAGTACCTGGGTCTGGGTGGTGAGTCCTACGGGGGCCCCTCAGTCTGTGGCAGCTAGGAGGGTGGACTTTTAGTGTGACTTGCCTTCGGTCCCTAACGGGTGTCAGGCGAGTGTGGGTCAGCATGGCGTCAGAAGCTGGCGCTTCTTCCCCAGATATACCTGTGATGGCAACCGGTTCCCCTGCACCTGCGGTGCCTATGGACGCTTTGTCGGCGGTCCTGGAGTCTTTTGTTTCCAGGGTGGAAGGGGCGTGCGGGCACAAGGGGGGTAAAAAACGCCCCCTCCCCCCACCGTCTTCTGGGGAAAGCTCAGACTCGGGCCTTGCTGTGTCAACCGGCCCCTGTTCTGAATTTTCAGAGGATGCGGACCAGGACCATTCGGACAGTGAGGATGATTCCGTGTCCGGGTCAGCGCAGGAAAGAGCGCTTGTAGGAACACTTATCACAGTGGTGCGGGATACCCTAAAAATGGAGGATACGGCGGGGGCATCTACAGAGGTGTCGGCCCCTTTTGGGTCTCACAAGCCGGCCCGCACGGCTAAGGTGTTTCCCTACCTGACCTTTTTTGATAAATGTATCTACAAAGAATGGGAACACCCGCAGCGGGCCTTTTCGGTCCCAAAACGCATGGCGGTGCGTTACCCCTTTGAGGAGAATTTCCTGAAAAATCCCCCGATTGTGGACCCCCCGGTATCCAGGTTAAATAAGGTAACCATGATTCCGGTGGAGGGGACCCCTGCCTTTAAGGACCCTGCCGATAGGAGGGCTGAGGCGGTTGCCCGTTTCATGTTTACAGTGGTAGGGTCAGCATTGCAGCCAGTGTTGGCCATGGCCCTGGTGTCCCAGACACTTACTGAATGGGCAAAATTGTTGCACCGTGAGTTGGAAAAGCAACAGGCTTCCCCGGTCAGCGTGGAACTGGTGGACCAGTTGGTGCATGGCCTTCAGTATGTTTGCAATGCAGGCTTAGATACGGCCCCCTTGCTTTCTAGATCCTCAGTATCTGCTGTGGTGCTTGTCTGCGGACCAGGCATTTAAGAACGCTCTGGCGGATTTGCCCTTCCAGGGGGAGAGGCTCTTTGGAGCCTCGCTGGATGACATTATTAAAAATGTTACTGGGATAAGAGTACGTTGCTCCCACAATCCAGAAAAGGTAAGGAGCCTCGCCGTAGGCCAGGACCTTCCCTTTCCGACTCTCGGGTGGGGGGTCGCCTTCGGGAGTTTGCAGCTCATGGACCTCCCTGTTTTCCGACCAGTGGGTCTGCGAAGTGGTTTCATCTGGATACAAGATAGAGTTTCTCTCTTGTCCACCAAACAGGTTTTTTCCCTCAACCCTTCATCTTCTTCTGGCTCATCGGGAAGCCTTGTTAGGGGCAGTGCGGGACCTGCTGAATGCGCGGGGTGATAGTGCCGGTACCGTTGCAGGAAAGGTTTCAGGGAATCTACTCCAATTTGTTTGTAGTCCCAAAGAAGGAAGGGGTCCGTCCGATTCTGGACCTCAAGGCCCTCAGCAGATTTGTGAAGGTGAAAAGATTCAGGATGGAATCAGTTCGCTCTGTGGTCGCTGCACTCTATCCGGGGGATTTTCTGGCGTCCTTGGACATCAAGGACGCATACTTACATGTCTCCATATGCGTCAGGCATTAGGTCTCTGCGGTTTGCGGTCGAGGACGAGCACTACCAATTTGTAGCTCTCCCTTTTGGCCTGGTGTCAGTACCAAGGGTTTTCACCAAGGTGCTCGCCCCGATTCTGGCTTTGCTGAGACAGTGAGGAATCGCAATCGTGGGCTACCTGGACGACCTCCTTCTGAGAGCAGCTTCAGCCTCAGAATTAGAGGAGGATGTGGCGATGGCCAGTCAGACTCTTCGGGAGTTCGTTGGGTTCTGAACCTCCAGAAGTCGGTCTTAGTACCGACTCAACGCCTGGAGTACCTGGACTTGATTCTGGACTCCTCAGAGGCGAGGGTCTTTCTCCCTTCGGACAAGCTGCAGACTCTTCAGGCTGCGGTGAAAATGTTAATGTCCCGCAAGTGGTCGTCGCTGCATTTTTGCATGCGAGTCCTGGCTCAATTCCACACTCGAGTCTTGCAAAAGGAGATTCTGTCCAAATGGGACAAGTCTCCGTTGTCTCTGAATTGTCGGATTCGGGTGAGCCACCTAGTCAGGGGATCCCTGGTCTGGTGGCTGAGTTCTCCGGCTCTTCAGTCCGGGAGGTCGTTCCTTCCTTTTCATTGGACGGTGATCACGATGGACGCCAGCCTGACGGGTTGGGGGGGAGTTTGGGGCGTAGAGTCGGCATAGGGTCGCTGGACGCAGGAAGAATCCTGCCTGCCGATCGATGTGCTGGAACTTCGGGCGATCAGGCGGTGCCTCTCCACATGGTCACAGAGGCTGCAGGGACACCCAGTCACGGCGGTGGCGTATGTCAACCATCAAGGAGGAACAAGGAGTTCGGCTGCAGCATTGGAGGTCGCTCACATCCTGCGGTGGGCAGAGCGGCGCTTGCCGGCTCTATCGGCCGTGCACATTCCAGACGTAGAAAACTGGCAAGCAGACTACCTAAGTCGCCAGATGCTGGATCAAATGGAATGGTCGCTACATCCGGAGGTCTTTCGACTCCTTTGCCTGAGATGGGGCAAGCCAGATGTGGATCTCCTGGCCTCTTGACTCAATCGGAAGGTACTGAGGTTTGTGGCCAGGTCCAAGGATCCATGGGCGGACGTGGCAGGCGCGTTGGTGGCCCCATGGGGGCATTATTGGCTGATTTATGCCTTCCCCCCGAAAAAACTTCTCCCTCGTTTGCTTCGCAGGGTGGAGACCGAGTGGATTCCGGTGATTCTAATTGACCCAGATTGGCCTTGGCGTCCCTGGTACGCCGACATGCCGAGTGCGAATGGTGGCGGATGTTCCTTGGCGACTGCCGATGCGAGAGGACCTTCTGTCGCAGGGCCCTATACTTCATCCTGCTTTACAGTCGCTGGCTTTAATGGCGTGGCTGTTGAAAGTCAGGTACTAAGGGATCGAGGTCTGTCGGACTTAGTAATCTCCACTATGATGAGGGCGCGGAAATCATCTTCTCTGAAGATTTATCATCGCACATGGAAGGCCTACATCTCTATGTGTGAGGAGATGGGGTGGCATCTGCGTACGTATTCGGTTTCCAGGATTCTGCTGTTTTTGCAGCGGGGCGTGGATCAAAAACTTGCCTTAAGCACCATTAAGGGGCAGATATCAGCCTTGGCTGTCTTTTTTCAGCGACCCTTGGCGGCTCATTCTTTGCTGAGTACGTTTGTGCAAGGGGTTCGAAATGTGGCCCCTCCAGTTCGGCCACCGCTGCCTCCATGGGATTTGAATCTGGTGCTCTCGGTTTTTCAGAAACCACCATTTGAAAACATTAGGGAGATCTCCTTATTGACACTCTCTCAGAAGGTAGCCTTTCTGGTGGCTATTCTATTACATCTGCCAGGAGGGTTTCTGAGTTGGCGGCCTTGTCTTGCAAGTCTCCCTACTTGATCCTCCACAAGGGTAAGGCGGTGCTACGCCCGCAGCCTTCATTTCTTCCTAAGCTTGTTTCGGCATTTCATCTAAATGAGGACATTGTGCTTCCGTCCTTGTGTCCTCAGCTGTCACATCCTAAGGAGGTTGCTTTGCATTCCTTGGACGTGGTTCGGGCTCTGTGGGTGTATTTGTCTGCTACGGCTCCGTTTTGGAGGTCAGACTCACTCTTTGTGTCAGTGACTGGTCCGAAAAAGGGCCTGGTGGTCTCGTTGGCCACCATTTCTCGGTGGATCAGGCAATCGTGATCCAGGCTTATGCCTTAAAAGGGCGGGCGCCTCCCTTTCCTGTCACTGCACATTCGACCAGGGCAATTGGTGCCTCCTGGGCTTTCCGACATCAAGCGTCCATTTCCCAGGTGTGTAAGGCGGTGACCTGGTTGTCCGTTCACACTTTCACTGAATTTTACAAGGTTGTTGTGAGTGTATCTGTGGATGCTTCCTCGGCCGCAAGGTTTTGCAGGCGGCTGTTTAAGGTTGCAACTCCTCCATTGAGGAGCTCTGGTTGTTATGGGTGGAGTTTGTTTGCTTGCTGTTCCCACCCCTCGTTTTTTTGACACTGCTTGGGGATGTCCCTAAGGTCAAGATTTAAGTTGCTGTGTCCGTCAATGAACGAAAGAGAAAATAGGATTTTTGTATTCACCTAAAATCCTTTTCATTGACGGACACAGCACCCACCCCTCCTTTTTATGTTTGTACTGCTTTTTGACGAACTGAGCTGCTGGATGCAGTGTGAGGGGTTATAGCCAGTAGGACCGCCCCCTGGGCGGTACTGTGCAGTTTTGCTGTTTTAACATGTTCTGCCTAGTCCTCTCTTGAAGGTGGCGATATAACCCTAAGGTGAAGATTTAAGTTGCTGTGTACGTCAATGAACTTCAGAGAAAAGGAATTTATGGTGAGTACAAAAATCCTATTTTTTTGGTATATTTTTTGCCTCAATATATGCTTTAAAGTGGACCTGAAGTCAAAAAGTGAAGATTTTCTGGCCTATAGGGAGTATTTATAAATTTTAATTTTGCCCAAGCAATGCAAGTAAAAAAAATACCTTTTGCCTTGAATTGCTCCTGAAAAATTGTAAAAAAAAATTGTAGAAAATTCCTGACATGTTATAGCTGAATATCTGCAGTGTATTCTAAGGCACTGCTAGTTCAGAAGATTTTCAGAGAGATTTGGTGATGTCAGTACTGCTGCTCACTGTTCTTACTGGAGAGGAAACTGCACCTGAACACCTGCAGTGCACAGATCTCCTGGCGTATACTTACCTTTGTTTACCTTTCCTGCTGCCTTGTATATTATGTAACAAATCTTTGCTACTGGCAGATACATTTTTTGTATAATGTATAACTATTGTTGCTTTTTATTTCAGTCACATTTAGATTTGTATTTTATACAACACACAAGCCTTGATAAAGAAGGGGGTCCAAACCCCTGAAATGTGTTGGCTGTCTTTCCACTGGTCATTTGATAAGACATTGTATTGGACTCTCAGCTCTTTGGCTGTATCAAACAAACAGAGGTTTGTTTGTAGCTACAGTACATATCAGAACAAGACATTTTAGGTCAGCACATTATGTCACATGTTAAAGGCAGAAGGCATCAAGATAAAAAACCTTGTGTGTGTGTAGCAGCCTCCTCAGCACCCCCTAATACTTACCTGCAAAAATGGGGGAAGGGTGGGACTTTGAATGATTCGTGTGTAGCGAGACCGAGGAAATAAACATGGATATAAAAAAACAATAATTTACTAAACAGCAAAAAACATGACATGTGGCAATGTACCGTATATACTCGAGTATAAGCTGAGTTTTTCAGCACTTTTTTTGTACTTAATATGCTCCCCTCGGCTTATACTTAAGTCACCTTTTTGTGCCTGATCTTCTGGACTTTGGGGACCCGGTACCGGCCGGCCGTAGCTCCCCTGGACCCCAAACTTGGCACACATGTAGCCCCACTCTTCCTCTACAAGTGTGCAAAGCTTGTTGTCCGAGGGACCTATGGCTGGGGAGCATCGATTTTTCAAAGCCGGGCACCCCTTCCATAGACTCCCATGTTAAACTGTAATTTCTCTGGTGATTTTGGGGACCCGGTACCGGTCGGTCGTAGGTCCCCTGGACCCGAAACCTAGAACACATGTAGCTCCATTTCTCTTCTATAAGTGTGCAAAGTTTTTTGTCTGGAGGACCTACGGCCAGGGAGCACCAATTTTTCAAATCCGGGCACCCCTTCCATAAACTCCCATGTTAAACGTCAGTCTAGTCATGGACACAGTGAGGCATGCACATGGACACAGTGAGGCATGCAGATGGACAGCCTAGGCTTATACTCGAGTCAATACGTTTTCCCATTTTTTTGTGGTAAAATTAGGTGCCTCGGCTTATATTCAGGTCGGCTTATACTCGAGTACGGTATATAAACATTATAGAATATAGCACCATATACATGTAAAATGTCAAAGCAGCATGGCACAGATACAGTAAATAGAGTATGACCAATATATGTATGAATGTATAGTGTAAAACCATACAATTTCTTCTTTATTTCATTTACCCACTGGGACACTTGGCTCTAATGGACACTTTTTTTTATCACTATCCTACTTTTTCTATATGTCTATTGGTTTTATACTACCACTTCATATGGGTCATGGATTATATCATATATTTTTGATATTATCACTATATACCAATATAGTTTTACACTATACATTTATACATATATTTTTTTAGAATCCAGCTTCCCTCTTGACTATCACATGAGGAGTCACTTTGCGCTGTTTTTCGCTTGGGGGTTTGCATGTGTGCTCATGGTCTTTCCGTTGGGTCCCTCCCCCAGCTCCCGTGACAGACATTCATGGTCAGCCATTTGATTGCGGTGATAAATGGCTCTGATTCCAGGAATTTTGGGAGTATCCTTTTGGTCCATACATTTGAATATATTGGTCATTTATTTGTATATATTTTCTTTAGAAATTCGATGCATTCGCCCCTGATGAAGTGGTTGATCCACGAAATGCGTCAAGCTCATTAGATGCATCACAATACTCATTTCATCTTTATCAGACCATATTTCCAGTATGTGTCCTGATTAACCCCTCCACATTGGGGATGGTCATACTCTATTTCCTGTATCTGTGCCATGCTGCTTTCATATTTTACATGTATATGGTGCTATATGCTGTAATGTTTATATACATTGCCACATGTCATGTTTTTTGCCGTTTAGTAAATTATTGTTTTTTTTATATCCATGTGTATTTCCTTGGTCTTGCCACACACGCCTCATTCAAAGTCCCACCCTCCCCACATTTTTGCATTCGATAGGGATGGAGGCATATACCTATCCATACGTCTCATTCAAAGTCAAAATGTATCCCCCCTTTTTTATACTAATACTTACCTGAGCCCCATCTCACTCCAGCGATGTCCACGAGTGTCTTAGCAGTCCAGGACTCTTCTCTTGATTGGCTGAGACACAGCAGCGACGCCATTGGTTCCCACGGCTGTTATATAAAGTCAGTTAGCTAATCAGGAGAGAGAGGGGGCAGGTCCAGCTCTGTGTCTGAATAGGACAGGAGGGAGGGGCCAGGAGCAGCGAACATGGACCTGAGGAGTGGAGGATCCAGGCTGCCCTGTGCAAATCCACTGCAACAGAGGAGGTAAGTATAACATGTTTGTTATTTATTTTTATTTTTTAAATTAGACTTTACAATCACTTTAATGTGTGTTACATTAAAGTGGTTATAAAGGCTGAAGGTTTCTACCCTAAGCCATTCTCTGCATTAAAGTGATACTCAAGTCGTGTTTTTTTTTTTGTTTAAAAGCAACAAACATGTTATACTTACGTGCTCTGTGCAGCGATTTTGCACAGAGCAGCCCAGATCCTCCTCTTCTCTGGTCCCTCGCTGGCAATACAGGCCCCTCCCTCCTGCCAAGTGCCCCCACAGCAAGCAGCTTGCTGTGGGGCACCTGAGCCAAGCCGCTGCTCTGTGTGTCCATTCAGACACGGAGCCATGGCTCGGCCCCACCCCCTCTCTCTCTTCATTGGCTCACTGACTTTTATTTACAGCCAATCAGGAGAGACAGTCCCGCACAGCCGAGTCTCTTGTGCAACATCACTGGATAGAGATGGGGCTCAGGTAAGTATTAGATGGGCTGAGGGGGGCTGCTGCACACAGAAGGTTTTTTTTATCTTAATGCATAAAATGCATTAAGATACAAAAAAAACTTCTGCCTTTAGAACCACTTTAAGGTAAAAAACCTTCTGTGTGCAGTTCCCAGTCCCCCCTTATACTTACCTGAGCCCAATCTCGATCCAGCGCTGTGCACAAGAGCACTAGCTCTCTGAGCTCTCTTTATCCTCATAGTCTCAGAGACAGCAGCGGAAGCCATTAGCTCTTGCTGCTGTCAGTCACAGCCGGTAAACAGAGAGTGGGGGGATCGCGCCCCTGCATGAGTGCCCAGATAGCAAGCAACTTGCTATGGGGACACGCGGCAGGGGGAGGAGCCGAAAGCAGCGGTCTGGGACCCAAGAAGAGGAGGGTAAGGGCAGGGCAAATAAGTATAACATGTTTGTTATTTAAAAATAAATAAAAATAAAACCTTTACAATCACTTTAAGGCAACTCATTAATTTGAATGGGCTAAAATGTTCCAGAAAAGGTGCATGCACTATTTTTAGCAGCACAGCACACCGAAACGATTTGTAGTGCATTACCATCTGTTGTGTTGCGTTGCAATAAAGGTGCATTGGGGTGCTGTCCAGAACTTGCATTGTCACATGTTGCCTCGATGGGGAAAAGCTCATTCTTTGGTAAACTTTTAGGAAAATCTGGTTAATTTAGCTTTACCACTCTATAAGGCTACTTACCTTTCTCGTGGCTGCGCCACAAAGTTCCACAAAGTATGGGATATTTAGGTAGAATACGTGTTTATGAATGCTGATTCTTATATGCCCGATTAACACATATACCAGTGTAATTAATGTGTTCCAGAGACATGGTATTCTGTGTTTTTGCTCTTTGTGATATAGAACTCAGATAGGTGATTACACATGGAAAGGTGCCTTATTTATCATCCTCCTTTGTCCCTAAGCCCTGATTTCAGGTATGAACTCACTGTGATTTCAATCCATTTCTGTCGTCTGAGCGTACTTTTTAGTTTTTTGTGTTGTTTCGTTTTTTGTTTTTTTTTCTTGTTTGATGCTGGTTTGTCCCACGAGCCTGGGTATGCCCAATAGGATCTGCATTGTACTAAACTTTTATAACTTACAATACATTTTCAAAAAAATAAAAGGTCATTGGCGAGGACCCTACAAGGAATACTAGTGACTAGTCCTCCACTATTTTTTTTTGGCCAGTTTCCACAGTACAGGTTCTCTATAAGTGCTCTGTAAGCTTTCTTCTTACAACCTCAGCCTACTGTGTTGTTTCATTGTATAAATGGCATGTACACTTTATCTCTGACTCTCTAATACAGGAAAAACATGGATCCTCTAAATCAGTGGTCGCCAACCCTTCGGACCTCACAGACCACTAAACTCACAATTTTGAATCCCGTGGACCACTAACATGAATTTTACATGCTTTATACCCACAATGCTCTGGCTCTCTACCCCCCTCCCCTTGGATCACACTGCTGATTATACCAACAATGCTCTAACTCTCTGCCCCCCCCCCTCACAAACTCTGCATCATGCTGCACCTCCTTATGCAACCATGTGCTCAAGCTCCGTGCTCCCTCCCACAGTATGTGATCAGTGCTGCCATTGAAAGCCCCCTCCTTCTTCATCTTCCACTCTCTGCACTACTCCTGGCGCCTCCCTCTGAGTTCACAGGAGCCAAAATTACAGAAGAGGCATCAGGTATCAATGCGCACATTAAGAACAACACTGGAAACAACATTGGGTGGTATACATCTGTCACAATGTTGATTTGCGGCAGAACTCCTGGAGACCACCAACATTTTCTCATGGACCATCAGTGGTCCACGGACCACTGGTTGCCGACCGCTGCTCTAAATCATTGCCTCAGTATACTAACTGGTTGCCTTCACTGTATATCACAGAAGTAATATACACTTTAGGAGGACCCTTTACAGCAGTCTGCATCCTATGAAACACAAAATAAGCTCCCTAAACAATTTCCTGTATTCTTTGTACACAGGTGATAAATGTTCTTTAATAAAACTTATACAGAAGAAGTATAACCTGCATGCTCAGAAACAATAGTTCTGCTGACAAAATCAGTGCCCCGATGGTAGACTTTTACAGAAGAAATATAAACTGCATGCTAAAAGCCAAAGTATTTCAGCAGACAAGATGGCTCCCACCACACTACATAGGTGACAGGTACACCTTAACAAAGGTGCTGTAGTATATCTACAACATGGATGTTACACTACCTACTACTGATTTCATTACTGGGTAACACAATGTCTCCATTTCACAAGATCATTGTTGTCTAATAAGTTAGAATAAAGCACGAGGGGGAAGATGTGTAGCTCTACAGATGTGTACTCATTAGGGTTCCAGTAAAGCAAGCTGCTATTTATACCAAGCATTCTCTTTAAGCCGCAGTGACTACAGCCCTTAGCATGCTTTATGCTTCCTCGTCAACTCCCTTTTGAAGCCTGTAGCTTTAATCCACAAACTGTTCACGACGCAGCTAAAATCTCCTTCTAAAAAACACTGAACTTGCCAGAAAGGCATATCTGCCTCTGTTTCTTTTCAACTTTTTCTCTCTTCATGTTGGAAAGTCTGTTTAAAGATAGCATGAAAATGTCATATTTTCAGCTAAGGCTTATCTGGAGCAAGCGAAAACTACTCCCCCCACCTCTGCATTCCACTTGCATATGTATAGCATAGAAGTGAAGGCAAAATAAAAGTAATCAAGGTGCTCTTTTACACAGGTACCCCAATCGTATAATGCCTATTTACTGCATGCTGTGCTATCTTACATTTACATGATGATGATGACTGCTACCTGGCCTGAATACTATAAAAAAATGTATGCAGGCCAGGTAGCAGCCTATAAACAGTTTGAGAAAAGATTAATTTATAGAGCAATTAATTGCAGCTTTTCATATGTTCAGCCATACTTTCTTTGATTTTTCATTAAGAAAGGACATATAGGAGTGTGATTTTTGGGACCATCACTGTTAGCAGAGCACATTTTCAAAAGCAATGCAGTACATATGGGCCAGATTAGGTTTTTGAAGCAGTAAGGAGGCTGTGGGTTGCAGTAACGCACGTTCCTTTAAAGCGATATTAATCTCAAAAGCAAAAATTTATTATATTGCAGCTTACCAATCATTAGATGTGGTGGCTGCATCAGTTTTCTTTTCCTTGGCTTTTCCCCCTCTGTTTTTACCTGGTGATCTGGCCAGTAACAATTCTCCTTTATTGATGAGACACAACTGGGGGAATGAGGACAGGAGGCACAGCAGGCAGCAGCATTGTCAGTCTGGGCAGAGGGGCATGTCAAATGTATTAGAAGATACACTTAGGGCTCTTTCACACAGGACTCTGCTTTGCTCAGTGGGGGATTGATCCGTTGATCCCCACTGAGCAGGCGGATGACAGGTCCGTCTCTGCTCACTGTGCAGAGAGGGACCTGTCAGAGCCCTGCTCTCCTCTATGGGGAGATATTTTCCATCCATCTGGAGGATCGGATGAAAACGGACAGGCGGTCCGTTTTCATCCGATCCTCCAGACGGATGAAAAATAGGGTCTCCATCCGTCTGGATTTCACAGACAGGATTGGATCGTATAGCAGTGGGTGTCAGTGGACATGTCACCGCTGACATCTGCCACTCCATAGAGGTGAATGGAGCATCTGATCAGGTCCGCCTGAAAAACTGACAGACGGACCTGATCGGAAAGCCCGTGTGAAAGGGGCCTAAGAAATTGAAGCCAAACTCCAGCTCACGCTTTATAATCAGTTACAGCAAACAGTGTTTTTTTCCTATTGGGATAAAGGTTTTGCATTAATAAATAAAAGCTGTTCATTTAAATCACCCTTGCCAGTGTTAAATGGTTTGTCTCATCAATGTAAACTGATACATTCTGCTGGAGAGCTAATGCTTTTGAAAAACAACAGACGTGGTGGCTGGATCACCAGATGAAAATAGAAGAAAGGAAGCCTAAAAAAGGAAACAAATGCAGCCATCACATCTAAGAACTGGTAAGCTGCAATGTAATAAATATTTACTTTTAGGTTTAATACTGCTTTAATGTATGGTATTCACTCAATAACCTGCGATATTCACATGCTAATGTGCATTGCCTTAACCACTTGCCGGCCGTCAAATGACGGCTGGACGGTGCGGCTCTTGTTCTGGGCGGGCGTCATATGACATCCTCGCCTTCCCGGGCCACTAGGGGACGTGCGCGCACCCGCCGTGTCACTGGGGACCCGATGCGCGTGCCCGCCGGCCGCGATGTCCGCCGGGCACCCACGATTGCCCAGTAACGGAGCAGGACCGTGGATGTGTGTGTGTAAACACACAGATCCACTTCCTGTCAGGTGAGAGGAGACCGTTGGTGTGTTCCTTGTACAGAGGAACCCCTTCCCTACCAATCACATTTATACAGTAATCAATGCATCTTTATAGCACGGATCGCTGTATAAATGTGAATGGTCCCAAAATAGTGTCAATGGTTTCCGATATGTCTGCCGCAATATCGCAGTCACGATAAAAATCGCAGATCGCCGCATTACTAGTGAAAAAAATAAAATATAAATCTATCCCCTATTTTGTACACGCTATAACTTTTGCGCAAACCAATCAATATACACCTATTGCGATATTTTTTACCAAACATATGTAGAAGAATACATATCGGCCTAAACTGAGGAAAAAAATTAGATATTTATTAAGGCAAAAAGTAAAAAATATTGTGTTTTTTTCAAACTTGTCACTCTTCATTGGTTTATATACCGCAGCGGTGATCAAATACCACCAAAAGAAAGCTCTATTTGTGGGGGAAAAATTATAAAAATTTCATTTGGGTACAGTGTTGCATGACCGCACAATTGTCATTCAAAGTGCGACAGCGCTGAAAGCTGAAAAATGGCTTGGGCAGGAAGGGGGTGAAAGTGCCCTGTATTGAGGTGGTTAAAGAGGAAGTAAAACCCTGATGGGTTTTACTTCCTCTTTATTTCCCTGCAAAGGTAAAGCATAATGGGTTACTATGCATCGCATAGTAGCCCATTATGTGTCACTTACCTGAAACCGAAGCCTGCGATGTCACGACTGTCCCCACTAGCAGCGAGCGTCCATCTTCACCCCTCTTCCATCCTTGGGCTTTGTGACTGGCCGGAGTCACGTGACATCACTCCCACGCATGCGCGCGGGAGCCGCCAGTAACAGCATGACTACTTTAGAAATGGCATGATCGCCGTTTCTAAAGTGCGCCGTAGACATCGGTGCACGGCTCTATTGTAAGTATCTCCTAAACCATGGAGGTTTAGGAGATATTTCCAGCACCTACAGGTAAGCCTTAATGTAGGCTTACCTGTAGGTAAAAGTGGTTGTACAGGGTGTACAACCACTTTAAGACCTCTAACTGCAGCTCTCCACCCCCTCATCTGTGATGCTGAAAAATGCAGAAAGATTTTATCAAAAATCGGCACTGAAGGGGTGTACAAAAGAGAAGACTGCAGATAAACAAGTAAAACTTATGTAGCGGGTATGTACTTTTTAAACTGGTGAGGACACCAGTGATGCATAGTTCCCTGCGGCCCAGCAGGTGGCGCTGTCACTTTGGGCCGGGGTTGAACCATCGCTGCAGTGCCGTACCCTTTGTGACCTCTCGCAGCGGTTGTACGGCGGGGCGGGGAACCCGCCGTGCTTGCTGGGAGGGGGTATAAAGGGGGCGGACATCTTCGCCACAAGGTTGGAGTCCCGGGCACCTTCAGCCTGAGGGCTGTGGTTGCGGTCGGTGTCCTGGCGGCCTAGGCCTGGACACTTAGAGTTCGTGTTCCATCCCACACACCTTCAGTCTGGGGTGAGGTACTCAGCCGGAGGCCTGGGGCCCAGTACCTTCCGCTGGGTCCTGCGAGGGATGGATCATCCTATGGGGCCCCGGGAGTGGGGCACCCGAATCCAGAGGCATAAGGGACCGGAGGAGGGATTCACCCGAAGACCTGGTGCAGCAGATTGCCAGTGCCGGGTGAACCTCTGGAGACCGCCCGGAGGGATATCTTTCCCGAACAGGGGCCAAGTTCAAAGAGGAAGTTCAGTCAACGTTCAATGACCGGTGGCAGCGGTCCAGCTATTTCAATCAGGTCAGTGGCAGAGGCCTGCTATTAGGCCTGTGGCAGGGGCCTCAACAGTTCATCCGGTCGGTGGCAGCGACCAAAACTCACGGTCGGTGGCAGAGACCGTGCGCCAGGCCTATTCGCTAGCAAAGGAATAGGAGAGTTCAGTTGTGCCTGGGCCTACTCTATCCTGCACCCCCATGTTCTTCTGTTATTGGAAGTTCAACTGATTGTGTTCACCGTATTGTACGAGAAATAAAAGAGTGTTGGACTTTCAATTGGTGTGGGGCTCTATTATTGGCAGACACGTTTCCATGGAACAACAAGGCTTCGTATGCAGTGGACAGACCCGGGAGGTAACTCAACTAACTTTGCTCAACCCTCTTATACACACGAGGGGAGAGCTTGGCGTAGTGTTCCTGCACTCTCCTCTCCAAGGTACCCCTAGACACATGCCATTCACAATAGGCAAGAGGGAGAGTGAGGTTCCGCTACACGTGGGGGCTCTGGTCCGGGATGTGTTCGTGCTACAATGGAGCTGGAGTTGTTGGAATTTGAAAGTGTCTGCCCGAAAGAGTACCGAGTAGGTCGGCCATATTGGCCACTGCGCCATCAGGCACACCCTCCCTGCTCAGTTCGTGGGCGTGACCCAGGGAAGGAGAAAGCCCACGAACTGGAGTGCAAGAAGGGAGGAGTCCAATCGTGTGAAGGATTACACGTGGGGACTTTGGCGCCAACAAGGCAGTGCGCAATGGATCAGCAGAGAGTCGCCATGTTCACTAATGCATCGTGGATTCCTATTCATCCCACTACCACGAGTCTGACTACCGCTGCTCCAATAACGGATACAGGGATTCGGCTAAAGCCCCGGGGACGATTCGCCCTGTACTCATGCATGGACGTTGAGGCCCTGGGTTTGATTTGTCCCGGATGTTCGGGACTGGTGTGTCAGCTAAAGCCATTCGGGCGCTGCAAGGCCTGTGGAGAGTTCTTATTTGAGGTGGAACCAACCATTGAAAAACCCAGAACCATCCACCTCAACCGCGCTACAGGCCACACCACTCATGAAGGAGGAATCGCTGCTTTTACAGCCATCCCTGTGCGCACTGCAGCGACCGTAGGGGAGGTCGCAATCACTGAGGTACGGGAGAAATCCGAGGATGCTGACTCGGTCGTCACTGCTTCCCAGCGTCCACCGTCAAAGAGGAAGACCGGCTTGGTTGCACCGTCCAGCGGTCGCGGTGGATCACCCTGCTTGCCTACGCCCGCCCCGGATGGATCCGGTAGGAAGAGTCCCGGACATCCCTTCTCAACTTTGGGCCGAGGTAAGCCGGACAAAGGGACTTGGTGTCGGGGAGTCACGGCCCTGTGTGCCCGCGGGAGGTAGCAATTCAGCCTCCACTACAGGCTACTTGCCCGCGGAGGAGTGTGACACCTCCGACCTAGAATCGCTCTCCGATCCGGGAGACAATGTCATCATAGATGGACTTTTCGCTAAGAAGGGCTGGGACAAGATGCCTCTCTCCTCGTCCCGCAAAGTCAGGGATCCACCCATGTCTACAGGGGATAGTACACCCCGGGTGGAGGCACCAGCGCCTGAGGAGGGATCCCGTCCCCAGTCTGCCCTTCTACCTCCGGTGCCTCCTGCATCTGGCACCGGGGAAAAGAGACTTGTTGCGGCCATCTATGCCTAGAGTGGAGGTGGTCAAGGCACCTCGTCACCCAGACGCCATCGTCCAACCGGGTGAGGGAGACCGGGCCACTATGCCTCCGCTGGCGAGACTTCAGCGTCTTTTCGGCCAAAAAGTTGCTACCGGGTACGGGTGGGAGTACCCGTACTTACCTAAGGAGCTTCTGTATGAAGTGGAAGTCTGCCGGGACCGCTGGTACAACGAATTTGTGTGGGCGCACCTTCAGGTCCCACATGCCCACAGGTACCTCGCGTGTTCCCCCAAAGGCTCTCAGCGGTTTAAGGACTGTAAAACAGAGTGGATGTTGGGTCGGCACATCCATGCTGACAAAGTGTTGATTCGACGGAAAGAAGGGGAGGATGTTGAATATCACATAGAGACTGTGGATAAGCATTTCAAGCCCCTTGTCTTGCCGCATCCCAGATTCTACTTGTAGGAGAAAAGACTCCTTGCCTTGTGCTTTGTTGCTGCTGAACTTTCCGGTGTTGTTTCCCGGGAAAACCCAGTGACTGTACCCGTGTTATGGGTGTTTGTGCTCTCTGGAGGAATTGAAGGACTGTTGCCATTGTTTGTTCTTCATTCTTCCATCCCGCAAAGTGATTATGGACTTTGGGGTAGTTAGAAAAAAAAAGAGAGAAGAGGATCTTCAACCGGTGCAGTTACCGTGACACTGTCACCAGGTGGCAGTGTTGCGCATCGATATTCACTGTTCACTCACACACTGATGCCGCGTACACACGATCATTTTTCCCGTCGGGAAAAATTTCATTTTTTTTTTAACAAGAAAAACTACCGCCTGTGGGCTTTTTGTCATTTTTCCCGACGGGAAAAACGGCATTAATCACGACGAGAAAAATTAGAACATGCTCTAATTTTTCTCGTCGTGATTCCCGTCGTTTTTTTCCGCGGCAGTTTTCCCATAGGGAAACACTGCCACGGAGCCCACACACGGTCGTTTTTCTCGACCCAAAAAAAAAGTGTTTTCACCGTCGAGAAAATCGGTCGTGTGTACGCGGCATTAGAGAAGGAAAGGGTTTCTCTACGGAGAGGTTCTTTCATTCTTACACAAACATATGTGTCAGGGATATGTGTGTTTAACGTTCTTTTCCCCTCTGCAGGAGAACATCTCATCAAGACCACTGAGAATGGGGTGGGTCTTAGTCAGGATGGGTGAAAGGGAATGTTGTTGTGAACATGTGATTCTGATAATGTGGTTATGTGTTGTTTGTTTCCTTCCTTTCCCTTTCATGTCAGGTTCAGGCACAACTGTTGGTTAGATTTCAAAAAAACTTTTTTATTTTTGGAATTCGTTAGTCGGTCTCTGGATCAGGCTAGGATGGCCCTTTTTGGGCATGGTTTGCTCCAGACACTGGGGACCAGTGTCAAATAACAGGGGGGAGAGTGTAGTGGGTATGTACTTTTTAAACTGGTGAGGACACCAGTGATGCATAGTTCCCTGCGGCCCATCAGGTGGCGCTGTCACTTTGGGCTGGGGTTGAACCATCGCTGCAGTGCCGTACCCTTTGTGACCTCTCGCAGTGGTTGTACGGCGGGGCGGGGAACCCGCCGTGCTTGCTGGGAGGGGGTATAAAGGGGGCGGACATCTTCGCCACGAGGTCGGAGTTCCGGGCACCTTCAGCCTGAGGGCTGTGGTTGCGGTCGGTGTCCAGGCGGCCTAGGCCTGGACACTTGGAGTTCGTGTTCCATCCCACACACCTTCAGTCTGGGGTGAGGTACTCAGCCGGAGGCCTGGGGCCCAGTACCTTCCGCTGGGTCCCGCGAGGGAGGGATCATCCTAGGGGGCCCCGGGAGTGGGGCACCCGAATCCAGAGGCGTAAGGAACCGGAGGAGGGACTCACCCGAAGACCTGGTGCAGCAGATTGCCAGTGCCGGGTGAACCTCTGGAGACCGCCCGGAGGGATATCTTTCCCGAACAGGGGCCAAGTTCAGAGAGGAAGTTCAGTCCACGTTCAATGACCGGTGGCAGCGGTCCAGCTATTTCAATCAGGTCAGTGGCAGAGGCCTTCTATTAGGCCTGTGGCAGGGGCCTCAACAGTTCATCCGGTCGGTGGCAGCGACCAAAACTCACGGTTGGTGGCAGAGACCGTGCGCCAGGCCTATTCGCTAGCAAAAAGGAATAGGAGAGTTCAGT
Source organism: Rana muscosa (assembly GCA_029206835.1). Lineage (NCBI taxonomy): Eukaryota > Metazoa > Chordata > Amphibia > Anura > Ranidae > Rana > Rana muscosa. Next base: position 252,643,122 of record CM055125.1, read on the forward strand.
TGTGCCTGGGCCTACTCGTTCCCACACCCCCATGTTCGTCTGTTATTGGAAGTTCAACTGATTGTGTTCACTGTATTGTACGAGAAATAAAGGAGTGTTGGACTTTCGACTGGTGTGGGGCTCTATTATTGGCAGACACGTTTCCATGGAACAACAAGGCTTCGTATGCAGTGGACAGACCCGGGAGGTAAATCAGCTAACTTTACTCAACCCTCTTATACACACGAGGGGAGAGCTTGGCGTAGTGTTGCTGCACTCTCCTCTCCCAGGTACCCCTAGACACATGCCATTCACAATAGGCAAGAGGGAGAGTGAGGTTCCGCTACACTTACGTAGGAGGATTTGTTTAATCTCTGTGTATCATCTGAGGCTGTTCACTTCACTGAGTATATCAGAGGGTTTACAGCCACTGTAAGCAGCCTGTTCATTTTGAATGGACTGTCAATGCACCACACTGCACATAACCTGGACATGCAGCAATTTTCTCAATACAGGTAAAATGCTAGTGTGCTGTGCTGCTCTGCCTTGGTGTTTTGGGGTGCTGTTCAAAATGCATGACACTGCTAGAACCATACTGTAGTTCATGCATTGTTGTACGTGGGCAAGTTATCTTAACACACTAGTGTGTATGCGTTCTTGGAACTACAATACACACTGTATAATTTTTTGTCTAATGCCCCATACACACGATCGTTTTTCTTGCCATTTTTTTTCTTGCCGTTTTTCACGTCGTTTTTTTTCATGTTTCCTCTCAAGCCTGTCTTGCGTACACACGATCATTTAAAAAAACGATCAAGCAAAGCGCAGTGACGTACAACACGTACGACGGCACTATAAAGGGGAAGTTCCGTTCGAATGGCGCCACCCTTCATGTTAGTAAAGTTTGTTGAGCGACGATTCGCTCTTTTCAGTCTCGTGCTTTTCAGTCCGTGACTGCATGACGAATGTGCTATCTCCATTACGAACGCTAGTTTTACCAGAACGAGCGCTCCTGTCTCATACTTGATTCTGAGCATGCGCGTTTTTTTCACGTCGTTAAAGCATACACACTATCGTTTTTCACGTCGTTAAAAAAAACGACATGAAAAACTACGTGAAAAAAGAGAGCATGTTCGAAATTTTTAATGGCCGTTTTTCACGTCGTTAAAAATGCTCTGGAGCCTACACACGATCATTTTTAATGGCCATTTTTTTTAATGGCATTTTTAACGGCATGAAAAACGATCGTGTGTATGGGGCATAAGGCTCAATTTTTTAACCGAATTGGTTGGTAATTATTCATCCCAGCGCGGTTTCGGCCTGGCTTTAGTGGTGTTCCTTAGAGAGGTTTTATTGCTTAAAATGTTGGCTTCCAGTCACAGCCTTGCATCCTCTGGCACTGCTCTGCAAGCAACATACTAAAGCCGGCCATAGACAAGGCGATTTTCTTTCCTGCAACCAGAGGTTGCAGAAAAGAAAACTGCTTGATTTCCCATTTCCATTGCATTCTCCCTGCGGGGGAGCTGTCCCTGCCATAATCGCTTGTAAAATCCATTACAATATACAATGTAATACTGACATATAATCTCACACATAGGTTGGACTTGATGGACTTGTGTATTTTTTCAACCTCACCTACTATGTAACTTGGGTACATTCAGCCTTCCCATACATGGTTCGAATCTCGTCCAGTTCCTGCTGAACTAGCCAATATTAGAACCACCTACAGTGAGGGAAAAAAGTATTTGATCCCCTGCTGATTTTGCATGTTTGCCCACTGACAAAGAAATGATCAGTCTATCATTTTATTGGTAGATTTATTTTAACAGCGAGAGACAGAATATCGACAAAAAAATCCAGAAAAACGCATTTCAAAAAAGTTATAAATTGATTTGCATTTTAATGAGTGAAATAAGTATTTGACCCCTTCAGAAAACATGACTTAGTACTTGGTGGCTAAACCCTTGTTGGCAATCACAGAGGTCCGATGTTTCTTGTAGTTGGCCACCAGGTTTGAACACATCTCAGGAGGGATTTTGTCCCACTCCTCTTTATAATCACTTTAATGACTTCAATAGGATTTGCAAAGGATCGTCTTTTTATTTTTTGTAAATAACAAACATGCCATACTTACCTCCACTGCGCAGACCGTTTTGCACAGAGTGGCCCTGAACATCCTCTTCTGGGGTCCCTCGGCAGCTCTCGCGACTCCTCCCCGCATTAGATAACCCCCTAGGAGAAGCGCTCCTCCGAGCGGGTTACCTTGCGGGCGCGCTCCCGAGTCTAGCATTTAGCCACGAATGCCGAACTCGGCCCCGCCCCGCAGTGCCTGCATCATTGGATTTGATTAAAAGCAGCGAGAGCCAATGGCTGCGCTGCTATCAATCTATCCAATCAAGAGCCAGGACCCCGTGGAGAGAAGGACGGCGCGTCCCCACTGAGGAGATGAAGGGGCTCAGGTAAGTAAAACAGGGGGGCTGGGGGGTCGGTGACTGCCAGGTATTTTTTTACCTTAATGCACAGGATGCATTAAGGTGAAAAAACACGAGCCATTACAACCCCTTTAAGGTTTTGAGGCTGACTTTTGGTAACTCGAACCTTTAGCTTCCTTCACATATTTTCTATAGGATTAAGGTCTAGAGACTGGCTAGGCCATTCCAGGACCTTAATGTGCTTCTTCTTGAGCCACTCCTTTGTTGCCTTGGCTGTGTGTTTTTGGTCATTGTCATGCCCTGGCTGAGGGAAGGAGGTTCTCACCCAAGATTTAACGGTACATGGCCCCGTCCATCGTCCCTTTGATGCAGTGAAGTTGTCCTGTCCCCTTCGCAGAAAACACCCCAAAGCATAATTTTTCCACCTCCATGTTTGATGGTGGTGATGGAGGATGGTGTTCTTATGCTGCGTACACACGACCGTTTTTCCTGTCATGCAAAAAAACGACGTCCTCTCAAGCCTGCCTTGCATACACACGTTCAGGAAAAAAAAACCGCTTGAGCAAAGCGCGGTGGCGTACAACACGTACGACGGCACTATAAAGGGGAAGTTCCATTCGAATGGCGCCACCCTTTGGGCTGCTTTTGCTGATCTCGTGTTAGTAAAGTTTGGTGAGAGACGATTTCAGCCTTGTGCTTTTCAGTCCGTTAGAGCGTGACGAATGTGCTATCTCCATTACAAACGCTAGTTTTACCAGAACGAGCGCTCCCGTCTCATACATGATTCCGGGCATGCACGTTTTTTTTTCACCTTGGAAAAGCATACACATGAGCGGTTTTCGCGATGAGAAAAAACAACGGGAAAAACTACGAGAAAAAAATAGAGCAGGTTCTAATTTTTTTGCGGGCAGTTTTCTCGTCGAGAAAACTGCTATGGAGCATACACATGACCAATCTAAAAAATGGCAGTTTTCTCGTCATGAAAAACGGTTGTGTGTACGCGGCATTAGGGTCATAGGCAGCATTCCTCCTCCTCCAAACATGGCGAGTTGAGTTGATGCCAAAGAGCTTGATTTTGGTCTCATCTGACCACAACACTTTCACCCAGTTCTCAAACTGAGATTAGGAGCACTTATTTTAAGAGGGTGCTCCTAATCTCATCTCGTTACCTGTATAGAAGACACCTGGGAGCCAGAAATCTTGCTGATTAATCGGGGATCGAATACTTATTATACTCATTAAATTGCAAATCAATTTATAACGTTTTTGAAATGCGTTTTTCTGGATATTTTTGTTGTTATTCTGTCTCTCACTGTTAAAATAAATCTACCATTTAAATTATAGACTGATAATTTCTTTGTCAATGGGCAAACATACAAAATCTGCAGGAGATCCAATACTTGATTCCCTCACTGTATGGCCAGCTTAAAGTGGTTGTAAACCCACTTTGGAAAAACAAAACAAAAAATTAACACCTGCAAGACAAAGGCATAATGAGCTAGTATGCATAGCATACTAGCTCATTATGTAATTCTCACCTGGGATCGAAGCCCCTGCTGCGGGGCTCGACACAGCACCGGCCGGCAACATGTCTTCCCTGAGTTACTTCCAGGTATCGCGGCTCCGGCGCTGTGATTGGCCTACGCCGTTGTCTACGTCTCTATTGTAAATATCCCCTAAACCGTGGAGGTTTAGGAGGTATTTCCAGCACCTACAGGTAAGCCTTAATCTGGGCTTACCTGTAGGTAAAAGTGGTTGTACAGGGTGTATAGCCACTTTAAGTCAGATGATAAAGCCATAGGTGTGCAGGGCAGATCAGAACCTCTCCTTCACAGCTCTGTTTGTAAAATTTGGAGGGGAGTCCTTAGCAGTCTGGGGTGTCTTTAGTCAGTGGAGTGCTTACAGGCCAAGGATGGATGACTTTTAGTCTGGGACTGTCAGTTATTAAATCATATCTAAACCTAAAAAAAATACTATATTGCAGTTTACTAGTCCTTAGAGGTCAGGCTGTATTAGGGCTCGTTTACACTTATTTATTTTTATCTATTTATTTCAGGTACTTATATAGTGCCGTCAATTTACTCAGCGTTTTACATATACATTGTACATTCACATCAGTCCCTACCCTCAAGGAGCTTACGACCTAAGGTCCCTAACACACATTCATACACATACTAGGACCAATTTAGACAGGATCTGATTAACCTACCAGCATGTCTTTAGAGTGTAGGAGGAAACCGGAGTACACGGAGGAAACCCACGCAGGCACAGGGAGAACATGCAAACTCCATGCAGATGGTGTCAGCTGGGGGACTGTAAAAACAGGTGGTTGAGCCCCCTTAAGCTGCAAAGGCAGCCAGATGGGGGTGTACACGTGCCATGGCTGCAGAAAATATTATTCCCCTTGTTGCCTTTGGTGGGCTGTGCCACTACTGAACGTGACCCATTTAGGTGAATGGGGCAGCTTCACAACCGCCCTGTACGGCAGTGTGTAATGTATTACTGCCTGTAAACCTAGCCTAATTTTTCTTTTTTTTCTTTATTTTCACCTGGTAATCCTGCAAATAACATGCTTCTTGTTACTTTGTTGTTGCCTTTATTTCTGCACTGTATCATGCAGGCTGGATTTCAAACATGTCTGCTTTTGTTCAACTCCTTTACTTGGTAAATTGATGGGACTAGATTTCTCCCATTTCTTTCTTTAATCCTTAGCTGGCATTTGGGGAGCAACTCAACTAATACACTGCTGTAGGTACCGCTGGATTCTGTGTGTTGTTCATAATACGCTTCCACCTTTGGTGACAGGTGGCAATATTTCTTGCCGCATTGATGGTCGGTTGCTGTTGGCTTAGGTCATCCTCGATGTGTCTAATCCACATTGTCTTCCGTGCTGCAAGGACACAGCAATTTAAGCAGGATCAACAGATATTTTGTGCACTTGCTGAAAATGTACTTGCTGGAAAAAACGAGTGCAGCCACCACATCTAAGGATTGGTAGGCTTTAATATATTACATTTTCATGTTTAGGTTTAGATATGCTTAACTTCTTGAGACCCGGGCCATTGACAAATGACGGCCACAAGGTGGCTCTACAGGTCCGGGAGGCCGTTTTTTTACGGCCTCGGCTCCTCCAGCCACAGGGGGGGCGCACGAGCGCCGCCGGCGCGTGCACGGCGCGTCACTGAGATGCCGATGTGCGTGCCTGGCGGCCGTGATGTCCGCCAGGTACCCGCAATCGCCCGCTACACAGCCAAGGACGTGGATCTCTGTGTGTAAACACAGAGATCCACGTCCTGTAATGGAGAGGAGACCGATGCTGTGTCACTTGTACATAGGGACACAGATCGGTCACCTCCCCCAGTCATTCCCCTCCCCCACAGTAAGAATCACTCGCAGGGAACACATTTAACCCCTTCCTCGCCCCCTAGTGTTAACCCCTTCCCTGCCAGTCACATTTATACAGTAATCAGTGCATATTTATAGCACTGTTCGCTGTATAAATGTAAATTGTCCCAAAAATGTGTCAAAAGTGTCCGATGTGTCCGCCATAATATCGCAGTCCTGACAAAAATCGCTGATCACCGCCATTACTAGTAAAAAAAAAAAAAATAATAAAAAAATAATAATAATTCTATCCCCTATTTTGTAGCCACTATAACTTTGCACAAACCAATCAATATACGCTTATTGCGATTATTTTTTACCAAAATTATGTAGAAGAATACGTATCGGCCTAAACTGAGAAAAAAAATCGTTTTTTTTTTTTAAAAAAAATGGGATATTTATTATAGCAAAAAGTAAAAAATATTTTTTTTTTTTTCAAAATTGTCGCTCTTTTTTTGTTTATAGCGCAAAAAATTAAAACCGCAGAGGTGATCAAATACCGCCAAAAGAAAGCTTTATTTGTGGGAAAAAAAGGACATCAATTTTGTTTGGGAGCCACGTCGCACGACCGCGCAATTGTCATTCAAAGCGTGACAGTGCCGAAAGCTGAAATTTCACCTGGGCAGGAATATGTGCCCAGTAAGCAAGTGGTTAAAGTGTACGTAAACCCTAACAGTGAACTTCTCTTATTTGCTCCCTTTTGGACAGCTAAACATGGCATTGGAAATGTTTTGTAATACCTGTTATGTCGCGTACACACAACCGTTTTTAATGTCATTGAAAAAAACAAAGTTTTTCTCGACGTGATTATTCTCAAGCCTGCCTTGCCTACACACTATCATGAAAAAAAATGCTTGAGCAAAGCGCGAAATGTACGACGGCACTATAAAGGGGAAGTTCCATTCAGATGGCTCCACCCTTTGGGCTGCTTTTGCTGATCCTTGTGTTAGTAAAGTTTGGTGAGAGACGATTCGCGCTTTTCAGCCTCGTGCTCTTCAGTCCATTACAGCGTGACGAATGTGCTATCTCCATTACGAACGCTAGTTTTACCAGAACGAGCGCTCCCGTCTCATCACTTGCTTCTGAGCATGCGTGTTTTTTTCACGTCGTTAAAGCCTACACACGGCCGTTTTTCATGACAAGAAAAACGACGACGTGAAAAACGACGAGAAAAAATAGAGCATGTTCCAAATTTTTAATGCCCATTTTTCACGTTGTGAAAAATGCTCTGGAGCCCACACACAATCGTTTTTAATGACCAAATTTAAAAATGAAATTTTTATCGTCATGAAAAACGGTTGTGTGTACGTGGCATTAAAGTGCAAAAAATACCTGTGGATTTTGCCAGAAATCATGTGAGCTAATAGCTTCTTGCTCATGCACAAGGAGGAGGCATAGAGATGAGAAGGATGGGAGATGGAAGAGAGGTCTGTGTTCTTTGTATTGCATCAGAAATGTAGGCAGGGCTGACAACGTGTTTTTCAGAGCCGAAAGTGCACAGTGTTGTCATGACAAAGAGTAAGGTAGAAGCACTCTATACTTCTGGCACATCAATAATTATTTTTTTCTGTGTTTGCAGCATGTTTACAGAGATTAAACATGGGGAATTGTATGAGTATTCCAGAGATGTACTACATATTTTTTCTTTTTTGCTTTGGAATAAACTTGAAAGTGAAGTCTGACTGGAGGTATAGGGGAGTTTACTCTGGGATTGGGAGTGGGGAAATGCACAGGGAAATCAATGCCAAATTCAATGGCATGAATTTTAGGCCATGCACAGAATTCTAACAACCTGTGTTGGACATCTATGGGGTATAAGCCCTTTTATATGTTTGCAAAGTATATGAGGTATATATATTTATCTAAAGTAATCCAAGATGCTGGTATATTTATTGCCAGGATACCTAAAACTATTCAGATTTTTCTTAAGGATAAAAATATACCTATTATAACGTGCCATGCATATGTTTTCTTACTTGCAGAAACGTAGATTCTAAGTTACAAAGTGCTGTTGCAGTACTTGAAGTACCGAATGAACAAAATTACTCCAAGGTGTGCATACAAAGAACTGAAAACTGTGATTTAGACAACGGAAGTAAGTAAGAATATAACAGTTTTTTTTTATGTAACACAGATCTATTCTGACATTCTTGTGCATGAGATCTGTTGGCTGTTTTTATTATCACTCTTTACTGTGTAAAGCCACCTGACAAAGCATGTAGAGTAGGGTGACCAGACATCCCCAGTTTCAGGGGACAGTCCCCAGGTGGAGGACACTGCCCCCTGACCAAATCTGTCCCCGGTTTTGTCCCCGGATTGGATTTGAACAGGGGCTCAGGCAATTTCAAAAACAATCAGTGCAGAATAAAAAAAAAATCTGAATTACACCCCCGCTCTGCCGCGTCTACTAGCTTAGGGGGTGTATTTTTTTCCATTATCTGTGCCCCTTTCTGATGATCAAGTGCTGGTCGGAGCGGAGGGAATATTTCTTCAGTTTCGGGTGCCCATTCAGCTCCACTCGCATGTTCTTCTGCCTTGGCTCAAGTCCCGGCCAGCCGCCTGCCTGCTTATCTCCTTACCTTCCCTGGCGGAGTGATCTTCCTCCTCTCCCACCCAGTAGTAGCCGGGGCCCGGAGAGTAAGACTTGACAGGCTGTGAGGCGGGCGGCGGCGATGGGCAGAGAGTCGCTGATTGCCGCCATTACTAGTAAAAAAAAAAATATATATCCCCAGAGTTCATTTAAAAAATCTGGTCACCTTAATGTAGAGGTAGAGAGGCATGTGATCCTAAAGCAAAAGGACATAAGTGCAAGGACTTTTTAGGCAGCACTAAAGGCGTGAGCACTGGTTTGTGTTACAAGTACACTATGAGCAAAAACACACATACAGTACATTATTAGCAACAACAATCTGCTGCATATTCTACCTTTATTTTGTCTTTATGACTATTCTGGCTATTGAGAACACATGTCAAATGAGTAAAGGCTTCTCTAAGACACTCTAATCAAGTACCAAATCCAGTTCTATGTGATATTACAAACCACACAAAGTAAAAAACAAAAACCTTTAAGCTGCATTTCTGCAGTGTGGTTAAATGCCCGTGCGAATGCTACGCCCCCTGCAATATTTTCTCATCCCACTAGATTGCAGTCAGGGGATTGTAGTCAGGCGCAGCATTGTTGCCACACTATAATAGAAAGCTGTGTTAGGTTAGGGTGACCAGACATTCCCGGTTTCAGGGGACAGTCCCCAGATTGAGGACACTGTCCCCGGACCAAGTCTGTCCCCGGTTTTGTCCCTGGATTGGATTTGAACAGGGGATGGGGCAATTTCAAAGAAAGTCAGTGCAGAATAAAATAAAAAAAATCTGAATTGCACCCCCCGCTCCACCGCACCTACTAGCTAGGGGGGGTGTATGTGTATTTTTTCCATTATCTTTGCCCCTTTCTGATGATCATGTGCTGGTCAGAGCGGAGGGAATATTTCTTCAGTTTCGGGTGCATGCCCGTTCCGCTCCCGCTCGCATGTTCTTCTGCCTAGGCTCAAGTCCCGACCAGCCGCCTGCCTGCTTATTTCCTTGCCTTCCCTGGCAGAGTGATCCCCACCCAGTAGTAGCCGGGGCCCGGAGAGTGAGACTTGAGAGGCTGTGAGGCGGGCGGCGGTGGCGACGGGCAGAGAGTCGCTTATTGCCACCATTACTAGTAAAAAAGAATATGTCCCCGGATTTCATTTTAAAAATCTGGTCACCTTATGTTAGGTGGACCTATCTGGTAGAATAAACAGGTATTTATGGGACTTTGCAGGTGGACTAACAGAAAAATGAAAATGCAAAAGCACTTATGTGTTAGTTTACCTTTACAGAATTATTTTTAAGGTGAACTAACAGACACCCTCCCCACCCCCCTGTACTTATCTCTGAGGTTGCCAAGCTGTCAGCACCCCCGCAGTTGCTCCAGTGGTCTGGGGTTTTGAAATATTTTCCTTCTTCTCTATGCAGCGCTTCCAGCATGGACCAGATTGATTCTGATTGGTCAGCACTGTCACATTAACAGCACTTGCCAATCGGACTCCATCTGGTCCCTGCTGGATTGCTGGAAGTGCTGCATGTAGAAGAGGGAGAAGAGCGGGGATTACAAAACCCCAGACTGCTGGAGCAACTGCGGGGGTGTTGACAGCTCAGCAACCCCAGAGGTAAATACAGCAGAGACCAGGGGGGGGGGGGGGGTTGGTTGTCTGGTGTTCACCTTTACATTTTTTCTATAAAGGTGAATTGACCATTCAACAGCACTTTTTTTTTCAATGTGAGGCCATAGTTCTACTTTTAATAGAAACTCTGGTCTCATGGATGAAAATCTGTTAAATGTAATAATTATTTCTATTTCATGGATTTATGTGCTTTCCGGCAATATGCAGTCCAGGACCTGACATCCTGAAAATGTTTTGAGAATTGTCCTTTTCTCTACATGATACAGTCAGCACAGCTTGACTATAGTAAAACAAAAGGCAGCCCCTAGTTTGTTAAAATGGCTGAACTTTTATTTTTCAGTTCAGATTTATACTGAGTGTTCTGTCTCAACTACAAAGCGATAAAGTTCATCTCCAGGTTTAAGTAGGCCTTACTCAAGCTGGTTTGATATTCATCCCTTGCATCGATACAGGCAGTTTAACTCAATGAATAAACTCACAGTTAGGACGACAGACGATGAATCCTTTCGAATGTTCCGTTTAATGATGGATATTCATAGGTAGAAAAACGTTGCAGTTGTAAGCCACATGTAAGATGTTTAGCATGGAAGATATACAGGAGTAATGACCAGAATCAGGAAGTGGAGGAGATATATAAAGAACTACGGTGAGAGAGAGAGTTCAGCTAGAAAGAAGGGGACAGATCTTAAAGACACAGAGCAAGAATAATCACATAGTGTAACACAACACTCCCCGTCTGAAATCTTTAGATTTCATAAACTTAAACTAATATATATAATTTCAATAAGTCCAATACTGATAAATGTCCTGGAACCTGTAATAAAAAACATGCAACAAGCAAATAATAAACGTAAGTTCAACAGGATGAAGAACATAAAGTCACAGTATGATGTCTTCAAATAATTCCAAAGTTCTGAGTAGAACCTGTAGATGGCAGCAATGTACTCCCCGCCGTGCCGACAGCATGGCTAGTCCTTGCACAAGGCACTCACCTGGCAAAAGGAGTACTAACTCTGTAATTGGTCGACTAAAGGTTTGTGTCGCTCCTCCCTTGGTTACCTTGACTTCTACCTTCCGGACTTTGTTATCGTCGCTGGGCATTACTTTAGTAATAAGACCCATAAGCCACTCATTCCGACAAACTTCCTTGTCTTTTAGAAGGATGAGGTCTCCAACCTTAAGATTCGGCTTAGATGCTTGCCATTTGTGACGACCTTGAAGGTGATGAAGATACTTTTTCTTCCAGCGATGCCAGAACACATTGGCTAGATGCTGCACCTGCTTCCATTGATGCCTGTAATGGTGTGACCGCAGCTTCTGTTTTGTACTTACAGAAGTGTGGAGTGAGGTGTTCACAGTTCTTATTTTCTTATCATCTTCAGGGTTTACTAGCCCATAGGTGGTGTCAATAGGGAGTAAGTAAGAGTCCTCACGCAGAAACCTTGGAGGTGACAGCCATAAGCTGTCCTGAAGAGTGGCAGGTGACACGGCTCTGGTCCCACAGTCAGCTGGGTTGAGTTCAGTGGGAACGTGATGCCATTGACTTGGTAGAGAGAATCTCTTGATACGTTCAACCCTGTTGCTGACGTACACATAAAATTGTTTTGTTTGGTTGTTTATGTAACCAAGTACTACCTTACTGTCTGTATAGAAGGTGAAATAATCAATTCTAGTGTCCATTTCACGTCGTATGACCTCGGCAATTTCTACTGCTAGCACGGCTGCACAAAGTTCAAGTCTTGGTATGGTATGTGCAGGCTTGGGTGTGAGTTTTGCCTTGCCTAGGACAAAACTACAGTGTGATTCTCCATTCAGTTCAGAGGTCTTCAAATAGGCTACTGCAGCAATAGCTTCAACTGATGCATCAGAGAAAATATGAATCTCTCTCTGGTTAGCGGTTGAAGTGGATCCTGGAACATAGCAACGGGGAATCTGAAGTTGTTCTAGTGACTTCAAAGAATATCTCCACCTTTCCCACTTGTGTTGATTCTCACTAGGCAAGGGAGTATCCCAGTCTATGTTCTCAGTAGACAACTGTCTTAGTAAAATCTTACCTTGAATGGTAACTGGAGCAAGGAAACCCAGTGGGTCATAGATGCTATTCACCACGGGCAGGACTCCTCTCTTAGTGAAGGGTTTGTCACAAGTTGACACTTGGAAGGTGAATTTGTCTTGCTTGATGTTCCACAACAAACCCAGACTTCGCTGTACAGGAGGCACATCTGTACCTAAGTCAAGGTTTTTTAGACTAGTGGCATAGTCCTCAGAGTGAAAGGCATTCATAAGTTCCTGGCTGTTGGATATAATCTTGTGCAGTCTAAGGTTTGCTACAGACAGCATCTCCTTTGTTCTGGTGAGAAGATCAATTGCTTCTTTAGCAGTTGGAAAGGACTTAAGTGCGTGGTCAACGTAGAAGTTTCTTTCAACAAATTGACAGGCATCAGATCCATATTCAACTTCTCCAGTCTGAGCTGTTTTCCTTAGCCTATAAGTTGCCACTACTGGGGAAGGACTGTTACCGAAGACATGTACCTTCATGCGATAATCTATAACTTCCTTGTTGAGGTCATTGTCCTTGTGCCATAGAAACCTGAGGTAGTTTCTGTTGTCTTCTCTGACGATGAAGCAGTGAAACATCTGTTGAATGTCGGCCATTACTGCTACAGGCTCTTGTCTGAAATGAATCAAGACTCCTATTAGACTGTTGTTCAAGTTGGTTCCAGTAAGGAGCATGTTGTTAAGAGAAACACCTTCGTGCTGAGCACTGGAATCAAAGACAACTCTGATTTGGTCTGGTTTGCGTGGGTGATACACGCCAAAGGATGGAAGGTACCAGCATTCTTCTCCCTCCTTTAGTGGGGGAGCAGGCTCTGCATGATCTCTGTCAAATACATTTTGCATAAAGTCCACAAAGTGCTTTTGCATCTCTGGTTTCCTGCTTAAGTTTCGCTTTAAGGAGGAGAATCTACTGATGGCCTGCTGTAAGTTGTTGGGCAATCTCTCTCTTGGGAGACAAAAGGGTAGGGGTGCTACCCAGTTATTGGAGTCATCTTGAAAGAACTCATTGTCCATTACCTTGATGAATTCTTTGTCTTTCATTGAAGGAGCCAGTATGTCATCTTCACTGGTTGCTTTAAACACTGTAGAGCCGAAGTCGCCATCATGGCAGGAGAAAGGGCTTGTGTCACCTGAGATACCATGTTGCCATTCGTGGCTGGCTATCTTCTCTTTCACCCAGTAGTGATGTGGGCATGGCTCAAAGTAAGTGTTTCGGCCATTTGGCAGAACATTTGTCTTGAATGACGAAATGTTGGTAGGTCTTTTAATTTTGCCTATGCAGACATTGCCTATGATGACCCACCCTAGATCCGTGCACTGGGCAAATGGGGCATCTGGGGGTCCACTGACTTGTCTGTGTACCTTGTGAACTCTTAGAATGTCTCTTCCTAACAGAAGAAGGATCTGAGCATCTTTGTCAAGCGGCAGTATCTCATTTGCTATTACCTTGAGGTGAGGGTGATGGAAAGCAGCAGCTGGAGTAGGGATTTCTTCCCTGTTAGCAGGTATCTGATTGCACTCAACAAGTGTAGGTAAGGGTAATTGCAAGTTACCTTTGAGAGAAGATACCATGAGTCCATGAGCCCTTCTTCCAGAAACCTCTATAGTTCCACTACAGGTACCCAAGGTGTAAGGATGAGCTTCGCCTTTTATTTCAAATAGATTGAACAATTCCGATTTTGCAAGTGATCGATTGCTCTGATCGTCTAAGATAGCATATGCCTTTAGAGACTTTTCTGGTTGATCCTTGTGGTATAGGTTCACCAAGCATATCTTAGCACAGGACTTACCACAGCGGTCTTCTCCACAAACTTCAGTGCAGGATGAAGAAATGATGGTAGAATTAGGCACTTGGTCTGTATTCTCCCCGCCATGCGTTAACCTGGGAGGATCGTTGGCAGGTTGTGCAGAGCTGGGCTCAAGAGGATGGAGGGCTTGCACATGTTCTTCAGAGCCACACTCTATGCACTTGATGGACACATTACAGTCCCTTGCAAAATGTTCTGTAGAAGCACAGCACCTGAAACGTACCCTAAATGTCTTTAAAAGCTCCTTGCGCTCTTCCAGAGGCTTTTTCCTAAAGCCAATACATTTATTGAGGGGGTGTGGCTTCTTGTGTATGGGACACTCTCTGTTAGGGTTTTCAATCTTCCTACTCTGTTTGTTCGTGGCCAGAACTGTGGTAGGAGTGGGAAGGATGTCAGTCTTTTTCACAGACACTGGGCCTCTATGGTTTCTGTAGTTGCCCTGAAGACTGGTACTCTTAGGAAAGGGTGAGAAGAGGCTGTATTCACCGTAGGAAAAACTTGGATCGTTCTTGGTCTCTGCAATTTTCCAGATGAATTCACAGAAGAAAGAGAATGGAGGGAAGGAAACCTTGTTCTCTCTTTTGTATGATGACCCTAGTGCAGTCCATTTCTCTTGCAAACCATACGGGAGCTTGGAGACAATTGGGTTTACCCCTCTTGGAGTGTCAAGGTAACTGAGTCCAGGTAGTTTTGGGTCTGTCTTGGCTAGCTGAAGCTCAAGGAGAAGGTCACTCAGTCTCTGGAACTCCTTGTTGTCCTTACCGGATATCTTTGGGAAAGTTTCCAGACGCATGAACAAAGCATTTTCTATAGCTTCTGGACTGCCATAACTTTGCTCTAGTCGCTCCCATGCAGCTGTGAGGCCTGCAGTAGGATTGTCCATGAAAACCGATCTTAATGGCTTAACACGTGCAGCAGATAGAGGACCAAGCCATTTGATCAGCAGATTCAATTCTTGATCAGCTGTAATGCCAATATTGCTGATTGTAGTTCTGAAGGCACATTTCCAACTTCTGTAGTTCTCAGGTTGGTCATCAAAACTTGTAAGACCAGTCTTTGTGAGCTCTCTGCGAAGCATGTACCTCACAAACTCTTCTGTCTCAGTTGTCTCCGCCTTTATGTGTGATGCTGTTGGCTGTATGGTGCTGATTGCGTTATCTTTGACATTGTTGTTAAAGGACACAGGGAAATATGGTGCAGCAGATGCATCCAGGTGAGTTGCTTGCTTGAAGTCAGTTGTTCCAATGGTACGTTGATTCAAGGCTGTACCGATGACTGGAGATTGATGACTTGCTTGAAGCTTGCGCTGATGCTCTGTGACGTATGAAGGCAGGCAATGTAGGCAGGTAGGAAATGCAGTGGAGTGATTTTGAGTGCAGGAAGTTGCTGGAACCTCTTTAACTTGAAGCTGTGAAGGAGTCTCTATGTAGTCGGGAGCATTGGAGACAATGGAGTGTGCACTGCTGTGGCTTAGGACATAGTCTTTAGTGCGTTTGAGGGGGTCTTCCATATCTGCTATGTTTAGGTTAATGCTGTCTTTCTCACTTGCACCTTCGTCTGCACTGATAGCTTGCTGTAGGACCCTTAGCTTTGCCATAGCTGCGCCATGTTTACACTGTTCATTTAAGGTTTCCATTGTTGCTCTTTGACGGGCTGACTGAGCTTCCAACTCTGCTCTTTGACGTGCTGACAGCGCTTCCAACTCTGATCTTTTTTCTGCATATGCCACCTGCACTTTGCTGGCTTCCACTTCAGCGCGGGCATTAATAAGTCGCTCACTGAGTGTTGAGTATCTTGAACTATGGGATCTTGACGAGTTTTTAGAACGTCTGGTGGAAACAGATCTGTGAGATGCAGTGTCCTGTAACAGCTTTATTTTTGCTTCTGCCTTTAATCTGGTTTGCTGGATAAAACTGTCTCTTTCAATATTAAGAATGTTGACACGCTTTAACTGCCTCATCGCATTTTCTGTCTTCATGTTTTGTAAGACATTAGTAAATTTGATGCTGGTAAGCTGATAAAGCTCATATGAGGCAGAAAGTTGTTTAATGGCGCCCTCTAGTGTCAGTAGTTCACGTTCAACAGACACTGTATTGGCTTCAGCAAGGATTTTCTCCCAGACTAATTCCAAGCTATTTGACAATTCAGTCCTTGAAGCTTCATAATTCTCCATTACTTTCCAAGTGGGTTTAACTGAGCGTTTGGGTAACTCAGTTTCTTCAGGAACTTGTGGGGAGGTAGATGTGAGTTCACATGCAGAAGCTTGGTCACTCATGATAGCAGACTGACTGTGAAAGCAGGCAGGATCTGTGTGCTGAAATATGACACTGTGCAGATTGTCTCAGGCTATAAGGCTGCCATGTGCTGCTCTGTCCCTTCTGTCTTGCTATGAGGGCAGTAAATCTTGTCTGTTTCAGTACTGACATGCAGAAATCTTGTAATTAGGCTGTGAAACTCAGTTTTTCTACTGTTCTGTCTCAACTACAAAGCGATAAAGTTCATCTCCAGGTTTAAGTAGGCCTTACTCAAGCTGGTTTGATATTCATCCCTTGCATCGATACAGGCAGTTTAACTCAATGAATAAACTCACAGTTAGGACGACAGACGATGAATCCTTTCGAATGTTCCGTTTAATGATGGATTTTCATAGGTAGAAAAACGTTGCAGTTGTAAGCCACATGTAAGATGTTTAGCATGGAAGATATACAGGAGTAATGACCAGAATCAGGAAGTGGAGGAGATATATAAAGAACTACGGTGAGAGAGAGAGTTCAGCTAGAAAGAAGGGGACAGATCTTAAAGACACAGAGCAAGAATAATCACATAGTGTAACACAACACTGAGTATAAGTGTTGCGGCAGAGTTGTAAAAACATAAGAATATCAGACTGTGGCACTTTTAATACCCAGCAATGCATGTTACATGTTTTCCCTGATGAAGTCACGTGTGGTGACATAACGTGCAGGGCGTGGCCAGAGACTGACGTGAACCTGAAGTTTGATGTGTAGTGACCGGGACGGTCATAGAAAGACGGAAATACCCCTGTAAAATGATGACGCACAAGGGACCGAATCCATACTTTGTATCATTCTGTATGGTTTTAATTCTTGAACACTATGTCAATTGATCTATAACTTTTTTTGTTCTTAATAAAATTATATATTTTTTGTTATGTCTATTGTTTCCTTGCCTTTAAAGTCCGACCTCTGGTTGCCCTCTTGGAGTAATCTCCCATGTTCCCTACCCCAGTAAAATATCGTGGGACGGAATCTCATGAGGGCTGAAGGCTTTTTCACTATTTGATGCGGTTTATCTACTTATTGGAGGTGAGAGTTCTGTGAGCACATTTTTAGCCAGATGTAACGAATATACATTGGAGCCTGAATTTGGATCATCATATGGACTAGAAATAATTACTTTGAAATTTTCACCTTATGTTTATCATCACTTTGAGATTTTATTTGGTTTATTTTTTCAAATTATCTATATAATTTGCTGAGTGATAATACATTACTGTGATATGTCATAACACACTGCAGTACATGTGCACAACGCACATCAGCGAGTGTGTTATGTGCACCATAATGCAAAGCCGCTAATGTGGACAAACCTTAGTATGTTGGTGCACCGTACAAAATGTGCATTACCGCAAAGTGTGTAGTGCACATGTGTACATTATGTGTGTGTGGGGGTGGCATTTAACCAGTTCCCGCCAGCTATAGACATATATGTGGCTCCAGGGTTGGTGGACCTTAACACTGAGCCATCGTACATATGCGCCTGTGTTGAACTGCTCTCCTGTGTTTAGTTTGCGCTCACTGCACAATGACTGAGCTGTCCCTAAAGTTACCATGAATTTATAGCAGAGTGGAGAATGTAACTGGTGTAAAACATACTGACCTGGCCAGCTGGAAGTGGTTCGGTGCTGCTATATCCCATATGTTGGCGACAGCGAAAGAGTTAAAGTAGAACTAAAGGCAAAACATTTTTTATTTTTATTTTGGATAGAGCAAAGCCCCGTACATACGGACCGAATTTTGGGAGACATCGTCCGGTTCAATGAAAACCTGACAACATTCAGCCCGTGTGTATGCCAGCCAGTCTGACAGAAGCCAACCCTTCAGCCAGCTTTTGTCGGATGTGCATGCTGGAAAACCAACAGCCAACCAGCTCCCGATCAGCACTCTCAGTCAATGGCTGGGGGGCCATTCCCTTGTCAGAAACAACAGCTCAGTGGGGGAGATCGCTGTTCTAACTTCGGATCGTTAGTACAGCTGTTTCGACCAGAGCTGACCGTTTAGTCATCGTTAGTACAGCGACTTCGACCGGAGCTGCCAGGTTTTTTGTTCAACCTGCTGGATTGAACAAAAAATGCTTATAGTGTGTACCTGACTTAAGGGAAGGTTAGAACCCTTGTCAGGTTTTTTCTCTCTGTGTCTTATTGGTTAGATTCCCCTTCACTTCCTGTCACATTGCCAAAACAGTGAGAGGAAATCCCTCCAAAGCAAGGGAATCCCCGGATGTCATCCAGGCCACCAGAGCTAGTGTCTGTATTGTAAGATTTCTTCTCTATTTTAATCTCTCTGTGTCTTATTGGTTAGATTCCCCTTCACTTCCTGTCACATTGCCAAAACAGTGAGAGGAAATCCCTCCAAAGCAAGGGAATCCCCGGATGTCATCCAGGCCACCAGAGCTAGTGTCTGTATTGTAAGATTTCTCCTCTATTCCTGTTCTGGTGACAACCCAAAATGTGGGATTTTCTTTCACTTTTATTCTCGGTGATAACAGTAAACAGGACAAATCGAGAGGGTGAATCTCCCTAACAGGGATAGACACTAGTAAAAACTGACAGCTAACAGGTCTTCTAATCCCTAGTCTATCCAGTCTAAAAAAAAATAAAAAAATGTCTCTTTTGCACTCTACCCAATCCCAACAAGCACACACCGGTGGTTTTACAGCTCAGTTTTAAACCTAGAAGCGCTCAGAGCTGAGTGGTTTGGGGTGTACTCGCTGCAGAGTTCATCAAGGAAGGGAAGTTTCCTGATATTCTTCCACTCTGCATCTGGCATAAGATTACATAAGGGTAGTTTGGGTATCTCCAATACTGAGAGATGTAGAAGAAGAAATATGGCTGAGTTCAAAACTAGTGTAAGAAATGAATGCCCATTTTCTTACCAACTTGATCAGAATTGCTTCCTTCTATCAGATTTCCTGCCCTACATTAGAGCAGTAGACCTGTCACAAGATTATTGTTACAGCAGCATTACAAACTGTCACACCTTACAGGGACTTTAGATCTGTCACTTTAAGATTGAATGTGCCATGCATTAGCCCTGCTAAGAAGGAATAAAGGCACTTCTGCCATAAACAGACGTGTGCCCCTTTCAGCCAAGTGTCCTAAACCCTCTCTGTAGTTTATATGCATTAGGTGCCTGGTGGCGGTTAGAGTGATAAAGTCGTTCCTCAGAAAGGGGGCTCCAGTATATTCAATGAGTTGGTAGAAGCAGCGTCCTAGCCTTACAGCCTGGACTGGGCCTGACATAACAAGAGCAGTTAAGGTGTCTTCTTTCATTTTGTGATTTGCACTTGAAAATGACAACTGTAAAGGTTTTGGTTTACAACACCTTCACATTCATTTGTTTCCAGTTTATATATAAGCGTTTTTCGTCTTCCTGAAATGGTAGCATCAGGTTACGAATGTAGTAATCTGCAGAGGTGAAGAAGCATTTTATTTATTACAGCACTGTGGTTCTTAGGATTAACCTGTATTGGAAGTACTCCTTGTGTCTGTGAAAGCTTCTTACAGAGTAGGAAAAATATTGACCCCTTACACAATGCTGCAAGGTTAATTACAAAAAGGATTATTGAAGCCCAGACACCTTTTTCCAGAATAAATAAAGTTGGGTTCACAAGAAAACCATCCATATAAAAAGATACAATTAATCTGTTGAACAAAGGTATATTTTTGTCCACAACATTCAATTTTAAAATTCTAAAAGTACAATGGATTCTTCCATGCTCTGCCAGTTAAAATACACAAGTCTGACCTCTTGTGCTACATTGCATTCCACAGCATTTTGAACCTTAAAGGAAAACTAATCAGAATAAAAATCACCAGTAAACTTACATAATATCAGGTTATGTATTCATTGGTATTTCTTTGTGAGCTGTATATGTCCCCTGAACTGAACAGTCTTGGCAGTTGGCTATTCTTAAAAAACATGGTGGCTGGTGTTTTGAGAAGAGGGGACCAATGGCACGTTATGTACACTTTCTAGAGTGGATAGGGGTTTTTACTACACAGGAGCAGCATCATGCTGCAGGGAGGATTCATGTACAGGTCAAAAATGTTTTAGCACATAAGTTTTCCTTCTAAATGGTCATTTCAAAAACAAAGCAAGCACAAATATATATATATATAGAGTTTCACTCCACATGGTTATTATTCAATGTTCTGCCTTATCTGCAGTTCTAAGTTCTAAGAATCCATCTAAACACAAAGGTGCCCATATACCACAATGGGCAATTGGACATGCAAGAGCAATCTAGCCTTCCCCAGGTACCAACAAAATATGAACACTCCATAACCCTTGTTTTTGCTATGGAAGACATTGGAGGAGATGTGCATGGATAAATCCCAGTGCCTTTTTTTTTGGAGGCTGTTGGAAAATGTTATTTATTCAATAGTTGAATAAATCTGTCTGTTAGACAGAGAATAGACATCATTTACACGTGACTAACCTTGTCCTTCTGCAAGTCACATCACTGTGATTGTGATGTCACTGGATATGAATGGAGGGAAATTAAGAAGTAGCAGCACGTGGTTGTAGGGCCACCTCATGATCCCTTAAATCAAATGATACAGTAATCTCTGTAACTCCTGTTGCTACACTATTGAGCTTAGCTGATCCAGTTCTCTAATATTGGAGGCTTACTGGTATTGGTTATTGGCACATGGCTACATCTTAACACAATGCCAATTAAGGGAAGATAACAGTGTAGAAAAAAATCTCTTTTCAGGTAGTATTTTAATCAAAACATTCCAAGATTTATATATAGAATGCAAGCAAGATAAGCACATCCTTATGCCACGTACACGCGATCGTATTTTCCGTCGGAAAAACCTTGGATGGTTTTTCCGACGGAATTCCGTTCAAGCTTGGCTTGCATACACACGGTCACACTTTCGACCGTCAAGAACGCGGTGATGTACAACACTACGACAAGCCGAGAAAATTAAGTTCAATGCTTCCGAGCATGCGTCGAATTGTTTCCAAGCATGCGTCGGAATTTTGCGTGTCGGAATTGCTACAGATGATCGGATTTTCCGATAGGAATTTTTTCCGGCGGAAAATTTGAGAACCAGCTCTCAATCTTTTGCTGGCGGAAATTCCGACAGCAAAAGTTCGATGGAGCATACACACGGTCGGAATTTCCGACCAAAAGTCTCACATCGGACTTTTGCTGGCGGAATTTCCGACCGTGTGTACGCGGCATTAGTTGCTTGATATGTTTTGTCTGTAAAGACAGTTTTAAATAGAATGGAGATGAGTTATTTTTCCTGTCTGTATGTCCCTATTAGACATTTTTTCCCTCACCTTCTTCGTTGTCATGGGGACAGGAAGTCAGCAGAATCTCTCACATACAACACTGAAACCTGACTTAGGCTGGCCATACACCAGTAGAATTGTATTCATATGTTTGTGTGGAAAATTCAGAAGATCGTTTGCCAGGGATTTTTATGGTACCATTATAGATTTGACAAATTTCACTTAAAAAATAAAAAATAGGATTTTTATAACAGCTTACCTGTAAAATCCTTTTCTTGGAGTACATCACGGGACACAGAGCGACATAGTCATTACTAATGGGTTATATAGATACCGTCAGGTGCTGGCACTGGCAACTTCCAAAACCGGAAGTACCCTCCCCTATATAAGCCCCTCCCATCCGGGAGCACCTCAGTTTTGTAGCAAAGCAATAAGTGTCCCCAAAGAGGGGCGGGAGCTCTGTGTCCCGTGATGTATTCCAAGAAAAGGATTTTACAGGTAAGCTGTTATAAAAATCCTATTTTCTTTCTCGTACATCACGGGACACAGAGCGACATAGTCATTACTAATGGGATGTCCTAAAGCAATGCCAAATGAGGGGGGGGATACACCATATATAAGCTGAGCGCTATCAGACATGAGGATCTTTTGCGGCCTGCAACACACTGCGCCCAAAGGCGACATCCTCCTGACTTCTAACGTCCACCTGGTAGAACCTAGTAAACGTGTGAACTGAAGACCATGTTGCGGCCTTACAGATTTGAGCCAGGGAGGCCTGGTGATGCACTGCCCATGAAGTTCCAACTGCTCTCGTGGAGTGCGCTCTAACTTTGAACGGAGGCGGTCTCCTTCTCAAGCCATAAGCTTGCATAATGACCTGTCGAATCCACTTGGCTAAAGTAGATTTTGACGCTGCCTGACCCTTTCTGGGGCCTTCCGGCAGAATAAACAAAGTATCCGTTCTGCGAATCTGAGCAGTGGCTTTTAGATAAGCTTTAACTGCTCTTACTACATCCAAAGAATGCAATAACTTTTCCTCTACCGAAGTAGGTTTGGGGAAAAAAGAAGGAAGAACCACATCTTGGTTCAAATGAAACCTCGATACCACCTTAGGAAGAAAGGCTGGATGAGGACGTAACACTACTCTGTCCTTATGGATAACCAGATATGGCTCCTTACAGGACATAGCTGCTAATTCCGATACTCTTTTAGCCGAACAAATGGCTACTAGAAAAATCAATTTCCTGGTGAGAAGCACCAAGGAAATATGCTGTAATGGTTCAAATGGTTATTTCTGTAGAACCGACAGAACCAAGTTTAGATCCCATGGACATATGGGAATATTAACCGGAGGACTAATACGCATCACTCCTTGTATAAAGGCTTTGACTAGTGAATGCGAAGCCAAGGGCCTTTGAAAAAATATTGACAAGGCCGAAATCTGACCCTTGATAGTACTCAAGGCAAGCTTCCTATCTACAGCCCACTGTAGGAAGTCCAGAATCCTACCTATTACGTACTTATGTGGATGCCATTTCTTGGCCTCACACCACGCGATGTACGCCTTCCAGATTCTATAGTAGATCTGCCTGGATACCGGCTTCCTGGCATTGATCATGGTAGATACCACAGCATTAGAGAGCCCTCTCTTTTTTAGAATGTGGGCTTCAATAGCCAGGCCGTCAAACCTAGGGCTGGTAAGGAAGGGTGGTATATCGGTCCTTGCGAAAGCAGGTCCGGACGACGTGGGAGAGTCCAAGGACTCCCCACTGAAATTTTACAATCTCTGCGTACCACGCTCTTCGGGGCCACGCTGGAGCCACCGGAATCACTGGTTTCTTTTCTACCCTGATTCTGCGGAGTAATCGAGGTAACCATTGTGGCGGTGTGAATGCATATATCAGCTTGAACTGATCCCAAGGGAACACTAGGGCATCCGAGCCGCAAGCTAGGGGATCCCTTGTCCGAGAGACAAACCTGTCCCCCTTTGCGTTGAATCTGGATGCTAGAAGATCTACATCCGATGTTCCCCACCGCTGACATATTGTCCAGAAAACCTCGGGGTGAAGGGACCCTTCCTCTGGGCCTAATTGCTGGCGACTTAGAAAGTCCGCCTTCCAATTCTCCACTCCTGGAATGAATACCGCAGATATGGCTGGGACATATTTTTCTGCCCATTTCAGGATGTAATTTACTTCCCTCTGGGCTGCACGACTCCTGGTGCCCCCCTGATGATTGATATATGCCACTGCTGTGGCATTGTCTGATTGAATTCTGACAGGGGACCCTTGGAGTTTGGATGTCCATGCTACTAGGGCATACCGGGCTGCTCGTATCTCTAAGAGATTGATGGGCAGGGCCTTTTCTGCATCCGACCATCTGCCCTGGAGAGACTATTGCTCCAGTACTGCTCCCCAGCCTATAAGGCTGGCATCTGTAGTGACCACCTTCCAAGAAATCGGACTGAAGGATTTCCTTTTTTCCAGATTCTGGGGAACCAACCACCAACGGAGGCTCTTGCGAACGGAAGGGGACAAGGACATTGTAAGTCTAGGGCCTGAACTTTTTTGTTCCAGGCTGACAGTATGGCCCCTTGCAAATTCCTTGAATGGAATTGACCGTAGGGTACTGCTTCGAATGATGCCACCATTTTTCCCAGCAGCCTCATATACAGGCGTATGGACGGCTGTCTTTTTTGTACCCACTAAGTGGATCAAATCTTTCAAAGACAACACCTTTCCTCGAGGCAAGAATATTTTTCTCTGGCCTGAATCCAACCCTAGCCCCAAGTATTCCAGACTTTTGACTGGTTTTTAGGGCTGACTTGTCTCGGTTGATAATCCAACCGTGAGATTCCAGATACTTGATTGTCTTGTGAACGACCACGTCTAGTTTTTTCACTGAATGGTCTATCAGCAACAAGTCATCCAGATATGCCATTATCATTACACCTTGTGTTCTTAGATTGGCCAATAAAGGGCCAGAATTTTTGTAAACACTCGTGGTGCTGTGGCCAAACCGAAGGGTAAGGCTCTGAACTGAAAATGGCGCCCTTCTACTGCAAAGCGTAGAAATTTTTGGTGGACTGGAAAGATGGGAATGTGCAAATAAGCATCTTTGATGTCGATCGCGGCTAACCAATCCTCCCCTTGTAGGGCAGTGGCCACCGATCGGATCGACTCCATCGGAAAGTCCTGATATACAGGAATTTGTATAGCCCTTTTAGAATTAATATGGGCCTACCGTCCGCGTTTGCTTCGGGACTGTAAAGAGGTTTGAGTAAAACCCGAACCCTCATTCTTCCAGGGGAACCTCCATAATTACTCCTTGGAGCAATAGTTGTTCTAGTGCCAACAGGAGGGACTCTCTCTTCCGGGGATCCCTTGGCACGTTTGACCTTAAAAATGGGAAGGAGGAGAGTCTTTTAACTCCAAACTGTATCCCAAACCTACTGCGGAGAGCACCTATCTGTCTTGATCGTGTCCCGCCAGGTCTCTTGCGAACAACTGGAGTCCTCCCCCCACCCGACTGAGTGGGGGCTTCAATGAATTTAACTTTGGGGGAGGTTTTGTACCTCCCCTGACCCAGGGTTTCTCATTACCCTGCTACTGTCCCTGTTTCTTACCCCCGGGATTTGACCGAGGAGGCCGTCGGAACTGTTACACAGCCGATGCCCCAGGGACTGGAGAAGCAGGCCTCTTAAAGAGGGACCTCTAACTCTGTTTTTAACCGGCAAGAGCGTATTTTTACCGCTGGAAATTTTCTGGATATATTTGTCCAGGTTTTCCCTGAATAAGCGTTCACCATGAAATGGGACGCTAACCAGCCATTCTTTACAGGGAGCTTCAGCAGACCAGTTTTTGAGCCATAGGAGCCTACGCATATGTACTATAGACAGCGTAAGGCGGGAGGCCTGATGGACTGAATCCTTTATGGCGTCAACCGCAAAGCCTAAGGCTCTAGGTAGATCAGCTAGGGCAAAGCCTGCTGATCTGTCAAGTCCCTCAAGACCTGTTTCAACTGATCCTTCACTGCTTAGCAGACCCCAATAGCTGCTACTGCTGGTTGTATCACCAAGCAGATTTTCATAAGGACTCCAATCTTTTATCTATTGGGTTCTTGAACATTTGGACATTATCCACTGGACATGTCAGTGATTTATAAATACAAGAGATGGCTGCGTCCACTGTAGGGACCTTCCATTTTTTTTTTTTTGATGAACTTATCCTCCATGGGATAGACCACCGGAAATCTCTTGGGGGAATAAATATTTTCTCAGGACGTTCCCAATCCTGGTAAATGAGCCCTTTCAGTAAAGGGTGAAGTGGAAAAGAACAAACAGTCTGGGGGCTTCTAGCGACCCCAACGAGGATACAGTAGTGGTTGATGGTTCCGCAAGGTGCATTTTTAAATGCTGATCGGACCATGTTAGTCAGAGACTGAACCCATAATCTTTCAGCCTGAGATGCTGAGAAAAGGTTCCCCCACTGTTGATTCCTCTATAACAGAATCAACCTCATCCTGATCCCCTTCAGGCAGGTCGATCCCTGTATGGGACTGTTGCTCTGCTAACAGGCACTCTGAAGGAGGAGACGGAGATCGGGCGTGCTTTCCCTGACAGGGAGGCAGCGATAAATGTTGACAATCTCTCTCTAATCCTCCCAGAGCTGAGGAAAAAACCTCCTCTGTTACATACACAGGAGCAGGTGAACTGAGGACAGCCACAGTACCAAGTACCCCTGCGGGGTCTCTACGGTCACTTACCTCTGAACTTCAGGGGAGACTGGTGCAGCAGAAGTATGCCCAAGATCCTCCGAGCCCGATGAGACCCCCTTCGCTTCCTGGAAGATTCAGTTCCGGAGCTTCTGGACGGCATATTCCTAAGCCTAAAGCTGAGGTATTCCAGCCGTAATACACCACTTTTACTGAGAATAGTCTAGCACAATTTCTGCTATATCACAGTTGGTGTCTACTAATGTGCCTTTCTAGGGGATGCCTGTATCAACCGCTTGCTGTATGCCCTTTTTTTAAATGTTGCCAGCTCTGTCTCTGTACTTCATAGCCAGCTCACCACACAAAACTGTGGTTTTTACATGCTGGGACGCCCGCACATGCGCAGAAGCGCTGCAGCGCACACAGAGCGTCATCCCCCAGGCTCCGCCCCCTTTCCTGGCTCACCTCTGTATATAGAGGCGCGTGCACGCGCACGCGCGCGGCCACGTGCGCCTTCGGCTCTAATTTTGAAAAATGGAGACTAGGGACAAGAGCCAGGGCCCCTCTTTGCCGCAGGCCGGGGGATGGACGAGCATTGCAACATGGCAGAGGAAGCAGTTTCCCATAAGAGAACTCACCATCTGCCTGGACTTGCTCTGCTGAGAAGAAACTAGTCCACATGACAAGAAACATTCCACAGCGGCCTCTAGTGGACAAACACAGGTACCGCAGTCTAATATCTTAAATATATATAAAAATATATATATTTTTTTTTTTTTCTTGACCACCATTAAAAATTATTACATTTTTTTAGTAGTTACAGGCATGCACAGAATTTTGCGGGAATACCATTAGGTAACAGACAGAAAGACAAATTAGGCTTGGGGGTCCCCCAATAGAACCAAGTTTCTGGGGGCCCCCACTTACCTGTTCCCCGCCGCAGGACTTTGTTTGGTCCACAAAAGCCCAAACTTCACCTATCACGGCAGGCATTGTAATCAAACCTTCAGGGACCGGGTTCCCAAGGATTCCACTCCCCTGGACCTGTATAGCACCCTGCACAGAAAACATCTTGGTCGTGGGTATGACCAGAGCTCTGGATCCCAGGGTCCAGCTCTCCTAAGAGAAGCATTACAGGCAAAACCTTGCTCTTCTCTGCAAGGCCCGGGTACCGACTGTTTAGCTATGAAGCTTTTTTGGTCGGATCCGGAATAGCTTACTGAGGCCCAAAAGAACCTGTACGCAAGCTCAGTGAAAAACACATGTTTCTTCTTGGCCAACACCTTAGACACTGGCAAAAAACTGAGGTGCTCCCGGATGGGAGGGGCTTATATAGGGGAGGGTACTTCCGGTTTGGAAGTTGCCAGTGCCAGCACCTGACGGTATCTATATAACCCATTAGTAATGACTATGTCGCTCTGTGTCCCGTGATGTACGAGAAAGAAATAAAAATTGTTTGATTGCCATGTCAATGTTTCTAATTCTACATTCAATTTTGAGATGCACATATGCATCACAATAAGTAGGATTTTTCCTAAATGAAAACCACATTCACAGTTAACATTTCAGAAAAGATTTCTCCTTCAGTTTTCTCAAGTACAAAAATTTGACCCTATTAACTATTGGAAAATGGGACATTATGAAAATAGATGATCTTAATTGAACAGTACAGGACATAAGAGTTGATTCTTAGACCATGGGTTATATTCCACTACCGCCAGGTAATTGAACACTGGCAAAAGCTTTGCTGGGAACCTCTGCCCAGTGTAGCCATATAATCCCACTCACTCCAAAAGACTCCAGTTTTTTGCTAGTATCCTTAGGTGATGGACTACTTGAGATTTTTTATTTTGTTTTTCACTATTTGATACTTCTATCCAGATCTGACCACTTATTACCTTATGGTTCGATAGCAGTTTCAGGATTAGTTACCTGCGATGTACCTTTTGGGAACTGTACCCTGATTCCGCAAGAGCAAGCCTAGCCTGTGATGTTTGCTTTGGTCACTGGGTCCTGCTCTTACTACTCACCTTGGTATGTGATGCAACAAGTGACTTAGTCGTAGGATGCTATACATGTGTAGGGTCATGGCCCATTCTAAAGGCACTCATATCCTGAAGACCCCTACCCCTACTGATTCTTGGCTACACATATCTTGTTGGATATGTAGTAGATATTGCACTATATCCACCCACCTCCCTCTCTGTCACTCTCCTCATTTGAGGCGCACTGCATTCGTTTCTTCTCCCCAGTTTCACTAAGAATAGCTGTGATCTACCGGCCCCCCGGTCCACTTTCTTCCTTTCTTGATGACTTCTCCGCCTGGTTACCTTACTTTCTCTCTTCTGAAATACCCACAATCATTCTTGGTGATTTCAACATCCCTATTAATAACTCTCCTGCAACTTCCAAACTTCTCAGTCTAACCTCCTCCTTTGATCTGAAGCAATGGATACATGCTCCTACTCACTCTGAAGGCAATACCCTTGACCTTGTCTTTTCCCACCTATGCACTCTATGCAACCTCTCCAACTATCCTTACCCCCTCTCTGATCACCACCTTATTAATTTCCTTTTCTCCCTCTCCTTCGCCTCCTCTCCCCCCAAACGCCTAATGGTTACTCGTAGAAACCATCACAATATCAACCCTTCTCTTCTATGCTCTGCAACTGACCACCTCTATGACAAAATCGCACCCCTGTCCTGCACCCACCTAGCCACTTCTGTCTACAACACTACACTTCTAGCATCACTGGACAGAGTGGCCCCCCTCACTACATGCAGAATAAGGCCCCGCCCTCTTCAACCCTGGCAAACAGATGATACTAGAAGTCTGAAAAAGCACAGCCGTGCTCTTGAGCGCCAATGGCGTAAGACGATGTCCCAGAAAGATTTCGGCCAGTATAAATCTGCCCTCCAAATATACAATTCCAGCCTCCTCACTGCCAAGCAGACCTATTTCACCACCCTCATTAAAAACTTATCATCCCGTCCCCGTCAACTCTTCTCTACCTTCAACTCGCTCCTTCATCCCCCACTGCCTCCACCCACTAACTCACTCACTGCCCAGGAGATTGCCAATCACTTCAAACAGAAGATTGATAGAATTCGCGAGGAAATCTGTACGGTTCAGATACCCTCTATGCTATACACCTCATGCCCACAGGTACAACCTTTACTTCCCTCTTTCAATCCCACCACTATAGACGATGTTGCTAAATTACTTACTAATGTCCATCTTACCACCAGCGCTCTGGATCCTGTTCCCTCGCAAATGCTACGTTCACCCTCTGGCTCTATTCTACGCTCTATAACCCACATCTTCAATCTCTCCCTCTCTTCTGGCATCTTTCCTAACTCTTTGAAACATGCACTAGTCAGCCCCATACTTAAAAAGCCCTCTTTGGACCCATCCAATCTTGACAACCTGTGCCCCATCTCCTTGCTCCCCTTTTTATCCAAACTCCTTGAACGTCTAGTCTACAACTGATTGAGCATCCACCTTGCTGATAATAACCTTCTTGATCCCCTTCAGTCTGGATTTCATCCTCAGCATTCCACAGAAACTGCCCTCCTAAAATTAACAAATGATATACTAACGGCCAAAACTAAGGGACACTATTCCGTACTCCTACTCCTGGACCTCTCTGCTGCCTTCGATACGGTTGACCACCCCCTCCTCCTCAAAAAACTCCATGCCTTTGGTCTCCGCGACTGTACTCTTTGCTGGTTCTCTACCTACTTATCCAACCGCACCTTTAGCGTTACTTACAACTCTACTTCCTCCTCTCCCCTTCCTTTCTCAATTGGGGTCCCCCAAGGTTCTGTTCTTGGACCTCTCCTATTTTCAATCTACACCTCCTCCCTGGGTCAGCTGATAGCCTCCCACGGCTTCCAATACCACCTCTACGCTGATGACACTCAAATCTATTTCTCTGCCCCTCAACTCACTTCTTCATTCTCCTCACGTATCTCTAATTTACTATCAGATATATCAGTTTGGATGTCACACCACTTCCTCAAACTTAATCTATCCAAAACTGAACTGGTCATTTTTCCTCCCCCTCATGCCTCCTCCCCCGATCTCTCTGTTAAAATTGATGGCACAATTATCAGCCCATCCCCACACGTTAAGGTCCTAGGAGTAGTTCTGGACTCTGAACTCTCCTTTAATCCTCACATCCAATCACTGTCCAAATCTTGCCGCATCGACCTCCGCAACATCTCCAAAATACGCCCCTTTTTAACCAAAGATACAACAAAGCTCCTTATCCACTCCCTGGTAATTTCTTGCCTCGATTACTGCAACTCCCTCCTCATTGGCTTACCTCGGAAAACTTTAACCCCCCTTCAGTCCATCATGAATGCTGCTGCCAGACTCATCCACCTTACCAACCGCTCTGTGTCTCCTTCTCCTCTCTGTCAATCCCTCCACTGGCTTCCGCTCACCCAACGAATTAAATTCAAAATACTAACGACCACCTACAAAGCCATCCACAACACTGCCCCCAGATACATCACTGACCTAGTCTCTAAATACCAACCTAATCGTTCTTCTCAAGACCTCCTGCTCTCTAGCTCGCTCATCACCTCCTCCCATGCTCGTCTACAGGACTTTTCCAGAGCCTCTCCAAGCCTATGGAACTCCTTACCCCAATCTATCCGTCTATCTCCTTCTCTATTAGCTTTTAGAGGATCCCTAAAAACCCTCCTCTTCAGAGAAGCCTATCCCACCCACACCTAACAACTATATTTCCATTCTGTCCACCTGATCATCCCCCACAGCTAATACCCTTTGTTTCACGTGACCCTCCCTTCTAGACTGTAAGCTCTAACGAGCAGGGCCCTCTAATCCCTCTGTATTGAATTGTATTGTGATTGTACTGACTTCCCTGATGTTGTAAAGCGCTGCGCAAACTGTTGGCGCTATATAAATGCTGTATAATAATAATAATAATAATATCCATTTATCCTACAAGATATACCACAGTGCTAAGCACAAAAGCGCTATTGAAGGCACAGATTATGGGGTAATCTACACTTGTTTTTCCCCTTGAATATTACTGTCTCCCTTACTTGGCCTTATGCATAACATTGTTATAATGTTTACCTACAGTGGGTATAGAAAATAATCACATTTAGCTGCAAATCACATTTTGTTGCTTTGCAGCTTGAAATAAAGCCAGACACAGTTTTTGTTTTATCGTGCTGTATTTACTCAGTGCAATTTATAACATCCAAGTGAAAGATATAACACCAACATGTCAGAAAAAAATAAGAAATAAATAAAAAACAGAATCACTGAGTTGGTAAAAGTATCACCCCCTTGTGTCAGCATTTTGTTGAACCACCTTTTGCTTTAATTACATTGTTGGGAATGGGATTTGTCTCTACTAACTTTGCACATCTAGACTTTGCAATATTTGCCCACTCTTGTTTGCAGAACTGCTCAGTTAAATTTGATGGTGACCGTTTGTGGACTGCAGTCTTCAAGTCATTCCTCAGATTTTCAGTGGGGTTTAAGTCTGGGCTCTGACTAGGCCATCCAAGGATATTCACAGTTTTCGCCTTTAACCAATTTGTGGTCTTTTTTGCAGTGTGCTTTGGGTCTTTGTCATGTTGAAAGGTAAACCTTCTTCCCATTGACAACTTTCTGGCAGAGGGCAGCAGATTTTCCTCTAGAATTTGACGGTATTTTGCCCCATCCATTTTTCTTCTAACATGACAAGTGCTCCAGTCCCTGCTGCAGAGAAACATCCCTATAACAGAATATTACCACCTCCATGCTTTACTGTAGGAATGGTGTTATTTGGATAGTGAGCTGGATTGGATTTCCGACAGACATATAATTTGGTGTTAAGACCCAAATCATTAGATTTTAGTCTCATATGACCATAACACCTTTTTCTATGTGACCTCAGAATCTTCAAGGTGTGTTTTGGCAAAGCTCAAATGTGACTGCTTGTTGCCTTTCTTAAGGCGCTGCTTTTTTCTTGCAACCCTCCTATTCAAGCTACGTTTGTGAAGAATATGTGATATTGTTGTCACATGCACACAATGACCACTCTTTGTCATACATTCCTGCAACTGCTTCAGAGTTGCTGTAGGCCTCATGGAAGCCTCTCTGACCAGTTTCCTCCTGGCTCTTTTATCCAGTTTGCAGCAACGTCCTAATCCAGAGAGGTTCTGTGTTTTACCAAATGCCTTCAACTTCTTAATAATAATAGACTTCACTGTGCTTCTAGGCATTAATAAAGCCTTTGTATCCATCTCCTGACCTGTGCCTTTCCACAAACAACTTTATCTTTTGACAGTGCCTTACCACCCATAGTTAATTGTTTGTGTCAGTTGCACTACCAGGGACTGAAATGCTCCAGGAAAGCTCTTTTTATGCTGAGCTAATCAAAATGACCACAGCTAATCATAGCGGAAAGTCAAAGAATTATTTTTCCAACACTGATTCTGTTTGAATTGTTTTTATTTTTTTCTGACATGTTGAGGTTATATCTTTCACTTGGGTATTATACGTTGCACAGATTAAATACAGCTGGACAAAACAAAAACTGTGTCTGTTGTCATTTCATGCTGCAAAGCAACAAAATGTGATTATTTTAAAGGGGGGTGATTCTTTGCTGTACCCACTGTAAAAAATCCACCTCACTACTGGACCGTTGTCTCTGGCTAGTAATTTAGTGCACAAAAGTCTCCTGACTGTACACTTCTGGCCACTATTTCTGCCAAGGACGCAAGCCAAGCGGATCATTTTCCATCTGACCTGTTGCCTGATTTCTTAGAGGCCCAGCCACAGGCACTCAGTTAACACCTGGGTTATTGCGATTCCTGCATACCCAGGCACGCTGAGGCCCCCAGTCCACATCCTTTCTCTGAGTACCCCATAGGGTAAGATCCTCACAATGGTGGATTACAGGTGCTCGGGAGCAGACGCACAAGGGATAAACAGCAGAGATTCTGCTGCAGGCCCTGGGGACACTCCAAATTCGTCTCGGGTTCATAGTAGTTTTCTTGTTGAGAACAACACTGCCCGCTAAAATGGTCTTCCTCAGAGATATGCAACATGCACCTGTCTGACTAGCAGAATTCTCTGTCACTAATGTGTACATTTATTAAAGCATGATGTGGAAGTCCTTTACACATTGCAGTTCCGCACTGTGTATAAAGTTCCCAGAGGAGATCCTGTTTATTACCATTTGTACTTCTCTTGAAAAAATAAGTGTTAATTTACCGACCCCTTCCCCCATTCTTCATCCTGAAACATCCCCTACACAAGCTGGCAGGAGAGAGAGAGGGAAGCCAGCAGTGCTGCAGGGGAGGGGGGGTTTGGGGTCCTGGGAGGCAGGGGGTGCCCAGCACAGCCCGTGTGCACACCTTTAATATATGCACTGTAAAGTTTTGGGGTTGTATAGCTCAAGTGTAGTGCCCACTAGCAAGTACAGTCCACGCCATAAATGAACGTTTAAGGGCTTGTTGGAAACGAAAGTTCAAAGTTCCAGAAAATATAAATCAAAGGGTTTCCCTTGCAGGGGGGTTTCTCCAGTAACACAAAACTAGATATCCCGTCTCTTGGCTCTTATTAACAAGGAAAGAGACAATCAGCCTCCTGGCTTACAGCTATGCTATACAGCTATGCTGCTCAGGCCTTCCACTTCAGGCCACTTCAAATCCATTTCTCTGAGTTCATTGATGGACACAGCCCTTCCATTCTTGACCTTAGGGTTATATCACCACCTTCAGGAGTAGGACTAGGCAGAAACAAAAAAAAAGTAACCCCCCACTCTGCTACAGGCAGCTCAGTTTGTTACAAAGCAGTACAAACACAAACAGGAGGGGTGTGTGCTGTGTCCGTCAATGAACTCAGAGAAAGGGATTTTACAGTAAGTAGGAAAAAAAACAGTTTTCTCTTTTGTTCATTGACGGACACAGCCCTTCCATTCTTGACCTTAAGGATGTCCCGAAGCAGTGCCACAACGAGGGGTGGGAACACAGAAAAAAGGAAAACTAACCTCCACCCAAACAGAATCCCCCGTAAGGGGAGCCAAAACCTCAGACGGCCACCTGCAAAACTTTGCGGTCGAAACGCGCATCCAAAGATGCCCAAATATCCACCATGTAAAACTTGGTGAAAGTGTGTACTGACGACCAGTTAGAGGCTGAAGAGGCCGCCAGGCCCTTCCTCGGGTCATCCACATTTACGAACAGCGAACCTGACTTCCGAAAAGGAGCCATAACCGACCGGTACACACAGAGAGCCCGAACCACATCCAAAGAGTGCAAGGCGACCTCCTTGGGGTGAGACGGTCGAGGACATAAGGAAGGAAGGACAATGTCCTTGTTTAGATGAAAGGCA
Source organism: Rana muscosa (assembly GCA_029206835.1). NCBI lineage: Eukaryota > Metazoa > Chordata > Amphibia > Anura > Ranidae > Rana > Rana muscosa. The sequence goes on from CM055125.1 coordinate 252,677,616, forward strand.
GATACCATCTTAGAGGGAAACAAAGAATGCGGACGCAGCACTGGCTTATCCTTGTGGAGAACCCAATAGGTTGACTTACAAGACAAGGCCGCCAGCTCAGAAACTCGCTGAGTGGACGTAATAGCCACTAGAAAGACAACCTTCTGAGACAGCGTGAGAAAGGGGATCTCCCTAATGTTCTCGAACGATGGCTTCTAAAGTACCGAGAGCACCAGGTGTAGATCACATGGAGGCAGAGGCGAGTGTACCGGGGGAGCCACGTGCTGAACCCCTTGAACAAAGGTACCCACCAAAGAGTGAGCAACCAATGGCTGCTGAAAAAAGATAGCCGGAGCCAATATCTGCCCCTTGATAGTGCTCAAAGCCAGTTTCTGATCAACCCCACACTGCAGGAACACAAGGATATTAGATCCTGAATAGGAACTTGGATGCCACCCCACAGCCTCGCACAAAGAGATGTAAGCCTTTCAGGTGCGATGATAAATCCTCGTGAAGTGGACTTACATGCCTTCAACATAGTGGGAATTACAGAAACTGGAAACCCCCGGTCTCTCAGCACCTGGCTTTCAATAGCCAGGCCGTCAAAGCCACAGACAGTAAAGCAGGGTGGAATATTGGTCCCTGGGACAGGAGATCCTCCCGCACTGGCAGTTGCCAAGGGGCATCCACCACCATCTGTACCATGTCGGCGTTCCATGGATACCGAGGCCTATCTGGAGCGATTCGAATAACCGGTATCCCCTCGGCCTCTACTCTGCGCAGCAAACAAGGGATAAGAGCTTAAGAGGACGGAAGGCATAAATGAGCTGATAATGCCCCCACTGCGCCACCAGCACGTCCGACACATCCGCCAAGGGATCCCTTGTTCTGGTCACAAATCTCTGCACCTTCCGATTGAGAGGCCAGAAGATCCACATCCGGCATGCCCCACCGCAGGCAAATGAGATGAAACACCTCCGGATGCAGCGACCACTCCCCCTGATCCAGCAACTGACGGCTGAGGTTGTCCGCTTGCCAGTTTTCTACGCCCAGAATGTAGACGGCGGAGAGAGCCGGCACGTGAAGTTCTGCCCACATCAGAATGTGAGAGACTTCCAGCACCGCTGCTGAGCGCCTAGTCCCCCCCCCGGTGGTTGACGTAAGCCACCGCAGTGGCATTGTCCGACTGGATCCTGACCGGACGACCGCACAGCAGCTGTGTCCAAATGGAGAGGCATAACCTGATCGCACGCAATTTCAGAACATTGATCGATAGACGAGACTCTTCCGACGTCCAGCGGCCCCTTCCTTCTTTGAAACTATGAACAGATTGGAGTAGAAACCCTGAAACCTTTCCGAAGTTGGTACAGGAACTATCACACCCCGAAGAAGCAAGTCCCGCACCGCCCCAAACAAAGCCTGCTGATGAGACGTGGCGGTGTCTGGTGGACAGGAAAGAAACTCTATTTTGTAGCCGGATAAAATTAGTTTGTGGACCCACCGGTCCGCAAACCACCGAAGGCGACCCCCCACCCACAATTCGGACCGGGTAAACTTTCATGCGGAAGAGGGCATGTCCGCGGGGTTGTTTGGACGCTTTGGTCCACCCACAAACACCTCTTCAGACGCCCCCGCCGGATCCTCAACTTTCAAGGTGTTGCGCACCGCCGTAATGAGTGCGCCCACCAGCGATTTCTCATGCGCAGCAATGGATGCAGAGGATTCCTCTTTACTGTCTGAAGAATCAGGGGCCGCCTCATCTGCGGAGCCCGAGTTCGGATCAGACTCCTCCCCAGAAGACGGAGGGGGTAGGGGATGTTTTTTTACCCGCCTTACGCCCGCACACCACTTCAACCCAGGAGATGAAGGATTGCAGGTCCGCCGGCAAAGTGTCCAGGGGAACAGCAGACCCAGAGGAACCAGCTGCTGTCACGGGGGTGTCTGGGGGAGGGACCCCAAAGCACTCTCCCTATGTTGCAGGTAAGCGGCCTGGTATGGTTCAGGAGGGGCTGCTCATTCGTCCCCCCCTTTTCTGGCATGCCATGGCTGCTTGCTCGGATAAGGTTCTGGTATGGATTTTGGGGGGACCCCACACCAATTTTTTTTAACATTTTGACACAGGTTTCCCAAAAAATCCATACCAGACTTGAAGAGCCTGGAATAGATATTGGGGGCCCCCAAGCTATTTTTTTTTATTTTGGTGCGGGTTTCCCCTTAAAATCCATACCAGACTTGAAGGGCCTGGTATGGATTTTGGGGAGGACCCCCACGCCATTTTTTTTGGCACGGGGTTCCCCTTAACCACTTCAATACACTGTGTTATATATACTACACTGCCTGCACTGACTGAATATAGAGTCTACACTGAATAACTAGACATATATATATTGTGACGGTATGCGAGGTGAGATACATGACAATCGCTACATTTCACCTCGCATTCGGTCCTTTGTAAGGGACTAAACGGGAATCCGGTCCGGTTTTTCCAGCCTCTGTGGCAGGCTGGGTTCCGGTCCTGATGTTCTGGTCCACCTGAGTCCACACACAGGTTGAAGTCAAAAGTCCAGGAAGAGAACACAGCAGAGCTCTGGCCTGAGACTCAGAGGGGAACCTGAGTCAGAGGAGCTCTGTTTGTTGGATTGGAAAAGAAAGGTTTGCTTCACCTTGTGTTTTGTGGGTGACGGGGACCAGCCCCATACCGTATAGAGAGCGGTTACTGTTTAGTTTAGCGCCGGATGGCAAGGATTCGATTTTATGTTTTGTTTATTTTGTATGACTATTGCAAACCACTTGTAAATAAAGCTGGCGATACGCCAGGTTTTAAAAAAACTGCCTGTATGCTGACCTTCATTCTGAGAAAAGGTGATCCCCACGAGCTAATCTCCCACACGTGGTGGATTCAGCGGACACTTTCTGAAGATGGAGGAAATGTTAAAGGCCCTGCTGCAGGCCAATGCAGCTCAGCGGGAAACCAACTGCCAAGTCGCAGCACAACAGGCAGCAGAACAGGACGCCGCTGCAGTTCAACAGGCGGCCCAGCAGGAGATGAACCGGCAGTTTGCAGAGGCTCTGCTAGAACTGAAAAAGGGGTCTGCACCTCCTGCGCCAGTGGAAGCAAAGATGGTACGTGCATCCTACCACCTACAAGAGATGACATCTGCTGATGATGTTGAGGCATACCTTGCGACTTTTGAGAGAGTTGCTGTCCGCTAAGGATGGCTAAAAGAGCAGTGGGCAGGTCTCTTGCCCCCATTTCTAACAGGAGAACCCCAAAAAGCCTATTTTGACCTAGAACCCGATAAAGCCCAGGACTATGAGACTCTAAAGACGGAGATACTCGCATGCTTGGGTGTCACCATGGCAATCCGGGCCCAGTGGGTGCATCAGTGGTTCTTCTCCAGCAACAAGCCACCCCGTTCGCAAATGTTTGACGTGGTCCACCTCACCAAGAAGTGATTGCAGCCAGAGACCTTGACAGGCCCGCAGATCGTAGAGCGTGTGGTAATGGACCGGTATCAGCGTGCACTCCCTGCTGCTCTGAGGAAGTGGGTCGGACAGGGCGACCTCAAAACTGCAGCCCAACTGGTCGACCTAGTGGAGAGGTACAGTGCTACTGAGGACTTGGTGAATCCATCTACGCCCCACTTCGGTGTGTCTTGGGGTGCGAGATCTCCCGGCGGTTCTGGTAAGACTGTTCCGGGGTCCAAGAGCTTGGGGAGATTTGATAAGACTGTTGTTCCAACTGATGAGTCTGTAGTTCCTAGACCTGGAGACTGGCCAAAGCAGCCAGGAAGGTCTTTGGGACCCTTGAGAGGACTGGGGGTTGAGCATATAAGATGTTTTCATTGCCATGCATTAGGGCATATTGCTTCGAACTGTCCTATAAATGATGAACCTATGCAATGCGATTTATGCTTATATGAAAAGATGCATTTCTTTGTTTGCACAGGTCGCATGTACTGCATCATGTCAGAGTCGCATTGAAAAACAGATGTGTGTTATTTCAGTGGATGGAAAGCCACTGACAGCCCTGCTAGACTCTGGTAGTGTGGTGACCCTAGTCAGGAGTGATTGTGTGAACCCCACAAAACTACACCCCAGTACTATTGGGGTAATTTGCATCCATGGGGACACTCGAGACTACCAGACAGCGGTGGTTGATGTTGATACCCCCGGGGGAAGTGTAACGCATTCAGTGGGGGTGGTACCTTCACTGCTTCACCAAGCTTTAGTGGGAAGAGATTTTCCCCATTTCTGGAATTTATGGGACAGCCAAGGGAGGCTGGTAGATAGAGCTCCCCCTGCTGGGGAAGCACGGGAACTCTCACCAGACCCTTTTTGCCAAAGGGAAGGGGATGCGGTTGGTGGGATCGAGGAAGCCGGAGACCCTCTTCCTTTCCCTGTCATGGCTGGGGAGCCGGAGGACCTGGAAGTTAGCTCCCAGCCTGAGGGTAACGAACAGGAGAACCCCTCTGACATTGAGAGTAGCCAAAATGTGGTACCCGATTTAGGGGTCAGGAGAGAGGATTTCTGTACCGAGTAACTACGAGAGGCCACCCTCATGAGAGCCAGGGAAAACGTTAAGATGTTAGATGGGGAACCGGTGGATCCTAATTGGGTGGTGTCTTTCCTCTACATGGCAATTAAAAACAATTTATTGTATCGAGTGATAAAACATGAAGAGGACGAGGTAGAACAGCAACCTTTCCGCAGGGTGGTGCTAGACCTGGCCCATGGTCATGTAATGGGGGGGGGCATCTCAGTGCTGAAAAAAACAGGGAGAGAATCTGGCCCGGATTGCATGCAGATGTCAAGGAGTACTGCGAATCGTGCCCCGAGTGCCAAATGTCGGCACCGTCACCTAATTTTCGCAGCCCCCTTGTTCCTCTGCCAATAATCGAGGTCCCCTTTGAGAGGATTGGCATGGATCTGGTGGGGCCGGTTGTGAAATCTGCCCGCGGTCTCCAGCATATTCTGGTGATCCTGGACTATGCGACTCACTATCCTGAGGCCATACCCTTGCGCAATACCTCTGCTAAGGCTATCGCCAAGGAATTGGTCCATGTCTTTAGTCGACTGGGGATCCCAAAAGAGATCTTAACCAATCAGGGCACCCCCTTTATGTCCAAGGTTACCAAAGAGCTTTGTAAGTTATACAAAATCTCCCATCTCCGTACCTCTGTCTACCACCCCCAAACGGATGGTCTCGTCGAAAGATTTAATAAAACTTTGAAAAGTATGCTGAAAAAGGTGGTCGACAAAGATGGGAGAAACTGGGATTTTTTGCTGCCATATCTCATGTTTGCAATACGTGAGGTTCCACAGGCGTCCACAGGCTATTCCCCCTTTGAATTCTTGTATGGTAGGCATCCCAGGGGGCTGCTAGATGTTGCCAAAGAAACATGGGAAGGTGAGGCAACCCCATATAGAAGCATCATAGAGCATGTCTCCTTGATGCAGGATCGAATCGCAGCTGTCCTACCCCTGGTGCAAGAACATATGGAGCGAACCCTGGGGACAGAGTGTTGGTATTGGTTCCCACGGTGTAAAGTAAGTTTTTAGCCAAGTGGCAGGGTCCCTTTGAGGTTCTCGAAAGGGTGGGGGAGGTAAACTACAAAGTCTACCAGCCAGGGAAAAGGAAACCACACCAAATTTACCATGTGAATCTCTTAAAACCCTGGAAGGACCGAGAGGCTTTACTGGCCACGTCCCCACCTCCAACCGACCGGGTACACGTGACACCTGACGTTCCCATCACGAATACCCTGTCCGTGGCACAACAAAGTGACGTTAGGGTGTTTGTGCATAAAAATAGAGACTTTTTCTCCCCCTTACCCGGACTGACCAACATGATCCAACATGACATAGTGACGGAACCAGGGGTTCGGGTAAATGTGAAGCCATATAGAATCCCAGAGGCCAGGCGTGAGGCAGTCGCAAAAGAAATTAAAAACATGTTGGAGTTGGATGTGATAGAAGAGTCCCACAGTGAGTGGTCAAGCCCCATAGTACTGGTCCCAAAACCTGATGGCACTATCAGGTTTTGTAATGACTTTCGGAAACTCAACAGTGTGTCCAAGTTCGATGCATACCCGATGCCCTGGGTCGACGAACTTGTGGACAGGTTGGGACAGGCTTGCTATATAACGACCCTAGACCTAACAAAAGGCTATTGGAAAATACCGCCAACTGAATCGGCCAAGCCTTTTCCACTCCTGAGGGCTCGTTTCAGTACAAGCGGATGCCTTTTGGTCTGCATGGGGCCACTGCATCATTCCAACAAATGATGGACAAAACTTTGAGACCACATCGCCCGTATGCGGCTGCTTATTTGGACGATGTGGTCATCCATAGGCCAGATTGGGAATCGCACCTGCCCCGGGTACAGGCGGTGGTAGATTCCCTTAGGGAAGCAGGCCCCACGGCTAACCCAAAGAAGTGTGCCATAGGCCTGGAGGAGGCCAAGTACTTTGGCTACCTTATTGGCTGGGGACTTGTCAAGCCTCAGACCAATAAGATTGAGGCAATTCAAAAATGGCCCCAACCCGTAAACAAGAAACAAGTTCGGGCCTTCCTAGGCATTACGGGGTATTACCGACGGTTTATACCTGACTTTGCCACCATTGCCGTCCCTCTGACTGACCTGACGAAGGGCAGAGGGTCTGTCATGGTCAAATGGAACCCTGAGGCCGAGAAGGCGTTTCAGAAATTAAAACAGGCCCTTTGTGCACTACCGGTGCTGGTGACCCCGGACTTCACAAAGGAGTTTGTCATACAGACAGAGGCCTCTGAGGTGGGCCTAGGGGCCGTACTGTTGCAGGACAGGGATGGTGAGGAGAACCCGGTTGTATACCTGAGCCGGAAACTGAACAAGCACGAAAGGAACTATGCCATTGTTGAAAAGGAATGTCTCGCCATTAAATGGGCCTTAGACTCCCTGAGGTATTATCTACTCGGGAGGTTATTTAGGCTGGTCACTGACCATGCTCCCCTGAAGTGGATGTGTGACAACAGGGAGAAAAATGCCCGTGTGACAAGGTGGTTCCTGGCTTTACAGCCCTTTAAATTCACGGTTGAGCACAGGCCGGGCAAACTCCAGGATAATGCCGATGCCCTCTCCCACGTGCACTGTATGGCTGGGTCAAGTGCTCAGCCGCAGGGGCTTGAGCAGAGGGGGAGGATATGTGGCGGTATGCGAGGTGAGATACATGACAATCGCTACATTTCACCTCGCATTCGGTCCATTGTAAGGGACTGAATGGGAAGCCGGTCCGGTTTTTCCAGCCTCTGTGGCAGGCTGGGTTCCGGTCCTGATGTTCTGGTCCACCTGAGTCCACACTCAGGTGGAAGTTAAAAGTCCAGGAAGAGAACACAGCAGGGCTCTGGCCTGAGACTCAGAGGGGAACCTGAGTCAGAGGAGCTCTGTTTGTTGGATTGGAAAAGAAAGATTTGCTTCACCTTGTGTTTTGTGGGTGACGGGGACCAGCCCCATACCGTATAGAGAGAGGTTATTGTTTAGTTTAGCGCCGGACGGCAAGGATTTGATTTTCTGTTTTGTTTATTTTGTATGACTATTGCAAATCACTTGTAAATAAAGCTAGCAATACGCCAGGTTTCAAAGAAACTGCCTGTACGCTGACCTTCATTCTGAGAAAAGGTGATCCCCATGAGCTAATCTCCCACAATATATATGTGTGTGTGTATATATATATATATATATATATATATATATATGTATATATATATATATATTAAATACACTGCCACTAACTAACTAACCTGCCTGCATAATCTAGCTCAATTTATCTCTGTGCACAGTCACACACTATACACGGCCGCTATGTAAGCAGCCTTATATAGTGTGGGGCATAGACGTAGTCCCCCTGAGCCATGATTGGACAAAGGCACCCTGCCTTTGGCCAATTATGGCTCTCGCAGCAGAGCGCGCTGTGATTGGCCAAAGCATGCAGATCAGGTGCATGCTTTGGCCAATCATCAGACATCAATGCATTGCGATCTCGCAGTGCATTATGGGGCATTCCGCGGTGCTCGAATTTGCAGCAAACGCCCCATAATATTTGCTGTTCGTGGAACAGGCGAACACGCAATGTTCAAGCTCATCCCTACTCCTAAAGTGGATTTTTCTAAACAATGAGAAAACTGATAAGCCAGATAAACCACCTGGAGCCCCTCAACCTGCCTGGTTGAGAATTCTGGGTTAACATCACCCTGGTGGGGCATCGCTTTGCCACAGCACACATAGTGACATTGCTAGGCACTGCCACTATGTAAGTAAAAGTAAAAAGCATAGAGTTTACACAAATGCAGAGTGAGAAGATTATGCTAAGTGGGGAAGTTTGTTTCACAGCTTTCTCCGGGTTTTGTAATTCCCGAATCGGGGTCTGCAGTTCAAAGGCTTCAAAAAGCTTGAAGTGGAAAGGACCCCTGTGCCCAGGTTTTACTGGGGACCAGCAGGCTGTGATTTGATAGATGTGAATTGACTTTATAATGAAGAGTTTAGTTCAGGGCTCCACCTAGGAGACAAGAGGGCTTCATCTGGGAGTCAGAAGGTCCCCTATAAATAGGTTTTTCTTTGTTTCTGTTATAACATTTTGAAAATAAATAAGCTTTATTCCTTCATTGAGGCCAAAATGTATTCTACATTTCTTTGGGCAGAATAACCCAAATTCGGTGTACATTATTTAGCCTGTAGGAAAATTATAGAGTCCACAAACTATGGTATATACAATATACAGTATCTCACAAAAGTGAGTACACCCCTTTTTTTTTTTTAATCTTTAGAAGAGGTAGCAAAGTGTAATTTCTTCAGTGTTGTCACATGAAAAGATATAATAAAATATTTACAAAAATTTGGGGGGTGTACTCATTTTTGTACGATACTGTATATACAGTGTACATACACTATATTACCAAAAGTACAAGCACATGAACTTTAATGGCATTCCAGTCATAGTCCGTAGGGTCCAATATTGAGTTGGCCCACCCTTTGCAGCTATAACAGCTTCAACTCTTCTGTCTCATCACTCAGAACATGACCGTAATAATCACTGTTGATAGTGGCACCACAGGGTAGAAAACCCACATTAATAATGCCACTTTTGTCCCAGAAAGCACTTCCCATCACTTTACCTGCAGTTCAAAAATTAGTTTGAAATTTTTTTGATGGTAGTAAGTCCACATGCTTCCACTGCTTTGAAGCTCATTTTAATTCCGGAGTGAAATTATGTGCCCAGGTTTTGTCACATGTAATCATGCGATCCAGAAAATCCTGCCCTTCCGTGTCAAAACACTCTTTCAATGCAGAGCAGACTTTAACTCTTCTATGCCTGTCATAAGCAGAAAACTGTCTTTGTTCCCAGGGTGTAGGGATGGACCGTTCGGTCCGCACCAGAACTTTCGAACATTGCGAAAGTTCGGAACAGGATACTGAACCCCATTGAAGTCTATGGGACCCGAACTGTAAAAGTGCCCATTTATAAGTCCCCCAGGCTTAGATGCAAGTAATTGGACAAACAATGGTTATGGGGGTCCGGGTACTGCCCTGGGGGACATGTTGCAATAAAGAATAAGGTTGTAAAAAACATAATTTTTAAATGAGCAGTGATTTATTGATGGTTAAAGTGAAAGCTTAAAAATAAAAAAATCCTTTCCATATAGTGCCTGGGGGGTCCCCTTAGTCTACCTGGCACATCTGTACTGTTTATAGAAACTGCTGCAGCAATAATTGCTTTTATAAAGCCAAACAAATTACATTTTCCCTGCAAGCTTTCTTTATTTTGTAAGCAACAGCTTGCAGAGCCAATATGTATGATGAGGCCACAATGTAGTGCATTGGGAAAAAGATTAGATATTTTTGGGATAAATTCTGGTGTCTTCCCACAGACTTTGGATAGAAATAACATGCGCAGAAAAATTGGTCTTTGGGTGTCGGTGGTGCCTTCACACCATAAACCTATAGAGGTACTCTTGATGAAAGCAAGAATTGGCCTTGCTGTCAAAAATGTAATTGATATACACCTGTCAAACAGGTGCAGAAAAATTGGTCTTTGGGTGTTAATTGTGCCCATGAAACCTACACCAAAAAAATTCTTACAGGTGAAATCAACACCCACAAAGCTAGGCAGTCTAGAAGCCCTGCAGAGATTCCACATCCCAGAAACACTTAATCAGCGACATCGGCATTAGGGGCTTCATAGCTGCTGGTAATCCAGGACTGATTAATTTTGATAAATGTCAGACGGTCCACAGAGTCTGTGGACAGACGCCTTCTATTATCAGTAACAAAACCTACAGCAGCACTGAATGCCTGTTCCGAAAGCACACTGGATGCAGGGCAGCCCAGCAGCTCAATTGCATACTGGGCAAGTTCTGGCCAGTGGTCTATTCACATGACCCAGTAAGCCAGTTGATCATCAACTGGAAAGCTCTTATATCTGTTTACGCCCCTAGATAATCGTCCACCGTGTGATGCAGATGCTGTAGATGGGATGTGGAAGCTGACAGCCCTGGACGGCGAGGACTAAAAAAATTGTGAAATGCATCACTTAGGTGACCGCTTTTTCCACCGCTCCTCTCTTGACCAACAGAAGCCTCAAAACTAAGTTTTCCATGACACTGTAATCTACCAGAGTCAGGAAAAGCATTAGATAAACTCTTCAAAGTTGTCTTCAAAAGATTTAATCTTCTGCACTCTCTGTGGGGACAGGATGAGTTCTGAGACTTTCCCCTTGTAACTATGATCAAGGAGGGTTGCCAACCAATAGCGATCCTTCTCCTTTGCGGCACCTATTTCTTGGGTCCTTTCGCAGGCTTTGAAGCATGAGGGAGCCCATGCACTGCAAATTTGAGAACTCCTCGGGGTCACTGAGGATTATACTATCTGGAACTGCCTCCTCCCAGCCACGTACTACTTCCAAGTGTTCTGTGGATAGAAAACCATCTCTTACTGTTTGACGTATGTTTTTCTCTGCTTAAATGCCTCCAAAACTGCCAGAATCCTCCTCCTCCCTCTCCTCTTATGTGTTCTGGGGCATAGGAACAATGGTGTCTGCATAAAGTGGACCTCCTTTTCCTCCCACAGCACTGCCTCAAGTGCCCTGTCCATAATACCACACAGATTCTACTCCAGCAGGAACACAACAGGGATTGTGTCACTGATGCATGCATTGTCACAGCATATCCTTGTGGCCTCCTCAAATGATGCATCCTATATGAGCAGCCATTGGTGTGGGGAAAAAAAGCAGAGCCGACCTTAGCTTGTCGTTGTGCCATACTCACACGGGTACTCATTGACGGCCCTCTGCTGCATGTGCAGCCACTGTAGCATTGCCAAAGTCGAGTTCCACCTGGTGGGCATGTCACAAATCAGGTGGTTTACGGGCAGGTGGAATTCCTGCTGAATTTCAGCCAACAAAGCACTGGCTGTGTATGACTGCCTGAAATGTCTACAGACTCTTCTGGCCTGCTTTTGCAGATCTTCCAACCCTGGGTACCTATTTAGGGAACACTGCACCACCAAATTGAGGACATGTACCAGGCATGGCACATGTGTCAACTTTCCCTGTCTAAGGGCGGATAGGAGGTTTGTGCCATTATCGCACACCACCATTCCTGGCACCAGCTGGCATGGCGTGAACCACCTCTGGGCCTGCCCCTGCAGAGCTTCAAGAATCTCTGCTCCGGTGTGTCCTGTACCCTAGACACACCAACTGAAGCACTGCATGACACCTTTTAGCCTGACTCATTGAATAGCCCCTTGAACACTTAGGGGGTACTTGTGGTTCATAGGACAATTTAGCAGAGGAGAGCATGGATGAGGAGGAGGAGGGGGTAGAGCTGACAAATCTCACATCATTACCACTAGCTGTATGGAGACGTGGGGGCACAACAAGCTGCAGCACTGAGCCCTGTCCTGCATCCTTCCGAGTTGCAAGCAGAGTTACCCAGTGTGCTGAGAATAAAATATATCATCCCTGACCATGCTTGCTGGACCACATGTCAGCAGTAACGTTGACTTTGCGACGACTGCCTTGCCCAACGATGCCACAACATTGCCTTCCACTTGATGGTGCAGAGCTGGAATGGCCTTACGTGAAAATAAATAGCGACTGGGAACCTGCCATTGTGGTACCGCACATTCCAATCCAACCAGATGGAAAGACAGAAGTTGTAGAGCCAGCAGCTTTGACAAGCTTGCATTTAGACACTGAACAGGTGGGCAGCAGTGACTGTATTTTTTTTGCTGCAGCAGATGGGGGAGAGAAATTTGCCGGCTATAGTCTACAGCTGATTGTGTGCTCCTGGCAGATGTGCACTATACCATCATCCCTGTCAGTGGAGGCTGCTGAGAGGTCATGAGGTATAGCTAGGGGCAGACTGAGGTGAGTAAGGAGGAGGAACAGAATTGCGCCCCTTTTGTGTGGCGTTTTTAGGTGCTCTTGCCAATGTGCTCAGTGGTGGGAGGTTAAATGCCTTATCAAGCATATGGTACCCAAATGGTTGGTGTTATTGCCACACTTGATGTGCTTGAAACAAAGTTTGAAAATTGCAACAGTGCGATCGGCTGCACATGTGCTAAAAAGGCCCAGACAGCTGAGCTGTGGGAAGTGGGCCAAGAGATAACAGCTCCACAATGTGATGGAATTGGGTGCCTCGTTGGGGTTGCGTTTCACCCTCACCCTCCCTTTCCTCCTCCTGCTCTATCCGGCACCCAAGTTACGTCAGTGACCTCATCATCATCATTTCCCCCATCCTCATTACCACTGGAGACAGCTTGGCAATATGCTGTGGCTGGGGGAACATGACTGCCAATTTGTGTACCAGTGTTCTCTCCTCTCTGTAGGCTCATGTTCCTGCCTTCCTCAACCTCAGAACCAACATCTGAATTAAGTAATGGCTGTGCATCGTCAAGGAGCAAGTGACTGACGCTGTGTTCAAATAACTCAGCTGACTCCTCCATGCCTGATGCTGGGGCTATGGCAGGAATAGCTTTGGACAAGGAGGCAGGTTTAGCCACTCTGGCAGCTGCAGTGAACTGCGTACTAGTCTCTACTTGGGTGACGGTGGATGAGGAGGATGAGGATGGTTTAGTAAGCCAGTGCACCACCTCCTCTGCATGCTGTGGCTGGATAGCACGGACAACATCACTAAACAGGAAATGATGCCCTGCCTGAGGACTGACCACATCCACCTGTGCCTGTGGACATATAAGCTGCTGGCCCCCTCACAGTGACATGGGAACGTCTGTCTCTCCTTGTTGTCCTCCCAGACATGATGGGGGGGGGTTGCTTTTAAACAAAATGTAATAAAGATGTGGAAATGTGTGCGTGGATGTACTTTAATCAATAGAAAGTGGTGTTTGGTGCACTTTAACTTGAGTACTCACTACACAGACACACTCCACTGATTATCTATAATATACTGCAAAAAAACTGCACTGGCGCACTGCAGTAAACTGCGTTAAACATGCACTAACGCACAGAAATATACTGCGTTAAATGGCACATAACGCACTGAGATATACGCCGTTAAACTTACAGTAACGCACTGAGATATACGCCGTTAAACTTGCAGTAGCACACTGAAATATACTGTGTTAAATGGAACGTAACACACTGAAATATACAGCGTTAAACTTGCAGTAACGCACTGAACTATACTGCGTTAAATGGATGGTAAGGCACTGAAATATATGGTGTTAAACTTGTAGTAAAGTACTGAAGTACACTGCGTTAAACGTGCACTATGCCCAGAAATATACTGCGTTAAATGGCACGTAGTGCACTGAGATATACGGCGTTAAACTTGCAGTAAAGCACTGAAATATACTGCGTTAAATGGAACGTAACACACTAAAATATACAGCGTTAAACTTGGAGTAACACACTGAAATATACAGCGTTAAACTTGCAGTATTGTAGAGGCGTTGCTATGGGGGTATGGGGGGGTGGGGTCCACACCCAGGTGACACCCGAGATAGGGGTGACACCATCCCGAGGGTAGAGAAAGCCCTGGCTCCATTTGGCATTTTTTTTTTTTAGCCTGAACACATCCGGCGCGTGCTGGGGCTGCTCCTGTCTCTGTTTTTCTCCTCCGAGTCCCCTCTCACTACTGCTCTGCTGAGCTGAGCCTGTCACTACTTTTCTCCTCCGAGTCCCCTCTCACTACTACTCTGCTGAGCTGAGCCTGTCACTACTTTTCTCCTCCCGGCAGCGCGGCTGCACACTGTGTGTGTGTGTCCTCACCAGCTGCCGCCGGGTGTATTGTGTATCAATCTGAGCCGCCCGCCCTGGCCCCAAGCTGGGGGTGTCCTCCGCCGCCGTAGTCCTAAGGTGAGCTCTTGCAATGGGTGGGAGGGGGTGTCATGGTGCCCGCCACCCAGTCACACCTGAGCTGACCAGAGCTGCAGTGGTAGGAAGGAGGAGTGCTAAGAGGGGGGTGGTTGTTTTTACTGCTGGACACAGCTATATCATATATTTTATATGTGTGTGTGTGTATATGTATATATATATATATATATATATATATATATATACTGTATATATATAAAATATAGCTGTGTTCAGCAGCAAACCCACTGGTTATCAGCTAGCTATATTATATACAGGTATAGTGGCAGAGCTGCCCACCCTGAGACGGTCTTATAACCGGGGGGAGGCTGGGAGTGCTGCTGGACACAGCTATATTTTATATATAAATATCTATATCTGTGTATATAGCTGTGTCCACCTCCCCCCCGGTTATCAGACCATCTCAGGGTGGGTAGCTCAGCCACTATACCTGTATATGATATAGCTGATAACCAGTGGGGGGGGGGGTGCTGCTGGACACAGCTATATACACAGCTATATATATATATATATATATATATATATATATATATATATATAATATAGCTGTGTCCAGCAGCAAAAACACCCCACCCCCATCAGACCAGTGGGGTGTCTGCAGTCAGTGCTGCTGATGGGTGGTACCATCGGGCCTCTTGTAGGGGCCCGGTCCCATCACTTTAACAGGGGGCCGGCAGCTTCAAACTTCATAATGTAGTATACATGGGCATACATAGTGTGGACAAATAATGTTCCCCTGTGGCCCACTGGTGGTGAATCATGTTTACTGGGTGGGGAGGGGGGGGCATTCAGTTCATCCAGAGGGGCTCAAGAGACGGCAGAATAGAGGGACTTCTTTTTTCCTTTTCGGTACTGGCGGACTGACACAACAACCAGTGCCGCACTTGCATAAAGTCCTGGGTCACAGTTCCTGCTGCTGGCGTAGTGATATACTTGGCTTTCCCGCTGCCTGCCTCCTTCAGCAAGTAAGTGCTGAGCAGTGGCGGCTGGTGCTCAATATTTTAGGGGGGCGCAAACAAACTGAAAAAAAAAAATCAATTGCCGCCACTGTGCCCATTAAACGCAGCCACTGTGCCCAAACGCCACCAGTTTGCCACCTCAAATACAGCCAGTTTGTTTCCATATACAGCCAGTTTGTCCCCATATATATATAACCAGTGTGCCCCCATATATACAGCCAGTGTGCCCCCCATATACAGCCAGTGTGCCCCCATATACAGCCAGTGTGCCCCCATATACAGCCAGTGTGCTCCCATATACAGCCAGTGTGCTCCCATATACAACCAGTTTGTCCCCATATATAGCCAGTTTGTCCCCATATATAGCCAGTGTGCCCCCATATACAGCCAGTGTGTCCCCATATACAACCAGTTTGTCCCCATATATAGCCAGTTTGTCCCCATATACAGCCAGTGTGCCCCCCATATACAGCCAGTGTGCTCTCATATACAGCCAGTGTGTCCCCATATACAACCAGTGTGCCCCCATATACAGCCAGTGTGCCCCCATATACAGCCAGTTTGTCCCCCATATACAGCCAGTTCCCCCCATATACAGCCAGTTTGTCCCCCATATACAGCCAGTTCCCCCCATATTCAGCCAGTTTGTCCCCCATATACAGCCAGTTCCCCCCAAATGCAGACAGTGTGCCCCCATATACAGCCAGTTCCCCCCAAATGCAGCCAGTGTGCCCCCATATACAGCCAGTTCCCCCCAAATGCAGCCAGTGTGCCCCCATATACAGCCAGTTCCCCCCATATGCAGCCAGTGTGCCCCCATATACAGCCAGTTCCCCCCAAATGCAGCCAGTGTGCCCCCATATACAGCCAGTTCCCCCCAAATGCAGCCAGTGTGCCCCCATATACAGCCAGTTCCCCCCAAATGCAGCCAGTTTGTCCCCCATATACAGCCAGTTCCCCCCAAATGCAGCCAGTGTGCCCCCATATACAGCCAGTTCCCCCCAAATGCAGCCAGTTTGTCCCTCATAATACAGCCAGTGTGCCCCCATATTCAGCCAGTTTGTCCCCCATATACAGCCAGTTCCCCCCAAATGCAGCCAGTTTGTCCCCCATAATTCAGCCAGTTTGTCCCCCATAATACAGCCAGTTCCCCCCAAATGCAGCCAGTGTGCCCCCATATACAGCCAGTTCCCCCCAAATGCAGCCAGTTTGTCCCCCATATACAGTCAGTTCCCCCCCAAATGCAGCCTGTCCCTCCCTCCCCCCCAGCCCTGCACTTACCTTCCTCGGTCCGCGCCGTCCTCGATATGTTCTCCCACCCTCAATGTCGCTTCAGCCAATCAGGTCACTGGTAACCAGATCCGGTGAACCTGATTGGCTGAAACCTCCACAGTCTTCTCCCAGGAACGCACCCCCGTGCGTACCTGGGAGGAGTTTTTGGAAGCCGAATACAGCGTGAGAGCTGTATTCGGAAAGCCTATCAGAGCCGCTGGCTCTGATAGGCACTTCCAAGCCACACCCACCGCCGGCCGCCGCTCTAATTCATATGGCCGGCGCTCACCAGGAGGCCGGCCATATGAATAGTGGGCAGCGCGGCAGCGGTGACAATACACAGATTCATGCAATGCATGAATCTGTGTATTGTCTTTCAGTGGCGGTGCGGGAGCGAGAGGGGGCGGCGCTCCGGCGCCCTCTATGGACGCACCACCACTGGTGCTGAGGACAGGACAGACTCCGCCTGAGCACAGGACAGACTCCGGCTGAGGGAATCAGTGGCAGGCTCAGAGCAGGCTGACAGCTATTAACAACATCAGCGCAGCAGGCATAGGCAGGTGCTGAGACTGATGTTGGGTGGCTAACAGGGAACAGCAGGAGGACTAATCCCAGGGGCAGCATACATGCCAAGTGTCCCATGTACCTCACCTCCCGATCTACAATCTTAAACCACAATTTATATATCTATATTTGTATAGTCCATTGGTCCGTCAGCCTTCCAATCTGCAGTGCCCGATTTTCCTTGATCCAGGCAAGCCACATCTCTGCTGAGAGCTGTCATTGATTGCTAGGACCGCCAGCATCCTAGCAAACAATTACGTCATGTGTGCCCGCCCCCTGCAGAGTGCTTCTCTTTTCAGCTACTGTCTTCTGCTTGCTGATTACAGGGCCTTGTAGCAACACTCCTTGTTGTGGGCCAGTCACAGCACCTTTCCATCTTCCCTGCAGCCATCAGATCCTATCCAGCTAGCAAGACACCGTGTCAGCAGGTCAAAATCAAATCAAAATTATTGAGGGGGGGGGTGTAGACGCCATGTTTTACCGCTTTTTTCTGGCTTTTTAAAGCTTTTTTTGGCGCATTTTTGGGCGCCTTTTTCTGCTCGAAATCTCCTCTCAAAAACGCAAGTTGTGTAAGGGTTTTTTTCTGCCTTTAAAAGCATATGCCTATAAACTCCTGAAAAAGACAGTGTGCATGGACACATTGGCTAACATGGAGGGGAGTTTCCAAGCAGAAAAAAATGAGAGCTCAAAAAAGCTCAAAAGCCTGTAGGAGCAGCTTCTTTGAGCTTCTTTGAGATGCAGTGTGCATGAGTTATAAGTATACAGTAAAACCTGCGTTATTGATTTTTTCTATGTTTGTTTTTGTATGTTGTAAAAATGCACAATGCGTGTATATAGATGTACAATAAAAAAACACAACTTCAAGACCTCCCACAGTATAGATACGTCATTACTTTTACGTTAAATACCGTTGTTATGGCAGCAGCTAGCTAACTGAGTTGAAGTTGAAAGACTGATGGTTTGAAGATAGTGTAGATTTCTAGTTTAGAGATAACTTGTGGTCATCATTACAAAGAGACCACTAAAGAACAAGGCACATCTATCGTTGTTGGTGTGGTTAGAGCACAGCACAATGCAGAGTGTCGCCATGAGTAGGAGGCTCCACCGACTTCCATCTTAAAAATATTTCCCTTCTGGCGTAAAACAGGGAAAAAATTATGCAAAGCTTAATGTATCTATCCCCCTCTACCTCTTCCAAGTGACTTAATAGTAGGACCAGAGGGTCTAACGGTACATTCGTATCACACAGGTCGCTCATAGTCGTGGTTACTGCCTCCCAGTATAGGCAATGTTTAGAGCAGGACCAGACCATATGCCAGAAGGTGCCTATCTAATGCCTACATCTAGGGCACGTCAGGTCTAGCTGAGGGTATATGTGGGACAGTCTCTGTGGGGTATAGTAAGCTCTGTGGAGATACTTAAGTTGTACAAATCTGTCTTTGGTCGCAATTATGGAGGGAATAAAAGAAAAGCCACAGTCTTCCCATTCTTTGTCACCAAGGGTCGGGATGTCTATCCTCCATCTGTCCAAAGAGCGAGTCGGTTTGGTGTCATAGGACACTGTCAGACATAAATACAGGGAAGAAAATGGCATTGTGTTCCGTGACGGTATCCTCCATGTGGCTGACCCTCTGCTCAGTCTCCATCACTCTAGAGCGGAGCCTGTCTATATTCAGCCTCAAAAGGCCGACGTCCAGCTGTACTGCCTCCATGTGTGTCCTTTATAATCAGGGGGAAATGGAGCTTTTTCCCTTTACCGAAAGATCTGCCCGATGATCTACGTGTTATCAAGGTGGTTTTGTAGTGGAGATCGAGGAATTACAACCTCAGGTTCAGGATAAAAGCTAGTGACCCAGTGGAAAAGCAGCTGCTCACATCGCCATCTTGGACACGCCCCCCCCCACCCTATTTTAATTCACTTAAATAAAAAGAATACTGCGATAATCCTAGAAAAATATCCTTTCATACTGAACACAACTAAACATTGAATATACGTGGAATTTATTCACCAACCTCAAGAATGATTGTGATCAGTGTGGCAAATAACTGACAGGGAAAAATGAAACATGGAATCTGATGGCTAACTCTTTCACGTTTCTTTGCTTAAAATATCCTCATCTAGGCAAGCCACTTAAAGTGAGGAAATATTTTTTACCTGCACTAGATAGGTAACAGCTTGAATCTTGATTGGCTGCTGTAGGCAACACAGTGGCTTTTCTCCCCTCAAGTTTCCTGAATTAGCTCCATTGTATAAAAATCTGGCATCAGAATTTGTGTTCCTCCAGGGTAGGATTACCAGCTTGGCTAATGAGCCTCAGTTGACTGGGAGGATGGTTTCCTCTGTAGAAGCTTTCTCATTCTCTGTTCCCTTTTGAAAACTCTCCTGCTCTCTTCTGTGAAAAAAATTGATTTTTCTATCCATCAGAAGAACACATCAAGAAAATGAAAGAGCCTCTTCAGTATTGATTGTAGAACTCTGCAGACCGGGGTCAGCATGGGTGTGAATTCAGAGCAATATCCCTGTTCCCTTTCCTTTTCAGATATACTCATGATTGAAACCTTATGAGTTGCTTGACTGCATAAGGCATTACCACATCCAGCCACCCAAGGTCTAGCAATCTAATACTGACAATGTGTAGGAAAGATAGAGTGCTCCTAAAGCACAACTCCAGCCAAACATTCATAAACAACACAATTGAGAGACATATGCAGGTATGGTTTCAAAGGCCAAAACAATTGTAATGGAACGCACATTGTGTGCCCATATACCATACATTAGATCACAATCTCCCAATTTATTTAGGATTTGCACTTCATTATGTCTGTAAAATTGGATATGTAAAGCTGAACATTACTCCCTAAAAACTATTTGCATCTTTGCAACCCTCCACCCCTCTACAATGCTCAAATTTGACTCTTTTATGTTTTGTTAATTTTCCTTATTTTTATTATTATTTGTTCTGGCCCGCCCCCTACCTCCATTATACTATAACTGTAGGCGATAATGATGTGTACTCTGCTCAAGCAGCCTCTTGGAATATCCACATCAGATATCCCAAGAGCCGGTACGGCTTACAGAGAGTGACTGGAGAAAGATGGACCTGGAGGTGTGTAATCAGTGGACCAAAACCTGGAAGAGAAAGCCGACTCCCAATGACATAAGGAAAGAAGATAGCAGCGTGGGATCCACCACAGTGACACGTGAAAAGGTAAGGGGGATAAAAACTAAATTAACCCTGGGAGAAGGAGTGAAGTTTCTTTTTAAGAATGATAGCATCCCTGTGTTGTGGAACTATAGTAGTAAGTGTAAAAGTAACTTTGTGCCACAGTTGAGGAAGGTGAGGAAGTGGCAGAAGTTTTCTTTAGCCAATTAGATGACTGAGCACAGAGCATCTTAGTAATGCTCTCTAGATTTGCACCACCCTTGGTAATTCTTGGGGGAAGCACTAGCAGGTGTCCATTTTCCTATTGTTTAAAGGGCTCTTTCACCTTTACCAAAAACATCTATGTGGGTAAAGGGCACCTGTAGATAAAAACAAACTGTGCATCAAAGTTAAATAATGCCCTTTGCTATGGTTGTAGACCATTTACATACCTCCCGAAGACTGACTAACAAACTCCCAGAGATAGCATCTTCCTGTCCTGCTTTGTTGCTAGGATGTTGCTAAGACACTCCCAGCTGATTGAAATCCCTGGGCATGCTACTGATGCAGTAGTTCTGATCTCAGCAGTGCTGTAAAAGAAGAGATAATGAACTGCGCATGTATGGGGATTTAAGGGCTCATTCCTGTAATAGTAGGGGTGAGCAATAACAACTGGAAGTGTCTTAGCAATGTCCTAGCAACAAGGCAGGCCATTTCTGGGAGTTTTTCAGTCACGCTTCAAGAGGTACGTAGATGGCCTACAGCTAAAGCAAAGGAATAATTCAACTTTTTAAAATTAATTTCTAATAGTTTTAGATAGAAAAGAGAATAGTTAGAACCCCTATCTCTCTCTTTTAGAAGGAATCCCTACTTATAGAACTGTAATTGGAACAGGTGTACCAATTGGAAATTTTCCCCTCGTCTTTTGTTCAGGTGACAGTTTGGATTTTCTATCTCTGTCTGTCCAAGTGACAAGTGATAATGGTTACCAGGACAAACAGAGAAGGCGAATCTCTTCAGTGATTAGCTAGTGATTAGCTAGTGGAGAAGGTTGCAATTACCCAACTTTACTGAACAACCAAAACAGGCTAATCTGAAAATGGTGCACAGACTAAAATGCATTGCAAGATTCTGCTTACAGCGTTCTTTAAAGTGGTTGTAAACCTCTGACATGAAATATTAACAAAGCATATTCCTCTACAGTGTGTACTTGTCTCAATCCAGAGCACTGAATGTAATTTCTCTCTGCTGCTGCCTTCCTATGTTATCAACATGAGTTAGTTCTGGTACGTTTTCCTGACAAAAAGAGAAAAATGTGACGGGGAGGGATCTCCAGCACACAGACTATGATTGACAGCCTCAGCTCTGTTCTTGTGTGCTGTGTCAAGGGGGGTGGGGGGGGGAATGTCTCTTCCTCCAAATCAACTCTCAGCTCTTCTCACTGAGCTTTGCAGAGTGTATCTTCAGATTCCTGCCCCCTGCTTTTCAGAGCTGAAAAAAGCTGTATACAGTATGGACTTTGAATGACTGTAGAGGAGAGAGGGACTCAGATAAACAGGTATAACTTATGTCAGGTGATTTGTTTCATCTCTGTGTATCACCTAAAGCTATAAATTATAGTGGGTAAATGTAAGGGTTTAAAACCACTTAAAGGCAAAGAAAGTGTCAACTCCACTGTCCCAGAGCCTGGCCACTCCACTTGTCCTTACTACAGTTTGATCCCACTAATGGTAACACCTTAGACGAGGTTCTCAAGTCTCAGAGTTCTTGGTATTTTACAAATGGCTTCCTGTGTATACACTGCAGTGTACACTCTCTCAGCAACCTCGTTTCACTAGTGGGATCACCACTGCCCCATTTAAAGGGGAGGTAGCACTGACCTCCAACCTTGCTGTACAGATACTTCTACAATCCACAGCATTGACATAAGTTGCTAGGAAACTGGTTTTGCTTCTTTGAACGGGCTGCATGAACTGGCCCAGCTGAATTAAAGGACTGCAGATCATCCTCTTGGCAGGAACTCATTACCAATCCATAAGTGAGAACAAGTCTGACTTGCCAGCAGGACAGTCCTGGGAATCTTCGAACAGTAACTCCACCACTGGAGTTTATAACACATATGAGCAAGAGCTAAAAGTAACCAGCAGGTATTTCAACCTTCTGACATTTACATTGAACTGAAAATGGTTGGAGATATCCTTTAAGTAGAAATGAAAATAGCACTGTAAGTTACATATTCTCCAGCTTACCAAAACCATAAATACTGTACTTATACATACTCATATAATCAATAAATCAAAGTAGGTTGCATCAGCTTCTGCACAGACACTCTGATCAGTGCAGGAAGGGGAATTGCCTAAAAGTAGGCATTTTGTCACTCTTGTCTTTATACTTGAAAGAATTTTCTGGATCAAGACTAGGGATGAGCTTCGTGTTCGAGTTGAACTCATGTTCGACTCGAACATTGGCTGTTAGGCCGTTCGCCGAATTTCGAACATTATGGGCCGTTCGCGCCAAATTCGAGTGGCGCGTCACAGCCCATAATTCACTGCGGCATCGCAGTGCATTGCTGGCTGATGATTGGCCAAGCATGCACTATGACCCGCATGCTTTGGCCAATCACAGCGCCATCAGCACAGAGAGCCATAATTGGCCAAAGGAAGGGTGCCTTTGGCCAATCATGGCTCAGGGGAGTAGGTACACGCCTCACACTATATACGGCCGCCTGCGTGTCGGCCTTGTGTAGTGTGTTGCGGCGTGTGAGAGAGATAGAGAGAGAGTCAGAGTGTCATTTAATTTCAGTTATATAGAGCAGGCAGGCGATTCAGGTAGCTGCAGTCAGTGTATTTAGTATATATATATGCATCCCAGGAGCTGTGTGTGTGTGTGTGTGTATATATTGTGAGGGGGTTAGCTCGGCAGCGGGTGTGTGTGACCCCCGGGATGGGCTCCCCACACAAAAACAGGCCCAGCAAACGGAGGTTGTGGTTTTCAAAATCAAAAAGGTGCGGTTTATTTTCTATTTACAGTGACAAAACCCAGCAAAGCAAAAGAAACATAAATAAAATAAATCCTGGTCAACTTGACCTCTGAGTAAACATACAGGTTTCCTAACTAACAACTGGGATCAGCCTAGTGCTGTCCTAGTCCCTAAGTCCCTGGTTTTAAATGTCCAAGCAAATAGCCACACAGGCTTTGTCTCACCGCACAGGGGTTCACTCTCCCTAGACAGTCCACACAGGTCTGGTTCCAGGCATGAGCTAACACCTAATGAATCTGGGAGTTCTTATAGAGGCCTAAATGAGCTGACAAGCTTCAGCTGGTCTCATCAACTCCCTGTCTGCACGACGCCCCACACTCTCCCTAGAGGTATGAGTCATCCATGAGCCCACTAGCCTCAGCTGGGCTTATACAACTCTCCACCTAGTTGTATAAGTCGGCGTAAAGCCTGAATCTGGGCGAAATATATCTACCCCCCTGGATGCAACCAGGTGACTTTACCTTCCTGCTGTCACATACCCCCCCCCTCTTGTTTTAACCTCGGGGTTGGAACACCAGCAATCAGGCATTCATGTACTCGAGACAAAGCATCCACATTCCCCATTTGAACGCCAGGGCGATGCTTTACTGTGAAGTTGAATTCCTGGAGGGCCAGGAACCACCTATTCACTCTTCTATTTGTTTCCTTGTTTTGAGCCATCCACTTTAACGGAGCGTGATCCGTAACCATGTCAAAGTGCCTACCTAGCAGGTAGTACCGAAGGGAATCTAGAGCCCACTTCACCGCTAAACACTCCTTTTCAACGGTGGTAATTTACCTCATGGGACTTCAACTTCCTGCTGAGGTAAATGACTGGGTGCTCTTCCCCGTTCCAGACCTGGGACAATACTGCTCCTAACCCCACATCTGACGCATCACTTTGTACGACAAAGTCTTTAGAGAAGTCGGGTGAGTACAACACTGGCTGGCTACATAAGGCTTGTTTCAAGAATTGGAATGCTGCCTCAGCCTTGGGGGTCCATTTAATCATGACCGACCCTTTCCCCTTCGTCAGGTTGGTTAGGGGCACAGCCTTAGAAGCAAAGTGGGGAATGAATCGCCGATAATACCCAGCGATTCCCAGAAAGGCTCGTACCTGCTTCTTGCTGTTGGGACGTGGCCAACTCTGGATGGCCTCGACTTTGTTGAGTTGGGGTTTTATTACTCCCCTCCCAATGGTGTACCCAAGATATTTGGCCTCCTCCTGCCCAATGGTACACTTCTTGGGGTTAGCCGTAAACCCCGCTTCCCGAACAGAGTCCAGGACTGCTTGCACTTTTGGCAGATGTGAGGCCCAATCTGTGCTATGGACAATTACGTCATCCAGGTAAGCCGCAGCATACTTCCGATGGGGCCTCAGCATCTGGTCCATTTTCCGCTGGAATGTGGCCGGCGCATTCTGTAACCCGAACGGCATTCTTTTATATTGGAACGCCCCGTCTGGGGTTACAAATGCGGTTTTCTCTTTGGCCGACTTGGCCAGGGGGATTTGCCAATACCCTTTTGTGAGGTCAAGAGTCGTCATGTATCGGGCTGTTCCCAGCCGGTCGATCAACTCATCTATACGTGGCATGGGGTAGGTGTCAAATTTTGTAACTTTGTTCAACTGACGAAAATCGTTACAAAATCGCCAGCTCCCATCCGGTTTAGGCACCAACACAATGGGACTAGACCAATCACTTTGGGACTCCTCTATCACCCCTAAGTTCAGCATTTTCTGTACTTCCTCCCGTATTGCCTCCCGTCGGGCCTCTGGGATCCGATAGGGTTTTAACTTCACCCTTTCACCGGGCGGGGTAATGATGTCATGCTCTACCCCAGATGTTTGTCCCGGCAGCTCAGAGAATACCTCCTTGTTGCGAAGCACAAACTCCTTAACCTCCTGTTGTTGGGGTTGTGACAAGGTGGCTGCTATTCCAACCTCAGGAATCACGCAACCAGTTTGAGCTGGTGACCAAGTGTCTGCGACTAGGGACTCTCTATCCCTCCAGGCTTTCAACAGATTAACGTGATAGATCTGTTCGGGCTTTCGCCTTCCTGGTTGTCTGACCTTGTAATTCACTTCGCTCACTTTTTCCATTATCTCATAGGGGCCTTGCCATTTGGCAAGGAATTTACTTTCAACCGTAGGGACAAGTACCAGTATCCTATCCCCCGGGGAAAAGGTACGGGTCTTGGCTCCACGGTTGTACACTCTCTGCTGTGCTAACTGCGCTTGGGCCAAATGTTCCTTCACGATGGGCATTACCTGTGCAATTCGGTCTTGCATCAGGGCGACATGCTCAATCACACTCCTGTGGGGAGAACTCTCACTTTCCCAAGTTTCCTTGGCAATATCCAACAGCCCTCTTGGGTGTCTCCCATACAGTAACTCAAAGGGGGAGAATCCCGTAGAGGATTGGGGCACCTCCCTAATAGCAAACATCAGATAAGGAAGTAGACAGTCCCAATCCTTTCCATCTCTATCCACCACTTTCTTCAACATTTGTTTTAGGGTTTTGTTGAATCTTTCAACCAGCCCATCGGTTTGGGGGTGATACACAGATGTACGTAATTGCGTCACTTTGAACAATTTACACAGCTCCTTCATAACCCGGGACATAAAGGGTGTACCTTGGTCCGTAAGCAGTTCTTTACAAATACCCACCCGGCTAAACACAAGAGATAGCTCTTTGGCTATGGTTTTGGCCGAGGTATTTCGGAGAGGGATCGCTTCTGGATAACGGGTGGCATAGTCCATTATAACTAATATGTACTGGTGCCCCCTAGCGGACTTGATTATAGGCCCTACCAAATCCATGGCGATCCTCTCAAACGGGACCTCAATGATGGGTAGAGGGACCAGCGGGCTACGGAAATGTGGCATCGGGGCCGACCTCTGACACACAGGGCAGGAGGAACAATAATTTTCTATGTCCTTCATCACCCCCGGCCAATAGAATCTCTGTAATACCCTCTCTCGGGTTTTCTCTGTCCCCAGATGACCTCCAAGAATGTGCCCATGGGCCAACTCCAACACCAACTTCCTGTAAGGTTTGGGCACCACAAGCTGCTCAACGGTTTCTTCTGCCCTTTTTGCCACCCGATACAGTAGGTCCTTCTCTACGCTGAAGTATGGGTAAGTGCAGGTATTATCTGGGTTCACTAACTCGCCATCTATTTTCACTACGTTTTCCCGTGCCTTTATTAGGGCGGGGTCTTTCAACTGTTCTGTGGCAAAGTTTTCCCTGTGAACCTCAAGATCAGAAAACTCCACAGACGGTAGGTTTTCGTCTGAGGAGGTGGGCTCCTCTCCAGTTTCTTGAGTCTCCCCTGCCAATACTGATAAGGGAAATTCCGGAGAGTCCTCACCACTCTCAGGGGAGTTCTGGCTATCACATTCCTGGTACATAGGGGCACCAGTGGGGGGCTCAGGATCATCCCACAGTTCCCAGAACTTCGGAAAATCCCTTCCCACAATGGCGTCATGCGGTAACTGAGATACTAAGCCCACTGGATGAGAGAGGGTACCTTTGGGGGTCTCGAAACACACTGTAGTCACTGGATACTCTCGGGTGTCCCCATGCACACAAATAACAGCTACCTTGCTATTCCCAAAGACCTCTGTTTTAACTAACTCAGCCTTTATCAGGGTCACAAGGCTACCTGAATCCAGCAATACCACAACATTTCTACCATTAACACACATTTTGCATAAATGTTTCTCAGTTCCTCGAATGGCAGTGCATGCGACTGTCGCACACAGCGACTGACGTCTGCCCGTCAGAAAGTCACACTGCATGGGTTCCTCCACAACCGGGCAATTGGCTGCAATATGTCCCGCTTGGCGGCAGCGGTAGCAAACGATCCTTCTTGCCGCCTCTTGAGCCGCTGATTTCCCAGGCTGTTCTCGCCAAACTTGGGGTAGAGCTCCCACCCTCTCACTCTCTCCACCCTCACCCCTTGGAATCCTCTTATCCGCCCCTGGGGATGGTCTGGTCTTAGGGTGGAAAGTCAGAGTGTCTCTGGAAGAGGCCGTCAGGTTCTCTGTAGCCAAGTATTTCTCCACACGATCCACAAGACCATCGGCCGTCTCTGGGTCTCCATGGCTTACCCACTTTTGGATGGCAGTAGGAAGAGCTCTCAAAAACCGATCCATTACAACACGTTCCACAATCTTTGGTGCGGACAAAGTCTCTGGCTGTAGCCACTTTCTGCTCAGGTGAATGAGATCATACATTTGAGACCTGGGGGGTTTTCCAAGCTGGAAAGTCCAGTTATGCACACGCTGAGCCCGGACAGCCTGGGTGACACCCAGCCTTGCCAAAATTTCAGCTTTTAGCATCACATAGTCTTTTGCTTGGTTAGGCTCTAGGTCATAGTAAGCTTTCTGCGATTCACCAGTTAACAGAGGAGCCACCAGTCCAGCCCACTGCTCCTCAGGCCACTTTTCTCTTTCAGCGGTCCTTTCAAATGTGGTCAAAAATACCTCTGGATCATCCTCTCCAGTCATTTTTGTCAATAAACGACTCACCCCAAAGGACGCGGTATTAGTGGGACGGCTTTCCTCACTGGTCTGCGGACGTTGCTGCATTACTGCTTCCATTTGTTGTAGTCTCTGCTCTTGCTTCTGTAACAGGTCTATAAGGCGGGCCTCAGATTGCTGCTGGGCTTGTTGCTGAGCTTCCAGACTCTGTTAGTGAGCTTGCTGCTGGGCTGCAAGGCTCTGTTGATGAGCTTGCTGCTGGGCTGCAAGGCTCCTTTGCAAACCTGCATTTGTCTGCTGTTGATTGGCATTTGCTAGAGCCAGCTGTTTCAGTATCTCCTCCATGCTGGCTTAAAAAAAACTGCCACTGGTTCTCCACCAACTGTGAGGGGGTTAGCTCGGCAGCGGGTGTGTGTGACCCCCGGGATGGGCTCCCCACACAAAAACAGGCCCAGCAAACGGAGGTTGTGGTTTTCAAAATCAAAAAGGTGCGGTTTATTTTCTATTTATAGTGACAAAACACAGCAAAGCAAAAGAAACATAAATAAAATAAATCCTGGTCAACTTGACCTCTGAGTAAACATACAGGTTTCCTAACTAACAACTGGGATCAGCCTAGTGCTGTCCTAGTCCCTAAGTCCCTGGTTTTAAATGTCCAAGCAAATAGCCACACAGGCTTTGTCTCACCGCACAGGGGTTCACTCTCCCTAGACAGTCCACACAGGTCTGGTTCCAGGCATGAGCTAACACCTAATGAATCTGGGAGTTCTTATAGAGGCCTAAATGAGCTGACAAGCTTCAGCTGGTCTCATCAACTCCCTGTCTGCACGACGCCCCACACTCTCCCTAGAGGTATGAGTCATCCATGAGCCCACTAGCCTCAGCTGGGCTTATACAACTCTCCACCTAGTTGTATAAGTCGGCGTAAAGCCTGAATCTGGGCGAAATATATCTACCCCCTGGATGCAACCAGGTGACTTTACCTTCCTGCTGTCACAATATATATATATATATATATATATATATATATATATATATATATATTGTGACAGCAGGAAGGTAAAGTCACCTGGTTGCATCCAGGGGGGTAGATATATTTCTCCCAGATTCAGGCTTTATGCCGACTTATACAACTAGGGAGTTGATGAAGCCCAGCTGAGGCTAGTGGGCTCATGAATGACTCATACCTCTAGGGAGAGTGCTGGGCGTCGTGAGGCAGGGAGTTGATGAGACCAGCTGAAGCTTGTCAGCTCATTTAGGCCTCTATAAGAACTCCCAGATTCATTAGGTGTTAGCTCATGCCTGGAACCAGACCTGTGTGGACTGTCTAGGGAGAGTGAACCCCTGTGCGGTGAGGCAAAGCCTGTGTGGCTATTTGTTTGGACTTTTACTAAACCAGGGACTTAGGGACTAGGACAGCACCAGGCTGATCCCAGTTGTTAGTTTAGGAAACCTGCATGTTTAGTCAGAGGTCAAACTGACCAGGATTTATTTTGTTTATGTTTCTTTTTGGCTTTGCTGTGTTTTTGTCACTGTACATAGAGAAATAAACCGCACCTTTTGATTTTGAAAACCACAACCTCCGTCTGCTGGCCCTGTTTTTGTGTGGGGAGCCCAACCAGGGGGTCACACACACCCGCTACCGAGTTAACCCCCTCACAGTTGGTGGAGAACCAGTGGCAGTTTTTTTTAAGCCAGCATGGAGGAGATACTGAAACAGCTGGCTCTAGCAAATGCCAATCAACAGCAGACAAATGCAGGTTTGCAAAGGAGCCTTGCAGCCCAGCAGCAAGCTCATCAACAAGCCCAGCAGCAATCTGAGGCCCGCTTCATAGACCTGTTACAGAAGCAAGAGCAGAGACTACAACAAATGGAAGCAGTAATGCAGCAACGTCCGCAGACCAGTGAGGAAAGCCGTCCCACTAATACCGCGTCCTTTGGGGTGAGTCGTTTATTGACAAAAATGACTGGAGAGGATGATCCAGAGGTATTTTTGACCACATTTGAAAGGACTGCTGAAAGAGAAAAGTGGCCTGAGGAGCAGTGGGCTGGACTGGTGGCTCCTCTGTTAACTGGTGAATCGCAGAAGGCTTACTATGACCTAGAGCCTGACCAAGCAAAAGACTATGTGATGCTAAAAGCTGAAATATTGGCAAGGCTGGGTGTCACCCTGGCTGTCCGGGCTCAGCGTGTGCATAACTGGACTTTCCAGCTTGGAAAACCCCCCAGGTCTCAAATGTATGATCTCATTCACCTGAGCAGGAAGTGGCTACAGCCAGAGACTTTGTCCGCACCAGAGATTGTGGAACGTGTTGTAATGGATCGGTTTTTGAGAGCTCTTCCTACTGCCATCCAAAAGTGGGTAAGCCATGGAGACCCAGAGACGGCCGGTGGTCTTGTGGATCGTGTAGAGAATTACTTGGCTACAGAGAGCCTGACGGCCTCTTCCAGAGACTCTCGGACTTTCCACCCTAAGACCAGACCATCCCCAGGGGCGGATAAGAGGATTCCAAGGGGTGAGGGTGGAGAGAGTGAGAGGGTGGGAGCTCTACCCAAAGTTTGGCGAGAACAGCCTGGGAAGTCAGGGGCTCAAGAGGCAGCCAAATGGATTGTTTGCTACCGCTGCCGGCAAGCGGGACATATTGCAGCAAATTGCCCGGTTGTGGAGGAACCCACGCAATGTGACTTTCTGATGGACAGACGTCAGTCGCTGTGTGCGACAGTCGCATGCACTGCCATTCGGGGAACTGAGAAACATTTATGCAAAATGTGTATTAATGGTAGAAATGTTGTGGTATTACTGGATTCAGGTAGCCTTGTGACCCTGATAAAGGCTGAATTAGTTAAAACAGAGGTCTCTGGGAATAGCAAGGTAGCTGTTATTTGTGTGCATGGGGACACCCGAGAGTATCCAGTGACTACAGTGTGTTTCGAGACCCCCAAAGGTACCCTCTCTCATCCAGTGGGGTTAGTATCTCAATTACCGCATGATGCCATTGTGGGAAGGGATTTTCCGAAGTTCTGGGAACTGTGGGATGATCCTGAGCCCCCCACTGGTGCCCCTATGTACCAGGAATGTGATAGCCAGAACTCCTCTGAGAGTGGTGAGGACTCTCCAGAATTTCCCTTGTCAGTATTGGCAGGGGAGACTCAAGAAACTGGAGAGGAGCCCACCTCCTCAGACGAAAACCTACCGTCTGTGGAGTTTTCTGATCTGGAGGTTCACAGGGAAAATTTTGCCACAGAACAGTTAAAAGACCCCGCCCTAATAAAGGCACGGGAAAACGTAGTGGAAATAGATGGCGAGTTAGTGAACCCAGATAATACCTGCACTTACCCATACTTCAGCGTAGAGAAGGACCTACTGTATCGGGTGGCAAAAAGGGCAGAAGAAACCGTTGAGCAGCTTGTGGTGCCCAAACCTTACAGGAAGTTGGTGTTGGAGTTGGCCCATGGGCACATTCTTGGAGGTCATCTGGGGACAGAGAAAACCCGAGAGAGGGTATTACAGAGATTCTATTGGCCTGGGGTGATGAAGGACATAGAAAATTATTGTTCCTCCTGCCCTGTGTGTCAGAGGTCGGCCCCGATGCCACATTTCCGTAGCCCGCTGGTCCCTCTACCCATCATTGAGGTCCCGTTTGAGAGAATCGCAATGGATTTGGTAGGTCCTATAATCAAGTCCGCTAGGGGGCACCAGTACATATTGGTTATAATGGACTATGCCACCCGTTATCCAGAAGCGATCCCTCTCAGAAATACCTCGGCCAAAACCATAGCCAAAGAGCTATCTCTTGTTTTTAGCCGGGTGGGTATTTGTAAAGAACTGCTTACGGACCAAGGTACACCCTTTATGTCCCGGGTTATGAAAGAGCTGTGTAAATTGCTCAAAGTGACGCAATTGCGTACATCTGTGTATCACCCCCAAACCGATGGGCTGGTTGAAAGATTCAACAAAACCCTAAAACAAATGTTGAAGAAAGTGGTGGATAGAGATGGAAAGGATTGGGACTGTCTACTTCCTTATTTGATGTTTGCTATTAGGGAGGTGCCCCAATCCTCTACGGGATTCTCCCCCTTTGAGTTACTGTATGGGAGACACCCAAGAGGGCTGTTGGATATTGCCAAGGAAACTTGGGAAAGTGAGAGTTCTCCCCACAGGAGTGTGATTGAGCATGTCGCCCTGATGCAAGATCGAATTGCACAGGTAATGCCCATCGTGAAGGAACATTTTGCCCAAGCGCAGTTGGCACAGCAGAGAGTGTACAACCGTGGAGCAAAGACCCGTACCTTTTCCCCGGGGGATAGGATATTGGTACTTGTCCCTACGGTTGAAAGTAAATTCCTTGCCAAATGGCAAGGCCCCTACGAGATAATGGAAAACGTGAGCGAAGTGAATTACAAGGTCAGACAACCAGGAAGGCGAAAGCCCGAACAGATATATCACGTTAATCTGTTGAAAGCCTGGAGGGATAGAGAGTCCCTAGTCGCAGAAACTTGGTCACCAGCTCAAACTGGTTGCGTGATTCCGGAGGTTGGAATAGCAGCCACCTTGTCACAACCCCAACAACAGGAGGTTAAGGAGTTTGTGCTTCGCAACAAGGAGGTGTTCTCTGAGCTGCCGGGACAAACATCTGGGGTAGAGCATGATATTATTACCCCGCCCGGTGAAAGGGTGAAGTTAAAACCCTATTGGATCCCAGAGGCCCGACGGGAGGCAATACGGGAGGAAGTACAGAAAATGCTGAACTTAGGGGTGATAGAGGAGTCCCAAAGTGATTGGTCTAGTCCCATTGTGTTGGTGCCTAAACCGGATGGGAGCTGGCGATTTTGTAACGATTTTCGTCAGTTGAACAAAGTTACAAAATTTGACACCTACCCCATGCCACGTATAGATGAGTTGATCGACCGGCTGGGAACAGCCCGATACATGACGACTCTTGACCTCACAAAAGGGTATTGGCAAATTCCCCTGGCCAAGTCGGCCAAAGAGAAAACCGCATTTGTAACCCCAGACGGGGCGTTCCAATATAAGAGAATGCCGTTCGGGTTACAGAATGCGCCGGCCACATTCCAGCGGAAAATGGACCAGATACTGAGGCCCCATCGGA
The DNA here is from genome assembly GCA_029206835.1 of Rana muscosa. Taxonomy (NCBI): domain Eukaryota; kingdom Metazoa; phylum Chordata; class Amphibia; order Anura; family Ranidae; genus Rana; species Rana muscosa. The sequence goes on from CM055125.1 coordinate 252,710,518, forward strand.
AGTATGCTGCGGCTTACCTGGATGACGTAATTGTCCATAGCACAGATTGGGCCTCACATCTGCCAAAAGTGCAAGCAGTCCTAGACTCTATCCGGGAAGCAGGGTTTACGGCTAACCCCAAGAAGTGTACCATTGGGCAGGAGGAGGCCAAATATCTTGGGTACACCATTGGCAGGGGAGTAATAAAACCCCAACTCAACAAAGTCGAGGCCATCCAGAGTTGGCCACGTCCCAACAGCAAGAAGCAGGTACGAGCCTTTCTGGGAATCGCGGGTTATTATCGGCGCTTCATTCCCCACTTTGCTTCTAAGGCTGTGCCCCTAACCAACCTGACGAAAGGGAAAGGGTCGGTCATGATTAAATGGACCCCCGAGGCGGAGGCAGCATTCCAATTCTTGAAACAAGCCTTATGTAGCCAGCCAGTGTTGTACTCACCCGACTTCTCTAAAGACTTTGTCGTACAAAGTGATGCGTCAGATGTGGGGTTAGGAGCAGTATTGTCCCAGGTCTGGAACGGGGAAGAGCACCCAGTCATTTACCTCAGCAGGAAGTTGAAGTCCCATGAGGTAAATTACGCCACGGTTGAAAAGGAGTGTTTAGCGGTGAAGTGGGCTCTAGATTCCCTTCGGTACTATCTGCTAGGTAGGCACTTTGACATGGTTACGGATCACGCTCCGTTAAAGTGGATGGCTCAAAACAAGGAGACAAATAGAAGAGTGAATAGGTGGTTCCTGGCCCTACAGGAATTCAACTTCACAGTAAAGCATCGCCCTGGCGTTCAAATGGGGAATGTGGATGCTTTGTCTCGAGTACATGAATGCCTGATTGCTGGTGTTCCAACCCCAAGGTTAAAACAAGAGGGGGGGGTATGTGACAGCAGGAAGGTAAAGTCACCTGGTTGCATCCAGGGGGGTAGATATATTTCTCCCAGATTCAGGCTTTATGCCGACTTATACAACTAGGGAGTTGATGAAGCCCAGCTGAGGCTAGTGGGCTCATGAATGACTCATACCTCTAGGGAGAGTGCTGGGCGTCGTGAGGCAGGGAGTTGATGAGACCAGCTGAAGCTTGTCAGCTCATTTAGGCCTCTATAAGAACTCCCAGATTCATTAGGTGTTAGCTCATGCCTGGAACCAGACCTGTGTGGACTGTCTAGGGAGAGTGAACCCCTGTGCGGTGAGGCAAAGCCTGTGTGGCTATTTGTTTGGACTTTTACTAAACCAGGGACTTAGGGACTAGGACAGCACCAGGCTGATCCCAGTTGTTAGTTTAGGAAACCTGCATGTTTAGTCAGAGGTCAAACTGACCAGGATTTATTTTGTTTATGTTTCTTTTTGGCTTTGCTGTGTTTTTGTCACTGTACATAGAGAAATAAACCGCACCTTTTGATTTTGAAAACCACAACCTCCGTCTGCTGGCCCTGTTTTTGTGTGGGGAGCCCAACCAGGGGGTCACACACACCCGCTACCGAGTTAACCCCCTCACAATATATATATATATATATATATATATACACACTGTATTCAGTTTAGCAAGATCTCAATTCAGGGTGTTCCTGTTATTCTCGCTGCAGTATATAAAGTCAGTGTACTTTATACTGGGCTCAGTGTGCACGTAAAGCTGACTGCAGACCATCCCTGTTCTCTTCCTAATATAGGCAGGCAGTTGATTTAGCTAAGCTGCAGTTTATTAATCTGTTGGAGCCCGGGCCATTGTCAAATGATGGCCGCAAGGTGGCTCTTCAGGGCCGGGAGGCCATCTATTGACAGCCTCTGCTCCTCCGGCCACTGGGGGGGCGCGCGTGCCCGCCGCGTCACTGAGGTGCCGATGCGCGTGCCTGGCGGCCGCGATGTTCGACAGGTACCCGCGATCGGCCACCTCCCCCAGTCAGTCCCCTCCCCGCACAGTAAGAATCACTCCTAGGGAACACATTTAACCCCTTCCTCGCCCCCTAGTGTTAACCCCTTCCCTGCCAGTCACATTTATACAGTAATCAGTGCATATTTATAGCACTGTTCGCTGTATAAATGTGAATGGTCCCAAAAATGTGTCAAAAGTGTCCGATATGTCCACCGTAATATCGTAGTCCTGACAAAAATCGCAGCTAACCGCCATTACTATTAAAAAAAAAAAATATAAAAAATATTTCATAATTCTATAACTTTTGTGCAAACCAATCACTATACGCTTATTGCGATTTTTTTTTTTACCAAAAATATGTAGAAGAATACGTATCGGCCTAAACTGAGAAAAAAAATAGTTTTTTAAAAAATTGGCGCTTTTTTTGTTTATTGCGCAAAAAATGAAAACCACAGAGGTGATCAAATACCACCAAAAGAAAGCTCTATTTGTGGGAAAAAAAGGATGTCAATTTTGTTTGGGAGCCACGTCGCACGACCGCGCAATTTTCATTCAAAGTGTGACAGTGCCGAAAGCTGAAATTTTGCCTGGGCAGGAAGGGGGTATATGTGCCCAGTAAGCAAGTGGTTAAGTCAGTGTACTATATACTGGGCTCAGTGTGCACGTAAAGCTGACTGCAGACCATCCCTGTTCTCTTCCTAATAATATAGGTTGACAGTTGATTGAGCTAAGCTGCAGTTTATTAAGTCAGTGTACTGTATACTGGGCACAGTGTGCAGCTAAAGCTGACTGCAGACAATTCCTTGTGTACCTATTCCAATACATCAAATAAAGTATGTCTGGAAAGCCAACAAGGAGAGGCAGACAAACACAGGCCAATAAAAGAGGGCAAGTAGGCTTTGTGTCTAGAGGCAACAGTGCTGGTCGTGGACACGGTGCATCCTCATCAGCACGTGGCCGTGGGGCACGCTTGTCCTTTTTTTCGGCAGCTGGCCGTGTTGAGCCACAACATGCCGAAGAGTGGGTAGAGTGGATGACCAAGCCGTCCTCATCCTCTCTCACCCAGGCTCAGGGTACTTTGTCTGCCAAAGCAGCTGCCAAATCTGCCTTTTCCCTCGGCTCAATGGCATCAGTCACTCCTTCCCTAGCCCCACCATGTCCTGAGGAGTCCCCCGAACTGTTTGACCACAATGTTGGGTACATGCTGCAGGAGGATGCGCAGCATTTTGAAGGCTCTGATGATGGTACCCAGCTTGAGAAAGGCAGTAACGTGAGCCCAGAGAGAGGGGGTGCCCAAGAAGGACAGCAAACTGGCAGTCATGTTCCCCCAGCTGCAGCATACTGCCAGGTTTGCTACAGTGACGAGGAAGGAGGGGATGATGAGGTCACTGACTCTACGTGGGTGCCTGATAGGAGAGAGGAGGAGGAGGAGGCACATCTCCAACAAGGCAGGATTCCCTCCAGGGACCAGCTTAAAGGCAGACAACTAACTGCATCACACCGCAGAGCTCCGCATGTGCAGGGTGCTGCTGTCTCTGCACGTTATTCCAAAAGTTCTTTGGTGTGGGCCTTTTTTGAGACGTGTGCATCAGATCGCACCATTGCTATTTGCAACATATGTCTGAAGCGTATCTCGTGTGGCCAAAACATCAGCCGCTTGGGCACCACATGCTTGACCAGACATATGTCGACCTGCCATGCAGTCCGTTGGCAAGCATACATAAAAGACCCACACCAAAGAACAAAGCGGACCTCTCCTTGCTCCTCATCAGCTGGGATCTCCAACCCCACTATACCTTCAGTCCTCTCAGAAACCTGCACTGAGAGGAATGAAGGTGTAGAATTAGGTGTGTCACTGCCAAGTACTTGCGGGCAATCTTCTATCGGTACACCAACGTCCGATTGTACCAGGCAAATTTCCCTGCCCCAGCTGCTGCATCGCCGAAAGAAGTTCGCTCCCAGCCATCCACATGCCCAGCGGTTGAATGCTAGCTTGGCTAAATTGCTAGCACTTCAACTGCTGCCTTTTCAGTTGGTAGACTCTGCCCCCTTCCGTGAGTTTGTGGAATGTGCGGTTCCTCTGTAGCAGGTTCCCAAACGCCACTTTTTTTCACGGAAGGCGATTCCGGCTCTCTACCGGCACGTGGAAGGCAATGTCTTGGCCTCGCTGGACAGGGCGGTCAGCGGTAAGGTGTATATTACCACTGACTCATGGTCCAGCAGTCATGGACAGTGACGTTACCTATCTTTTACGGCCCACTGGGTGACTCTGCTGGCAGCTGGGAAGGATGCAGGACAGGGTGCATTAGTGTTGGAGGTTGTTCCGCCACCACGCCTCCAAAATGCTACTAGTGGTGATTCTGACACACCTCTCTCCTCCACCCCCTCCTCTTCTTCTTCCTCCATGGCCTCTTCCTGTGCTGATTTGTCCTCGGAACCAGCGGTGCTCCGTGGGAATTCAAGGGGCTACGCAAGTACGCAGGCAAAAAGATGCCATGTGGTGCTTGAGCTGGTGTGCTTGGGGGACAGGAGCCACACTGGGGCAGAGATTCTGTCATCTCTGCAGGGGCAGGCTCAGAGGTGGTTGACGCCACGCCAGCTTAAGCCAGGAATGGTGGTTTGCGACAATGGCATCAACCTCCTCTCCACCCTCCGACAGGGACAGCTGACCCATGTGCCCTGTTTGGCTGACATCCTTAACTTGGTGGTGCAGCGGTTCTTGGGCAGGTACCCGGGCTTACAGGATGTCCTGAGGCAGGCCAGAAAAATCTGTGTGCATTTCCGCCGGTCATATAATGCCAGTGCTCGGCTGGCTGACCTCCAAAAGGAATACAACCTGCCCAAGAAACCCCTAATCTGTGACATGCCCACCAGGTGGAACTCAACGTTGGCCATGCTGCAGCGGCTGCACACGCAGCAGAGGGCCATCAATGAGTACCTGTGCGACTATGGCACCAGGACATGGTCAGGGGAGCTTGTTTTTTTTTGCCACGCCAGTGGGTCATAATCAGGGATGCATGCACTGTCCTGTCACCATTTGAGGAGGCCACGAGGATGGTGAGCAGTGACAGTGCATGCATCAGTGACACTGTCCCTCTTGTCCACCTGTTGGAGCACACGCTGCATGGAATAATGGACAGGGCACTTGAGGCAGAACAGAGGGAGGAAGAGGAGGACTTCCTTACCTCTCAAGGCCCCCTTTATCCAGACAGTGTTCCTGCTGGCCCACTGATCACACAGGAAGAGGTTGAGGAGAAGGAGGTAAGAACATTTTTGGTTCTGGGCACCGCCACCAGTGCCTAAGGCCTCATTCCTGCGCTCCAACTAGAGTATCTGTGAGGGGTTGCAGTGTTGTGGCACCAGCACCAGTGCCTAAGGCCCAATTTTTCTGCCCCTGTTTAACAGGGGCGTGTAATTATAATTTCTGATGCAATACTTTGCAGCAGGGCTCATTCCTGCGCTCCAACTAGAGTATCTGTGAGGGGTTGCAGTGTTGTGGCACCAGTGCCTAAGGCTCGATTTTTCTGCCCCTGTTCAACAGGGGCATGTAATTACAATTCTTGATCTAATATTTCACAGCAGGGCCCATTCCTGCGCCCACCAAGAGTAACTGTGAGGTAGACATGTGCACAACATAAAAATTTGTTTAGTTTGGTTTCGTTTCTGTTAGTTTCCGTTGATTCGTAACGATTCGTAATTTCGTAAGACGTGGGTTATCGTATTCGGACTCTTTCGTATTTCCGTAAGGGTTAATTTTTCGTTGATTCGAAATTCTTTTTTTTCGTTATATTTTATATTCGGCCGCGTTCGTATTTTCGTAAGAACTATATTTTCGTTGATTTGCAATGATTCGTATTTCTGTGTCTAATTTCCGTCGATTGGAAAATTGTACTTTTGTAGATTTAATTACATTCGTACTTTCGTTAGAATACATTTTCCGTTTATTCGAAACACTACTTGTCGTCATTTTGTAATTCGTACTTTCATGAGATTGACTGGCTCATTTATTCGTACTTTCGTAACATTGTTTTCGTAGATTCGGATTTCGGGGCATAATTCGTAATATAGAAATTAGAATCTAGACAGAGTATGCTTAAGAAACAAAGAATTTCTCTCTCACAAGTCACAACTTAACTCACAAATCCACCAAAACTGTGTCACCTACCCAACCACACCCTATCTGGACTCTGGATGGAATGCACTGCAGTCTAACACAGAAAAACACACAAGGGAATAAGAAACAAGCTCATTGGGGGAAGGGACAACCTCTTCAGGGGAAGGGACAAGCTTATTGGCCAACGTCCAGAAATATTTCAGAACCAATGAAATTCGTTGTTTTGATTTCCGTTTTCCGAATATTCGTAATTTCGTTTTTTTTTTTTCGTTCATTTTGATATTTGTTATTTTGAATCTTTATTCGGTATTTTCGTTGTTTTGATTTCCGCTTTCCGAATATTCGTAATTTCGAGTTTTCGTTCATTTTGATTTTCGTTATTTTGAATCTTTGTTCGGTATTTTCGTTGTTTCTATGTTTTCGTATTTTCACTGTTTCTAATTTAATAATTTCGTATTTTCGTTGTTTTCCATATTCGTACTTTTCGATAATTCGTTTTTCGTTGGTAATTTTAGTAAACCATTCGTTCATTCGTATGTTTACGAATGAACGAATATAACTAATTTTGACGAATAACGAATTTGTAACTAAACGAATTGCACATGTCTACTGTGAGGGCTTACAGTGTTGTGGCAACACCACCACCACCAAAGGCCCAATTTTTCTGCCCCTGTTCAACGGGTGCATGCAATTACAATTCTTGATATAATATTTCACAGCAGGGCCCGTTCCAGCGCCCACCAAGAGTAACTGTGAGGACTTAGTGTTGTGGCACCAGCACCACCACCACCACCACCACCAAAGGCCCAATTTTTCTACCACTGTTCAACAATGGCATGTAATTACAATTCTTGATATAAAAGTTCACAGCAGGGCGTTTCAGCGCCCACCAAGAGTAACTGTGAGGGCTTACAGTGTTGTGGCAACACCAACACATAAGGCCCAAATTTCCGCAGAGTACATAGGGCAGGACCGTACTTTCAAACGACTCCTACTTACAAAAGGAACGAGACAACTGGAAGTGAGAGGAAATCTACCCCTAGGAAGGGAAATTCTCTCCTTTAAGAGTTAATATGGGAAAAGAGTGTTTCCTCTCCACTGATGCTTTATCACCAATCCTCGCTTCCCTAAAAACCCCAAATTTTCAAAATCCAATTGTCATTGGGACAGAAAATGAGGTGAAATCTTCTGAACAGGTGCACAGACAGCAAAACAAATGTTACAGGGGTGATTACCCTTCCCTATGTTTTCCAAAAAGCTTAAAAATAGATTTTTGGGCTGGAGCTACCCTTTAAAAATGTACCAGTTCAAAATTACAAACAGATTCTACTTAAGAACAAACATACAGTCCCTGTCTTGTTTGCAGTTGCACCGCCTGTATACTGCTGTTCATATAGGGCCTGGGGGCCCCACGTCTTTCCTTTTTTTAATTTGGGTGCGGGGTTCCCAAATGGGCTGGGGGGGGTACCCATGCCATTTTTCTCAATGATTTTCATCCATATTGCCGGGACCAGACATTACATTAAAGCCGCAAGCAGTTTTAAATGACTTTTATTCCTTTAGAAATGTCATTTTGTGCAGGGACAGTTATAAATACGGGAAACATGCGCCACTTTACATGCACGATATTTAAAGGAATATTTCACTTTTTTTTTCACTTTAAGCATCACTGCTCCTGAAAAAATGTCAGTTTTTAAAACTGTTTTCTGCATTGATACATGTACCGTGGGGCAGGACCCAAGTCCCCAAACCCTTTTTATGACAATAACTTGCATATTAGCCTTTAAAATTTGCACATTTGATTTTTGACGTTCGCGTCCCATAGACTTTAACGGGGTTCGAAAGTTCGCGCAAACTATCGGTCCGTTCGCATGTTCTGGATGCAAAGTGAACCGAACCGGGGGGTGTTCAGCTCATCCCTAGTCAAGACTGTGAAAACTCATATTGCCAGCCAAGCACCATGCACAGTGTTCCCTATTTTGCTGCCTAACATGACAGGGTGGCAGAAAGACTGCAGGTAATGGAAAATCTGACACATGACAGGCACTTGTGAAATATATGTATAAATTACTGAGAGCTTTATCCACAACCTCATCTTTTGAAGTTATTATTTTATTTTATTTTTTTAGAATGCTCTTTATATTTATTTATTGTACATTGAAAATCATGTTTATATATACAGATTTTTAAAAATTATTTATCCTACTTATACAGTACAGGCTGGATATTCATATACTCTGGGATATATGGGCTTTAGGTGATTGGACACTGACAAAGCTTTTGGACATGCCTGCTTGGGCATACCACCTATAACCCCACCCCACTCCATGAGACCTCAGTTTTTTTCTGGTGTCCTGTGAATGATGGACCTCTTCTCCCTTTTGAAGATGTTTCTATGCTTAACTAGTTCTTATTTACTTTGAATTCTTCAATAAATTCTATGTAGCGGGGTGTCACTTTATGGTGTGCCATGAAGACTATATTTCATGCAAGTGAACCCAGATCTCCCCTGGTTCTCTATTGGATAATATGTTGACTACTGTTTGACTATGAGGAGGAAAGTGCATGCTGGGATTTGTGGTATAGGGAGAATTGCACTTCAAGGCCGTGGATACTACACAGACTTCTGTACCCACAGTGCAACTGTACACCCATCGTGCATTGCCCGGCGCAAGGTCTGCTGGGGATTGGTTATTTAAAGGGAGGAGGAGCAACGCGCGGTCTCTTTGGACATCGCCCGCCCAGCAAGTGAGAGTCTGTGTTGGGGCCTGACGTGCTCGTAAAAGGCCGGAGAGCCTAGGCCTACAGAACCTGGGAAAGCCTGCTTGCCATACAGAGAGAGACCTCGTCCGGAGAGCTTGCTGACATCCAAGGGTCGACTCATCTCCAAACTCCTTTTCGGATGTCTGAAGGATCGAAGGCTACGGGTGATAGGGAAATCGTGTGTCGGAGCCCAGCAGAGGAATTGGTTGAACGGACTGGTTCGGTCGGGTGAGAGAGCACTTGCTCAGGATTCTTAACTGTTTGCTAGGCCCGATATCCCTTGCATAGGGCCCACCGCCATTACAGCAGTGTGTCGCGCACCAAGTGACAGTGTGTTGCGCAGTTAAAGTTGGGCGTCTTATTGCCTGTGACTTTAGGTTTTAAACTATAGCAGGATTACAGCTAACTGTTGATATCCCTTGGATCACAAATATAAAAGTGCACCAAGGATGCTAGCGAAGATCCCTTCTATTGGAGTAACTGCGTGTGTGAAGTAGTCAGGCCTGACTGTAACTCACGGAGACATTGTTTGGGCGCCATATTGCCCACGAGGGGTAAGCTCGCGAGCGTAGTTCCTCCAATGACATTTAGAGTGTATAAGATTTGTATATCTCGGTATTGTTTACACTGTGCATAATTTTGACTTTGCAGGGCCCTGCATTTGTAAATGCATATTCGTTTAACCTAATTTTTCCTATCTAGTAAAGATATTTTATGGTTAAGCAAACACGTTGTGTGGAGTATTAACTGTTCCAAAGAGAGGCGGTCAACACAGGTAATCTAGTTCTGAACTGTGAATGTATACTTTATTGTGGTATTGTGGTTTCCATTGTTAGTGGGTTCCCCAATCCCATTTGCTTAACCGTTGTGCCAGTGGAGGGTCAGAGCCAGTTTCTTGGGGGTTGACAGCAGTAAGGTACAGGCCCAAAACAATACCAGCAGCCCTCTTAACTGGGGGTAGTGCTACATCTATAATGAACCTTTTTTACTGCCATCTTTAGCAACAATAGAACAACAATAGAAGCAGTGTATCCGGACTGGTGCAATCTTGGTAAAACAAAGGGAACTGTACCAAGACCCATGCTGTAGGGACAGCCTGTATTGTTGCTTCAGGCACTGAATCCTGCTTGGATGCTCACCTTTAGACTTAATGCAATGTGTGTAGTTAGCTGCGGGATGCTATACAGGCTTAGGGCTGTGGTCTATTTCTTATGGTCCCCAGACCTTTAAGACCCCCTCCGTGGATTTGCCAACCATGACTTGTGAAGCCTGGACTCATACAAGGACCAGTGATGTGGAAAGGTAGGACAGGTTTGTTCTGTTATAGGACCGTTACTTTAACCCTTAACTTAAAGTGGTTGTAAAGGCTCAAGATTTTTTACCTTCATGCATTCTATGCATGAAGGTGAAAAACTTTCTGTTTGCAATGCTACCCCCAGCCCCCCTTATACTTACCTGAGTCCGATCTCGATCCAGTGATGTGCACAAGAACAGCGGCTTTCTGGGGTCTCTGCCTCCACATTGGCTGAGACAGCAGCGGGAGCCATTGGCTCCTGCTGCTGTCAATCACAGCCAAATAGGAGAGAGCAGGGACAGGGCCGAGCGGCGATCTGTGTCTAAATGGACAGACAGAGCAGAGGCTCAAGAACTCAGCAGAAGGGAGGGGCCAGGAGCATCTGCAGGGGACCCGAGAAGAGGAGGATCGGGGATGCTGTGTGCAAAATCACTTCACAGAGCAGGTAAATATGACATGTTTGTTATCATTACCAATTAACACATTACATTACAAAAAAAAATTAACAATACATACACTTACAACAATATATACACACAATATGGGTCAATCCTGTAGCCTCATTTATTCTTCTCCTCTCTCTTTATTTTCCCTTATTTAACTTACATAGCCTCTATGTTATCATTCTCCTTATTCCTCCCCTTTTCCTTCACCTTTATCTCTCTTCACCCCCCCCCCCCATCCCAGGTTTTGAGTGCCTTTCCCCATTTTACCCTTCCCCCCTTAAGTTAGTATTTGTGTCCTCTGTGTTATCTTTGGTTTATAAGGAGACATGAGTACCTCTCTCTGTCTCAAAAAAAAAGGGTAGATCAAGTTAAATGTTTTTGTGAAACCCGTGTATAACCCTCCCCTCCCCCCTATTTAATATTACCGTGACATTGGTGTTTTTATTTCTTTATTTATACAAAAATATGGTTATCATTTACATCAATCCAACTACCCAAAAATGGGTGAGAAAAAAAAAAATGTAGGTTAAATAAATTTTATTTCTGAAACCTGTGTATAACCCCCCCCCCCCCCCCATTTAATGTTACAGTGACGTTGGTGTTTTTATTTGTTTCATTTGCATCAATCCAACTACCGCAAAATGAGTGAGAGAAAAAGGAAAAAAAAAAAAAGAAAAGGGGGGGGTAGGGGATCTTACCCAAATTCCCTAGGAGCTACCTTCTCTTCTCATATAGCCCTCATATAACATCGAGTGTCTAAATTCCTCCCAGCCCCTCCAAATCCTGATAAATACAGTTTTAGTGTCCTTATGCAAGTGTGTTACCTCTTCCATACATCTTATTTTATCTACTTCCCTCAGCCATTCCTGTATTGTTGGTGCTTGTTTTACCCTCCATTGTCTTGGAATCAGTAACTTTGCTGAGTTCAGTAAGATTGGAATAATTGTTTCTCTGTATTTTTTCCTAGGGATGTCTGTTGCATGGAACAAACATAGCCATGGGTCCATTCTGATTTCAATACCGCTAATCGTCTTAATTAGGTCTATTATTTCCTCCCAATATGGTTGAATCTTGGGGCATTGCCACCAAATGTGAGCATGAGTTCCCTTCTCCCCGCATTCCCTCCAGCATAGAGGTGAGGCCTGGGGGTTTATTTTATGTAATTTCACCGGAACATAGTACCATTTGGCTAATAATTTATAGTTAATTTCTTTTATCCGCGCGTCCACAGAGGTGGAGTGAACAAAATCTAAAACTCTGCCCCTCATTCTCTCTGGCAACGAGAGATTTAGTTCCAGCTCCCAATTCTCTGTTGGGCACACGGATCCTCCATCTGGGTGTGTTATCAGCTCTTTATATAGGCTAGAAATTCCATATCTATCTGTCCCTCCTTGATCTGCCATTTTTTCCCATTTATTCAAGTTATCCTTCCCCCGGAGGGGTTTTGGGAGGGACTCTACAAAGTGTTGAAGTTGTTTGTATCTCCAGACATCCCATGGGGTTGTCCCATACCTCTCACGTAGTTCCGAAAGGGAACAAAGAACGCTTCCTTTCATGACATCTTTTAATCGCAAAGAGGTCGATGTGGTCCATTTTAAATATAATTTATTGTCTTTCCCCGGTGGGAAGTTGTTTTTACCTGTTATGACCATTAGAGGGCTGTTATATTGTCCCTGTGTGTTTTTAATTAATTTATCCCACTTTCTCAATGCTTCTAGCGTAATTGGTGCCGCATCTACTAGGGAGCCTCTATACTGCCTTGGAATCCAAATTATCTGTCCTAGCATCTGTTTACTTATATTCTCCTCCAATTCCACCCAATTTTTTTGCCGTGGAGCGTGGACCCAGTCCATGACCCTCCGCAAAACTGCTGCCTCATGATATTTTTCGAAATCGGGGAGAAATATACCTCCCTTCTCTTTTGGTCTAGTCAATGTCTTGTACGCAATACGGTTATTTCTATTATTCCACACAAATATCTGTATTATTGATCTCAGGGTTTTAAAATACGCCACCGGGACATCAATTGGGAGACTTTGAAAAATGTACAAGGCTTTTGGCAGAGTCATCATTTTAATCACACTTATTCTGCCAAACCATGACAGTCTATGTGCGGGATATCCTTTCAATTCGCTTTTAATTTTATTCAGGAGGGGTAAGTAATTATCTTGGTAAAGATCTGATATTGATTTCGACAGAAATACTCCCAAATATTTCAGACCCCTTTGTTTCCACGTAAAAGGGTACATTTTTCTAAGATCTCTACTTTCACTCAAGGGGACTGAAATATTTAATATCTCTGTTTTTTCCATGTTTATCTTTAAATTTGACACCCTCCCATAATTATCCAGTTCTTCCATAATCTTTGGGAGTGTCTGTCTTGGGTTTGTTATATAGACCATAATATCGTCCGCAAAAGCGGATAACTTATGCTCTTGACCCCCGACCTCTATACCTTGGATTTCCTGATTTGCTCTTATAGATGCTAGAAAAGGTTCTAATGAAAATACAAAAAGCAGGGGTGACAGTGGGCACCCTTGACGTGTGCCATTGAAAAGTTGAAAAGTTTCCGAGAGGGTTCCATTTACTTGGATTTGCGCAGTAGGGTTTGAGTACAATGCCTCTATCCATTTAAGCATACGGGGTCCTATGCCGAATTTATATAGTGTCTGCAGCATAAAGTCCCAATCCAGCCTATCAAAGGCCTTCTCGGCATCTATTGAAAGAAACAAAGCTGGCTTCTTCCCCTTCTTAGCCTCATGAATTAACCACTTAAGCCCCGGACCATTTCGGGCCATTAGGACCAGGCCTGTTTTTGGGATTCGGCACTGCGCTGCTTTAACTGTAAATTGTGCGGACATGCAATGTTGTACCCAAATGAAATTTGCGTCCTTTTCTTCCCACAAATAGAGCTTTCTTTTAATGGTATTTGATTGCCTCTGCGATTTTTATTTTTTGCGATATAAACAGAAAAAGACCGAAAATTTTAAAAAAAAATGATATTTTCTACTTTTTGTTATAAGAAAAATCGAATAAACTCAATTTTAGTCATACATTTAGGCCAAAATGTATTCAGCCACATGTCTTTAGTAAAAAAAATGTCAATAAGCGTATATTTATTGGTTTGCGCAAAAGTTATAGCGTTTACAAACTAGGGTACATTTTCTGAAATTTACACAGCTTTAAATTTATGACTGCCTATCTCATTTCTTGAGGTGCTAAAATGGCAGGGCAGTACAAAACCCCCCCAAATGACCCCATTTTGGAAAGTAGACACCCCAAGGAAATTGCTGAGAGGCATGTTGAGCCCATTGAATATTTTTTTTTTTTGTCCCAAGTGATTGAATAATGACAAAAAAAAAAAAAATTACAAAAAGTTGTCACTAAATGATATATTGCTCACACATGCCATGGTTATATGTGGAATTGCACCGCAAAATAGATTCTGCTGCTTCTCCTGAGTACGGGGATACCACATGTGTGGGACTTTTTAGGAGCCTAGCCACGTACGGGACCCCGGAAACCAAGCACTGCCTTCAGGATTTCTAAGGGCGCAAATTTTTGATTTCACTCCTCACTACCTATCACAGTTTCGAAGGCCATAAAATGCCAAAATAGCACAAAACCCCCCAAATGACCCCATTTTGGAAAGTAGACACCCCAAGCTATTTACTGAGAGGCATGTTCAGTCCATGGAATATTTTATATTTTGCCACAAGTTGCGGGAATATGACAAACTTTTTTTTTTTTGCACAAAGTTGTCACTAAATGATATATTGCTCACACATGCCATGGGCATATGTGAAATTACACCCCAAAATACATTCTGCTGCTTCTCCTGAGTACGGGGATACCACATGTGTGGGACTTTTTGGGAGCCTAGCTGCGTACGGGACCCCAAAAACCAAGCACCGCCTTCAAGGTTTCTAAGGGCATAAATTTTTGATTTCACTCCTCACTACCTATCACAGTATTGAAGGCCATAAAATGCCAAGATGGCACAAAACCCCCCAAATGACCCCATTTTGGAAAGTAGACACCCCAAGCTATTTGCTGAGAGGCATGGTGAGTATTTTACAGCTCTCATTTGTTTTTGAAAATTAAGAAAGACATTTTTTTTTCTTTTTTTTTTCTTTTTTTACATTTTCAAAACTTTGTGACAAAAAGCGAGATCTGCAAAATACTCAACATACCTCTCAGCAAATAGCTTGGGGTGTCTACTTTCCAAAATGGGGTCATTTGGGGGGGTTTTGTGCCATCTGGGCATTCCATGGCCTCCGAAACTGTGATAGGCAGTGAGGAGTGAAATCAAAAATTTACACCCATAGAAATCCTGAAGGCGGTGCTTGGGTTTTGGGGTCCCGTACGCGACTAGGCTCCCAAAAAGTCCCACACATGTGGTATCCCCGTACTCAGGAGAAGCAACAGAATGTATTTTGGGGTGTAATTCCACATATGCCCATGGCATGTTTGAGCAATATATAATTTAGTGACAACTTTTTGTACATTTTTTTTTTTTTTTGGTCATTATTCAATCACTTGGGACAAAAAAAAAAAATATTCAATGGGCTCAACATGCCTCTCAGCAAATAGCTTGAGGTGTCTACTTTACAAAATGGGGTCATTTGGGGGGGTTTTGAACTGTCCTGGCATTTTATGCACAACATTAGGAAGCTTATGTCACACATCATCCACTCTTCTAACCACTTGAAGACAAAGCCCTTTCTGACACTTTTTGTTTACATGAAAAAAATTTTTTTTTTGCAAGAAAATTATGTTGAACCCCCAAACATTATATATTTTTTTAAAGCAAAGGCCCTACAGATTAAAATAGTGGGTGTTGCATTTTTTTTTTCCACACAGTATTTGCGCAGCGATTTTTCAAACGCATTTTTTGGGGGAAAAACACACTTTTTTTATTTTTAATGCACTAAAAAACACTATATTGCCCAAATGTTTGATGAAATAAAAAAGATGATCATAGGCCGAGTACATGGATACCAAACACGACATGCTTTAAAATTGCACACAAACGCGCAGCGGCGACAAACTACATTCATTTTTAAAAGCATTTAAAAGCCTTTACAGGTTACCACGTTAGATTTACAGAGGAGGTCTACTGCTAAAATGACTGCCCTCGATCTGACCTTCGCAGTGATACCTCACATGCATGATGCAATTGCTGTTTACATATGACGCTAGACCGACGCTTGCGTTCGCCTTTGCGCAAGAGCAGGGGGGGACAGCGGTGCTTTTTTTTTTTTTTTTTTTATTATTTATTTGGCTTTTTTATTTTATTTTTAAACTGTGCCTTCCATATTAAATTTTTTTACCATTTTTATCGTTATCTCAGGGAATGTAAATATCCCCTATGATAGCAATAAGTAGTGACAGGTACTCTTTTTTTGAAAAAAATTGGGGGGTTAGACCCTAGATCTTTCCTTTGCCCTCAAAGCATCTGACCACACCAAGATCGGTGTGATAAAATGCTTTCCCAATTTCCCAATGGCGCTTTTTATATCCGGGGGGGGGACATTCCCTCCCACTGCTTGTAAAAGCAGTCTAGAGGCTAATTATCTGCTAGAATTGCTTTTACATGAAAGCCGGCTGCTGGCTGAAAAGAATGATACCAAGATGATACCTAAACCCGCAGGCATCATTCTGGTATAAACATTCAAAGTCCAGCAACATACCAGTACGTTGCTGGTCCTTGTTGGACATGTGTTGTAATCTTTTTTTTCATACAGCCTATTGGCTGAACGAAAAAAAGAGATTGATTGGTGGGTATGCCCACCATTAGAATACCTCCCTTCATCCACCCACTTCTAATGATGGGCATATATGCCGAAGCATGGGGGCATCCTCCCGCAAAAAAGTTATGCCGCGTACACACGGTCAAGCCTTCGTCGGAATTTCGACCGTATGTACGCGGCATAAAAGGTTATGCCGCGTACACACGGTCGGACTTTTCCACGGGCAAGCCTCCGTTGGAATTTCGACCGTATATACGCGGCATTAGGAGCAAAATCGCTCCTCCGCCCCTGCTGCCCCCATGCTTCGGCATATATGCTCTTTTTTTTAACTGTGGTGGTGAAATCACCTCCTACAGCGTTGGAGTCACGGCTTTATGTATCGTGGGAGCAAACGCTGTTGCTGTCAAGATAAATAGATCCGCGCTGCAACTGAATGGCGTACCTGCTAAGCAAATGGTGGTTAACATTAAAACAAAGTAACATTACAGTACAACAGTAAGACCTTACCATGCCATACCTGCAAAGCAAATACCAAAACAAAACCTAGTAAAAAATAAAAAAATGTTTTAACGCAACCTGTGCCTAAAATATATATATGCCGAAGCATGGGGGCATCCTCCCGCAAAAAAGTTTTGCCGCGTACACACGGTCGGAATTTTCCACGGGCAGGCCTCCGTCGGAATTTCGACTGTATGTACGCGGCATTAGGAGCAAAATCGCTCCTCCGCCCCTGCTGCCCCCATGCTTCGGCATATATGCTCTTTTTTTTAACTGTGGTGGTGAAATCACCTCCTACAGCACTGGAGTCACGGCTTTATGTATCGTGGGAGCAAACGCTGTTGCTGTCAAGATAAATAATTCCGCGCTGCAGTTGAATGGCGCACCTGAAAACAAAAAATTACATACCTGAAAAGCAAGCATGATAAAACATTGCAGAATAGAATACAGTAAAAAAGAGCAGAACAATAGAGAGAAAATAGAGAGAGAGAGAACAATAAAACGACAACTATTTTTGGTTTTTTTATTTTATATTTTTTTGTGTTTTGTTTTTTACGTTTTTTTTTTTCTTTTTTACACTTTTTTTTGTAACTTTACAACTGTAATGGTTCGGGTCTCTCAAAATGTAATGGCATCTTGGGAGACCCTGTGTAAGTGTGTCCTTGTCTGTGAAATGCTGTACCCTACACTAAAACTTCACTTTTGAGTAGTAGCGTTCAAAACATTCACCTTGGCAAAGACCAGGCTTGTCAGGACAAAACTACGGGTGTCACGCCTAAATCCACGCTTGCTACAGACACGACATCTTTTTTGGGGGTGGCTTTGGGTAGGGGTACTCGGGAGGACATACGAATAATGCCTCTCATGCAGCCGGCTTACTGCATTTGGTTGGGGATGGTGAGGTGCAGAACCGCCTGGATACAGGAGTTCTGTGACTATCTCATTCTGGAATTTTAGAAGAGATAACGTCCCGCCTGAAGCTCTGTATAGCACATGAGCGTTCAGCAAAGCCAATTGGAATAATGATAGAGACACTTTTTTGTACCAGCGTCTCGCCTTACGGTCAATTAGATACGGCGCCATCAACTGGTCGTTGAGGTCCACCCCTCCCATATTTTGGTTATATTCGTGGACACAGAGGGGTTTCTCCACAACACCAGTCGCCGTACGAATTTGGACTGTCGTGTCTGCATGAAGGGAGGTAAGAAGGAAAACATTCTTATTGTCCCTCCACTTCATAGCGAGCAAGTTATTACACTTCAAGCAGGCTCTCTCCCCCAGCCTAAGACGGGCATCTACAAGCCGCTGGGGAAAGCCCCGGCGATTAGGTCGCACGGTGCCACATGCTCCAATCTGATGATCAAACAAGTGACTAAACAGTGGCACGCTCGTGTAATAATTGTCCACATACAAGTGGTACCCCTTTCCGAATAAGGGTGACACCAAGTTCCACACTATCTTGCCAGCGCTCCCTATGTAATCCGGGCAGTTGACCGACTCAATCTGACTATCTTTTCCCTCATAAACCGTAAAGTTCACTACATAGCCTGTTGCCCTGTCACAGAACTTGTAGAGCTTGACCCCGTATCTGGCACGCTTGCTGGGAAGGTACTGCTTGAAAGACAAGCGGCCAGAAAATTTAATCAGGGACTCATCAACGCAGACAACTTGATCGGGAGTAAACAAGGCTGCAAAACGTTCGTTGAAGTGGTTTATGAGGGGCCGAATTTTATAGAGCCGGTCGTATTCAGGGTCCCCACGTGGACGACAAAGTTCATTGTCGTTGAAGTGCATGAACCGCAAAATCTGCTCGTATCGTGCCCTGGACATGGAGGCAGAGAACACGGGCATGTGGTCAATTGGGTGCGTGGACCAATAAGCACGCAATGACGGAAATTTATGTGTGCCCATGTTGAGGGAAAGGCCCAGAAAGGTCTTAAATTCGGAAACCGTAATTGGTTTCCAATTTCTGGCAATTTTAGGCAACTGGGGGTTAGCGGCGATAAATTGACCAGCATATAAATTACTCTGGTCCACAATAGATCTATAGAGATCTTCCGTGAAAAACAGCGAATAAAAATCAATTGGAATAAAATCAGCTGTTTCCACCTGAATACCGGGTTGGGCAGTGAATGGGGGAAGTACGGGTTCTGCAGAAGTGGTGGGGACCCAATCAGGATAGGCGAATACTGCAGGAAGGGCAGTATGGGCACGACGGGCCTGCCTTTGTCTTCTTGGTGGCAGCGGGACACTACTTGTGCTTGCCACCTCGCCAGCTTGAACTGCACTTATGGGACTCGCCACGTCACCAAGTGTTACTGCAGTGCTGGATGTACGTCCAGGCTGTACTAGGCCGCTGGTGCTTGCCAGTTCACCAGAAAGAATAGCGGCGCTAGTACTACTCTGCTCCATGATACGAGAGACCTGCGGTTCTTGCTCCTCAACAACCTCAGAAGATCGGGATCGGGTACACCTGACCTTAGCAGGGACCTCAACTTCGTCGTCAGAGCTATCTGACGTGGGGCCGCTGACGTCACTGTCTTCTACGGGAAGATATTCTGAGCCTGAATCTGACAGATACGTGACCTCCTCTTCACTATCTGTCATGCTCAGAATCTCGTAGGCCTCTTTACTAGTGTACCTTCGTCTTGCCATTTTGGGCTCTAAATTTAGGGGTACACTAGTAAGATTCACAGGAAAAAAAGCACCTGACTGTCGTCAGCAAATATATCAAACGCTACAAAAAAACTGTTAGCGATCGCAGGGATCAGGCCTGTCTCTGCGAACGCTGCAGTTATGTGTGTTGTGTTTGGTAAGTGACAGTGATCGATCGATACTGCACTTGGGTGGGCTGGGCTGGGCTGGGCGGAGGGGCTAAACGCAGGCGCTAGCAGGTATCTGGGCTGATCCCGCTAACACTGCGTTTTTGGGAACCCTAAACCGCTGGGGATGCTAGTATAGATCTGATCAGATACTATACCACTAAGGGGGGTGTATGCTTTGCGCGTGGGTGTTAGCGTTACTGGCACTAACCTAACACTGCCTGGGGCGACGCAGACCCTCTCTGGCGCTAAAACCTAATTGATCTCACCCGCCGGGCGATCAGGGGGGTTAAACCTTTATTGGGTTATATACGGCGGGTGCCCTGATGCTATAAAAAGCAAACTAATCAACCAGCGTCACCCGTAACCTTTATATGGTGATCACTGGTGAAAGGGTTAACTAGGGGCAATCAGGGGGTTAAAACCTTTATTAGGTTAAATATGGGGGTACCCGACGCTATATAAAACCTAACGGGTAACCTAAATAACTAAATAACTTACTGGCTAACCAGTGACACCAGTGACGCTTATACGGCGATCATTGGTGAAAGGGTTAACTCTAGGGGCAATCAGGGGGTTAAAATAATATATGGGGGTACCTGACACTAATAAAAACCTGCGGCGAACCTAAAAAAAAATAACTGCCTATCTAAAACACCAGCGACACGAATACAGCGATCGGAAAAACAATCGCTTAGTGACGCTGAAGTTAGGGGGTGAAAGGGTTACCTGGGGGGTGATCAAGGGGTTAAACCTTTATTAGGGGGGGTTAGGGGGCTACCCTGGACCTAAAGGGGCCTAATCCTAACTGCCCTGCAACTTTTTACAATCACAGATGACACTAAATGCAGTGATCAGTAAAATAAATGATCACTGCAATCAGTGACACTGTGATTGGGGGCTTTGGGGTGACCTGGGGGGTGATCTGGGGGTGACTGGGGGGTGATTTGTGTGCCTATGTGTACCTACGTGTCAGTGGACTGTTGGAGCACTAACCTCTGTCTTCTCTCCTCGGCGCCGGGAACGAAAAGACCGCGGCGAGGGAGATGACATCACTTCCTCCAGCCTGTGTTTACATCACATGGCGGAGGAAGCATTTTCATTGGCCGGGAGCGATCGCGAGGGGGGGGGGCGGAATCGAGCGGCCGCCCCCTCATGCCTGATCGCTCCCGAACACTTAACGGCCGCTCACTGCAGTGAAGGGGGGTCCGGATGGACCCCCCAACTGCACAAAGGCGATCACGTAGATCTACGTGATTCTGCCTGTCGGTGCCATTCTGCCAACGTAAATCGGCGGTGGGCGGTCGTTAAGTGGTTAAGAGGGTTGTTTTTAAAATATTATCCCTGGTCTCCCTCCCAAGGACAAAACCTGCTTGGTCTTTCCCTATATATTCTGGCATGTAGGGCTTTAATCTTTCGGCCAGAATCCGCGTATAGATTTTTACATCTTCATTTATCAAGGATATCGGCCTAAAGCTTGAGCACATTGTGGGGTCTTTTCCTTCTTTTACTAAAAGTGAGATATAGGCGCCCAGAGCTTCCCCTCGTATCTTTAGGCCCCCCCCCTATTGAATTCATATATGAATGATAGTGGGGAGTCAGGATTCCGATACATTTTTTAAAATATAAGGATGTATAGCCATCTGGCCCGGGGCTTTTTCCTCCTTTACTGTTTTTAATTGCCTGCTCTATTTCCTCTTTAGAGATGTCGCTGTCCAGTATCCTTGAGTCCTCTTCTAGTATTACAGGCAATTTAATTCCCCTTAAATACTGTTCTATTTTTTATTTTTTTATTTTGCACATCCTCAGGATCTTGTGGATCGTTCACCTTGTACGATGATTAATAGTACTCCGTAAATATTTTACTGATGTCCCTAGTGGAGTACTTCATCTCCCCTTTTTTATTTTTTATTTTTACTATGAAATTCGGGTTCCTCCTAGATTTAATTTGTCCCGCCAGCAATTTCCCTGATTTGTTCCCGAATTTATATTGTTTATTTGCAGTTCTAATATAAGCTTGTTTAGTCTCCTGTTCCATCAAATCCCTCAGGGCTTCGCGTTTTGCTATTAGTTCCACCATTACCTCACTATCATTTGCTCTCTTATGTTTCTGTTCCAACTCCTGGATTTCCTGTAAGAGGGACTGTTTTTTGGTCGTCCAAATTTTTTTTCTCTTAACCCCTTCCGCTATTAATCTCCCTCTCATACAAACTTTATGAGCTTCCCACAGAGTTGTTGGTGCAATATTTTCTATGTTATTCTCTGTAAAGAAAAAAATCATTTCCTTTTCCAGGTCTCCTAGGACATCTTGATCATATAGAAGTGATTCGTCCAACCTCCAAGATCTTTGCCTCTCCGGTACATCCTTTAACTCCAAGCTTACTATAACTGGGGCATGATCAGAGAGGGTGATCGATATCACTTCCACTTTTAATAAACCTTCAAGGAGCTGATGGTCTAAGAAAATGTAATCAATTCTTGAGCAAGAGGAGTGTACCTGGGAGTAATATGTGAAGTCCCTCCCCCTTGGATGTAATATTCTCCAAACCTCTACTAATTGCTGCTGATAGAGTTTTTGTTTGACTGCTTTTAAATGTTTTCCTTCTGAGCGAATAAAAAGAGGTTGGGTATCCAAGGTTGGGTCAAAAACAAAGTTTAAATCACCTGCCATTATCACTTTTCCTTCTCTAAAAATTTTTAATTTATTCAATACCTTTTTAAAAAATAAGCTGGAGTGAACATTGGGGCAGTAGATATTTACTAATGTGTACTCTTTATTGAACAAAAACCCCTTCACAAATAAGTATCTTCCTTCATCATCTGACTCCATTGCTTTTAAGACAAATGGTGTGTTCCTATCAAAACCTATTTCTATCCCCTTGGATCTCTTATTAGGGGAATATCCATAAAACCATATTGGGACATTTTTAGTGTTCAATCCCAACCTAGTAGACCATTTAAGGTGGGTCTCTTGCAGAAATGCTATATTTATTGCCCAGCCTTTCAATTCCTGCTGTATTTGATGCCTTTTGCTAGGACTGTTTAGG
Source organism: Rana muscosa (assembly GCA_029206835.1). NCBI lineage: Eukaryota > Metazoa > Chordata > Amphibia > Anura > Ranidae > Rana > Rana muscosa. The sequence continues at coordinate 252,733,115 of CM055125.1, forward strand.
CCTCTGACGTTATAGGAAATTATCTTTAAGGGCACCATCTCTTTAAGGGAGAATGCCCACATGACCTAGTGCCTTTGGCCATATGAGGGAGGACCAATTTCTCAATTTTTTTCAGGGTTGACCCATACAACTGACAGTATAAAAAACATCATGACAATACCACATAACACTTCCCACATACAAAATCCCCCACCCTCTTCCCCTCCCCAACTACATTGAATATCAATGTTATGACCCATCCAGCTGTCGCCCAATGTATAGGCGTTCAGCTGGGTGGGGCATACTCTAGGGGTATTTGCATGGCCATCCGGTCTTCCGAGCCTCATCCCTAATACAGAGATGGTCTCGGGCACACGGATGGGCATTGCCGAACCCCGGTTCACCTCCCCGAGCGGATTCCTGCCGACCTCCCCTCCCCCACCTCCACTGACTAAACCGTTTTTTATTTTTTCCTGTTTTTTTTCTCCTTTCTTTTCCCTTCTCTTTTCCTTCTTTCTCTTCTTCCCCCTTTCTTCCCTTCCCTCCTCCCCTTCCTTTCAACACATTTCTTTTCATTACCTTTCATTACCTTTCCTTTTCTCTCTCCCCTTCTCATCCCACCCCTCTACATTTTATTCCATGACTGATCTTTAAACTTCTTCCATCCTGGGTTTTTTTTTCCCAGTTTTCTAATGGGGGCATTGGTATATCAAGTTTACAGCAGAATTCTTTCAAGTCCTCTGGGAATCTCAGTGTGGTTGAGATCCCATGGTTTTTGCTATTAGGCAGGCTGGGAAGCCCCATCTATATGCAATATTTTTATCTTGTAATTGTTTTGTTAAAGGTTTCAACGCCCTCCTGCGGGCCAGAGTTTCTTGTGATAAGTCTGTAAAGATAAGAATCTCAGTTCCCATATATTCGATTGGTGTGACACTTCTCATACCCTGTGAAACTTGTTGTTTTATTTCATAACTTAAGAATCTCACTATCACATCTCTCGCTATTTCTGTTGAAGGGGTAGATATTCTTTGTACTCTGTGCACTCTTTCAAAAGGCATGGGAGCTGTTGCTTCCTTCTTCAGTATCTTGTTGAACATCTCGCGGACCGTAGTTTCCAAGTCATTATTTTTGACGGACTCCGGTAGTCCCCGAATCCTCAGATTGTTTTGTCTATTACGATTCTCTTGGTCTTCAAGCCTATACCGGATATTCCTCATTTCTACCCATTCTAATTCAGCCCTCTCTCGCAACTCTAAAATTGCATGTTTATGTTCCTCCACTTGAGCTTCTGATTCTTCAACTCTTTGTAACACATTTTGTATATCAGTTCGGGTAGCACTCAGTTCTCTTTTAATCGAGCCTTCTAAGTGGGCCATCATCTCTACCATGTCTTGTTTTGTAGGAAGTGCCTGAAGATTGTCCGATTCTTTCTCCATTTCCTTTTGTTGTTGGTCTTGTTGTAAAATCCCTTCTTCATCTAAATCTCGAGTTTTATTCTGCCCTTCAGTGGGGGAAATTATTCTTTCTGTATTTTCTGCTGCTTGTTCTGCCTTTTGATTTTACTTTTATCTTTATTGTGCGGCAAGGAAAAAAGGAAAAACTCCTACCAGATCTTCAATCTGCTGATGTGATCAATCCAGCGCTCCTATACCATCTCCATACTCCTTCTGTATGCTGTGACTTTGCTGCGGCTTTAGGGGGGTCCCTTGAGCAGCCTATGCACCCCACCGGTCAGTCAGTCCCAAGTTCGTATGCCGGACCCCCGTCCAGATCCGAGTCCCGCCGCCACACTCACCACCGTCAAGCTCCCCTTGTTTACTTTCCAGCCAGCAACCCCTCAGCTGAGGCTAAAGCCTGGGGAGGTGTATCGGAGCTTCCTCTGTCTCCGCTCTCACTGCTTTCCCTCACGTACTCTGTGGGATAATCAAGGGGGGGTGGGGGCTGCAGAAACAGATGACCTGCTAGTCGGATCCGAAGGCCGTAGCAGGGATCATGCAGGGGTCATACAGCAGATAGCAGGCGCCGACTATCACAGGAACGCTTACCGTGGCTTACATCGGTATGTGTAGCACAGCAGTCCATCCAGGTTAGTTCCTATCTACTTCAGCTTCGGCGGAGATATGGTGGGGATACAGGTCGGTCAGTGCATTCCATCAGGCAGACATAACATGCTTAGAGTCCGCTCGGGGAGAGCGCTCCAGGGCTCGTAGCTACAGGCTAGCATAGCGCCATGTTGTGACATGTTTGTTATTTAAAAGAAAAAAAAAAGTGAGAAGCATTGTTGTCAATGGAACCATGCACACAGCTGAGTAAAGCTCATATATTTTATATTGATGCATTACACACAGAGTGATATATTTCAAGCATTTCTTTTTTTTAAATTTTAGTGATTATGGCAGTGATGGCAAACCTTTGCACCCCAGATGTTTTGGAACTACATTTCCCATGATGCTCAACTACACTACATAGTGCCTGAGCATCATGGGAAATGTAGTTCCAAAACATCTGGGGTGCCAAGGTTCGCCATCACTGGATTATGGCTTACAGCTAGTGAAAACCCAAAATTCAGTATGCCAGAAAATTTGAATATTACATAAGTCCAATACTGAAAAGTATGTCCATGTACAGTATAGTATGCACTCAATACATGGTTGGGGCTCCTTTTGCATAAATTACTGCATCAATGCAGCGTGGCAAGAAGGTGATCAGCCAGTGGCATTGCTGAGGTGTTATGGAAACCCAGGTTGCCTTCATAGCAGTCTTCAGCTCATCTGCATTGTTGGGTCTGGTGTCTCTCATATTCTTCCTGACAATACCTCACAGATGCTCTGTGGGGTTTAGGTCAGGCGAGTTTGCTGGCCAATCAACCACAGTGATACCATGATCATTAATCTAAGTTCTGGTACTTTTGGCAGCGTGAGCAGGTGCCAAGTCCTGCTGGAAAATTAAATCAGCATCGCCATAAAGCTGGTCAGCAGAGGGAAGCATGAAGTGCTCTAGAATTTCCTAGTAGAGGGCTGTGCTGACTTTGGACTTGATAAAACACAGTGGACCAACATCAGCAGATGACATGGCTCCCCAAATCATTACTGAATGTGGAAGATTTTGCAATTCATTTGGAAATCAAGGTCCCAGAGTCTGGAGGAAGAGTGTAGAGTAGTGATGAGCCGAACACCCCCGGGTTCGGTTCGCACCAGAACCTGCGAACGGACCGAAAGTTCGCACAAACTTTAGAACCCTATTAAATACAATGGATGCGAACGTTCGAAATCTAAATGCTTATTATAACGACTATTATGCATGTTATTGTCCTAAAAAGGGTTTGGGAACCCGGGTTCTGCACCAGGGGACATGTTTTTCGGGAGCAGTCATTTTAATGATGCATAAAGTGAAAAAAAAAAAGTCAAATATTCCTTTAAATATCGTACCTGGGGGGTGTCTAAAGTATGCCTGTGAAGTGCCACGTGTTTCCCGTGTTTAGAACTGTCCCTGCACAAAATTACATTTCTAAAGGAAAAAAATCCATTTAAAACTGCTTGCGGCTTTAATGTAATGTCTGGTCCCGGTAATATGGATGAAAATCTTTAAGAAAAATGGCATAGCTACCCCATCACAGCCCCATCCCCCCCCCCACCCCAGCCCATTACCAGCCCCTTTGGGTCTTGTATGGATATTAAGGGAAACCCCGCACACGAAATAAAAAAGGCCCTATATACTCTGAACAGCCGTATACAGGCGGTGCATACAAGACAGGGACTGTAGGTTTGTTCTTATGTAGAATCTGTTTGTAATTTTGAACAGGTACATTGTTTAAGTGTAGCTTCAGCCAAAAAATCTATTTTTAAGCTTTTTGGAAAACATAGGGAAGGGTTATCACCCCTGTAACATTTCAGAACAGTTCACCTCACTTTCCGTCCTAATGACAAATGTTTTTTGAAAATTTGGGGGTTTTATTGAAACAAGAATTGGTGATAAAGCATCAGTGGAGAGGAGACACTTTTTTTCCCATATTAACTCTTACAGGAGAGAATTTGCCTTCCTAGGGGTAGATTTCCTCTCACTTCCTGTTGTCCTGGTGCCAAGAATTTTGAGCAGCCCATTTTTTGGTTGCACACCCTTTGGAAAAAATAACTGAAATCAGTCGCTTCCTATAACCATCAATAAGCTTCTTACACCCCTCACCCGGAATTTTGGACCACTCTTCCTTTGCAAACTACTCCAGGTCTCTCTTATTGGAAGGGCACCTTTTCCCAACAGCAATTTTAAGATCTCTCCACAGGTGTTCAATGGGATTTAAATCTGGACTCATTGCTGGCCACTTTAGAGCTCTCCATCGCTTTGTTGCCATCCATTTCTGGGTGCTTTTTGACATATGTTTGGGGTCATTTTCCTGCTGGAAGACCCAAGATCTCGGATGCAAACCCAGCTTTCTGACACTGGGCTCTACAGTGCGACCCAAAATCCTTTATTAATCCCCAGATTTCATGATGCCTTGCACACATTCAGTGCCAGAGTCAGCAAAACAACCCCAAAACTTAAATGAACCTGCACCATATTTCTCAGTAGGTACTGTGTTCTTTTCTTTGTAGGCCTCATTCCGTTTTTGGTAAACAGTAGAATGATGTGCTTCACCAAAAAGCTCTATCTTGGTCTCATCTGTCCACGAGATGTTTTCCCAGAAGGATTTTGGCTTACTCAAGTACATTTTGGCAAACTGTAGTCTTGCTTTTTTATGTCTCTGTGTCAGCAGTGGGGTCCTCCTGGGTCTCCTGCCATAGCCTTTCATTTCATTTAAATGTCGACGGATAGTTGGCACTGACACTGATGTTCCCTGAGCCTGCAGGACAGCTTGAACTTCTTTGGAACTTGTTTGGGGCTGCTTATCCACCATCCGGACTATCCTGCGTTGCAACCTTTCATCAATTTTTTCTCTTCCGTCCACGCCCAGAGAGATTAGCTACAGTGCCATGGGTTGCAAACTTCTTAATAATGTTGCGCACTGTGGACAAAGGCAAATCTAGATCTCTGGAGATGGACTTGTAACCTTGAGATTGTTGATATTTTTTCACAATTTTGGTTCTCAAGTCCTCAGACAGTTCTCTTTTTCTCTTTCTGTTGTCCATGCTTAGTGTGGCACACACAGACACACAATGCAAAGACTAAGTGAACTTCTCTCCTTTTTATCTGCTTTCAGGTGTAATTTTTATATTGCCCACACCTGTTACTTGCCCCAGGTGAGTTTAAAGGAGCATCACATGCTTGAAACAATCTTATTTATCCACAATTTTTAAAGGGTGCCAAGAATTTTGAGCAGCCCAAAAGTTTGTCAACCAGCTCAATGTAGTTTGATGCTCTATAGTTACCAAGAAAATTCTCAACAACATCCTTCAATGCTTTCCAGGTGATTTTCTCTGGCCCCACTAACAGATCTTCAAACTGCATGACATTGATGTTGTATCTGATCTGTGGACCAACAAAAATGCCTCCCTAATCTTCTTATTCATGGACACATCTGTCATAAATAATAAAAACCTTCACCTTCCTTGTTCATCGCTTTCAGAAAAGTTTTCTTCCGTTTAAGTTTTTGTGAACCGCAGGCACAAATATCTTTGTTGGGTCAACAAGTGGTTTGTATGCCATGTTCTTTTGTCCTGGAACCAAATTTCAGAAATGTTGCCACTCGTTTTAATGTAATGGGACTCTCTGTCCAATTTGCATATGTAATTAACAACAGTACTTGGTATATCTGATCTGCAATACGAGCAGCTGAGACACTTTTAGATTTCCAAATTCCAGTTGTTATTGGTGCACTGGATGTACTTCAACAGCAATTTGTTTATTTTTTTGTCATGTGTACAGCATAGCCAATAGATATTGAAGAGTGTGAAGTGCCATTGTATAACAAGACAGCTACCAGGCTTAAAGTGGTTGTAAAGGCAGAATTTTTTTTTTATCTTAACGCATTCTATGCATTAACCGCTTAAGGACCGCCGCATGCAGATTTACATCGACAGAATGGCACGGCTGGGCAGATGGGCGTACAGGAACGTCCTGTTTAATTTGCCGCCATGTGGTCGCGCGCGCGCCATCCTGTCGCGAGCTCCGTGACCATGCCCATGGACTCGATGTCCACCGGTGTCCCGCGATCGTGTCATGGAGCTGAAGAACGGGGAGATGGCAGTGTAAACACAACATCTCCCTGTTCTTCCTAGTGAGATGTCACTGATCGAATGCTCCCTCTCATCGGGAGCAGCGATCAGTAATGTCCACTAATAGTTAGAATCACTCCCTAGGACACACTTAACCCCTTCAGCACCTCCTACAGGTTAACCCCTTCACTGCCAGTGTCATTTTTACAGTAATCAGTGCATTTTTATAGCACTGATCGTTGTAAAAATGACAATGGTCCCAAAGTGTCCGATGTGTCCGCCATAATGTCGCAGTCACGATAAAAAATTGCTGATCACCGATATTACTAGTAAAAAAAAAATTATTAATAAAAATCCCATAAAACTATCCCCTATTTTGTAGACGCTATAACTTTTGCGCAAACCAAACAATAAACTATTTTTGCCTTTTTTTTTTTACCAAACATATGTAGAAGAATACGTATCGGCCTAAACTGAGGAAAAACATTTTTTATATATATTTTTGGGGGATATTTATTATAGCAAAAAGTAAAAAATATTGAATTTTTTTCAAAATTGTCGCTCTATTTTTGTTAATAGCGCAAAAAATAAAAACCACATAAAATACCACCAAAATAAATCTCTATTTGTGGAAAAAAAAGGACGTAAATTTTGTTTGGGAACCACGTCTCACAACCGCGCAATTGTCAGTTAAAGCGTTGCAGTGCCGAATCCCAAAAAGTGACCTGGTCTTTGGCCAGCCAAATGGTCCGGGGCTTAAGTGGTTAAATTAAAAAGCCTTCTGTGTGCAGAAGCCGCCCCAGCACCCCCTAAAACTTACCTGAGCCCCATCTCTATCCAGCAATGTCCATGAGTGCCTCAGTCTCCTGATTGGCTGAGACACAATCGTGGTTGCCATTGACTTCCGCTGTTGCCAATCAAGAGAGCTAGGGGGCAGGGCAAAACCAGGGCTCTATGTCTGAATGGACACACGGAGCAGCAGCTCAGCTTGGGTGCCCCCATAGCAGGCTGCTTGCTGTGGGGGCACTCAACAGGAGGGAGGGGCCAGGAGTGCTGGTGAGGGACCTGAGAAGAGAATGATTTAATAAAGAGATGCCATTTTAGTACTCTCAATCCAAAGCTGTAAACAAACCATAGGCGTGCACACAGAGTGTGGCAGATGTGCCTGGGCACACCCTAATTACCCTGTTCACATTAGCATTATCGCTCTGTGTGTCGGTGGGGAGATGGGAAAAATCTCCCGCGGAGTGGCTCTGCTTATAAGAGAAGTGTGGAAGCATTTCTCTCTCACTCTGAATCTGCAGGCAGGGGAATCATGTGCTGGCAGGGCAGGGTTCTTCAAGAAAGACACACACATGCACGAGTGTTTGAGCTTTGATGTTTACACCCTAATGCAACAGGCTGCGCACACCTAAGAAACAAACCATGTCAGCAAGGAAAAACAAGGTTGTTAACCTGTACAAAGAAATTTGTTAAATCATCTTGGCAGCTTCCAAAGACAGAAATTTTCCTACTGGGTGATAGCAAACATCCTCTCCTGACAGAACCGGAATTTGCGTGTTTACACACACAAATACCCCGTTCTGTCTCTCGTGCCCGCGATCGTGCGTGGCCGGCAATCATTGCGACCGCCGGCCACGCGCATCGGCTTCCCCGCCGTGCAGCAGGCGCACGCGTGCCTGCTCTAGCTGTTTAAAGGGCTGACGTACAGCTACAGCAATTTGCGGGAGAGAGCCGCCTTGCCGCAGTATAATGACGGTGACTGGCCGACTAGTGCTTAGTGCTGACTGTAATATGGGATGAGGCTTACCATACATACCTCAAAATCCGGATCATTGTCACTGTCTGTGCCTGATTGGGGCATTGCAATATCTTTGCCTCTTTCATCTAAGCTCCATTTCTCTGGTGGCTTTTATACTGTAAGGTTGTCGTCATGTGGCACTGGTCTCATATGAAACCAGCGACAATAGACAGAAGAAGCAGTCTATCACATGATCATTCTGTTCTTGTCATATCATCGTGACAGCAAACTCCATTGACTTCCAAGTTCCTCTGAGCCAAGCTCTAAGATTAAAAGCACATTTTGCACAACAAATGTGAGGAGCCAGAACTTGTCTTGATCACCACTCTTACAACCAAAGTAGAGTTCATATGCTTTCTTAACCTCCCTGGCGGTATTCCCGAGTCTGGCTCGGGGTAAGATTTCAGTACCATTAGCGGTAACCCCGAGCCAGACTCGGGCTTCAGCACAGGATATAGGTAGAGTTACTTACCTTGTCCCCTGGATCCTGCGATGTCTCCCCGCTGTGTGTGCGAGCTGTCTCCTCGCTCGATTCACACAGTGCCCGAGTGCCGCCGAGCTCCGTTCCCTGTGACGTTGCGGCACACGGGGGCGGAGATCGGCGCCAAATTCAAAAAAGTAAAAACACAATACACATACAGTACACTGTAATCTTACAGATTACAGTACTGTATAAAAAAATTACACATCCCCTTTGTCCCTAGTGGTCTGTCCAGTTCCCTGCATGCACTTTTATATTATAAATAAAAAAAATTCTGCCTGGAAACTGGAGATTGTCCATAGCAACCAAAAAGTGTCCCTTTATGTCAAAAGTTGTTTTAGACCAGCTAGAAAACAGCGATAATAAATTAGAATCACTTGCAGAATTGAGCCATAGCAATTTGTGGGGAAATTCGTCATCAAACACTAAATCTAATGACAGCGACAATTCTGCAACTGAGCAAATTTCAGTGTTTTTGATTTGATTACATTATTGAATAATTTTTAATATTATTATTTGTTATAATTATTTATAGTTATTTATTATATTATAATTTATGATTTTGTGTTTCAAACTTTTATCATACCCGGTATGTCTACTAGACTCTTGTTTGGACAGATTTAAGTGAGTTATTCCTAACAATTACAGGCCTACAATATAAAACGCCAAATTTCCATGCAAAATAATTGTACCGCTTTCAGCACCTAAAATCTGACAGAATCATACCGCCAGGGAGGTTAAAAAGTCCTGTCATTGTGTGTCTTTAAGGCTTAAGTGTGTACTCACCACAAATGTAGAAAAATGTAACACGGCTGTTCCGACATTGGCAAGACATTTCTGCTGTTACCAATTGCCCAATAGTAAGTCTATAACTGCCTCACTTGTTATGTAATTACATGTATATAGACAATGCTATGCCTTGAAATAATCACTTCAAAATATATGGCAATTGATATCAACTAAATGAGTAGCATCTGTGCATTCAAGTTGCTTTAGACCCCATTCATAATATGCATATCTGGATATGCGATTCTGCCCGTGATTCCAGATTGCGCTAAAATCACAGCAAAACACGAAATGTGGGTTTGGGTGCCATTCATTTTTAAGAGCCGGGTGGAAAGATGTTGGCCAAATAGCTTCTGCATCCAGTCATATGCAGGTACTGTTTTCAGGTATTCTAATGCCGCGTACACACAACCGTTTTTAATGATGAGAAAAATGCAATTTTTTAAAATGGTAATTAAAAATGATCGTATGTGGGCTTCAGAGCATTTTTCACAACGTAAAAAATGGCCATGAAAAAATTGGAACATGCTCTAATTTTTCTCATAGTTTTTCACGTCGTAGTTTTTTTCGTCATAAAAAAACGGCCGTGTATAGGCTTTAACGACGTGAAAAAAATGTGCATGCTCAGAATCAAGTATGAGACGGGAGCGCTCGTTCTGGTAAAACTAGCGTTCGTAATGGAGATAGCGCATTCGTCACGCTGTAACGGACTGAAAAGCACGAGGCTTAAAAGCGTGAATCGGCTCTCATCAAACTTTACTAACACGAGGATCAGCAAAAGCACCCCAAAGGGTGGCGCCATCCGAATGGAACTTCCCCTTTATAGTGCCGTCGTACGTGTTGTACGTCACCGCGCTTTACTCAAGCATTTTTTTCCACGATAGTGTGTAGGCAAGGCAGGCTTGAGAATCACGTCGAGAAAAATTAAGTTTTTTTCAATGACATTAAAAACGGTTGTGTGTACGCGGCATTACAGCCATGGGTGCCTGCTGTCAGAATACATGCTCTTCATCATGGATGAGGAAATCAATAGATTTCTCTCATTCAGTTGTGCGGCTGAATGAGAGAAATCTTGCAGTGTTTGGCCAGCTTTATATACAAAGGTAAGAGGTCTGTTAAAATGAAATACCTTCATGATTCTCAAAAAAAAAAAGCCAGAAAACTGACTGGTTTCTATGGGCAAGTTCACTTTTCATTTATGCTAAAGAAGTAAAACAATACTAAAATAAATGCCATGATAATTTTTAGGTTGCGTGCTAGCATACATTTAGAGGGATACTAAATGATATTCTTTTTCTTCAAAAATATTTCATACACATCCACTACTTAATGGCCCTATAATCTATTTTCATGAAATTGTTTCTTACTGTGTTTTTCTGCCTCCTTGTAATGTCCTCTGTGAGCTCCTAGACCATGTGCACTGCTCTATGTATGCTAAAAATCCCATAGTCCTTTTCAGGAGCAAGCAAGGAAGGATTGCTATGTTCATACATACAGTCGGACCATGGAGAATGAACTTAGCCACCCCCTAAGGCCACATTCACACTTGGCATTTCCGATAAGCACAGCAAAGTGCACAAGAAACACGTTTTGACAAGCATTTTGGAAATGCTTTGCAAACATGCGTTTTTTATGCCAAACACAGCTATCAGATGCTACAAATGTGCTAAAGTGTGCAACACTCTATGCCGAAAAAGTTCTGGAGCGTCTTTGGCCTGTTTATTTAGTGTAGGGAAGCCCATTCAAGTGAACGAGCTGCCCTTTGCGCGACATGTGGAAATGCATGAAAATTGCCCATAAAAAAAGTCAGCTATGTGAAGTGTGAATGGGGCCTAACAGTAAGTCAGACTACAGCAAGGAATTTGGAGATTTGAAGTTGGCTGAGAGCAATACAAGGTACTTTTTTGAGTTAAGAATACATACTAGAATATATATTTTTTAACCAGAGTTTTGTGTCACTTTAAGAGCTTTATTAGCACTCCTGACAGTACACATCGCTGTCCAGAAAAGTAGCTGAATACGCAGTAAACATATGTATATTTTTACTGTTTTACCTGGGTTATCTTTTTGCCACTTCCTGGTTCAGTTTTACTGTTTTTTGGGTCCCCTACCTGCTCCTTGGACAGAAGTGGTAAGACCCCTTTCACACTGAGGTGCTTTACAGGCGCTATAGTGCTAAAAACAGCGCCTGCAAAGCGTCTGTAAAGCACATCTTCTTTCACCCCGAGGGCATTCACACTGGAGCGATGCGCTGGCAGGACGCTCAAAAAAGTCCTGCAAGCAGAATCTCTGAGGCACTGTAGGAGCGGGTATATGTCCCTGCTCGCAGGAGAAGATCTAGGCAGAATGTTAGATGTTAGAAACATACATTCTAGAACAGTGGTTCTCAACTCCAGTCCTCGGGACCCACTAACAGGCCGGATTTTAAGTATTACTTTGGGGAGATGCAGACTAGAAAACTGCAATCACTGAGCAGCAAATGATATCACCTGTGATGTATTTCAGTTATCTTGCAAACCTGGTCTGTTAGTGGGCCCTGAGGACAGGAGTTGAGAACCACTGTTCTAGAACAAACCAGAGCTGAACAGCCCCGCCCAGGGGGGGCGGTCCCTCTGGACATTACCCTCCCACCTGCAGCTAGCAGCCTCAGTTTTTTTTCTGCCTAGCAGAAGGAGAAGACGTGGCTCTCTCAGGAGAAGATTTGACTTTTAAATTTTATTCCTTTGGGAATTTTATTATTTTATTTTTGAGACCTTCAATCAACTGTTGGCTGGGCAACAGGTTGGGTACACTGGTATCCTCATAGTCTTCCCTGTCCGACCATTGAGCGTGCTGATCCTCGCCTTGTGTGCGTGAGACTCAGTTCACGACATACCCCATGACTCCAGGGGTGGCCGGGTTGCTTTTAGCTCCCGCGGTCCTCTCAAGATTGAACAGTACCTGACTGACTGTATCTCTCGCGGTGGACCAGGCCGACAGCTACGCAGTACTGCTCTGTGATAGGTCTGTCTGAAACAAGCCAGTGGGTCCCTGAAAGGGACGGGTAAGTAGTCTCTCCTACTGCAGGCGAGTACATGCTGGCTGTGTTTCTTTATATGGGGGGTTTCTCCCTGTCTCCCCCCTGTTATGCTGCTCTCTGCACCCTGTACTGGTGCTGTGCTGTGGGGGTGCTTGGGGGTCACTTTGGCCTGGCTGGGCGCTCATGTCTGTAGTGGGCTCTGGGGTGAGGGGCAGTTTTCCTGGTGTGTGAGGTGATTATTGCGTTCGCCATTAGCGCGTGCATTAGCGCTGTTTGCCTTTGAATTTCGCGCTCGGCGGCCATCTTGGCGTGGTTCAATGGCGCAGTTATAGCTGCGGCCGGCGGCCATTTTCTTGTAGCCGCCGCGCATTTACTTTCGGTTTCAGCCTCTAGCGACGGCGCTGAGGCGCAAATCTCTTCACAATCTCCTCACAGATTCTTCACTCTCCTCAGGCTCACAGCGCGGTTTCTTCAGCAGGACTGAGCGGTCCTTAAGGGTTGGTGAGTCCTCCGGGTATCCCCTCCTCAGCCTCAGCATAGCCAGTGGTGGACTGTATATTCACTGTAGTAGTGTATAAGGTCTCAGAGGGTGATGATATGGAGTCTGATACACCTGCTTCTCCACACTTGCCTGGGGCAACTGGCAGTGCTGCACAGTTAAACATGTTCATATGTTTCCTGCACCTGCGGTCCTTATGGACCCCCTGGACCCCCTGGTCGGTGCAGCATGGCGGGTGGGGGGACTTTATTAATTTATGTCTCTAGTCCCTGTGAGCCTTCTGTGTGATGTCCTGAGGCAACAACAGGGTCTCTGCACCTGTGGTTTCCTGCCATTTCCTGGGGAACGCTCTGAGCTCTGACAGACACACAGTCTGAGGATCAGAGGTTACCTGTTACCTGCATGCTGCTTCGGCAGCACAGTCAAGCAGGTTGGAATGATACAGAGAAGACTATGCGCCTCTGCGCCATAATTTAAACTCATCCCATACCTCTACACTGCATACATTCACAGTGTATGTATGTGTTATTGGTCTCTGTGTCTGCGTGGGTGTCCCCCCACATTCCAATGCTGTGTTTCAGTGCCATACATGATATAAACATACAAATTATGTTTATGCACGACTCTAGATACATTCACAGTATATGTATGTATTATACTCTATGGCCCTCTGCACAGTTAAACATGTTCAATGCTTATCACGCATGCTATAATACCTACACAGTATGTGTATAAAGTCTGTGTGAGTTTCCTCCGGGTACTCCGGTTCCCTCCCACACTCCATTGGTATGGGTGCTTCGGCGGTATGCACAGCCTAAATTTGTGCGATTTGATATCCACATACTAACATACCTACCCGTATGTCTGTGCAGTCTGCGTGGGTTTCCTCCGGGTTTCCGCCCACGCTACATGACATGCGTGCCTTTGGTGCAATACACGGTGTAAACATACACATTATGTTTATACACAACACTAAATACATTCACAGTAGTTGTAGGTATTGCATTCTCTGGGTATGCGTGGGGTACTTCGGTTCCTCCCACGCACCAACGGTGTGCGCGACTTCGGTGTTATGCACACATAGGCTTCTGCAAAATGTTTATCACACATACTATAATACCTACACGGTATGCGTATGCAGTCTGCGTGGGTTTCATCCGGGTGCTCTGGTTTCTCCCCCGCGCTCCAATGGTGTGCGCATTTTCAGCGCTATGCACAGTATAAACATGTGCAATTTGTTTATTCGCAGGCTAACATACCTACACGGTTGTGTATGCAATCTGCGTGGCTGGTTTACGTCCAAGCCCCGATGATGTGCGCGCCTTCGTTGCTGGCACAGTATAAACGTGTTTAATAGGTTTATGCACACATACTAAACTACATACGCCATATGTGGTTGTATTATGCTCTTTGTGGCTGGATGGGTTTCCTCCCACACTCTATTTGCGCGTTTGACGCAATACATAGTATAAACTATATGTTTGTACAATCAGCACTTATCTATGGGTAGCTTCTGGATGGAGCATTGTCATAAGGATCCCTGGTTTCAGGGGTACCACTTTCCACCTGCTTTCAGTGGTGATCAGAAGCGCTGGCTTGGACTGTGTTCGCCAGGCTGAGGTTAGCCTTACGCCCGTTAGTGGCTGCGTCTCTGGCGTTTCTGTAGCTCAATGACTGGGCAAAAGCCTCTGCTTCATCTATCAGTCGACTAGCAGGTGCACTGCATTTGCTTTAGCCTTCAGGGTCTCTGTGCCCGGGGTGGGTTTGCGCCACCTGTGGAGGCTGAGGTACTGGTCCTCTGACTGAGTTTCTAGGGAAGCTCTGTCAAGTTGCCTTTATTGGCCAACAGTTGAGGCACCCTGTACACCGGGGCCTCTCTTCTCCGATACATTGCGGAGTCTCTTTGGGATTTTCATACATCTCGCTGCAAGACGGTCCTGTCGGCCGTGTGCGTTGCAGGGGAAGGGTCCTTGCATCCAGGAGGGGTTCCACCTCCTTTACCAGAGGTGGGGCACCGGATGTGGACCTTATGGCCTCTCGACTCACTCGTAAGGTGGCAAGATCGTGGCCAGGTCCAGGGACCCCTGGGCAGACGCATTGGAAGCCCGTGGGGGCAGGATCGCCTGATATATGCTTACCCTCTGCTACTGTTGTTGCCTCGCCTGCTTCACAGAGTAGGGGCTGAGGCCATTCCGGTGATCCTCATTGTTCCGGAATGGCGACATTGGTACGCCGATCTACTTCGGCTAGTCGCAGACGTTCCTTGGCGACTGCCTATTAGGGTGGACCTTCTGTCTCATGATCCCATACTTCATCCTGCTTTACAGTCCTTGGCTTAATGGCATGGCTGTTTAAAGCCAGGTGCTGAAGGACCGAGTTCTCTCGGATTCGGTCATCTCTTCTATGTTGTTGGCACGGGAATCTTCCTCCAGAAAGATATATCACCGTACCTGGAAGGCTTACATCGCTATGTGCAAGGTACTTGAGTGGCGTATTCCGTTCCCAGGATTTTGCTATTCTTACAGCGTGGTGTGACCTAAAAGCTGGCCTTGCATACCATTGTGGGCCGGATTTCGGCCTGGGCTATCTTTTTCAACGACCACTACTGGGCCATTCCTTGATTAGCACCTTTTTTGGAGGGGGTTTGCCATGTGATCCCCCCTGTCAAGCCTCCTCTCCCTACTTGGGATCTGCATTTGATGCATCTCGGTTCTCCAAGAACATTCCTTTGAGAATATCAGAGAGATTCCTCTCTTGACCTTGTCCCAGAAGGTGGCCTTCTTAGTGGCCATTACTTCGGTTAGACGGGTGTCTGAGTTGGCGGCCTTGTCCTGCAAGTCGCCTTACTTGGTCCTCCATAAGGATATGGTGGTGTTGCGCCCACAACCGTCCTTCTTTTCAAAAGATGGTCTCGGCCTTTCACCTTAAGGAGAACATTGTTCTTCCTTCCTTGTGTCCTCACCCATCGCATCCCTGGGAGTTTGTGATTCATACATTACGATGGGTACAAGCCTTACGGGTGTACCTGTCTGCTACTGTTTCCATTCGGAAGTCTGACTCACTGTTTGTGTCTGTCTCTGGTCCAAAACAGGGCCGAGCGGTGTCGTCTGCCACCGTCTCTATGTGGATCAGGCAGACCGTCATACAGGCCTATGTCCTTAAGGGGCGGGCGCCTCCCTTTCCGGTTGTGGCACATTCCACCAAGGCAATTGGTGCTTCCTGGGCTTTCCGACATCAGGCGTCAGTTGCACAAGTGTGCAAGGCGGCGACTTGGTCTTCCGGTTCATACCTTTTCAAAATTTTATAAGGTTGATGTGGCTGTATCTTCGGATGCTTCCTTCAGCCGCAAAGCATTGCAGGCCGCTGTTTAATGTTGCAACTCCTCCGTTGAGGAGCTCTGCTTGTTTGGAGTGAAGTTTTGGTTGTTCCTTTACTACTGCTCCCACCCTTCTGATACTGCTTTGGGACATCCCACACGTTTACAGTATCCAGCTGTGTCAGTCCATGGACAATAAGAGAAAATAGGATTTTTGTACTCACCGTAAAATCAGTTTCTCTGACGTCCATGGACTGACACAGCACCCACCCTTCCTTTTAAGGTTTGTACTGCTTTGTTACGAACTGTGGCTGCTAGCTGCAGGTGGGAGGGTAATGTCCGGAGGGACCGCCCCCCTGGGCGGGGCTGTTTAGCTCTGGTTTGTTCTAGAATGTATGTTTCTAACATTCTGCCTAGATCTTCTCCTGCGGGCAGGGACATATACCCACACGTTTACAGTATCCAGCTGTGTCAGTCCATGGACGTTCAGAGAAACGGATTTGACGGTGAGTACAAAAATCCTATTTTCACCCGTTAGCAGGGGCTAAAAGCACCCCGCTAGTGGTCGAAAAGCGCTGAAAAAATGCCTACGCCCGGGCTCTGCCAGTGTGAAAGTGCCTTAATGCTAATATTTCTTTCAGTGGGCAGGCTGAATGGACAGAGGTGACATCTTAGTAGAGACCAGTGGCAGCTGGTGCTCTATCTTTTGGGGGGGGGGCGGCAAACAAACCACCTGACCCTTCGGTCGGTCGGTCAACCCCCCCCCCCCCGTCGCTCGGTCAATCGTCCATCCGCCCTTCAGCCCCGCACTTACCCCATCCAGGCCGGGGGCAGCTTCGGTGGCCTCCCCCTGCATCTCCTCCTCTGCGCCTTCTCCCAGCCAATATGGTCGCTTCTCCTCTCGGCCAATCGGTGTTAAGACCCACCTCTTGATTGGACGGGGGGAGGAGCAGCAAGACAATGGAGAATATTCAGTCGCTATTGTCACACAACTGGGTGGGCTCATGGCGCAGTGCTCTGTGCCCCAAGCCCACCCTTTTTTTGAAGCCAATTAGAGCCTCAAGTCTCGTACACATGGCCGGTTTTCTCGGCAAGAAAGCCGCTGGGAGAGCTTTTTGCCGAGAGATTCTCTGCAGAGTGTTTCCTGCAGGGAAAACCGTGAGTGTGTATGCTTACCTGTCCCAGGTAAGCCCACTCATGCTCGATGAGACTTTGACGCATGCGCGGTAGCTTACAAGGGTAGTGTAGGGTGTAGCAAGATGACCGCGACGACATCGAATGTGACGAGCGAATGCTCGTCATAGTCAATGACGTCACCGCGTTCTTGCCATACAAAAGAATGGCGGTTCTTTTGAATGGCCGTGTGTACACTCGGCGAGCAAGGAAAGCTTGCCCGGAATCCCGTCAGGAAAACCAAAATTTTTTTCCTGACGGGATTCCCGGCCGTGTGTATGAGGCTTCAGGCTCTAATCTTGTGCTTAAAATAAAACAAAAAAACAACCCCATTGAAACCCATGCATGCGGCGCCCTGCATGTAGATTTGGGGCAGGCGCATCGATTAGGAGGCGGGGCCCCTATGCCCCTAATGGAGCGGCCGCCACTGGTAGAGACTGTCATAAGCCCTTTTCCTCAAGTAAGGCTAAAGCCTCATACACACGATCGGACTTCAAACAAACTTTTCCGTGGATTTTTGTCCGAAGGGAGTTGGCCGGGAACGACCATAGCATACACACGACAGGACTTTTTCAGCCAACAAACATGAACGTAGTGACGTAATTGACGTACTACGTGGTTTTTCTGCTCTTTTCTGCTCTTTACCTTTGGTCAACTTCTGCTATTGTTGGTTAATTTTAACATTGCTTCTGAGCATGCGTATTTGTACTTCGGACTAAAGTCCGATGGATTTCTGTACACACGGCAGGACTTTGCACAGTAGGACTTTTGTTGCCGAAAAGTTTGTCCGTTTGCAGAGCGAACTTTTGTCCAATGAGGCTCATGGGAGGGGTTATAAAAGGAGGAGGCGAGGCTGGGCTCGGCCTCTTTGGGACACGAGACTTCAGTGACTGATCCTCCTGTGCGGATGTGCCATAGTGCAAGGCCTGAAGCCTGAGGCCTTGCGCAGCACCAAAGAGCCTTCCACCCCACTGCGAGCCTGGGTGGCATCTGACTTCGCTTATCCACAGCCTTAGTTGGATCGGGGACCTGATCGCTGCAGATACAGTCGGTGGAAGTCCTTGACGGGTCAGCGAGCGTATGCTCAGACCATATACTGTGATTGCTGATGTGCCTACAGACTGCCGTGGCCCACCACAGTTTATATTTGATACACTCACTGAGGGTCCATAGCAGAACTGAGAGAGAGGATCTTCAGTGAAGTGTTTGTTCTTATTGCAATTTCCCTATTGGATTACAAATGGTATTCTGTTAATGTGCACCACCTTTAAAGAATTGCCGGTGAAGAAACCATCATCCCCTATAGACTGAGTTGTAGTTATCTGAGCCAGGCCTGGCCAGCTAGTTAGTTCATTTGGTTACTGCGTCACAGGATGCCTAGTTAACGGTCGCCCACGCGGCGCACCTTTACTGTTCATTTTAAATGCATAGTGTGTTATTGCTGCAGGGCTCTGCAATTTATTATCTGTGAACCGTTACCACTGTTAAATTTTCTTACCAAAAGCTTAAAGTAAATTTGATACCCTTTTCACTATTGTCTTGGTGTCTGGGTTTACTCATACAGTATAAGAATATATATATTGCTGCCAATACTAACTGTGCCAGTAGGGGATCGAGTACATTGCCGGGGGTTGGCGGAGCTGTTTTCAGGGCCCAAACTAAATTTGCGGCCCTCTTAAGTGAATGTATCGCTACATGTGGGGGTTCTCGTCCGGGATCCTGATACAGCAAGCGAACACGCCAAAAGTACCGGCATGGACCCGCTAGAAGTAGGACAGTGGTACACAGTGGCTGGCGCAGATCCGGCCGCGGCGGCAGTTATTGAACTCCCGGGGATCTGGCAAAGAGATGCGATAAAGCAGCTAATAACGTCCCTATCACCATGCCAGAAATCATGGGTGATGGATGTGAGACCACATGCTTCGCGTACATACGCATTAATAGAGTGGAAAGACGAAATTCCAGAGCATTTTAAAAGCCCGAGCATACAAGCTATGGATGGTCAGACCTACCATCTGATACATGCGCTGCCACATAAGGGAGATCGGTTCCAAATAAGAAAACCATCATCTCCACAGATACCTCCCCCGCCATCCCCTAAGGCGTTAAAGCAGAAGGATACAGACAGTCCCAGATCGTCACCGGCCACCCTTAGCACAGAACTATGCGCTGTCCTGGGAGAGATTGTGGCCCAGTGGAAGAAGAATCCCACAGATTACCCGATGTCGGGGTACAGAAAGCTCCGGATATTCTCAGGGAGGAAACCTGTACCCTCAGGGGAAGAGGGATTTGAGGAGTGGCTAGATGGCACCACTCAGGCCTTAGAGGAATGGGAAGTTCCAGAACGCAGCAAGAAACAGAGAATTGCTGAAAGTTTGAAAGGGCCTGCTCTGGATGCCATACGCAACCTGAAGATGAGCAGGAAAGACTGTACTGCACAGGACTACTTGGACATCTTGCAGAATGTGTTCGGTGGGACAGAAAAAGTTACCAAGCTCACCTATCAGCTGGAGCACTGCTACCAGAAAACAGGAGAGAAACTATCAGAATATATGGGACGTCTAGACAAGATCCTGCATAGAATTATCCTGAAGAAGGGGATCGACCCAGGGAAGGTAGACGAGGCCCGGGCTCAGCAGGTATTGAGGGGAGCTCAGCCCCTGGATCCTATTGCATTGGCGCTACGCACCCGACAGGATGGGAAGAACCTGGAATACCCCGACCTCATTCGAATGGTCAGAGAGGAAGAGGCCATGTTGGAGGAGAAAAAGGGGGAACAGCCAGTCGAGCCAACCAAACCTCCGGTGGTGATGGTCAGCTCGGCCATGACCCCCGAAAGAGATGCAGAAGTGGACACCCTGAAATCGCAGATGTCCCAATTGTTGGGGATGCTGACTTCTTTGATGGAGAAAGATCAAAGGAAACCAGAAAAGGAAAGTCCAAGAAAGGAGTTGTTCCCGAATACCTCAGCGCCCGCTTCTCTACAGGATCGGGAAGAGGTGATTTGTTACAACTGCGGAGGGATTGGTCATTTTGCAAACATATGTTCCAGTCCCAGGAAGAAAACGGACAACCGCAAGCCGGCGGGAAACTTCAGAGGGCCCCGGTGAGGGAGTCAACCGGGTGCCCATCACCTTCAGTGAGCTCCAAGCTGAATGCGAAGCAGAAGAAGAGAGGAAATAAAACACCTCGGAGGAAACACAATATTCCTCAACAGAGATACACCCCAGAGAAAGGGGGCAAGACCCCTCAGTAGGGGCACAGCATTCCCCAGAGGGGATGCACACCTAAGAAAAACAATAATATCCCTCAGCGGGTCTGTACACCCATTGAAAGGAGGGAAATCAATGCATACCAGGCTCAGGAAAGACTAAAGTCCAAATGGAGCTGGACGAAAGAGAGTCAGAAGGGAAAGGACCAGAAGAAGGTGACCCCTACCAGACCATATCCGGAGAAGCTGGTAGGCCCATCTCCTATAGTGCCCATTCAAGTGGAGGGAGTCTACACCTGGGCCCTCTTGGATACTGGGGCACAAGTGACCCTACTATACCGGGACTTCTACGATAGGCACTTGAGTCATCTGCCTATCCAGAAGATAGAAGAGCTGGAAATATGGGGAATTGGAACCCAGAGTTTCCCTTACGACGTCTACCTGCCCATCAAGATGAACTTTGACCCATCCGTGGCTGGGAAGGCCGAAGTATTTGACACCCTGGCAGTTGTGTGCCCTAGGCCACCTGGAGCCAACAAGAGTTCCCTTATAATAGGGACGAACACGGACCTGGTCCGAAGACTCCTGACCCCTCTAGTGAAAGAGGCGGGGCAAGCAGCCACCAAGATCCATCCCATGCTGAAGACGGCCTACCAATGGCTGGTCCAAGAGCAGGAGACCCCTGGAGAGGGGATAGGGAAGGTGTGGAGACTTGGAAGAGAAGGGGTAGTGTTGCAGCCCGGCAAAGTAACCTGTCTCAGAGCCACTGTGAAGCTTACTTGGGAGCAGCCTGGCCCCTTTGTCATGTTGGAGTCTGACCCAAGGGAAGAGTCCCCTGGTCTGGAAGTGATACCAGAAGTGATTCCACTGAAGGCCCTGAAGAAGGCCCATTGTAGAGTTCCGGTGAGTGTCAGGAACAATACAGATGACCCCATGGAAATTCCAGCTAGGATGCTGCTGGGTCTGGTGAGCCCTGCTGCCCCTGTTACCCTGTCGGAAGTCAAGGGGATGGGTGAAGGTGGAGATGCTTGGGAGAAGGTATCCATGGAAAACCTGAATCTGCCCAGGGCTTGGAAAGAGAGAGCCAAGGCCCAGTTGACCAAATAGGAGAAGATCTTCTCTAAAGATGAGTTTGATGTGGGGTGTGCAAGGAGTGCCACCCATCAGGTCCGTCTCCAGGAAGATAATCCTTCAGAGAGAGGGTCAGGCGGGTCCCACTAGCGGATCTGGAGGATCTAAGGGAGCAACTTGCAGAACTAAAAAGGACTGGTGTGATACGGGAGTCTAGAAGCCCCTATGCCTCCTCGATAGTGGTGGTCAGGAAGAAGAATGGATCGTTGAGGCTCTGTATCGACTACAGGACTCTTAACAGGAGAACCATACCCGACCAGTACACCACTCCGAGGATAGACGATGCCCTACAGAGCTTGTCTGGAGCCAAGTGGTTCAGCGTTATGGATCTCAAGAGTGGGTACTATCAGATCCCTATGCACCCAGAAGACAAGGAGAAGACAGCTTTCATAACCCCAGTGGGGTTCTTTGAATTCGACCGGATGCCCAAAGGTCTGTCTGGAGCCCCAGCTACTTTCCAACGTCTCATGGAGAAGACTGTAGGAGACATGAACCTTATTGAAGTCCTTGTATACCTGGACGATGTCATTGTCTTTGGAAGAACCCTGGAGGAACTCGAGGAGAGGCTGGAAAAAGTCTTGAGGAGACTCAGTGAGGAGGGACTCAAACTTTCGCCTGAGAAGTGTCGGTTCTACCAGTCTTCTGTGAACTACCTGGGGCACATAGTGTCTGAAGAAGGGGTGGCCACAGACCCTGAGAAATTGGAGGCAGTTACCTCCTGGCCACGACCCTCCACAGTAACAGAACTCAGATCCTTCTTAGGGTTCTGCTCCTATTACAGGAGGTTTGTGGGGGGGAATTCGCCCGAATTGCTAGACCATTGAATGAACTGCTCAAGACTGAGGGAGAAGAGGACGACTCAGGGCCCAGGAAGCCGGGAGAGTCAGTCAAAGATCAGTGGAACCAGAAATGTGAAGAGGCCTTCCAGGCATTGAAGGAGAGCCTAACCACTGCCCCAGTCTTGGCCGACGCAGACCCAACCAAACCCTATGAACTACATGTAGATGCTAGTCATGACGGTCTGGGAGGAGTACTTTACCAAGAACACGAAGGACAACTGCGGCCTGTTGCCTACGTGAGTAGGAGCCTGACCCCCTCTGAGAAGAACTACCCCACTCACAAGCTGGAGTTCCTGGCCCTTAAGTGGGCGGTAGTAGACAAGCTCAAAGACTACCTGTATGGGGCGGAGTTCACTGTGAAGACTGACAACAACCCCCTTACCTACCTTTTTCACCATGGCCAAGCTGGACGCCACTGGACACAGGTGGCTGGCCGCACTGTCTGGGTTCAACTTCAGCCTAAAGTACAGGCCAGGGGCTGGGAATCGAGACGCAGACGCTCTGTCCAGGAGACCTCATGCCCCCACCAGTGACATAGAAGATTGGACCCAAGTGGCACCGGACGGGGTGCGGGCCCTTTGTCAAGGAGCTGAATTCCAAGCCAGAGGAGGCTCCAGAGCAGAGGAAACAGGAGTTACCATGGTAGGAGTCCCCAAACACTACTGTGTAGTAACTCAACTAGAAGAAGACAACCTGCCGAGACTGTCCAAGAAGGAGTTGAGGTGTGACCAATTGGAAGACCCCATGGGGAGATTGGTCCTGGAGGCCCTGGAGAATCAGGATCCAAACAGACTCCAGCGTCATCCCTCAAAGGAAGCTCGCCTGTTGAGGAAAGAGTGGGACAGGTTGCAGGTACATCAGGGAGTGGTCTACCGAAGGGGCCCCTCTGATGACTCAGAAGATAAATGGCAACTGTTCCTCCCAGAGAAACATCGAGAGACTGTTCTGATTGCCCTGCATGACAATCATGGCCACCTAGGGGCTGAAAGGACCTTTCAACTTGTCAGAAGTCGGTTCTATTGGCCCTGCATGAGGGCAGAGGTAGAAGAGTACTGCCACTCATGTGCACGATGCATCCAGAGGAAGACTTTACCCCATCAAGCTGCCCCAATGGGCCATCTACAAAGTCAAGGCCCAATAGATCTGGTATGCATTGATTTTCTCTGCCTCGAACCGACCTGAGTGGACTAGGAAATGTTCTGGTGATAACCGACCATTTCACCCGGTATGCCCAAGCTTTCCCAACTAAAGACCAGAAGGCCTCCACCGTAGCCAAGGTACTTATGGAGAAGTACTTTGTCCATTATGGGCTGCCACAGCGACTTCATTCCGACCAAGGAAGGGACTTTGAGAGTCGGCTGATCCGGAAATTCCTGGATTCGTTAGGGATCAAGAAAACCCGAACCACACCTTACCACCCGCAGGGAGATGCTCAGCCGGAGAGGTTTAACCGGACCCTGCTCAACATGTTGGGAACTCTGGATAGTGAGAAGAAACAACATTGGAGCAAACATATATCAGCCCTAGTACACGCCTACAACTGTACCACAAGTGATGCTACAGGCTACTTCCCCTATCGGCTCATGTTTGGGAGAGAAGCAAGGTTACCCGTGGATCTGGCCTTTGGCACCTCCTTAGACCATTCCTCAGCCGCATCCCACAAAGGATATGTGGACAGGCTCAGACGCAGTCTGAAAGTAGCCTATGAACAGGCTCAAGCGGCCTCAGACCAAAGGGGAGCTCGAAACAAAAGGAACTTCGACCTGAAGGTCCGGGTGCAAGACCTGCAGCCCGGGGACCGAGTACTGCTACGCAATCTGGGGGTCCCGGGAAGACACAAACTTGCAGACAGATGGAGATCTGAACCCTTTGTCATTTGTCGGAAGCTGCCAGGCCTGCCTGTGTACAAGTTGAAGCCAGAATGGAAGGTGGGACCACTGAAGACCTGGCACCGAAACCACCTGCTCCCACTTGCCGAAGCAGTCCGGATACCTCCAGTGAGGGACTCCCCTGAACCAGTCTCTATTCTGGATACTCCCAGGCCGAACACTCGGTCACAGACCTCCCAAGCTGAAGATGGAGAGGCCTCTCAACTTAGTGAAGATGAAGAAAGAGAACTTGATTGGCTGTGGCCTTTCCCAACTCCAGGAACTTCTACTATAGATCTTCCAACCACTGAAGACACTCCAGATGGAACACTGAACCCAGAAGCCACAGAGTTCATCCCATCTAGTCCTTCATCAGATTACTGGGAAGATGCCCATGATAGTTATTCAGAGGAAGAGGAGCCTGTGGCGCCAGAGCCAGAAATCCCAAGAGAGCAAAGGGCTCGAAGAGTCATCAGACCTCCTAAGAAGCTGACCTACCCACAAATGGGAAAGAGCTCAGAAGATTCTGTAGTTACTGCCAGGAGGAGTGCTGAGAATCCGGATCCCTCCACTGTTCATTTAGTAGAGGGCAACCCCCACTCACTCTCTGGCACAGTTAGGCAGGCCACTCAGGATAGTGCGACCTGTGGGCAAGGGAATTCAACCCCTCGGTTTTGGTGGGAATTCCCTATGCCAACCTCTTATGCAATGTTGTCTGGGGTTGTACGCAGAGTATGCTAAAGTTTCTTTGAGGACCAAAGAATTTAAGTGGGGGAGTGTGTAGCGGGGTGTTCCCCTTTAATGCAGAGAGACAAGAAGTTCCAGGTGAGAGGTGAGTCGGGAGGAAGTAGAGAAGAGACATTATTGGAAGTGAAAGCAGAGGAGAGAGACTACATTACCCAGATCCCCATTCGGCAATGTTTCCACCCCAGAGACTCATGGGAGGGGTTATAAAAGGAGGAGGCGAGGCTGGGCTCGGCCTCTTTGGGACACAAGACTTCAGTGACTGATCCTCCTGTGCAGATGTGCCGTAGTGCAAGGCCTGAAGCCTGAGGCCTTGCGCAGCACCAAAGAGCCTTCCACCCCACTGCGAGCCTGGGTGGCATCTGACTTCGCTTATCCACAGCCTTAGTTGGATTGGGGACCTGATCGCTGCAGATACAGTCGGTGGAAGTCCCGGACGGGTGAGCGAGCGTATGCTCAGACCATATACTGTGATTGCTGATGTGCCTACAGACTGCCGTGGCCCACCACAGTTTATATTTGATACACTCACTGAGGGTCCATAGCAGAACTGAGAGAGAGGCTCTTCAGTGAAGTGTTTGTTCTTATTGCAATTTCCCTATTGGATTACAAATGGTATTCTGTTAATGTGCACCACCTTTAAAGAATTGCCGTTGAAGAAACCATCATCCCCTATAGACTGAGTTGTAGTTATCTGAGCCAGGCCTGGCCAGCTAGTTAGTTAATTTGGTTACTGTGTCACAGGACGCCTAGTTAACGGTCGCCCACGCGGCGCACCTTTACTGTTCATTTTAAATGCATAGTGTGTTATTGCTGCAGGGCTCTGCAATTTATTATCTGTGAACTGTTACCACTGTTAACTTTTCTTACCAAAAGCTTAAAGTAAATTTGATACCCTTTTCATTATTGTCTTGGTGTCTGGGTTTACTCATACAGTATAAGAATATATATATTGCTGCCAATACTAACTGTGCCAGTAGGGGATCGAGTACATTGCCGGGGGTTGGCGGAGCTGTTTTCAGGGCCCAAACTAAATCTGCGGCCCTCTTAAGTGAAGGTATCGCTACATTTACACTGTTAGAATAATATATTAATTGATTCTCCTATAATTGAAAAACCTGCTGGAACACGAAATAAGAAAGAGTAATGTGTGTTCACTAACATTAATATTGTAAGCCTAAAAAGGATATATATTTATTCCTGATTTAATTTAAAATCTTTGTTTTTTGTTTTTATGTAAGGAACTGTATTCGTAAGGTAAAATTCAGGATGTCACAGTTATTATAATGCTGAGTTTTCCAGATTTGGAGAAAGAAATATTGCAAGCAGGGAGCAGATGACTGCACATTCCTATGTTTTACATAGAACTCGGAATCCCAGTGTTTTGTCAGCTTTTTTCACTAGAGGTTGCTCACTATCACTTCTTGATTTGTTCAGTGCAGCTCAACCAATGTGACTAGTCTGCCTGTAGCGGCATAGCACGGAACACAGAGGAGATCAAGAGATGGCTTGCCTGATATTTGATTCTCACTGTCTGTATGTAACAGCACGCCCCTAATGGCCTGGGTGTATATCAACCATGTTAAGTCACGCTACACATGCTTCGTGTGACAAGCAAGACATGCTTCGATAGGTAAAGAAATAAGTTTACAGTTGTAGTTAGTAAAATACAAAAAAAGAGAAAAAAACTGCTGGTTGCTTTAAACTGGTACGTTCTAATTCTGCTGCTATATTGTCAGTCAAGTCATAAGTACTGAGATTTAATTATTTAAAAAAACACATTTTCAATTGCAGAGAAATGTAAATAAACCCCATACTGGTATTTTTTATTTTTTTTTCATTTTGTTAGGAAATGCTTGTTTGCAGTTTTTCTTTTTAAGTCAGTTGTGTAATGGAGGTATTTTATTCATTCACGCTGCAGAGTCTGCAACTACCAGATCTAACAATTTAAAGCGTAACTCCACTTTCCTGACTGACTCCATGGCAGCCTACGTGTGGGTTAACCCCGCCTCCTCTCCAATGCTATAGGACCCCATACCCATAAAAGTAAGCTCACCTCTCAGCACTGTGTTCCTTTTTTGTCCTCCTCCAATGGACCTGAAGCATGCACGTCCGTGCAGATTCCCGGATGGATGGATCGACGGATGGATGAATAGCACACCTTCTGGCGGTGCAGCTCGGAACCCAGCCATGGGCGGGTGGAGAGCTTATAGCAATCATGATCCTGTGGGATGGATTTTGCTGCGGTGTGCCCAAGAACAGAATCGGCTGGCAGGTCTGCATCTTTACCTTCTTCCATGGCAGTCGCATCTGTGTAAATATGTGTTGTTTTTTGTCCCATGCCCCTGCTCTCCCTAATGGCGGCTGGAACGCTCTGCGTTCCAGCCTACAAGCGGTGACCCGAATCTAGGGCGCCGCCGCCATTCGCGCATGCGCAGTGTCCGCTTCCAGAGCGAGGCTTGGTTCGCGCATGCGCGGTCTGGCAGGACTCTCGGCGGCCGCGCAGGCGCAGATGGGAGATCCTCCTCCACGCAGGTGCGTTGGATGGACAGCGGTGACGTCACAGGCGGCGGGGAATTTCAATTCTGATGCTCGCCTGTGTCATTTGGGATTCCCCTGACAGGCGAGCAGAGGCTTCTGGAGTTCCCTGCTGTGGTTTTCTTGTCTTCTCACTCAGGTCAGTGCACTCTTGGGTATGTCCAAATATAGTCCATAGCTGTATATGTGCATGCAATGTATTTTTTTTTAACCATGTATTGCTTATCACCATATGCTGCATTTTCTCTTAAAGGGCAAGTTACCTATTTATTTATTTTGTATAAAACTGCAGGTTTTTTGATCGACCTGTCTCTATTGTGACTCTCTGGTCCAGAAGTTATGGACAATTCACCGCTTACATGTGGCCAGCCCTCACGCACAAGGTATGTGCGGGAGAGGGGAGGGCTTGGGGTTCAGTCGCAAGTAATGTTGCTTGACGGCTTGTCTTTCTCCCCCCAATTCCCCTTTTTTCCTTTAGCCCTTCTGCAGATCTTCAATTTGACACAGACCTTGCCACGCCGCAGCATGCATCAACATCAAAATCAAAACACAGACGTGATTCCCCGTCTGCATCTCACCACCAGAGGAGAAGTTCCCATCCCTCCTCCAGACACCGCTCCCACCGCCAGGACAGTTATCCTGATCAGAGAGCCTGCTGGGGATGCGGCTCACGAGTCCCAGAGGGCAAATCATTATGCAGCCATTGCTATGCCCATGCGGTTGGGGAAAAAGAGACGGAAGATCAATGGATCGAGTCTCTAGTGAAAAAGGTGGTGCAACGCTCTCTAAAGGAGATGGGTGCTTCCCACGCACAAAGCCAGTCCAGCACTATTCGGTCTGGCTCCCCGGCTGATGTGGTCCATGAAGTTCCAGGTACTTCCCAGCCCTACGAATCTTCGCGTCTTCCCTGGGAAGGAGAATTGGAGAGTGATGAAGAGAGTGTGGAATTTGATTTCTCTCAAGTTACTCCGCTGATTAAAGCAGTCAAGGAGGCCCTTATGTGGGAAGACCCATCTACTCCCCCAGCCAAACAGAAGAAATTCTTCAAGCGCCTGGGGAAGGAGCGCCCAAGTTTTCCGCTTTTAGCTGAACTGAAGGGCATCTTTGATGAAGAGTGGAGCAAAGTGGACAGGAAGTCCTCGATGACAAATAAAGCCTCTAGAATGTATCCCTTCAAGGCAGATGAGGTAAAATACCTGGAGAATATTCCTCTTGTGGACGCAGCGGTAATGCGTCTGGCTAAGCATATCACGCTCCCTCTAGAAGACGCAGTCTCCTTTAAGGACAGTCTTGATAGAAGAATGGATCAGGACCTTAAAAGAATTTACGGTCTTGCTCGGACAGCTTGTAAACCCGCTCTAGCCTTGGCAGCCGTATCTAAGGCTATGGAGGCATGGACTGAGAATGTTGACTCATTTCTCAAAGGCGTTTCAGAAGAACTGGCCAGTAACTCAGCAGCAGCAGAGCTAAAACTAGCAGTGGCTTTCCTGGGAGAAGCATCGGTTGATCTGATCCGTCTACTGTCCAGGATTATGCTATCCTCAGTTACAGCTAAACGAGCTTTATGGCTACGCCCTTGGCAAGCTGACCCGTCTTCTAAGCAGACATGGTGCAAGATTCCTTTTGAAGGATCATCACTGTTTGGTAATAAACTTGATGACGCCATAGCTAAGGCCACAGGCGGAAAATCTGGCTTTCTTCCACAGGACAGGCGTCCTCAGAATCGAAGGAAGCCCCAGTTCAGAAGACGCAGTCCGGAGCGCTCAAAAGAAGCACGCTCCTATAGACCTGGCCGGGATTTCAGAAGAAACTGGAGTAGAGGCCAAGCGTTCTTTCGTAAGCCAGCAAAGAGCCAAGCGTCCAGTGGTCGTGATCAAACTAAATCCTTTTGAGATTTTGCCCGCCCAGGCGGGTCGGGTAGGGGCACGCCTGCTCCTCTTCCGGCACGTGTGGGTGGTCTCAATCTCAGACTTCTGGGTAGTCAAGACAGTATCATCAGGTCACGCATGGTCCTTCTCCAGCGTTCCTCCCCCCAGATTTATCTCAACCCTACTTCCAAGCACGGAAGAACAAAAACAGGCCTTACTGTCCTACATAGACCTGCTGAAAACCCAGGGAGCAGTAGTGCGTGTCCCAGAGGAAGAGCAGTTCCAGGGTGTGTACTCCCCCCTTTTCTTAGTCCAAAAGAAAAACGGTACCTGGCGCCCGGTAATAGATCTGACGTACCTGAACAAGTTCATAAGGTACGGAAAATTCAAAATGGAGACTCTGTCAACAATCCAGCAAGCCATTCAACCAGGCGACTGGATGATTTCGATAGATCTGAAAGATGCCTATTTCCATGTGCCAGTAGCAAAGGACTTTTTAAAGTACCTCCGATTCCATATCGGGCAGGAACATCTTCAATTCGTCTGCCTACCGTTCGGTTTGACAACGTCTCCTCGAGTTTTCACCAAGGTCCTCTTGGCCGTGGTGGCCCTTATCAGGCTAAAAGGTGTGCGTCTTTACCATTACCTAGACGATCTCCTAGTTCTGTCTCAAAACAGAGAACAGCTCCTGGTGCACAGAGAACAAGTGATCTCAACCCTTTCCAGCTTTGGATGGCTTCTAAACTTAGAAAAAAGCCACCTGGATCCAGCCCAACACTTAATTTACTTAGGGGCTCTGTTCAACACAGTGGAGAACACCATCTCCCTACCAGTAGAGAAGATTCCGGTGATCCGGAAGAGGATTTCTCGTGCTCTGGATGCTCCTCATCTGAAAGCATCACAATGCCTAAAAATTATCGGCACGATGGTCTCTACGACCCCCATGGTCAAATGGGCTCTATGGAGGTTACGCCCTTTTCAGTCAGGGTTCCTCCGGCAGTGGAAGTCAGGGGACAAGAGTCAACTCATCCGCATATCTGCAACAATGAGAAACAGCCTCTTCTGGTGGCTCCAACTCAAGAATTTGCAAAATTGTCACTCCATTGCCCCCATCTCCTGGGTCACAATTACGACCGATGCCAGCGGTTCCGGCTGGGGGGCTCTCTGTGGTCAGAACCTAGCTCAGGGCACATGGGACGCTCGTCTTCGCAACCCAGGCTCGAATGTCCTAGAGCTCCGGGCAGCTTGGTGCGCCCTCCAATCCTTTTCTCGGTGTCTGAAAGGAGAATCGGTGTTGATCAGGATGGACAACACCACAGCAGTGTCATATGTGAAGCGACAAGGGGGGACACGGAGTTCCACACTCCTGTTAGAAGTCGAGCCCATCATGACTTGGGCATAGAAAAATCTGGCCAACATATCAGCAGTCTTTATTCCGGGAGTACAGAACTCACAGGCGGATTTCCTCTCCCGAACTCGTCTAGACAACAACGAGTGGTCCCTCCATGTTCAGTCCTTCAATTGGATTCTGTCTATGGGAGTCAATCCCGAAGTGGACCTATTCGCTTCCCCCTACAATCGCAAAACAGTGAAGTTCTATTCTCGGGGCCGTTGCAGCCAGGCAGTCGGAACGGATGCCCTGACGGACAGGTGGAGGTTCAGGCGGGCATACGCTTTTCCCCCGATCCCGATAATCCTCAAGTTCCTGAGGAGACTTCAAGCGGAATCAGCCGAAGTAACAGTAGTGGCGCCTTACTGGCCAAACAGGCCTTGGTTTCCCCTCCTGATCCAACTGAGCTACCGGGACCCGGTACCTCTTCCCCTCAGGCCGGACTTTCTCTCTCAAGGGTCACTCCTACACCCTTGTCCGGCACTGATGAGACTGACGGTCTGGTTCTTGAGAGGGAGAGGCTGGAATCCCTTGGTTGCGCCTCTAGAGTGATGTCTACACTGTTGAGCTCAAGAAGAGCAAGTACCAACAAGGTTTATAGAAGAATCTGGGCCAAATTTGTTGAGTTCTCCTCCGCTTCTGGGAGGTCCTTCAAGAATCCAGGAGTTCAGGACGTGCTCAGTTTCCTGCAAACAGGACTAGACTTACCCTTATCCGTTAGCTCTCTAAAGGTACAAGTTTCGGCCTTGTCAGCCTTCTCTGGACTCTCATGGGCAGTCCATCCCTTGGTCAGACAATTCTTTCGGGGGGCATCAAGGATTAAGCCCCAAAGAAAACCAAGATTTGCCAAGTGGGATCTTCCACTCGTTCTAGATTCTCTGACTGGACTCAGTATGTCGGGGCCCTCCCCGTCCTCCATTAAGGACTTTTCAGCAAAAGTAGCCTTCTTAGTAGCCATCACCTCGGCTAAGAGGGTCTCTGAGATCGGGTCTCTAGGTCATGAAGAACCTTTTCTAACCTTTTTTCTGGACCGAGTAGTTCTTATACCCATGCTGGGTTCAAATCCAAAAGTGTCTTCGGTATTTCACGAAAATCGAGAAATTGTTCTACCTACATTTAAGACTCCAGATTCCAGTGAAACTCATCCCCTGGATATAGGTGAAATCCTAAAGGAATATCTACAAGTTACCTCTTCCTTCAGACGATCTGATCATCTGTTTGTTCTACATTCTGGTATAAACAGAGGGAAGAAAGCGTCAACCAGAACAATTGCTTCATGGATCGTCCAAACTATCCAGCAAGCATATAGGGCTAAGGGCTTGGCTCCTCCACAGGCGGTGACGGCACACTCCACCAGAGGGATGGCAGCATCCTGGGCGGCAGCCCAACATGTGGCGCCAGATGTCATCTGTAAAGCGGCCTCGTGGGCCTCGATTCAACACGTTTATGACCCATTACTGCTTTGAACCAGCAGCATTATCTTCTATTAATTTTGGGTTAAGCATACTGTCTGTTGACAAGACAAATTAAAGCTTTTTCTGTTCAGCATACCCACCCGTGTGGTTTGGCTAGTTATTTCCCACACGTAGGCTGCCATGGAGTCAGTCAGGAAAACAGAAAATTTATTACCAAATACTTACCGTAATTTTCCTTTCCTGATAGACTCCATGGCAGACGGAGTTCCCACCCTGAAAGAAAATATTAGTGAAAGTAAGTGTCCAAGAGTCGGCTAGTTACGGAACACAGTGCTGAGAGGTGAGCTTACTTTTATGGGTATGGGGTCCTATAGCATTGGAGAGGAGGCGGGGTTAACCCACACATAGGCTGCCATGGAGTCTATCAGGAAAGGAAAATTACGGTAAGTATTTGGTAATACATTTTCAGTTTTTGTTGAGAAAAAAAACATTCCCCTCTAGGTGATCTATGTACAGATTTTAACAAACTTTGTTGCAGATTCCTACCTTTTGTTATTCTGACTAAATCAATGTTCCTCTGTGTCCCTTTGCTGAGTGAATCTAATGGGAGTGGTTTAATAATTATCAACCAGCTGCTGCACCTGCAGGCCTCTAATGAGGAAAATTGCATCCCTTTAGCCGTGATTTCCTATTGAAAGTATCCCACCAAAAATGTAATTTTTGTTGCAGAGGATGACAGAAATCTGATTTGTATCTTAGTGCAGACTTCTGGGTAAATCAGTCAGTCAATTACGTGTAGCACTACCCCCAGTTAAGAGAGCTGCTGGTATTGTTTGGGCCTGTACCGTACTGCTGTCAACCCCCAAACTGGCTCTAACCCTCCGCTGGCACAGCTGTAGATAAATGGGATTGTGGAACCCACTGGCTATAGGAACCTCAATGCCGCAATAGAGCATACAGTACAATTCAAGATTGGTTTACCTGTGTTGGCCGTCACCCTGGAACAGTTAACACTCCACACAATGTGTTTGCTTAACCACAAAAGTATTTTTACTGAATAAGAGAAGACAGGTTAAACAAATATGCGTTTGCTTATGTAGAGCCCTGCAAAAGCCAAAGTGATAAACATATAAAGGTACCAAATATAATGCAATACTATATTCACTAAATGTCTTTGAACTAACTATGCTCGCGAGCTTTCCCCTCGTGGGCAATATGACGCCCACCCAGTGTCAAAGTGAGTTCCAGTCAGGCCTGACTATCTCCAAACACTGTCACTCCAATGAAAAGGATCTTCGGTAGCAAAACATTGGTGCACTTAAAGCGGCGGTCCACCTTGAAAAATGTTTTACATTAAAAATCCTAAAAAATGTATAGAAAAATAAAATAAAAATTATACTCACCCTAAATGCCTGTTGGTATGCGGAAGTCCCCTAATCTGCCTCTACTGTGCCTCTTCCTTGTCCTCGGATTGAGAACTTCCTTTTCCTCTTCTTGTGAATGGGGCACGCTGCCTTCTGGGAACTGTGTGTATCCCAGGAGGCAAGCCGCCCATTCACAAAGCGCCGTGCGAGTGGCGCATGCGCAGTAGGAAACGGGCAGTGAAGCCATAAGGCTTCACTGCCTGTTTCCCTTAGTCAGGATGGAGGAGCCGGGAGCCTGGCAGCAGCGATCGATCGCCGTGGCGGGACCGACATCGCGGGCGAGTAGGACAGGTAAGTGTCCTTATTAAAAGTCAGCAGCTACACTGTTAGTAGCTGCTGACTTTTTTTTTTTTTTTAAATGGCTGCACCTCCGCTTTAATGTTTGTAATCCAAGGGATATCAAATAACGTTAGCTGAACTCCGGCTATACTTAGGACGAGAAGTCACGGTGATAAAATGCTCAGCCTTAGTCAAAAGATGTCAGGCCTAATTACAGTTAAAAGTCCTGGGCAAGTGCCCTCTCACCCGACCAGTCCCAGTCCGTCCTGCTGGTTCTGTGCTGGTGCTCCGACACACGATCTCTCCACCACCCGTAGTCTCCAGTCCCTCAAACAAGCGTATGGAAGTCAGTAGATGGGTCGACTCTTGGATGCTCCGGGATATCAGCAGGCTCTTCGGATGAGATCCCTCTCTCTGCGACGAGCAGGTTTCCCAGATTCGGTAGGCCCAGGCTCTCCGGCCTAGACAAACACAACAGGTCCCAACACAGGCTCCGACTTGCTGGGCGGGCGATGTCCAAAGAGACAGCGTGTTGCTCCTCCTCCACTTAAATAATCCTTCCCCAGCAGACCTTGAGCCGGGCAATGCACTGTGGGTGTACAGCTGCACTGTGGGTACAGTAGTCTATATAGTATCCACTGCATTGGAGTCCATGTCTCTCTGTACTACAAGTCCCACTATGCACCTTTCTCTCCAAGTCAAACAGTAGTCAATAGAGTTCCGGAGGGATCTGGGTGCATTTGCATATAAAGTAGTCCTTATAGCATACCAATAGGCGACACCCCGCTACACACTCCCCTCACTTAAAATCTTTGGTCCCCAAAGATATCTACAATGTCTGAGAGAAAAACTTAGCATATATGGAAGTGATACAATTCACGGTCACAAATGAACCCGGCAGGGGAATCTCCCACCAAGCTTCAGAGGGGAGATTGTCCTGCCTACAAGTCACGTTAATGGAAGTGGCCTGTCCAGCTGTGCCAGGGAGTGAGCTAGGGTTGCCCTCCTCTAAATTTACAGTGGAGGGACCAGACTCGTCATCTGTCCTTCTTGCAGTGAAAACAGCTTCCTCAGAGCATTCACCCATTTGAGTATAAGTCAGTCTTTTTGGAGGGTGAATAACTCTTCTCTCCCTTTGTTCTCTAGGAGTCTGAATATCAAGAGCAGCGGGTTCGGCCACTTCTGTATTCTTTTCAATGATTCCCTCCTCTGGGTCAGGCGTGCTTGACTCTGCTACTTCAGGAACATCCGGGTCAGCTTCAGAAGGAGATGAGGGCTCTCTGGGGTCTTCTGTTTGAAAGGAATCCAGAGCATCCTCCCATTCCTCAGTCAGAGTATTGTATGGCATAAACTCAGGAGCCTCCGGGTTTAAAGTGCCATCAGCAGCAGCGTCAGGGATTCCGGTACTTGAGATGACCACAACCAATCAAGTTTCATTTCCTCATCATCACTGATCTCATCCCCGGTTCTATCATCCCCTGCTCCTGACAGGGTTGTCTGAGACCTGGTAACTGGCCTGGGGGTACGGGAGGCCGAAGGGGATCCATGGGAACCCAATGCAGGGGGTAAGTCTTTAATGGGCCTACACTTCCCTCTGGCTTGATCTGATACACCGCGAGGGCCTGGCAGCTGCTTGCAGATAACATATGGCTGTGATCTCCAACGGTCAGCCAACTTATGTTTTCCCGGGACACCTAAGTTCCGCAGCAGCACCCTGTCTCCTGGCTGTAGATCATGTATCCTGACCTTGAGATCAAAGTTTCTCTTGTTCCTCACTCCTCTTTGTTCAGATGTCGCCTGGGCCTTCTCATATGCCAACCTTAAACTCTTTCACAACTGATCTACATACCCCTTGTGGCATGCTGCTGAGGTATGATCCAGCGAAGTGCCAAAAGCCAGATCCACAGGTAACCGTGCTTCCCATCCAAACATCAATCTGTATGGGGAGTATCCGGTAGCATCACTGGTCGTACTGTTGTAGGCATGTACAATAGCAGCTACATGCTTGCTCCACTGCTGCTACTTCCTAATCAGTCTGCTTTCAAAGTCCCTCCCCTGATCCGAGTGGAGACGTTGAGGCAAGCCATAGTGCACAAAAAACTTTTCAACAAGTACTTTTGCCACTGTTGAGGCCTTCTGGTCTTTAGTTGGGAATGCTTGGGCATATCTAGTGAAATGATCGGTTACTACGAAAACATTCCCTTGTCCACTCAGATCTGGCTCCAAGCAAAGGAAATCAATGCACACCAGTTCCAGGGGTCCCTGACTTTGTAGGTGGCCCGTTGGGGCAGCTTGATGAGGCAGGGTCTTTCTCTGTACACAGCGTGCACAAGAATGGCAGTATTCTTCCACTTCAGCCTGCATGCAAGGCCAATAAAATTTGTTTCTTACAAGTAGAAAAGTCCTTTCTGATCCCAGATGACCATGATCATCATGCAAAGCGATAAAAACTGCAGGCTCTTCGGATGAGATCCCTCTCTCTGCGACAAACAGGTTTCCCAGATTTGGTAGGCCCAGGCTCTCCGGCCTAGACAAACACAACAGGTCCCAACACAGGCTCCGACTTGCTGGGCGGGCGATGTCCAAAGAGACCGCTCGTTGCTCCTCCTCCACTTAAATAATCCTTCCCCAGCAGACCTTGTGCCGGGCAATGCACTGTGGGTGTACAGCTGCACTGTGGGTACAGTAGTCTATATAGTATCCACTGCATTGGAGTCCATGTCTCTCTGTACTACAAGTCCCACTATGCACCATTCCCTCCAAGTCAAACAGTAGTCAATAGAGTTCCGGAGGGATCTGAGCGCATTTGCATATAAAGTAGTCCTTATAGCATACCAATAGACGACACCCCGCTACACACACAAGCAGGAAATTATGTTTCTGGGGGGACATTCTGTAGACATTCTATGGACAGAACACCTCCAGGTAGCCATATTGCATTGCATTTTAAGAAAATGACAGAGTTGCAGATTGAAAAGGAAAGGTAATTTTAACCACTTAACGACCGCCCACTGTAAATATACGTCGGCAGAATGGCACCGACAGGCAGAATCACGCACATATACGTGATTGCCTTTGTATAGTTGGGGGGTCCGATTGGACCCCCCTTCTTTACAGTGGGTGGTAGTTTTACCTTCGGGAGCGATCCGGCATGAGGGGACGGCCGTTTGATTCCGGCCCCCCCTCTCGATCGCTCCCGGCGAATGAGAGAGCTTCCCCTGCCTGTGTACTGTTTACACAGGCAGGAAGAAGTGATGTCATCTCTCCTGCGGCGCTCACATATACCGAGCGCCGTACAGGAGAAGATGCAGGTTAGTGCACAAAACAGCACACTGACACCAGGACACATAGGCACATAAATCGCCCCCCAGGCCCCCCCAGATCACCCCCCAGCCCCCAGTCACAGTGTCACTGATGGCAGTGACCATTTATTTAGTGATCACTGCAATCAGTGACATTTGTGACTGTAAAAGTGTCACTACATTTAGTTTTTAGGTCCAGTGTAGCCCCCTAACCCCCCCTAATAAAGGTTTAACCCCCTGATCACCCCCCAGATAACCCTTTCACCCCCTAGCACCGCCGTCGCTAAGCGATCATTTTTCTGATCGATGTCTTAGCGTCGGTGATGCTGATCGGTAGCCAGTAATTTTTTTTAGGTTCGCCGCAGGTTTTTATAGCGTCGGGTACCCTCATATATTACCTAATAAAGGTTTAACCCCCTTGATCGCCCCCCAGATAACCCTTTCACCCCCTATCACCACTGTCGCTAAGCGATCATTTTTCTGATCGATGTCTTAGCGTCGGTGATGCAGATCGGTAGCCAGTAATTTTTTTTAGGTTCGCCGCAGGTTTTTATAGCGTCAGGTACCCCAATATATTACCTAATAAAGGTTTAACCCCCTTGATCGCCCCCCAGGTAACCCTTTCACCTCCTATCACCACTGTTGCTAAGCGATCATTTTTCTGATCGCTGTCTTAGCGTCGGTGATGCAGATCGGTAGCCAGTAATTTTTTTTAGGTTCGCCGCAGGTTTTTATAGTGTCAGGTACCCCCATATATTACCTAATAAAGGTTTAACCCCCTTGATCGCCCCCCAGGTAACCCTTTCACCCCCTATCACCACTGTCACTAACCGATAATTTTTCTGATCGCTGTCTTAGCATCGGTGATGCAGATCGGTAGCCAGTAATTTTTTTTAGGTTCGCCGCAGGTTTTTATAGCGTCAGGTACCCCCATATATTATCTAATAAAGGTTTAACCCCCTGATCGCCCCCCAGGTAACCCTTTCACCCCTATCACCACTGTCGCTAAGCGATCGTTTTTATGATCGTTGTCTTAGTGTCGGTGATGCCGATAGGTAGCCAGTAATTTTTTTTTAGGTTCGCCGTCAGGTTTTTATAGTGTCAGGTACCCCCATATATTACCTAATAAAGGTTTTAACCCCCTAATTGCCCCTAGTTAACCCTTTCACCAGTAATCACCATATAAGTGTTACGGGTGACGCTGGTTAGTTAGTTTGCTTTTTATAGTGTCAGGGCACCCGCCGTATATAACCCAATAAAGGTTTAACCCCCTGATCGCCCGGCGGGTGATATCAATTAGGTTTTAGCGTCAGAGAGGGTCTGCGTCACACCCCAGGCAGCGTCAGGTTAGTGCCAGTAGCGCTAACACCCACGCGTTAAGCATACACCCCCCTTAGTGGTATAGTATCTGAACAGATCAATATCTGATCTGATCAGATCTATACTAGCGTCCCCAGCAGTTTAGGGTTCCCAAAAACGCAGTGTTAGCGGGATCAGCCCAGATACCTGCTAGCACCTGCGTTTTGCCCCTCCGTCCAGCCCAGGCCACCCAAGTGCAGTATCGATCGATCACTGTCACTTGCAAAACAGAACAAACACATAACTGCAGCGTTCGCAGAGACAGGCCTGATCCCTGCGACTCCAGTGCTGTAGGAGGTGATTTCACCACCACAGTTAAAAAAAAAAAAAGCATATATGCCGAAGCATTGGGGCAGCAGGGGCGGAGGAGCGATTTTGCTCCTAATGCCGCGTACATACGGTCGAAATTCCGACGGAGGCTTGCCCGTGGAAAAGTCTGACCATGTGTGTGCGGCATAACTTTTGCGGGAAGATGCCCCCATGCTTCGGCATATATAAATGGTGCGTGTATGCCCATCATTAGAAGTGGGTGGATGAAGGGCGGTATTCTAATGGTGGGCATACCCACCGATCAATCTTTTTTTTTCGTTCAGCCAACAGGCTGCATGAAAAAAAAGATTACAATACATGTCCAACAAGGACCAGCAACGTGCTGGTATGTTGCTGGACTTTGAATGTTTATACCAGAATGATGCCTGTGGGTTTAGGTATCATCTTGGTATCATTCTTTTCAGCCAGCGGCCGGCTTTCATGTAAAAGCAATCCTAGTGGCTAATTAGCCTCTGGACTGCTTTTACAAGCAGTGGGAGGGAATGTCCCCCCCCCCCGGATATAAAAATCGCCATTGGGAAATTGGGAAAGCATTTTATCACACCGATCTTGGTGTGGTCAGATGCTTTGAGGGCAGAGGAAAGATCTAGGGTCCAATAGACCCCAGTTTTTTCAAAAAAGAGTACCTGTCTTTACCTATTGCTATCATAGGGGATTTTTACATTCCCTGAGATAACAATAAAAATTATAAAAATAAATAAATATGGAAGCAACAGTTTAAAAATAAAATAAAAAAGCAAAATTAATAATAAAAAAAAAAAAAAAAAGCACCCCTGTCCTGCCCTGCTCTTGCCCAATGGCGAACGCAAGCGTCGGTCTGGCGTCATATGTAAACAGAAATTGCACCATGCATGTGAGGTATCACCGCGAAGGTCAGATCGAGGGCAGTAATTTTAGCAGTAGACCTCCTCTGTAAATCTAACGGCGTAACCTGTAAAGGCTTTTAAAGGCTTTTAAAAATGTATGTAGTTTGTCGCCAATGCGCGTTTGTGCGAAATTTTAAAGCTTGCCGTGTTTGGTATCTATGTACTCGGCCTAAGATCATCTTTTTTATTTCATCAAACATTTGGGCAATATAGTGTGTTTTAGTGCATTAAAATTTAAAAAAGTGTATTTTTTCCCCAAAAAATGCGTTTGAAAAATCGCTGCGCAAATACTGTGTAGAAAAAAAATTGCAACACCCACCATTTTAATCTGTAGGGCCTTTGCTTTAAAAATATATATAATGTTTGGGGGTTCAACATAATTTTCTTGCAAAAAAAAAATATGTTTTCATGTAAACAAAAAGTGTGAAAAAGGGCTTTGCCTTCAAGTGGTTAGAAGAGTGGATGTAAGCTTCCTAATGTTGTGTATAAAATGCCAGAACAGTTCAAAACCCCCCCAAATGACCCCATTTTGGAAAGTAGACACCCCAAGCTATATACTGAGAGGCATGTCGAGTCCATGGAATATTTTATATGTTGACACAAGTTGCGGAAAATAGACAATTTATTTTTTTATTTTTTATTTTTTGCACAAAGTTGTCACTAAATGATATATTGCTCAAACATGTCATGGGCATATGTGGAATTACACCCCAAAATACATTCTGTTGCTTCTCCTGAGTACGGGAATACCACATGTGTGAGACTTTTTGGGAGCCTAGCCGCGTACGGGACCCCAAAAACCAATCACCGCCTTCAGGCTTTCTAAGGGTGTAAATTTTTGATTTCACTTCTCACTGCCTATCACAGTTTCGGAGGCCATGGAATGCCCAGATGGCACAAAACCCCCCCAAATGACCCCATTTTGGAAAGTAGACACCCCAAGCTATTTGCTGAGAGGTATGGTGAGTATTTTGCAGATCTCGCTTTTTGTCACAAAGTTTTGAAAAAAAATTAAAAAAAATTTTTTTCTTCATTTTCAAAAACAAATGAGAGCTGTAAAATACTCACCATGCCTCTCAGCAAATAGCTTGGGGTGTCTACTTTCCAAAATGGGGTCATTTGGGGGGGTTTTGTGCTATTTTGGCATTTTATGGCCTTCGATACTGTGATAGGTAGTGAGGAGTGAAATCAAAAATTTGTGCCTAGAAATCCTGAAGGCGGTGCTTGGTTTTCGGGGTCCCGTACGCGACTAGGCTCCCAAAAAGTCCCACACATGTGGTATTCCCGTACTCAGGAGAAGCAGCAAAATGTATTTTGGGGTGTAATTCCATATATAACCATGGCATGTGTGAGCAATATATCATTTAGTGACAACTTTTTGTAATTTTTTATTTTTTTGTCATTATTCAATCACTTGGGACAAAAAAATAAAAATATTCAATGGGCTCAACAGGCCTCTCAGCAATTTCCTTGGGGTGTCTACTTTCTAAAATGGGGTCATTTGGGGGGGGGGGGGGGTTTGTGCTATTTTGGCATTTTATGGCCTTCGAAACTGTGATAGGTAGTGAGGAGTGAAATCAAAAATTTGCGCCCTTAGAAATCCTGAAGGCGGTGCTTGGTTTTCGGGGGCCCGTACGCGGCTAGGCTCCCAAAAAGTCCCACACATGTGGTATCCCCGTACTCAGGAGCAGCAGCAAAATGTATTTTGGGGTGCAATTCCACATATAACCATGGCATGTGTGAGCAATATATCATTTAGTGACAACTTTTTGTAATTTGTTTTTTTATTTTTTTGTCATTATTTAATCACTTGCGACAAAAAAAAAAAAAAAATTCAATGGGC
Organism: Rana muscosa; assembly: GCA_029206835.1. Classification (NCBI taxonomy): domain Eukaryota; kingdom Metazoa; phylum Chordata; class Amphibia; order Anura; family Ranidae; genus Rana; species Rana muscosa. The sequence continues at coordinate 252,774,725 of CM055125.1, forward strand.
TCAACATGCCTCTCAGCAATTTCCTTGGGGTGTCTACTTTCCAAAATTGGGTAATTTGGGGGGGTTTTGTACTGCCCTGCCATTTTAGCACCTCAAGAAATGAGATAGGCAGTCATAAATTAAAAGCTGTGTAAATTCCAGAAAATGTACCCTAGTTTGTAGACGCTATAACTTTTGCGCAAACCAATAAATATACGCTTATTGACATTTTTTTTACTAAAGACATGTGGCTGAATACATTTTGGCCTAAATGTATGACTAAAATTGAGTTTATTCGATTTTTCTTATAACAAAAAGTAGAAAATATCATATTTTTTTCAAAATTTTCAGTATTTTTCCGTTTATATCGCAAAAAATAAAAATCGCAGAGGCAATCAAATACCATTAAAAGAAAGCTCTATTTGTGGGAAGAAAAGGACGCAAATTTTGTTTCGGTACAACATTGCATGTCCGCACAATTTCCAGTTAAAGCAGCGCAGTGCAAAATTCTGAAAACAGCTCTGGTCCTTTAGCTACAAAATGGTCCGGGGCTTAAGTGGTTAATAACGTTCAATTACAATATGACTTGTGTCGCAATTGTATACGCTATATTATTTTTTTCTTTATTTACAATTTTTTTGCCCCACGAAAGTGGAGTTAACCTTTAACCACTTAAGGACCAGCCACTGTATATACGTCGGCAGAATGGCATGTACAGGCACAATCACGTACCTGTACGTCCCCTTTAACTGCCTGCCGTGTGGTCGCGCGAATGCCACCATCCCTGTGAGTTGGACCGCGGGTCCCGCAAACTCGATGGCCGCGGCGATCCCCGCGATCATCTTACGGAGGGGTGGAGCGGGGAGATGTTAGTGTAAACACAACATCTCCCCGTTCGCCTACTGACACTGTGTAATCAAAGCGGAGATCAGTGACGTGTCACTCGTAGCCACGCCCCCTAACAGTAAGAATCACTCCCTTAGGCACACTTAACCCCTTCAGTGCCCCTAGTGGTTAACCCCTTCACTGCCAGTGTCATTTTTACAGTAACCAGTGCATTTTTATAGCACTGATCGCTGTAAAAATGACAATGGTCCCAAAATGGTGTCAAAAGTGTCCGATGTGTCCGCCATAATGTCGCAGTCGCAATAAAAATCGCTGATCGCCGCCATTACTAGTAAAAAAAAATTGTTAATAAAAATGCCATAAAACTATCCCCTATTTTGTAAACGCTATAACTTTTGCGCAAACCAAACAATAAACGCTGATTGCGGTTTTTTTTTACCAAAAATATGTAGAAGAATACGTATCGGCCTAAACTGAGGGAAAGAAAATTTTTATATATTTTTTGGGGATATTTATTATAGCAAAAAGTAAAAAAATATTGAATTTTTTTCAAAATTGTCGCTCTATTTTTGTTTATAGCGAAAAAAATAACCGCAGAGGTGATCAAATACCACCAAAAGAAAGCTCTATTTGTGGGGAAAAAAGGACGCCAATTTTGTTTGGGAGCCACGTCACACGACCGCGCAATTGTCAGTTAAAGCGACGCAGTGCCCAATCGCAAAAAGGGGCCTGGTCTTTAACCAGCCAAAATGCTCCGGGGATTAAGTGGTTAAGGGAACCTATTCTGAAAGTAATATATAAGCTTCTTTTACTGACATCTACATATAAAAATGCTGGTTGCTTGGCTATTATATTAACCCTCTAGCTTCAATACATTACTGATCATGAACAATTATGCAGATCAGGTGTTCTGACTTTACTTGTTGCATGCTTGTTCAAGGTTAGTGACACAGAAGTATTGAAGGTACAGCCAGCATATTTCGATGGAGATCAGCAATGGTAGCCAACCTATTCATCTCAATACACATTCTGTTAGAGACCCTACTTGTCCCTCTTATTACAGGTTTTCTTTTAAAGAATTCAAACCATCAGGTCTCTGCAAGAGAATAGCCATTATACTCTCCACCGCCCCGTGTGTCCTACCTTCCCTTAATTTCAGACCTGTGGCCTCTGCCAATTTTTTTTTTGCATTCAACACTTCCAGGAGTGTTGATTGCTTGTGTCTCCTTCAATGCATAAATACAGGATTCACCAGTGATGTAGGATTTGGAGGATGGAGCTGTGGTGCTATGGGGGACACTCTCACTCTCACTGCTGAAATTACTGATAGAGACTGCAGCACTAGAATGGAGGGAAGGTAGGACACAAAAGCCACCAGAAAGATGAATGAAATTGCTCTTCTTTTGCAGGGACCTGACAGTTTTAAGTCTTTAGAGCCCTTACAAGGTTTCCTAGTGGATCTGTATGCAAACATACCCCTGGAATAGGTTCCCTTCACCTAGCATATATAGCTTTGGGCAATATTAATTCCCTGTAGTCTGTGGATGCAATCATTCACTGTTTATGAACAGGGAGATTATTTTTTTTTAATTATTTCTTTTAGCTTTATTTTTCAAATTTTATAAATCTCCAAACAAAGGGGGTTATTTACTAAAGGCAAATCCACTTTGCACTTGAAATTACACTGAAAATGCACTTGGAAGTGCAGTCGCTGTAGATCCGAGGGGGACATGCGAGGAAAATAAAAAAACAGCATTTTAGCTTGCACATGATTGGATAATAAAATCAGCAGAGCTTCCCCTCATTTCAGATCTACCCCTCAGATTTACAGCGACTGCACTTCCAAGCCCCCTTTAGTGCAATTTCAAGTGCACTTTGCACTTATAGTTTGCACTTGTAGTGCAAAGTGGATTTGCCTTTAGTAAATAACCCCCAAGTCTCCAGTCCTAACAGAAACATTATTCTGTAGTTCTAATGGCAGAGCTGCTTTAGCAATTGAAGCCTCAAACACACGACCAGTTTTCCTGGCAGGAAAACTGCCAGGAGAGCTTTTGGCCAGGAATCCCGGCCGTGTGTATGCTCCCTAGCAGTTTTCCCGACAGGAAAAATGCCCGGGAAAAATAGAGAACCTGCTCTCTATTTTCCTGTCAGGATTCCCGGTAGAGTTTTTCTGCCGAGAAAACCGGCCGTCTGTATGTTTACCTGAAGGTTAACGAAACCGTGCATGCTCGATAAGACTTCGACGCATGCGCGGGAGCAGACAAAGTTAGTGTGGGGTGTAGCAAGATGGCGGCGACGGAATCGAATGTGACGAGACGCCGGCTCGTCGTAGTCAATGACGTCACCACGTTCTTGCCATTCGAAAGAACGGCGGGTTTTTGGATTGGTGTGTATGCAAGGAAAGCTTGGCAGGAATCCCGTCAAGCTGGGCAGGAATCCCATCGGGAAAACCGTAATTTTTTTTGCGAGGGGAAAAATAGACGTGTGTACAGGGTTTTAGTCTTAAAGCATAACTAAAGGCAAAGCATTTGTTTTAATTTTGTACAGAATGGAGAGGGTTTAGAACACCTATCAGGTTTTTATTGCTGTCTGTGTCCCAGTTCACATATGCTATTTATCCTGCTTACCATTATCATTGAAAGTGAAAATAAAAGAAAATCCCACATTTTGGGTTGTCTCCAGCAAAGTAATAGAGGGGAAATTTTCTAATGAGGACAGAAGTACTGGTGACCTGAGGGTCCCAAACAAATTCCCTTAATTTGCAGGGATTTCCTCTCACTTCCTGTTTTTGCTATGGTGAAGGTAGATCTCCGCAATGGGACACAGATGGCAAAAAAAAAAAAAAAACTGACAGGGGGTTATAGCCTCTCTTATTCTATCCAAAATGAAGAAAAAAGTTTTGCCTATAGTTCTACTTTAAGCTCCCAAAGACGGTAGGGTTCATCGTTTGCAAATTAGCAAAGGATAAATGTCTGTGCCTGCCCCTAACATTACATTATACCTTACAAATGAAGCTCAAGAAGGACATTCCCTATGGGCCTTTTTTTTCTCTTCAGGCCTGTTCAGCTATGAGTTGTGGCTACACAGGTTTCAGGGTCTGCATGGCATGGCATTTACACTTAATATCAAATGCAGTAAGGAGTTGGGGTGCTTGAATTAGAGTGGCTCTTTAATGTTGGAACTTGGGAGACAGGTCTAAAGGGCTATATAGTTTTTTAGTAAATCATTACCCATTCGTGGACCAAACCTCACAGCCAGGCTGTGTGCAGCTTGCCTGTGCAAGTTGTTCTCTCTGTTATGCTGCATCCCTGTATATGGAAGGCATTGCCACCAAGAAACTTCATTAGGTAATGTGGTGGTCAACAACATTACCAAGTTCTCATACCATGCAACAAGTCATGCTCCCTGTAGTAGTATTCTTTTGCCTTGGAAGCTATAGTATGAGTATCATCTGCCCCCCTTCACATCACCCCCCACAATAGTATCCTCTGCCCCCTTCACATCACCCCCCCACAGTAATGTTTTCTGCCCCTCTTTACATCAATCCCCCCTTCCCCACAGGAGTGATTTTTTTCCTCCTTGATATCATCCCCCTGCAGTAATGTTCTCTCCCCCCCCCCCCCCAGTAGTGTCATCTGTCCCCATAGCAGTGCCTTCTGTCCCCCTTCATATCACCCCCCCCCACAGTGGTATCACCCCCCCCCACACAGTGGTGTCCTCTGCCCCCTCATAGCAGTATCCTCTGCCCCCTCACAACACCCCCTCACAGTAGTGTTCTGCCTCCCCCCGCCACATTAGTGCCCCGCCACAGTAGTGTCCTCTGTCCCTCTGTGCCCCCCCATAGAAGTGTCCTCTGCCACCTTCATATCACCCCCCCCAACACAGTAGTGTCCTGTACCCCCACAGTCTCCCCGCCCCCAGCAGTGCCCTCTGCCCCCTTTACGTCCCCCCCCCCACATACACACAAATACACAGCAGTGTCCTAGCTCCTAACCTTACTCTTCTACCTTACACAGGTGTACACACAAGCGGAGAGTGGGAGGCAACATCACCTGCTGGTTAATGTGAAATGTTAACTGGGGAAGCTCCTGCCCTTAGTCCAGAACAGTGCTGCCTCCCGCTCCCCGCTCTGCTGTGAGGATAATGGCATTGAAGGCTGGAAAGAAGGACCAGCATCTAAGTGGCATGACTGCAGCAGTCCAAATGGAACAGTGACTGCGACCCGTCATTTAGTGATCCCTGGATGAGAGGGTCGGCAAAGCAGGAACATATTTGTGATCTACCTGTCACCTGCCCGCGGTAGACGGGTAGATCACGGCCGATAACTTGCCATCCCCTGGTCTAATGAACCACATGTATCTTTCAGTCCTGTACACTAGAGGCCAGTGTCCAGGCCTCTGAAATATATATCATATATATGTAGCAATACCCTCTTTAGGGCCGCTGATTAGTTTTGAGTTTTGCACGTAACCTCTTCAGCTGTGTTGTCCGGGTAGGAAAGTCTGTAGTAATGCAATGTCCACACAAATGTAAAACCTCAAACAGTTAGGCTTTATTTTTCTTATGCAGTAAACTTTGAGAAGTAGAAGGTATAGAAGAGTAGGAGAAGGTTCAGGCACTCGCCACAAAAAGTTGACAAAGGTACAAGTTCAAAGTCACTCACCACTCTCAATGTTAGAGTGGGTATTGGTCACCCGGATAGTCCCCTCTCACATGGCCTAGCAGCCAGGACGACACACGAATCAACAAAAGGGCAGTCTGTGCCACAGACTACCCAAGGTGAAGAAGGTCTCTGCCACAGACCAGTTTAAATTTACAAAGTCTCTGCCACAGACCTGTTTCAAGTTGAGCAATGGATAGTCTAGGAATCCTCTGCCACAGGATTTCAAAGTCCCAAACTTCCAGCCTTACAGTTAAAGAGCCTTTCAGCCAATCCGGCGAACTGCAGGGCTTGTAGCCTAATGGGTCCCTCCTTAATAAAGTTGCCAGGCTTCACCCGAGACAGCAGCGTTTTGCCGGTCTCCTCCGGGGCAGGTCCTCCCCTGGTCTCCTTCATTAAGATGATTCCTCTCCATTTTGAATGGACAGCTTGGGATCCCTTCTCTGGATATAGGCCCCAGCCAGACTAGCCGGGCCTACTAAGAAGCGATGCAGCCTCGGGCCAACGTGGCTCTGAGACCAGGACCACACACAGAGCCCGGAGAGCTGCGGGGCGAGAACGAACCCCAATCAATGGCGTCTGTCCCTTAAGTATCCCTTCCCAGCAGGCACAGTGGGTTAACCACTCCCACGATACCACTGCCGAGAGGGGCCACTCAATGTACCATGATCTGCCCGTGTTCCAACAGGTGCCTGAGGTGGTAACGCCACCTTCAGGCAAAAAAGGGAAATCACTAAAAGGCAAACCATAACTGAGACAGAGGCAATTTTAAATGTAATTATCAACCATCTGAGCCCTACTGGCGCAGACATCCCTCTAAATTTAAATAGCGTCCCAACCTTTTGGGATGGGCGCGACATATAGAACACAAAGATAGGTCATGACCTGTTGATACAAAATTTGTTCTAATATATTAAAGTTCTGGACTGCATGAAATTGGCTTTTTATCTAAACTACGAGTAGTATTGGGGGGTGTGTCACTTACAAGTATTTGTAATTTACAAATCTGTGTTTGTGATTATCAGATAAGCCCTGTACACACGATAGGTTTAACCGATGAAAACAGTCTGATGGACTTTTTTCATCGGACAAACCGATCGTGTATGGGCCCCATCGGTCTTTTTTCCATCGGTGTTTAAAAATAGAACATGTTTTAAATTTATCCGATGGTTAAAAAAACTATAGCAAATTACTATCGTCTGTGGGGAACTCCATCAGATAAAAAACCCACGCATGCTCAGAATCAAGTCGACGCATGCTCAGAAGCATTGAACTTAATTTTTCTCGGCTCATCGGAGTGTTTTACGTCACAGCATTTGGAACGGTCGGTTTTTTGACTGATGGTGTGTAGGCAAGACTGATGAAAGTCAGCTTTATCGGTTTTCCGATGGAAAAATCCATCAGTTAAAAAACCATAGGAAATCCGATCGTGTATACAGGGCTATAGAGGACATCTTCTGCTAATGATCATTTACTGGTGCTAATGTCCATAGAATTCTTAAACTCTTTGAAGCCTGCTCAATATGCCATCTCTTGTATCAGATACAGAATAAGATTAGCCAATTCTTCTGTAAGAGCAAAAGAACGTGTTTCCAAACAAATCCAGCCGAGTTCAAAAGACAAGAAACTAGGATAATGGAGTAGACCAAAATCTATGATTTATAATGGGCAAGGTCCATAGATAAATCCTAAAGAGCAGGCCTAAACAATAAGTCTATGCGGTTGCAGTAGATACATTTTTTCAGGCACGTTTTGCGTTTTTAAACCCAAATTTTGATGCATTTTTGCATGCATTTTGCATTTTTTCCCCCCTTTAAAAACACTACATATAGCTGGTTGCTAAGGAAGCTGGCTGCCGCATCTATAACAACTGATGAGTCATCAGCTGTCAGCAGGGTTCCAGTGAAGAAAATTGCGTGGAGTCCTCCCCCCCAGATCATATATATATAAATAAGAAAATGGTAAAAAAATAAAATAAATAAATTACTGACACATCCACTGCCCTACTGACACCGTTCAATGCTCTGCTGACTGACACCATCCACTTTCCTACTGACACTAACCTCTGCCCTATTGACACATCCATTGCTCTACCGACAAAGTCCACTGCCCTACTGACACCATCCACTGTCCTACTGACACCATCCACTACTCTACTGAATGACACCATCCACTGTCGTACTGACACTATCCTCTGCCCTACTACTCCACTACTCTTCTGACATTATCTACTGCTCAACTGACACCGTTTACTGCCCTACTGGCACGTCCACTGCTCTACTGACATTGTCCACTGCTCTACTAACACCGTCCACTGCCCTACTGACTCCATCCTCTGCCCTACTGATACCAACCTCTGCCCTACTGACACACACCATCCACTGCCCTACTGACACTGTCCACGGTAGTGTAAGTTTTATTTTTACAGGGATGTTTGTTTTATTATATGTTTGTAACTTTTCCTTATTATTTAGTTAGGCCTGCTAGTTAATTTCTTAAAAAAGATAACAGAGTCAAACCCCGGGAATCTTTGATCTCTTTCATGTTGTTCAGATAGATCTCCGCCTCTCAAAGTTTGCCTACCCTTGTCTTAGGGGGTCATAGGGAAGGAAAGTGTGCTTTGGTGTAAGCAGTGAGGAATGATTACTGAGGGAAGAAGGAATTGCATGGATGTAAATAGAGTAGATGATCATAGACAGGGAGAGTAAAGCATGGATTTAAGTAGTGTACAATAATTACAGAGGCAACAAGAGTGGATGCAGAAAAGAATAACAGGGGAAGGAGAGTGGGCATGGATGTAAGTAAAGTAAAATGATTACAAAGGGAAGGAGAGTAAACATAGATGGAAGTAGAGAAGAATGATTACATAAGTAAGGAGAGCAGGCATAGATAGAAGCATTGTAGAATGATTACAGGAGAATAAAAATGAACATGATTGGAGGGGTGTGACCGGAAGCCGACCTGGACGGACGCTTATCTTGAGAGCTCTCCTCTAGCCCGCAGCTATTAGGCCGAAATTTAGGGGTTAACTCAGCCATCCATGAGCAACACCCGCACCACTCGATCCTCCTCAGCCAGAGGATCATCCCTGCCGCCGCCGCGTGCTTCCACGTCCTTCAGGGACTATTTTAAACTGGCTGACATGCCGCCGGGCGGACACAGCAAGATGGTGCCGGACACCGCGACCTCCCGCCACAGAGCCTCCACACCGCCATCCACAACAGGACCCACCTGCGTCCCCGACGGCGACCCCGAGCTCCACTGGGTCCCAACGAGCCAGCACCCCCTCCACGTCCCGCCTGCTCCACGCAGCGAGGAGGCAGAGACTCAGCCTCCATCACAGTACACACAGTGTACAGAGGCCTTCCCCAGGCTGCTGAGAACGGCATCGGATCCAGGCCTACAGGACACAGGTTCTCTTTCTCCCTCCCCCTCAGATGCCATGAGTGACTTTACGGCCCTCCCGAGCTCCATGCACCCACCTGCAGCCCCAGAACTTGCGGAAGGCAGTGGGCCTTATCCCACCACTGGGCGGGGCCCCATCCCCACCGAAGGCCCAAAGGCCCTTTCGCCCCAGGGAGCATAACCACTCCGGGGAACATGCAGCAACCCCCCTCCTATGCCCAGATGGCACAAGCCCGGCCATCACCCCCACGGGATGACTTCCCAGTACCCACCCCGCTGTCCCCTCATGCTACGTCTTGGTCCGAGCCCTGGGACCCACCATCATCGCGGCCTCCTCCCCGAGCCCACGGTGCCCCTGCGGTGGACTACAACCCAAATTCTCCATCCCCTCACCCGCCTCTGGGCCAGGACGGAGGAGGTTACCCCCCCTGGCAGTCCTACCTACAAGCCATCCCCACCAAGGAGGAATTTAAGCATCTGATAGCAGACGTATAGGCCACCTGCCGAGCTGAGATTCAGACCCTCCAGGCAGGCCTTAAACACCTAGCAGACAGGGTGGAAATGGCGAAACAGGAGATACAGGAGACTAAGTTGGCGGTGCACCGAACCCAAATACAGGGCTCAGACCATCGCCTCCTGCTACGCAACATGCAACGTCACGTCGAGGACCTGGCTAACGAGGCGCCGGAATAATATCCGTGTGCGCGGCCTACCCGAATCAGAAGACACAGAGGATTTGCAGGCTACGCTACAGGTGCTGTTTAATGATCTGTTGGGGGAAGCCGCAGACAAACATATTGAAATGGACAGAGCCCACAGAGCCCTTCGTCCAAAAGGCCCCACTTCTAAACCGAAAGACATCATCTGCCAAGTACATTCCTACCCACTGAAGGAGGACATTATGCGCAAAGCGTGTACTGTCCGCAATTTGGTCTTCGACAACTCCCCGGTGCAGATTTATCCAGACCTTTCATGGATCACGCTCCACAAACGCAGGATATTTCAACCACTTCTACGCACCTTGCAAGAAAAGGACATTTCTTACAGATGGGGATTCCCCTTCAGCCTGACTGCCAGACATCAGGGGAAATCGGCTGCCCTACGCTACCCAGAAGATTTGAATTCCTTCTGTGACACCCTGGGTATCCCCATCCCCCAACTGCCTGAATGGGATCTGGTAGCCACCCCTCCTCTGCCACCGGTGATCTGGCAAAAGGTTCCGCCTACCAAACGCTCCAAGGGACAGGAGTCCTCCTGCAAATCAACCAAACACAAGACTGGCTGACTCCTCATTGGGCTTACCCCCCCGGTACCCAGTTGCATTCTCTGCACATCTTTGTTTGCCTGGCTGGGCAACATCCAGCTCTAAACCATGCCCATGAAAGACTATACGCTTTATTGATATGACATTCCCCCCCCGAAGGCCCTTGCTTTAATTTGGTTTTTGCATCACGGGCTGCTCTGGATCGAGCCTCCGAACAGTTCGACTTTAAGGTTACAGACCCCCGTAGTTTACCACCCGATAGTTCCCTCCTGGACTTCGGTCCACTAGTGTCTCCCCGACCCGAACTTTTCTGATCCCCCAGTTGGGGAGTCCAATTGGAACTGTATAGGCCCCTTGACCCCTAGGTCTCTTTGTGCCTACTTGATAATGTTTGATGTGATAGCTGTTTATGTTCTTACCCTGACTTTTTTTCTTCTTTCTAAATTTTTCTACTCTCTTTTTCCGCAGTCTTGCTCCCGGCCCCGCTGGCTCCCGGCCCTCCTCGTGTGGATGCCACGCTCCCTGACCTGGTAACATCATCAGCCAAACCAGTTAAGTATATTTGTAGTCCACCCCCCATTGTACAATGGCTAAGATACTATCACTAAACGTCCACGGCCTCAACTCCAAGAAAAGACATTTGGCGCTCCGAGAGTTTAGGCAGTTGGGGGCGGACATTATTATGGTGCAGGAAACACACTTTAACAAAGGGGACTCCTTCACATTCACCTCCAGACACTTCCCCCAAGTCTATCAGGCCTTCGGCCCGTGTAAGAGGGCAGGTGTCGCCATTCTTTTTAAAAAGGGTACCCCCTTTACTTGTTCCACCATTTACCTTGAGCCGCAGGGCCACTTTCTCATTCTTCGGGGTCTCTGGCAGACGCAGGCCATTACCCTCTGTGTGCTATACGCACCGAATACACGCCAACACCGTTTCCTGGCCAGGGTCCATGCCACCTATCCCAGGAGTCCCATGATTTCCTAGTGATTGGGGGAGATTTCAACTTAGCCCACTCCACAACCTGTGACCGCCTTGTGGCGAGTCCCCAGGCATCACAGACCCGAGCCCTCTGGGACTCTAAGCTGTTTCGCCAGCTCACCAGGAGACATGCTCTATTTGATGCCTGGTGGGCTCTCCACCCAGGTGACCGCCAATACACATTCTATTTGGCCCCCCACCGCACTCACTCGCACATAGATTATTTCTTTGTAAATAACAACACGCTGTGTATTACAGAGTCCGCGCACATACTTCCCATCTCCTGGTCCGACCATGCCCTGTCTCGCTCTCGTTAAACCTAGGCACCCCCCTCCGCCGACCCTACAACTGGAGGCTGAATAATTTCCTCCTGCAACACGTTCCTTTGAAAGTAGAATTAGAGTCCACCCTACAACAATACTTCATCGAAAATGACACCCCGGACATCTCCCCCTCCACACTGTGGGCTGCCCACAAGGCGGTCCTTCGAGGGTGTTGTCTTGCACTCTCTTCAGCTATGAAGAAGGATGCCAAGGCTACCAAACTGTTAGCGGAAAAACAACTGAGGGCCCTTGAAACCCAGCTTCAGCAAGCACCGTCCACTTCGCTGCTTAAACGAATCGTTTCGAGTACGCATGACACTCCGGGACCTTGCGTTGGTGGAAAAAGCACGGATCCGACTGAAACAGCTTTACTACGACAAAGGCAATAAGGCTCAATCACTCCTGGCCAGGAAGCTGGCAGACCGGACCCTCGCCTCTACCCCACACTAGATTAAGAACAGAGGGGGTGACCTGCTGACCCACCCTCAGGACATAGCAAACACCTTTTCTGACTTTTATTCAGACCTATACAACAAAGAAGAGATCCCACACAACCCCCCCATCACCCAAATTGGCTGACCGCATGACTCAATATCTTGAGCAGGCCGGACTGCCCCGACTTCAAGAGACTGACCTACAGGACCTGAATGCCCCAATCTCGGCGGAAGAACTGACGGCGACTATAAAAGCCCTCCCGGCCCACAAATCACCTGGCCCGGATGGGTTGCCGTACGAGTATTATAAAGCCTTCTCCCCCCCCCTCCTTTCTGTCCCTAATCCCGAAACCGGATAAAGATCCTGCCTCTTGCGTCAGTTATAGGCCTATAGCCCTGCTAAACTCAGACCTAAAGATATTTACTAAAATTCTATCGATCAGACTAAACGTTATCCTCCCTGCTTTGATACATAAGGATCAGGTGGGCTTTGTCCCCTTACGCCAGGCAGGAGACAACACTAGAAATGTAATTGACTTAATTGATGTCGCTAACAGACACAAATCAGAAGCCCTGATCCTGAGTTTAGATGCAGAAAAGGCATTTGACTGCCTAAGCTGGCCCTTAATGCTTGCCACACTGCGTCACATTGTCTTCAAAGGACCCTTTCTGCAGGCAACACCTTTATTCATGTCCCACTTCCCAAGTTAAAACCCCCTTTGCCACGTCACCCTCCTTCCCGATAGCTAATGGAACACACCAGGGCTGCCCGCTCTCACCCTTGCTTTTTGCCCTGTGTGTAGAGCCCCTGGCGGCAACCATTAGGGGGAATCCGGCCATTCAGGGCATCTTGGTAAGGGGAAAGGAATTCAAAATGTCCCTATTTGCAGACAACATCATCCTCACTCTGACCCAACCCAGGATCTCCCTACCCAACCTCCATGCCGAATTTGAAAGATATGGGGTGCTTTCAGGGTATAAAACAAATGCGTCGAAGTCTACGGCCCTTCCAGTTAACATCCCGGAGGACGAGGTTCACCACCTGCAGTCAAGCTTTCCCTATAAATGGGAGCGCTCTTCCCTTAAATACCTGGGGGTTCATCTTACCCCATCTTTCGGCACCCTTTACCAAGCCAATTTCCCCCCTCTGTACCGGACAATTAGAGAGCTCCTCCAAAAGTGGAAGTCCCATCATATCTCCCTTCTGGAACGGACCACGTCTGTTAAAATGGTCATCCTCCCTAAGCTCCTTTATTTATTTCAGACGTTGCCTGTCCCAATCCCGTATGCCCATCTACGCAGACTCCAGAGCGACATGCTACGTTATGTCTGGAACTATAAAAAACACAGGATACCCAGCTCAGTCATGACAGCGTCACGCAGGGACGGGGGCCTGGCATTTCCCAACTTTGTCAGGTATTATCAAGCGGCCCAGCTGCGCGCGATAGTCTCATGGTTCGCCCAGAGGTCCTACAACAAATGGACAGAGATAGAAAAAATTTGGTTAGCTCCTGTACACCCAAACAGCCTCCTCTGGAATACGAATGTGGAAGTGGACCCAGGCTACTGGGACCAATGTCCCTGCTTTGCGGGCTCTGGCGTAAGCTGTCCCGTGAAAGCGAGCTTAAGTCAGAATGCTCGTTGATGAACTCCTTCCTTTGCAACCCTAAAATACCGGATAGCCTGACCCACCAGATGTCCTGGCCCTGGGCCTCACGGAACCTATTCCATTTCGGTCATTTAGTTGACCCAAGATCCCGCAGGCTGCTAACATTCTCGGAGCTCCAAACAAAACATAAATTGCTGCGACAGGTGTTCTACAGTTATTTACAGATCAGACATTTTGCCCAAACCATAGACCCGTGTCTTCAATTCTCACCACCCTCCCCATTTGAACGTATTGTCTTGGAGGGGCGCTATCGTAGGGGACTGATCACAGACATATACCCGTTTTCTAAACGCATACACCATGCCAGTGAGAGGAAAACATGCATACATGCTACGGTGGGAGAGAGAGCTGGGAGAGGTGCTGCCGGTGGAGGCCTGGCAGGCTGTCTGGCGGCACGCTGCCAAAAGCTCCCTGTGTACTCTATATAAAAAAAATACATACAAGATTCTTTTTTTTTGGTATCAGACCCCAGATATACTCCACAAAATGTATCCCTCCATCTCTGACCGATGCTGGCGCTGCCAACGAGACAGAGGCTCTCTCTTCCACATCTTCTGGTCCTGTCCCCTCATAGTCCCGTTCTGGCAATCTACACAACTACTAACCCGTCTCTTCGAGGTACCAATTCCCCTGACACTTAAATTGATTTTGCTAGGCCTCTCTCAGCCCAAAATTGCCAAACCATACAAGAAACTACTCAGACATATTCTAACGGCAGCCAGATGCCTAGTTGCACTCAACTGGAAAAAATCCACACCCCCATCCCAATAGGCCCTGTTTTCCAGGGTCAAGGATGTGGAACTAATGGAGAGGATGACGGCCAGAATACAGGATAGGCTGGATGATCACGATGGGGTCTGGAGGGAGTGGCATCTGCAGGAGAATTCGCCATGAGCGGGCATGGGAGTAGACGTGGTAACCTAAAACTCTTTTCTGTTTTTTCCCCTCTTTTTTCTTTTCTCTCCCCTTTCTTTTCTCCTCTTCTAGATTTGCAGACTACATATGCAGAAATGTAAGTGACACAAATTTTAAGATACTGTCTACTGTGTTCTGTTTGCTGCCACTGCCATTGGAGGAGTTGGTTTAGGTTTTTGCACTGTTTTGGCCAATGGCCCATACCCTCCCACAACTACTGCGTGTGTAACGCGAGTTGTTATCTTTCTGCAGATGTCCATTTTGACTCCTTTTGTATCTGTGTACTGTTACGATCTGTGAACTGTTTTATACAAATAAAAAAACTTTATTTGAAAAAAAAAAAATGAACATGGTTGAATGTAAAGTAGAATGATTACATATGGCAGAAGAGTGTGTATGGATGTAAGTGGAAAAGAATGGTCACAGTAAAAAGGAAATGGTCAGGAACAGAAGAGTATGAAAAAGAAGAGCAGACATGGATCAAAGAAGAAAGTAGGCATGGATAGGAGAGGAGAAAAAGGAAGGGAGAGGGTAGCAGACAATAATCAAAGTAGGGAAAATGGTAACTATGTAGAGAAAGCATAGGAGCTGCTTGCCCCTAGACTGGTTTCTGTTTTTGACCAATTTTTCTCCCTAGGTGTTCTACCTGAATCTATGTTCGAGGCAGTAGTGGTATTGGTGCTCAAACCGGGCAAAGATCCTGAGGACTGCTCCTCCTGTAGGCTGATAGCCCTCATAAACTATGCAAATATTTGGGCTAAGATCCTGGCTAATCGGCTGTCGGGGGTGTTAGAGGAGCTAATCCGTGTTGATCAAACTGGGTTTATGCCTGGGAAGGGCACTGACATCAACCTTCAACGTCTTTTTCTCCACCTCCCAGTATCCCATACCAACAGTGGACATAGGGTTATTGCCTCCCTGGACGCCGAAAAGACGCTCAACATGGTCGAGTGGAACTTCCTGTGGGAGACATTACATAGATTTGGTTTTCGCCCCAGGTTTGATGGAAGTATTGTCTGAATAATATGTATAAGTATCGGAGCGGACAGGACCTGTCATCCGCCTGCTCAGCGCGGATCAGCGGAGCGATCCCCCGCTGAGCAAGCAGAATCTGCAAGACTGAGGCACCCATGTGAAAGGTGCCTTACTGTGCAAGAGAAATCTGGAAAAGTAGTTAGTCCTAGGGCTGTAGTCAGAGGCAGACAACCCAAATAAATGTGCTTCTGACTACACCTGATCTAGATCAACTTCTACAGCCTGGTGCACTCATCCTTTCAGTCTATATAAGCTGACTTTCCCTTTTGGAGTTCCCATGGACATTAAAGAAGTACGGCATAGTAACAAAGATACTTATACATATTATTCACACAATACTTCCATCAAACTTTGTCATACATGATATCCATAGTTCCGTAGTTTAGAGCAGTGGTGGCTGGTGGTAATTTTTTTTTGGATGGTGGCAAATACCGGGTCTCAGACCCACTCCCTGATTGCCCAGGAGGAGGATCAGTGTTTCAATAGCGAATATTCATAACGCTATTGTAACACACCTGGGTGGGCTGGTAGCGCAATGCTTTGGGCCCAGAGCCCACCCTATATTGAAGCCAACTAGAGCCTCTGGCTCTAATAAGGTGCTTTAAACCCCCCCCCCCAGTTGGACGGGCCGCCACTGGTTTAGAGTGTTTTTTTAGTTAAATAAGAAGTTCACTATGATTTGGGACTCATGTAAACAGCCTTTTGGATGTAAATTGTACAATACAAAGGCTGTTTTGATGAGCGCAATAATAGATAGCATCAGAATAGGGCATGTTCTTTTCCTGTTGGTGTTGTTTACTGTGCAGTGTAAATAGTTTCTCAGTAATATCATAGCTCCTAGCAGAGTTGCATATGGTTCAGTTATAGACCAGATAGTCATATTGTATAGAAGGCACATGTACAGATTACTGGCCTGTAGGGATGTGCCGAACACCCTCCTGTTCGGTTCGCACCAGAACATCTCGAACAGGGAAAAAGTTCTAGCGAACTTGCAAACCCTATTAACTCCCTGGCGGTATGATTATTTCTGATTTTAGGTGCTGAAAGCGGTACCATCATTTTGCATGGAAATTTGGTGTTTTATATTGTAGGCTAGGCCTGTAATTCTTAGGAATAACTCACTTAAATCTGTCCAAACAGTCGTCTAGTAGACATCACGGGTATGATAAAGTTTGAAACACAAAATCATAAATTATAATATAATAAATAACTATAAAATAATTATAAGAAATAATAATAATGAAAGTGTTTTTGAGTGTTTGATGACGAATTTCCCCACAAATCACTATCGCTCAATTCTGCAAGTGATTCTAATTTATTATCACTGTTTTCTAGCTGGTCTAAAACCACTTTTGATGTAAAGGGACAATTTTTGGTTGCTATGGACAATCTCCAGTTTCCAGGCAGAAAGAAAAGTACCGTATATACTCGAGTATAAGCCAAGTTTTTCAGCACATTTTTTTGTGCTTAAAAGGGCCCCCCTCGGCTTATACTCACGTCACCTTTTTGCGCCTGATCTCCCGGATTTGGGGACCCGGTACTAGCCGGCCGTAGGTTCTCTGGACCCCAAACTTGGCACACCTGTAACCCCACTCTTCCTCTACAAGTGTGCAAAGTTTTTTGTCCGGGGGACCTACGGCCCGGGAGCACCGATTTTTCAAATCCGGGCACCCCTTCCTCAGACTCCTATGTTAAACTGTAATTTCTCCGGTGAATTTGGGGACCCAGTACAGGTCGGTCGTAGATCCCCTGAACCCGAAACTTGGCACACATGTAGCCCCATTTCTCCTCTGTAAGTGTTCAAAGATTTTTGTCTGGGGGACGTACGGCCGGGAAGCACCGATTTTTCAAATCCGGGAACCCGTTCCATAGACTCCCATGTTAAACGTCAGTCTAGTCATGGGCACAGTGAGGCATGGGCACAGTGAGGCATGGGCACAGTGAGGCATGCACATAGACACAGTGAGGCACAGTGAGGCATGCAGATGGACACCCTAGGCTTATACTCGTGTCAATAAGTTTTCCCAGTTTTTTGTGGTAAAATTAGGTGCCTCAGCTTATATTTGGGTCGGCTTATACTCAAGTATATATGGTATTTATAATTTAAAACTGCATGCAGGGCACTGGACAAACCACTAGGGACAAAGGGGGTGTGTAATTATCAGTGTTGGTCATCTTATGTTAAAAAAGTAATTAGTTACAGTTACTAATTACTTCTTCCAAAAAGTAATTGAGTTAGTAACTCAGTTACTACATTGAAAAAGTAATTAGTTACTCAGCAAAGTAACTTTATTGGTTATATTATATATACACGGGGGCGGAGTGGTAGAAGGATGATATATATGTAATTTTTTCAGTGTATAAAAATAATAGGAGGGATAACAATAAATAATAATAAATAATAGGAGGGGATAATAATGAAGACGTGTATATATATTATCTATATATATATATATATATTGGAAGGCGAAGGAGTAATAATATACACACATATTTTTATATATATATTTTTTTTTCCAGTGTCAAAAAAAAAAGAAGGAGGGATAACAATAAATAATATTGGTTATGTGCCCATGCCTCACTGTGCCCATGCCTCACTGTGTCCGTGCCTCACTGTGCCTGTGCCTCACTGTGCCCATGCCTCACTGTGCCTCACTGTGCCCATGCCTCACTGTGCCCGTGCCTCAAGTACGGTACCTTGATCGGCGTTATCTCCTGGTGGCTGGCGCTGTGCCCATCTTCAGTCTTATTATGTCCCGAGCCGGCGGCCATTCCAGGATTCAAAAGCCGCGCCTCCTCCTCGTCTGTGATAGGCGGAACACTCAATTTCCCAGCAGTCAGTGTTCTGCCTATCACGGACATCCGCTCATCCTCATAACATGGACGAGGATGAGAGGATGTCCGTGATAGGCGGAACACTGACTGCTGTGAAATTGAGTGTTCCGCCTATCACAGACGAGGAGGCGCGGCTTTTGAAGACTCTAATGGCCACCGTCTGTCTGCATGACACGCTGATCAGGTAGGCAGACGGCGGCGGCTGTAATTGCGGTAACATCTACTCGCGGCGGCGAGTAGATGTAATTGCGGTAACGCCGCCCAAGTAAGAAGAACGGCATTACAATGAGGGGAAGAGTAATCCGTTAGATTACTCGTTACCCTCTAAAGTAACTGTGTTAAGTAACGCCGTTTACTTTAACGCAGTTACTACCATCACTGGTAATTATTTGATACAGTACTGTAATCTGTAAGATTACAGTATACTGTGTCTATACTGTGTTTTTTACTTTTTGAATTTGGCGCCGAACTCCGTCCCCGTGCGTCACAACGCTCGCAGGGAACGGAGCTTGACACTGTGAATCGAACGAGACACGGCGGCTCACAGATCACAGCGGGGAGACATCGCAGGATCCAGGGGACAAGGTAAATAACCTCTACATCAGCCTTTCTCAACCTTTTCAACACAGAGGACCCCTTGAAATAGTTCTCCGGTCTTGGGGAACCCCTGCTAAAATTAGAAATCTACAATTCATGATACCTTTGTGTGATGGTCAGTGGGAAGGATGGTCCTTACACTTGTGGTCATTGGGAAGAATTACCTCCTTACAGATAGCTAAAAAGATCCATGGTGTCAGTAGGAAATTATCTGAGAGGCAGAAATTGCCCAATGCTGAAGGAACCCCTAGCAACCTCTGGAGGAACCCTAGGGTTCCACGGAACCCTGGTTGAGAATCACTGCTCTACATGGACCCTGCAAGGCAATCCCGAGTGTGGCTCGGGGTTACCGCTTTTGGTACTGAAAATTCCCCCCCGAGCCACACTCGGGAATACCGCCAGGGAGGTTAAAGTCATGAACATGAAAATTAAAAAGTCCTAATTTTAAAGGCTTCTATGCAAGTTATTGCCATAAAAGTGTATGGGGACCTGGGTACTGCCCTGGGGAACATGTATCAATGCATTTTTTTTTTAAACAATCGTTTTTAAAGGAGCAGTGATTTTAATGATGCTTAAAGTGAAACAATAAAAATGAAAAATTCCCTCAAATATCGTGCCTGTGAGTCCCCTTAGTCTGCCTGTAAAGTGGCGCGTCTGTGTGATGTATAGAACAAGGAAAAATTTTAACTCAACCAACATCTGTCCATAAAGAGGACCTGTCACACACCATTCCTATCACAAGGGATGTTTACATTCTTTATAAAAAGAATAAAAGTGATCAAATTTTTTTTTTTTAAAGAGTAAAAATAAAAAAATGTAAGTAAAATAAACAATAAAAAATAAATACATTTAAAGCCCACCTGTCCCCATGTGCTCGTGCACAGAGGCGAACGCACAAGTAAATCCAGCCCACATATGTAAACGCCGTTCAAGTCACACATGTGAGGTATCGCCGCGTGAATTAGAGCGAGAGCAACAATTCTAGCACTAGATCTTCTCTGTAACGCTAAACTGGTAACCTGTAAAAAAAATTTAAGCGTCGCCTATGGAGATTTTTAAGTACCAAAGTTTGCCACCATTCCACAAGTGTGTGCAATTTTAAAGCATGAAATGTTAGGTATCTATTTACTCGGCGTAACATCATTTTTCACATTATACAAACAATTGGGCTAACTTTAATGTTTTGTTATTTTTTAATTCATGAAACCTTTTTTTTCCCCAAAAAACATGTTTGAAAAAATGTTGCGCAAATACCATGTGACATAAAAAGTTGCAATGACCGCCATTTTATTCCCTAGGGTGTCTGGCTAAAAACATTTATAATGTTTGGGGGCAGCAGGTTTTCTCTTATCGTCCATGGACTGACACAGCTGGATACTGTAAACGTGTGGGTATATGTCCCTGCTCGCAGGAGAAGATCTAGGCAGAATGTTAGATGTTAAAACATTCTAGAACAAACCAGAGCTGAACAGCCCCGCCCAGGGGGGCGGTCCCTCCGGACATTACCCTCCCACCTGCAGCTAGCAGACCTCAGTTTTTTTCTGCCTAGCAGAAGGAGAAGACGTGGCTCTCTCAGGAGCCAGTCTCCTGGAAGATTTTACTTTTAAATTTTATTCCTTTGGGAATTTTATTATTTTATTTTTGAGACCTTCAATCAACTGTCGGCTGGGCAACAGGTTGGATACACTAGTATCCTCGTAGTCTTCCCTGTCCGACCATCGAGCGTGCTGATCCTCGCCTTGTGTGCGTGAGACTCAGTTCACGACATACCCCATGACTCCAGGGGTGGCCGGGTTGCTTTCATGCTCCCGCGGTCCTCTCAAGATTGAACAGTACTTGACTGACTGTATCTCTCGCTACACAGTACGACTCTGTGATAGGTCTGTCTGAAACAAGCCAGTGGGTCCCTGAAAGGGACGGGTAAGTAGTCTCTTCTACTGCAGGTGAGTACATGCTGGCTGTGTTTCTGTGTGTGAGGGTTTCTCCCTGTCTCCCCCCTGTTATGCTGCTCTCTGCACCCTGTACTGGTGCTGTGCTGTGGGGTGCTTGGGGGTCACTCTGGCCTGGCTGGGCGCGCATGTCTGCAGTTTTTTCTGGTGTGTGAGGTGATTATTGCGTGCGCTATTGGCGCTGTTTGAGGTGGTTATTGCGTGCGCCATTGTCGCGCATTAGAGCTTTGAATTTCGCGCTCGGCGGCCATCTTGGCGTTCAGTGGCGCAGTTATAACTGCGGCCGGCGGCCATTTTCTTGTGGCCGCCGCGCATTTATTTCTGGCGGTGGCGCGAATCCCCTCACAATCTCCTCACAGACTGAGCGGTCCTTAAGGGTTGGTGGGTCCTCCCGGGTATCCCCTCCTCAGCCTCGGCGTAGCCAGTGGGTGGACTGTATATTCACTGTATAGTGTATAAGGTCTCAGAGGGTGGCGTTATGGAGTCTGATACACCTGCTCTCCACACTTGCCTGGGGCAACTGGCGGTGCTGCACAGTTAAACATGTTCATATATTTCCTGCACCTGCGGTCCTTATGGACCAGTTGTCAGCAGTCCTGGAATCATTCCTGTCAGAATGGAAGCGGTGTGTGAGCAAAAGGAGCTATAAGCCCCCTCCCCCCACAAAAATCTTTAGTGAAGGAGTGCTCTGAGTCAGATATGGACCTAGCTACTGTGCTCAGGACCCTACCTCTGAATATTTAATGTTTATGAACAGGACATTCCCTTGTGAGGAAGACTCCAGTTCTGTGTCAGTGAATGACAGGGCGCTTGTAAGTGATCTCATTGATGATGTGAGAAACCACTCTCAAGCTAGAATTGCTGTGACAAGCTTTTCTTTTACACAGTTTCCTCACTGTTTTCCTCACATGCTGCCTCAAGAGCAGCATGGATGAGGGAGGACTTTATTCATTTATGTAGCTAGTCCCTGTGAGCCTTCTGTGTGATATCCTGAGGTAACATTTCCCGCCATTTCCTGGGGAATGATTTGAGCTCTGACAGACACACGGTCTGAGGATCAGAGGTTACCTGTTACCTGCATGCTGCTTCGGCAGCACAGTCAAGCAGGTTGGAATGATACAGAGAAGATTATGCGCCTCTGCGCCATAATTTTAACTCATCCTATACCTCTACACTGCATACATTCACAGTGTATGTATGTGTTATTGGTCTCTGTGTCTGCGTGGCTGTCCCCACGTTCCAATGCTGTGTTTCAGTGCCATACATGATATAAACGTACAAAATATGTTTATGCACGACTCCAAATACATTCACAGTATATGTATGTATTATACTCTCTGGGTTGGCGGGGGCTCCGGGTCCTCCCGCACTCTCATGGTATGTGCGCTTCGGCTCTCTGCACAGTATAGACATGTTCAATATGTTTATTGCACATATTATACATGTTTACAGTATGGGTATACTGTTTGCGTGGGGTTCCTCCGGGTACTCCGGTTTCCCCCCACGCTCCAATGGAAATGCACAGCATAAACATGTGCAATATGTTGATTCACATGCTATCATTCCTACACGGTATCTGTGTGCTGTTTGCGTGGAGTTCTTCTGAGTGTTCCGGTTTCCTCCCACGCGCTGACGGTATGTGCGCCTTTGGCCTTCTGCACAGTTAAACATGTTCAATGTTTATCACGCATGCTATAATACCTACACGGTATGTGTAGGCAGTCTGTGTGGTTTTCCTCCGGGTACTCCGGTTCCCTCCCACACTCCATTGGTATGGGCGCTTCAGCGCTATGCACAGTCTAAATTTGTGCGATTGGATATCCACATACTAACATACCTACCCGGTATGTCTTTGCAGTCTGCGTGGGTTTCCGCCCACGCTACATGACATGCATGCCTTTGGTGCAATACACGATGTAAACATACACATTATGTTTATACACTACACTAAGTACATTCACAGTAGTTGTAGGTATTGCATTCTCTGAGTATGCGTGGGGTACTTCGGTTCCTCCCACGCGCCAACGGTGTGCGCGCCTTCGGTGCTATGCACACTTGAGCTTGTGCAAAATGTTTAGCACACACACTATAATACCTACACGGTATGCGTATGCAGTCTGCGTGGGTTTCTGCCCACGCTACATGACATGCATGCCTTTGGTGCAATACACGGTGTAAACATACACATTATGTCTATACACTACACTAAATACATTTACAGTAGCTGTAGGTATTGCATTCTCTGAGTATGCGTGGGGTACTTCGGTTCCTCCCACGCGCCAACAGTGTGCGCGCCTTCAGTGCTATGCACACATGGGCTTGTGCAAAATGTTTAGCACACATACTATAATACCATACACGGTATGCGTATGCAGTCTGCATGGGTTTCATCCAGGTGCTCAGGTTTCTCCCCTGCGTTCCAATGGTGTGCGCATTCTCAGCGCTATGCACAGTATAAACATGTGCAATTTGTTTATTCGCAGGCTAACATACCTACACGGTTGTGTACGCAATCTGCGTGGCTGGTTTACGTCCAGGCCCCAATGATGTGCGCGCCTTAGTCGCTGGCACAGTATATACGTGTTTAATAGGTTTATCCACAAATACTAAACTACATACGCCGTATGTGGTGGTATTATGCTCTTTGTGGCTGGGTGGGTTTCCTCCCACACTCTCCATTTGTGCGTTTGACGCAATACATAGTTTAAACTATGTGTTTGCACAATCAGCACTTATCCATGGGTAGCTGCTGGATGGAGCATTGTCACAAGGATCCCTGGTTTCAGGGGTATCACTTTCCACCTGCTTTCAGTGGTGATCAGAAGCGCTGGCTTGGACTGTGTTCGCCAGGCTCAGGTTAGCGTTACGCCCGTTAGTGGCTGCGTCTCTGGCGTTTTTGTAGCTCAATGACTGGGAAAAAGCCTCTGCTTCATCCATCAGTCGTCTAGCAGGTGCACTACAACTGCTTTAGCCTTTAGGGTCTCTGTGCCCGGGGTGGGTTTGCGCCACCTGTGGAGGCTGAGGTACTAGTCCTCTGACCGAGTTTCTAGGGAAGTTCCCTTTATTGGCCAACATTTGAGGCACCCTGTACACTGGGGCCTCCCTTCTCCGATACATTGCGGAGTCTCTTTGGGATTTTCATACATCTCGCTGCAAGACGGTCCTGTCGGCCGTGTGCATTGCAGGCGAAGGGTCCTTGCATCCGGAGGTGTTTCCACCTTCTTTACCGGAGGTGGGGCACCGGAAGTGGACCTTATGGCCTCTCGACTCACTCGCAAGGTGGCAAGATCGTGGTCAGGTCCAGGGACCCCTGGGCGGACGCGTCAGACGCGTTGGAAGCCCGTGGGGGCAGTATCGCCTGATATATGCTTACCCTCCGCTACTGTTGTTGCCTCGCCGGCTTCGCAGAGTAGGGGCTGAGGCCATTCCAGTGCTCCGGAACGGCGACATTGGTACGCCGATCTACTTCGGCTAGTCGCAGACATTCCTGGCGACGGCCTATTGGGATGGACCTTCTGTCTCATGATCCCATACTTCATCCTGCTTTACAGTCCTTGGCTTTAATGGCATGGCTGTTTAAAGCCAGGTGCTGAAGGACCGAGTTCTCTCGTATTCGGTCATCTCTTCTATGTTGACACGGGAATCTTCCTCCAGAAAGATATCTCACCGTACCTGGAAGGCTTACATCGCTATGTGCGAGGAACTTGAGTGGCATCCTCGGATGTATTCCGTTCCCAGGATTTTGCTGTTCTTACAGCGTGGTGTGACCCAAAAGCTGGCCTTGCATACCTTTTTTGAGGGTCGGATTTCAGCCTGGGCTGTCTTTTTCAACGACCGCTACCGGGCCATTCCTTGATTAGCACCTTTTGTACAGGGGGTTCGCCATGTGATCCCCCCCTGTCAAGCCTCCTCTCCCTACTTGGGATCTGATTTTGATGCATCTCGGTTCTCCAAGAACATCCCTGTGAGAATATCAGAGAGATTCCTCTCTTGACCTTGTCCCGGAAGTTGGCCTTAGTGGCCATTGCTTCGGTTAGACGGGTGTCTGGGTTGGTGGCCATGTCCGGCAAGTCGCCTTACTTGGTCCTCCATAAGGATATGTTGGTGTTGCGCCCACGACCATCCTTCTTTTCTAAGGATGGTCTCGGCCTTTCACCTTAAGAAGGACATTGTTCTTCCGTCCTTGTGTCCTCACCCATCACATCCCTGAGAGTTTGCGCTTCATACATTAAGATGGGTACAAGCCTTACGAGTGTACCTGTCTGCTACTGTTTCCATTCGGAAATCTGTGTCTGGTCCAAAACAGGGCCGAGCGGTGTCGTCTGCCACCGTCTTTAGGTGGATCAGGCAGACCGTCATACAGGCCTATGCCCTTAAGGGGCGGGCGCCTCCCTTTCCGGTTGCGGCGCATTCCACCAAGGCAATTGGTGCTTCCCGGGCCTTCCGACATCAAGCGTTGGTTGCACAAGTGTGGAAGGCGACGACCTAGTCGTCCGTTCAACCTTATAAAATCTTGAAAAGGTATGATGTGGCTGCATCTTCGGATGCTCCCTTCAGCCGCAAAGCATTGCAGGCCGCTGTTTAATGTCGCAACTCCTCCGTTGAGGAGCTCTGCTTGTTTGGAGTGAAGTTTTGGTTGTTCCTTTACTACTGCTCCCACCCTTCTGATACTGCTTTGGGACATCCCACACGTTTACAGTATCCAGCTGTGTCAGTCCATGGACGATAAGAGAAAATAGGATTTTTGTACTCACTGTAAAATCCCTTTCTCTGACGTCCATGGACTGACACAGCACCCACCCTTCCTTTTAGGGTTTGTACTGCTTTGTTACGAACTGAGGTCTGCTAGCTGCAGGTGGGAGGGTAATGTCCGGAGGGACCGCCCCCCTGGGCGGGGCTGTTCAGCTCTGGTTTGTTCTAGAATGTTTTAACATCTAACATTCTGCCTAGATCTTCTCCTGCGAGCAGGGACATATACCCACACGTTTACAGTATCCAGCTGTGTCAGTCCATGGACGTCAGAGAAATGGATTTTACGGTGAGTACAAAAATCCTATTTTTTTTCTTCTATTTTTCGGGTCTGGCAGGGTCATGATTGC
Organism: Rana muscosa; assembly: GCA_029206835.1. Classification (NCBI taxonomy): domain Eukaryota; kingdom Metazoa; phylum Chordata; class Amphibia; order Anura; family Ranidae; genus Rana; species Rana muscosa. The sequence goes on from CM055125.1 coordinate 252,800,714, forward strand.
CGATGGATACCCATTCACATAGGGGGTGGGGGGGTTGGCAACCAGGTGAGGAGTACAAAGACAAGTGCCTGCAGCCCAGTCTCTGAAGGGGGTCAGGTTCTGCTTCAGTATGTCACAGTACATGTTGGCATTCATGGTTCCCTCAATGAACTGTAGCTCTCCAGTGCCGGGAGCACTCATGCAGCCCCAGACCATGACACTCCCACCACCATGCTTGACTGTAGGCAAGACACACTTGTGTTTGTACTCCTCACCTGGTTGCCACCACACATGCTTGACACCATCTGAACCAAATAAGTTTATCTTGGTCTCATCAGACCACAGGACATGGTTCCAGGAATCCATGTCCTTAGTCTGCTTGTCTTCAGCAAACTGTTTGAGGGCTTTCTTGCGCATCATCTTTAAAAGAGGCTTCCTTCTAGGATGACAGCCATGCAGACCAATTTGATGCAGTGTGCGGCGTATGGCCTGAGCACTGACAGGCTGAACCCCCACCACTTCAACCTCTGCAGCAATGCTGGCAGCACTCATACATCTATTTCCCAAAGACAATGTCTGGATATGACGCTGAGTATGTGCATTAAACTTCTTTGGTTGACCATGGTGAGGCATGTTCTGAGTGGAACCTGTCCTGTTAAACCGCTTTATGGTCTTGGCCACTGTGCTGCAGCTCAGTTTCAGGGTCTTGGCAATCTTATAGCCTAGGCCATGTTTATGTAGAGCAACAATAAAAAAAATCAGATCCTCAGAAAGTTCTTTGCCATGAGGTGCCATGTTGAACTTCCAGTAACCAGTAGGGTTGTCCCGATACCACTTTTTTAAGACCGAGTACAAGTACCGATACTTTTTTTCAAGTACTCGCCGATACCGATTACCAATACTTTTTTTTCAATGTCACGTGACAGTGGCACATGTGTCAGTATTTTATTTATTTATTTATTTATTTTACATTTTTTTTTTTTTTACGATTTTTTGTTAGTTTTTTTTACAGTGCTTTCTTCTTTTTTTTTTTGGTGGGGGGGGGGGGGGTGTTGGATTGTGTGAGTGTGTTTTTTTTATTCACATTTTTATTATTTTTTTCAATTCATTTTTTTTATTTATTGCAATTTTTTATTTTATTTTTTTACACCTGTTGGGGGGGCCTTGGTGAGATTTCAGGGGTCTTAACAGACCCCTGACATCTCCCCTTTGAGACAGAGAAAGGGACTAGGGACACAGATCCCCCAGTCTCTTTCTCTGCAGCCTCAGATAAAATGAATGGACAGGAGGCTCCTCTGCATTCATAAACTGAAGCATCGTATACACAGGTTACGATGTTTCAGTTGTATGAATGGACAGAGTCAGTGATGACTCTGTTCATTCAGAAAAGGTAGGAGCCGGGTTTAGCGGCTCCTACCTCCGCTCTCCATCCTGACAGATCGAGGACAGAGGGAGTGGAGGAGGACATGGAGGGGACACGGAGCACGGAGGGGGAGAGCAGCAGGAGTGGGACACGGAGCGCGGACAGCAGCACGGAGGGGACAACGAACCCGGAGGGGGAGAGCAGAATTGAGGGGGACACAGAATGCGAAGGGGGAGAGCAGCATCACAGAGGAGGACACGGGACACAGATCATGAAGAAGGACAGCAGCAACAGCACGGAGGGGGTTACAGGGACAGTCAGCGGTGATCGGTGCGGCTTTGGGGGGAGTTTAGAAGCACCGATCGCCGCTGTATATATTTCGCTAAAGCAGCTGAACGGGGGGGGGGGGCTCCGGGGGGAGAAGCTGTCAGTTGTATTGAAATGTATACAGGGAGACCAGTGCTTGAAACTTCCCCCCGCCGCACCGATCATCCCTGACTGCCCAGGTATCGGGTGAAGCATCGGAGCATTTCCCCCGAGTACAAGTACTTGGGGAAATGCTCAGTATCGGTACCGATACCGATACTAGTATCGGTATCGGGACAACCCTAGTAACCAGTGTGAGAGAGTGAGAGCGATGAGACCAAATTTAACACACCTGCTCCCCATTCACACCTGAGACCTTGTAACACTAACGAGACACAAGACACCGGGAAGGGAAAATGGCTAATTTGGCCCAATTTGGACATTTTCACTTAGGAGTGTACCCAATTTTGTTGCCAGCAGTTTGGACATTAATGGCTGTGTGTTCAGTAATTTTGAGGGGAGAGCAAATTTACACTGTTATACAAGCTGTACACTCACTACTTTACATTGTAGCAAAGTGTTGTTTCTTCAGTGTTGTCACATGAAAAGATATAATAAAATATTTACAAAAATGTGTGGGATGTACTCACTTTTGTGAGATACTGTATATATATATATATATATATATATATTTGTATACATTTATATAGACAGTGCAAGGCCCTGCCACTAGGAAAATGGTTGGAAAAAGGACACAGGGTTTGTGCACGTGTGCAGAGTGCGGGGCTATGGAGTATTGTTTTTAAGCTGAGAAAACAGTTTTTACAGCTTTTGGTATTCCTGGATTGGGCTCCATAGTTTGGAGATTTCAAAGTGTCTTGGGAAGGAAGAAATACCCAACCCACTGTCCAGGTTTTGTTGAAGAGCCAGATGAGACCAAAATTGAACTTTTTGGCTAAAAGAAAATCGCTATGCGTGGTGGAAAACTAACACTGCACATCACCCTGAACACACCATAAAAAAATGGTGGTGGCAGCATCATGTTGTTGGGATGCTTTTTTTCAGCAGGGACAGGGAAGCTGGTCAGAGTTGATGGGAAGATGGATGGAGCCAAATACAGGTCAATCTTATGCCTAGTACACACGATCGGTTTTCCCGGCGGTAAAAAGTCCGCCGGGAAAACCGAGGGTAAAACCGAGAACCTGCTCGGTAGCTTTTTCCCCCTACACACGGCTGGGTTTCCCGGCAGGAAAACTGCCATGAGAGCTTTGGTCGGGAAACCCGGCCGTGTGTAGGCTCCACCGCAGTGTTTCCCATAGGTAAACTGCCGGCTTAAAAACCATCGGTAATCCCGGCAGGAAAAAAGAGAACATGTTCTCATTTTTCCTGCCGGGACTCCCGGCGGTTTTCCTGTCGGAAAAACTGCGATGGAGCATACACACGGATTCCCGGCCAAAAGCTCTCATGGCAGTTTTTCTGCCGGGAAAACTGGTCGTGTGTACGAGGCATTAGAAGGAAACCTGTTAAGCCTAGTACACACGGCCGAGATTCTCGTCAGGAAAAAACCCGTAGTTTTTCCTGACGAGATTCTTGACAAGAATCTTGTCCCGGCCGAGTGTACACACACTCCATTCAAAAGAACCTGCCGTTCGTTTGAATGGAACGAACTCGGTGACGTCATCGACCACGACAAGCATGCACTCATCACATTTGATGCCGTCGCCACCATCTTGCTACACCCTACCTATGCCTAGGAAGCTACCGCGCATGCGTCAAAGTCGTTTCGAGCATGCACGGGTTTCCACGTCGACAGATAAGTATACACACTCTTGGGTTTCTCGTCGGGAAACAGGCCGACAAGAATCCAGACGAGAAAATAGAGAGCAGGTTCTCTATTTTTCTCATCGAGATTCTGGGCAGTTTTCTTGACGAAAAACCTGAAAGCCTCGTACACACGCACGGTTTTCTTGGCAAGAAAGCTCTGCCAGCAGTTTTCTTGTCGTTTCTTGCAGAGAAAACCGGTCGTGTGTACGAGGCCTTATAGTCAGCAGAAGACTTGAGACTGGGGCGGAGGTTTACCTTCCAGCAGGACAATGACCCTAAACATACAGCCAGAGCTACAATGGAATGGTTTATATCAAGGCATATTCATGTGTTAGAATGGCCCAGTCAAAGTCCAGACCTAAATCAAATTGAAAATAATTGGCAAGACTTGCAAATTGATGTTCACAGACGCTCTCCATTCAATCTGACAGAGCTTGAGCTATTTTGCAAAGAAGAATGGACAATAATTTCATTCTCTAGATGTGCAAAGCTGGTAGAGACTTGCAGCTGTAATTGCAGCGAAAGGTGGTTCTACAAAGTATTTATTTACTCAGGGGGGCTGAATACAAATGCATGTCACACTTTTCAGATATTTATTTGTAAAAAAAAATTGAAAACCATTTATCATTTTCTTTCACGTCACAAATATGTGCCACTTTGTGTTGGTCTATCACAAAAAATCCCAATAAAATACATTTAAATTTTTAGTTGTACCATGACAAAATGTGGAAAATTTCAAGGGGTATGAATACTTTTTCAAGGCACTGTATATAAGTACCTATAATAAATATATAGAGAATATACATATATAGATTTTTAAGATCAGTTATTCCATACCAAGAACTCTGATGTTTTGTCCCTGAAAATCATTTTCCAGAGTTCCGAGTACTGTCTTCTCTGTCCAAATAATAGTTGCTTTTTTTATAAATTTATGTGCCATGTGTTACATTATCTACATACAAATGTTGAGCTTGTCATTACTTGGAGCGGTGATCTTCTTCTTTAACCCCTTGACGACCGGCTCACGCCGATATACATTGGCAGAATGGCGGCTGCACAAAGTGACGTATATATACGTCACTTTGAATTTTGCGCCGGCGGCACGTGCACGCTCCTGCCGCAAGCTCCGTGACCGTGCCCGCAGGACCCGCGGACTCGGTGTCCGCCAGTGTCCCGCGATCGGGTCACAGAGCTGCAGAACGGAGAGAGGCCAGTGTAAACAAGGCCTCTCCTGGTTCTGCCTGGTGACAGGACACTGATCGTCTGCTCCCTCTCATCGGGAGCAGCGATCAGTGACGTGTCGCAGTAAGCCACGCCCCCTAACAGTTAGAACCACACCCTAAGACACACTTAACCCCTTCCTAGTAAGGTTGAGCAAACCCGAACTGTAAAGTTCGGGTTCGTACCGGACTTTTGGATTTTTTGGTCCCGGACCAGAACCCGAACATTTGGCTGTATGTTCGGGTCCGGTGTTCGGCGATGTAATGGCACATTTCTAAAAGCTATAGGGCAGCCAATAAACTTTTGTTTAACTGGTGTGCCCTTAGAAGCCATCACAGCCATGCCTACTAATGGCATGGCTGTGATTGGCCAGTGCAGCATGTGACCCAGCCTTTATATAAGCTAGAGGCACACAGCACAGCACGTCACTCTGCTTTAGACAGTATAGGGAAAGGATCCTGGCTGCTGTTGCTGTGAGGGAGAGAATGAAATGATAGGAGTTAGTCCTGATTCTGCAATCTACTGAGAGAAAAGATAGAGACAGTGTAGGGCAAGGTTCCTGTTGCTGCTTTCAGGGAGAGAGATTTATCTAGGAGTCCAGATTCAGAGATCTAATAACAGCGATCTGCATAGATTTACCTGGTTGGGTTGCAGTGCACAGTCTTTTTACACTGCCATGAGCCCAGTGCCAGAGAAAATCTAACTTTTATCTGCAAGCTCAGTGCACCAGCACTGCATATGTTACGTTGAGATACACCCTGTCCATACTGTGGGTGTAAATAATTTTAGGACAAAAACATTTTTTTTGAATAGCATTTTCTGCAGTTCTGTAGGTGTGAGATACACTGTTTACATACTGTGGATGTATTCTGCTCTTCCAAAAACACCCATTTAGGGCCACAAAAAATATTTTGCAGTGTTTTCTGCATATCTGGAGGTGTGTGAGATAAAAAAATGTATATATTTTTCTTCTATTGTGCTATTCTAAAAAAATAATTTTAGGACAAAAACATATTTTTTAATAGCATTTTCTGCAGTTCTGTAGGTGTGAGATACACCGTTTACATACTGTGGGTGTATTCTGCTCTTCCAAAAACACCCATTTAGGGCAAAAAAATAAAAATTTGCAGTGTTTTTGTGAGATAAACAATTTATATATTTTTCTTCTATTGTGCTATTCTAAAAAAATTATTTTAGGACAAAAACATTTTTTTTGAATAGCATTTTCTGCAGTTCTGTAGGTGTGAGATACACCGTTTACATACTGTGGGTATATTCTGCTCTTCCAAAAACACCCATTTAGGGCAAGATCCTAAATTTGGAAAATAAGAGGAGAACGTCAAAGGGACGTGGCCCCGGTCGTGGTGCTGCTGGTTGAGCTCCTGTTGCAGGGAGAGGACGTGGTCGATCTGTGCCAGCTACACGCACAAGTGAAACACCTTCCTCAGGTGCGAGTAGGCGACAGAGCCTGCAGCGGTATTTTGTCGCGCCTAATGAGGCTGTACGAATGTTGAGGCCAGGACAAGTACAGGCGATAGTAGATTGGGTTGCTGACAGTGCCTCCGGTTCCTTCACATTGTCTCCCACCCAGTCTTCTGATGAAAGATCAGAGTTGGCACCTGCAGCCGATGTCCATCAGTCTTTCACCTCACCCCCTTGCAAATCAGCCAAGCAGTCTGAGCCCCAAATCATGCAGCAGTCTCTTCTGCTTTTTGATGACTCTGTTAGCAGGGTTTCCCAGGGCCATCCACCTAGCCCTGCCCCAGAAGTGGAAGAGATTGAGTGCACCGATGCCCAACCCCTTATGTTTCATGATGAGTACATGGGAGGACCATCGCAGCACGTCTCGGATGATGACGAAACACAGGTGCCAACTGCTGCTGCTTTCGCAATTGTGCAGACCGACAAGGAGGACAGGGGTAAAGACTGGGTGGAAGATGATGTGGAGGACGATGAGGTCCTCAGCCCCACATGGAATCAACGTCATGCAGGTGACCTGTGTAGTTCAGAGGAAGAGGCGGTGGTCGCACAGAGCCACCAGCACAGCAGAAGAAGGAGCAGGGTGCAAAAGCGGAGCGTCCGTCCCCTAGACAGTATGTCTGCTACTGCCCAACGCAGCAAGGGACCGAGCACACCAAAGCCAGGTCCAAGGAGTTCCCTAGCGTGGCAGTTCTTCAGAAAATGTGCTGATGACAAGACACGAGTGGTTTGCACGCTATGCAATCAGAGCCTGAAGCGAGGCATAAACGTTCTCAACCTGAGCACAACCTGCATGACCAGGCATCTAAGTGCAAAGCACGAGCTGCAGTGGAGTAGACACCTCAAAAATGAAGAAAGGTCTCTGGCTCCTCCTGCTTCCTCTTCTGCTGCAGTCTCGGCCTCTTCATCCACCTCTGTAGTGACAGTAGCACCTGCCAACCCGCAAACAGAGCATCTGCCAGCAACACTACCACCTGGGTCACCAACCATCTTCACAATGTCCCATGGAAGCGTTCAGCTCTCTATCTCCCAAACACTGGAGCGGAAGAGGAAGTACCCCCCTAGCCACCCGCGATCCCTGGCCCTGAATGCCAGCATTTCAAAATTCCTCGCCTTTGAAATGCTGTCATTCCGTCTGGTGGAGACGCAGAGTTTTAAAAGCCTGATGGCATGGGCTGTCCCACAGTACGTCGTGCCCAGCCACCACTACTTTTCCAGACGAGCCATCCCTTCCCTGCACAACCAAGTGGGGGACAAAATCAGGTGTGCACTGCGCAACGCCATCTCTGGCAAGGTCCACCTAACTACGGATGCGTGGACCAGTAAGCACGGTCAGGGACGTTATTTCTCCCTAACAGCACACTGGGTAAATGCAGTGGCGGCTGGGCCTGAGGCAGATAGCAGTTTGGCGCATGTCCTTCCACCACCGAGGATTGCAGGGCGCTTCAGTTTGCCTCCTGTTGCTAACTCCTCCTACTCCGCTTCCTCATCCTCTACCGCCTCCTCATCCGGTCAGCGTAACACCTTCACCACCAACTTCAGCACAGCCAGGGGTAAACGACAGCAGGCAGTTTTAAAACTTTCCTGTTTGGGGGAAAAACCCCACACCGCGCAGGTGTTGTGGAGGGACATGGAACAACAGACCGATGAGTGGTTGGTGGCATTGAGCCTCAAGCCCGGCCTGGTGGTGTGCGATAATGGGCGAAATCTCGTAGCAGCTCTGGGCCTAGCCGGTTTGACGCACATCCCTTCCCTGGCGCATGTGCTGAACTTGGTGGTCCAGAGGTTCCTGAAAAATTACCCCAATATGCCAGAGCTGCTGCAGAAAGTGCAGGCCGTCTGTGCGCACTTTCGGCGTTCTCACCCTGCTGCTGCTCACCTGTCAGCGCTGCAGCGTAACTTCGGCCTTCCCGCTCACCGCCTCATATGTGAAACTCCACCTTGCACATGCTGGCCAGACTGTGCGAGCAGCAGCAGGCGATAGTGGAGTTTCAGCTGCAGCAATCATGCGTAAGTCGCTCTGCGGAACAGCACCACTTCACCACTAATAACTGGGCCTCCATGCGAGACCTGTGTGCCTTGTTGCACTGTTTCGAGTACTCCACCAACATGGCCAGTGCCGATGACGCCGTTCTCAGCGTTACTATCCCAGTTCTATGCCTCCTTGAAAAAACGCTTCGGGCGATGATGGAAGAGGATGTGGCACAGGAGGAGGAGGAGGAGGAACCAGGATCATTTCAATGGTTTTCAGAGCAGTCTTTCACAAGTGGCTACAAGGGTGGGTTCCTGCACCAACAAACGCCAGGTACACAATTGTCCGGCAGCAAGGGCACAGTTCTGGAGGATGACGAGGTGGAGGATAAGGAGGAGATGGAGGAGGAGGAACCATGTTCACAGCAGGGTGGCACCCAGACCAGCTCATGGCCATCACTGGTGCGTGGCTGGGGGGATACAGAGGACACAGACGATACACCTCCCACAGGGGACAGCTTTTAGTTGCCTCTGGGCAGCCTGGCACACATGAGCGATTGCATGCTGCAGTGTCTCCGCAAGGACCGCCGAGTTGCCCACATTCTAACTGGTGCTGATTACTGGGTGGCCACCCTGCTGGACCCCTGTTACAAGGACAACGTACCGTCCTTAATTCCCTCACTAAAGCGGGATCGTAAGATGCGCGAGTACAAGCGCACGCTGGTAGACACGCTGCTGGTGGCATTCCCACCTGACAGCGGGGGTACAGTGGAAGCACAAGGCGAAGGCAGAGGAGGAGGAAGAGGTCGCCAATGCAGCCGGGGCACCGCCAGCACCTCAGAAGGCAGGGTTAGCATGGCTGAAATGTGGAAAAGCTTTGTCAGCACGCCACAACAACCAGCACCACCAGCTGGGATGGAACGTCTTAGCAGGAGGCAGCATTTCACCAACATGGTGGAGCAGTATGTGTGCACACGCCTACACGTACTGAATGACGTGTCTGCCCCCTTCAACTTCTGGGTCTCCAAATTGGGCACATGGCCTGAGCTTGCCCTTTACGCCTTGGAGGTGCTGGCCTGCCCTGCAGCCAGTGTATTATCTGAACGTGTATTTAGCACGGCAGGGGGGCGTTATCACAGACAAGTGCAGCCGCCTGTCCAGAGCCAATGTGGACAAGCATACGTTCATTAAAATTAACCAGGCATGGATCCCACAAGACTTGTCTGTACCTTGTGCAGAATAGACATGTATACCGGTGTTCTGACAAAAACTGCCTGGCCATCGGATAGTGTCCGGCCCGTACTGCGCAGGCGCAGCGCTTGCGCAGTACGGAGGACAAGGAGATTCACAAAATCTCCGAAGATGAATGGCGCCTGCGCAGTGAGTGCAGGTTCAAGCCCCATCATCCAAGTGGACATACGGTAGAACATAGTAACAGGGCCCCTCACGGGCTCGCTTTGCTCGCCACGCTTCGGGCACGGCCTCGCTTGGCTCGGCTTGAACCTCGGATGGTGTGGCTTGAACCTGGACTCACCGCGTAGGCGCCGTTCGTCTTCGGAGATTTTCTAAATCCCCTTGTCCTGCGTACTGAGCAAGCGCAGTACAGGGCGGACACTATCCGACGGGGGGCAGAATTCGACACATCACCGGCCTTACCCAGCCATTGTATTTTTGAACCAGTGTTGGCTACCTCGTCCTCCTCCACCGCCGCTTCCACCTACACAGCCACATTCACGCCACCTCAACCTCCTACTCCATATGGACCTCGTCCTCCTAGGTCAAGATTATAATTTTTATTTTTTTTAATTTCAAAGTATTTTATTTTCCCACTAGCTTATCTATTAAATTGAAAAATATTTTTTCCAGAAAGGGCGTATTCTGGGGCATTCCCACCATATGTGTGGCATTGTGCCGTTGAGTTTCTGAGGTTCTTAATGACTTCCTGTACCTCTTCTGCTGAGAAGGGGGCCTCCAGCATATTATTATTATTATTATTATTATTTTTAATGTTATTTTAAGTTATTCCCCTATCCACATTTGTTTGCAGAGCACTAGCCATGCTCTTAACAACATTTTCTGCCATTTGCAGCCCTCTAGCCCTTTCCATTACTTTTTTAGAGCCATTTTAGTCCTCAAAAGTTTGGGTCCCCATTGACTTCAATGGGGTTCGGGTTCGGGGTCAAGTTCGGTCCCGAACTCAAACTTTTTTCCGAAGTTCAGCCGAACCCGTTGAACCCGAACATCCAGGTGTCCGTTCAACTATACTTCCTAGCCTGCTAGTGGTTAACCCCTTCACTACCAATCACATTTATACAGTAATCAGTGCATTTTTATAGCACTGATAGCTGTATAAATGTTAATGGTCCCAAAATAGTGTCAAAAGTGTCCGATATGTCTGCCATAATGTCGCAGTCATGATAAAAATCGCTGATCGCCGCCATTACTAGTAAAAAATAAATATTAATAAAAATGCCATAAAACTATCCCCTATTTTGTAGACGCTATAACTTTTGTGCAAAGCAATAAATATACGCTTATTGCGATTTTTTTTTTTTACCAAAAATATGTAGAAGAATACGTATCGGCCAACACCGAGGAAAAATAAATTTTGTTTATATATTTTTTGGGGATATTTATTAAAGCAAAAAGTAAAAAATATTGCTTTTTTTCAAAATTGTTTACAACACTGACTACTACTACTGACTATTTATACAAATCCTTGTACAGGCCCCGAATGGTGCAGCCAACAATGTAAAAACAAATTGTTTAATAAAAGTATCATGTCGATAGTAATCAGATTACACTGCAAAGATCTTCTACTTGAGGTCATAAATACAGGAAAAATACACCAACTACAGAAATGAAAACGATAACATCATGTCGGTCTTAGAGTATAGTGAATGCCTTGTCCTATGCTTCATAAACAAGCCATGTGGCATAATAATTCTTACTTATGAAGGTAAGTGGAGAAATGGCCTGGGATACATTTACATTGTCTGCATAGCTGAACAGCAGCCTCTGCACTTTGTATGCAACTTGTGTATGTTTGACACTGCGCAATACCTGCGACCTTGAAGCCTTTTTATTTTCACCTGTGCTTGACCCTTGTGAAAATTGGCATAAGACTGGTTTCAGTAACGAGGGATCAGACTCCAGACCTGCTGTGCCATAGCATGGAACTACGGAACAACAACATAAGCAGATTCTCCCGTCGCTCTTGCGAGGATAATTGGGGCTGAGCTACTCAGCCTGAAGCCTTTCGTTTGCCACTAAGTTCAGATTACTGTCTCTCGGGTGGACGTGGGAGTTTTAAAGACTGCTGCTAAGCTTTTGTGAATATTTAAAGAGATCTACAGAAAACATTGCAGCGCACTGATGATATGCTTGCTGGTTTGATAAGCTGTTATACAGAACTCTGCATCTCTTGCACAAAGTTTTCCCGCTGCAGCTTGCTCATGAAAAATTTAAGAAGCCCACAAAGCATGGATATCACAGTGTTATTGTAGAAGAGCTAACTACAACAGATTGTAAAACTAACCAGTTATACGTATAGACTAGGACTAACTGCAGTTATAGCATTTTCAAGTGAAGGTCTCATAAATTCTATTCCTGTACAAAATTTGAAAAATTATAACAATTAAATGGTGCCTGTATCAATTAATGTTAATGCCAAAATGTTGAACTACTCTAATACAGTTATTACTAATTCAGTATTTATGAACAACAACCTACATTTCCTTTTTTATATTACCTACATCAGTCAAAATTATTATATGTAAAAAAATCTAGTGATTTTTTTTAAATGTGTTTTGATATGTAAAGTGTTCATGGACAAAAGCCTGAATAATATATTACATAAATGAGCTGTGTTGCTCATAGCAACCAAATGCCACCATATTGGAGCATGGCTCTGCTCAGAGAAGTGCCTAAATTGGATGCTTTTGGGGCAATTCTGACCCCTAAGGCAAGTCTCCCAAACTCCTGGCCAGATGGAATATATCTGAGCAAACACAGGCTCATTGAACATGTGGGTTTGTGGCTGGAGTGGTATAGTGGCCAAGGTTTAATGCAGTGTCTATTGTTTCAGTGCCCCACCACAGGGACAGCCTTCCACACACAGTCAGAACCTGCCTCGATAAGAGGGACTAATTTGTCATTTCCTTCAAAATACCATTTAAAACAAGCAGCACAATAATTAATAGGAAGGATTCCATAGTTGAGTATAGTACAAAAGTGTCATGAGAACTATATAAAAGTGGCCATTGCAGACCTCCTTCTGAAAATGATATTTGGCTGGCTGTTATGTTGACCTTCTGTCTTCAGTATTTTCTGTGTCATGGATGTGAAACAAGCTTGCAGATCAGTTAAACTGACTGTCGTTAGAATGAAAATTAAAAACAAACTGCCCCCTACAAGAGACAGAATTTATACCTAACTGCCCCACTGCCTGTGCCACTGTATTGACTCATTGCCTGTGCCACTGTATACAGCTACATGAAAAATCTATAGCATCTGACAGACTTCTGGATATGCTGGATTCCTGGTCCCCGCTGCATTCAGTGGTTCGATCCTCTGGCCTGTATCTCACTGCTGTGGTTTGTAGTGATGTAAGAGCTGGTAGGTCGGAAGAACCACATAATGCAACAGAGATCAGGAGTCCAACCCTTCCAGAGGTATGTTAGATTCTGTAGACTCTTTGGGTAGCTGTATCTTTGCAATACAGAACAGATCAGTGGAATAGGCCACAGAAGAGGTAAGTATAAACTCCCTTTTTTTGCAGGTGCCACTTTTTTTTTCCCAGCGATAGGGTCTCTTTCAAGTCAAAAGCTGTCATATGCATACTTACAGGTCAGTAAGTCACACTGCTGAAGCCGACGGGACAGATAAAAATCCAGGTAACATTATAGTTACATAGTAGGTAAGATTGAATTAAGACAATAGTTCATCCAGATCAACTTGTGAGTGTACGCGTGTCAGTGTTTTTAATCATTTCCCATATCCCTGTATGTTTTGTTCTTTAAGATGCACGTCCAAGGGGGCATGGCCTCACACAGCATGTGAGCGGATGTCTTTCCTAGCAGCTCCGAAATCCCTCTGAATAATCCTTTGCAATCCTTCTAGCCTGCCTCTCAAAAACGGCTAAAAACCTCTCAGCTCCCTCGGGGAAGACCCTGGGCTACTTTTCCAGGGATTCTGGTGGATGGGAAAGCGTAAAGGAAGGAAACAGCCCGCGGTCAGAATGAGCATCGCCACACGCTCCTGCCAAGATGGCCTCCGCACCACCGCGCCACTTTCATCTCTGGCATCCACCCCGGAGCTCTTTGCGGAGGACCTTGTGCCATCTCTGCCACCCTCTCCCAGGACCTCCGCCACACCGGCGCTGCCGGAACCTCCGCCACACCGGCACTGCCGGCCCCTGCGTCTCCTAGTGAGGATGACCTGGAGGACGGCCCGGAACCGGAGCCCACGCTGTTGGAGGTCCTTAAAGCAGAGTTCCACCCTTTTTTTATGTTTATTAAAAGTCAGCAGCTACAAAAAGTGTAGCTGCTGGCTTTTAATAAACATACACTTACCTGCTCCACTGTCCAGCGACGCGCCGCCAGGAGCTCCGCTCCTCTCCCCCCTCCTCCGCCGGCGCGTCCATTCACAGTGTGGGCACCCGGCCGTGACAGCTTTTGGCTTCACGGCCGGGCACTCACTGCGCATGCGCGAACGGCGTAGCGCTCTGTGAGTGGACAGGCGATCGCCTGGGACCTGTCACGTCCCAGGTGATCGCCTACAGGGAGGAGCCGCCACAAGGCGATATGACGTATCGCCTAGGCGGCTCCAGGGCTTAAGGAGGAAGTGGGTCAGGAAGTCCCACTCCTACTGAAGCCCCCACTCCCCCCCAAAAAAATTACATGCCAAATGTGGCATGTAAGGGGGTGAGGAGTGGAATAAAAAAAAGTAAACAAATTGGGTGGAACTCCGCTTTAAGATATTCAAGGTAAATCACTCTGACATTATGGGGAAGGTGGAGGAGCTCAAGCTAGACATTACAATAATGCGCCAGGATATGCATAAAGTGCGGGACCGGGTCTCCGAAACGGAGCGCCGCATCAGTGATCTGGAAGACACTGTGGGCCCGGTCCTTCCTGCTCTTAAAACCCAGTGCGCTAAAATTCGATCGTTGGAGGACAAGATGGACAATTTAGAGAACCGTTTACGCAGGAAAAACCTGCGCCTGGTGGGTCTGCCTGAGCGGGTTAAAGGTTCCGACCCGGTCGCTTTCCTGGAGAGCTGGTTTGCCTAGGAATTTGGGAAGGACTGCTTATCCCCCTGTTTTGTTCTGGAGCGGGCCCACCGGGTGCCTGGCAGACCGCTTCCTACAGGTGGCCCTCCCTGCACCATGATAATGCGCCTCCTTAACTACAGAGACCGGGATGCCATCCTGCGTGCGGCCCGCATAAAAGGGAGCCTGAACATCAACAATGCATCCGTGTCTCTCTTTCCTGATTACTCCCATGCTGTCCGTGCCTCGAGAGCCAAGTACCAGCATGTCAAACAAAAGTTGAGGGAGAAGACCATCCAATATTCCATGCTATTTCCTGCGACGCTGAGAGTTGTGCATCAAGGCCAGGTGCACTTTTTCCAAACCCCTGCAAATGCTTTGTCCTGGTTTGAGTCCCTGCACCAACCTGGTCGTATGTCTGACCGGGCACCTGATTTTTATTTTTTTTCCCTGTGTTCCAATTTTACTCCCACTTTATGGGATAGTACCTGGGGCAGGTACATTCAGTACATTCCTGTGTCAAGAGGATGCAGATCTCCACTGGATGACTATGCTGCTATAAGTTTGTTGAATTATTATTTATTTTTTTCTCTTTTACTGATCAATAATGCCCCATACACACGATCGTTTTTCATGCCGTTAAAAATGGCATTTTTAAAAATGGGCATTAAAACCGATCGTGTGTATGCTCCAGAGCATTTTAAACGACGTGAAAAACGGCCATTAAAAATTTCGAACATGCTCTATTTTTTAACGTCGTTTTTCATGTCGTTTTTTTTAACGACGTGAAAAACGATAGTGTGTATGCTTTTACGAGGTGAAAAAAAACGCGCATGCTCAGAATCAAGTATGAGACGGGAGCGCTCGTTCTGGTAAAACTAGCGTTCGTAATGGAGATAGCACATTTGTCACGCTGTAACGGACTGAAAAGCACAAGGCTGAAAAGCGCGAATCGTCGCTCAACAAACTTTACTAACATGAAGGGTGGCGCCATCCGAACGGAACTTCCCCTTTATAGTGCCGTCGTACGTGTTGTACGTCACTGCGCTTTGCTTGAACGTTTGTTAAAATGATCGTGTGTACGCAAGACAGGCTTGAGAGGAAACATGAAAAAAAAACGTCAAGAAAAACGTTGGTTTAAAAAATGGCATGAAAAAACGATTGTGTGTATGCCGCATTACTGGTCTGACTTAGTCCTCTGGCTTGTCTGTACAGGCCATGTTCCTAGTATGTACTTGCAGTTCGGGGTCAAAGCCAGCCCCTTGTTTTTGGGGTCTGGCAGGGGATAATGTTGGGCTGCTGCCTATACTATATGTGTATTGTATTGTTGTTGTTTTACTGTATGTTGGGATGAGTGATGTGTGTATGTGTGTGTGTGTGATTTCTGCCTCGCCTCCACCCCTACCTATACCTTGCCTAGATTAATGTTGATTCATATTTTGCTATTGCTTTTTTTCATTTTTAATACTTTACCATGTCTAAGGTCAGGTGCATCTCCTGGAATGTCCGGGGGTTAAACTCCAAATTTAAGAGGGCCTCTCTGTTTGTTTGATTTCCTTAAGGTGCACAATCCTCATTTATTGTGTTTACAGTAAAAACGCACCTTATGGGATCGAAGGTGCTGGCTTTGAAAAAATGCTGGGTTATGCATGGTTATCATTCTACCTACTCTAATTATGCGAGGGGTGTGTCCATTCTGGTACGGAAGGGCCTCCCCTTCTCCTGTGGCAGGGTGGTACTGGACCCTAAGGATCGTTTTATCTTTCTCCAATACACGGTGCATGCCACGCCACTATTGTTGGTGGTTGTATATGCTCCCCCCTGTCACGGCTGAAATTTTCAGATTTAAGTGTACAATTTTCCACTTTTCCATCGCTAGCTACTCTAAAAGTGGGGGACTTCAACTGGGTACTCGACCCTGACCGGGACCGCTTGAAGCCTTTCCAATATTACTCTAAATTGTTTGGTCAATGGTGTGCCTCTTTTGGTTATGTTGATCTCTGGAGACACTGCCATCCTGTGGACCGGGAATACACGTGCCAATCTCGTACATACCGTTCCCCCCTCCAGGCTGGACTATGCTTTGGGGACTCCTGACTTAATCCCCAGTATTCAGGCAGTATCTCACTTACCTCAGACGTTATCTGACCATTCAGCCCTAACTGTTGATGTGCTACTAGGCCATAGACCCTCCTTTCGGTTGTGGAGGCTCAGTCCCCTCTGGGTTGCCACCTATGAATTTCAAGAGCCGGTGCGGCAGGATATGTCCGACTATTGGGGGGACAATGCCGGATCCGCCTCCTTTGGCCCCACGTGGGATGCTTTCAAGGCATCGGTATGGGGGTCCTACATTTCCAACATTGCCCAGCAACGTAAGTCCTCTCAGGCTGCTCTTTTGGCCTTGGAGTCCTCCCTGGTGATGGCCAGGGCCCGATATACTGCGCTTCCCACCCCGGACTCCCATGGGGTCCTGGTGGGGGCGCATAGAGCTCTGGACCTCCATAGTGTGGAATTTACACGCAAACAGCAGCTGTATTTGTTGGCCAGGTTACATGAACACAGTGGTAAGAATGGAAAGATGCTGGCCTATCTGGCTCGCACGGACTACTTAGAGAGGACTATACCGCAAATTCAATTACCAGACGGTTCAGTCACATCAGACCCCCTGCTTATAAACCAAACGTTTAAGTCCTTTTATGAGAACCTTTACACCGCCCTGTCCCCCCGACCGAGCTTGAGATGCTGGGATTCTTGGAATCTCTTCAATTCCCTGTCCTGGAAGAATCACATAACCTGATCCTAGACAAGCCCTTGACAGTGGAGGAGGTCACTGAGGCCATTTGCTTGCTCCCCCCTAATGAAGCCCCTGGATTGGATGGTTTGCCCACAGAATGGTACAGAAACTATGTTGAAGAACTGTCTCAGAAACTACACTCTTTGTTTGGGCGTGCACTGCAGGAGGGTGAGCTCCCCTCCTCCATGTG
Source organism: Rana muscosa (assembly GCA_029206835.1). NCBI lineage: Eukaryota > Metazoa > Chordata > Amphibia > Anura > Ranidae > Rana > Rana muscosa. The sequence goes on from CM055125.1 coordinate 252,818,112, forward strand.
TGAAGCCCTGATCGTAGTGCTCCCTAAACTGGACAAAGATAAACTGTTGTGTGGGTCTTACCGTCCAATCTCACTACTGAATAGTGATGTTAAAGTGGTTGTAAACCCACATAACTTTTTTCTTCTTTCTAGCCCACCTGCAAGACAAAGCTATAATGAGCTAGTATGACTAGTATACTAGCTCATTATGTACCACTTACCTTAGATCGGGGCCCCCGAAGCCATCCGTGTCCCTCTCTCCAGCCGCAGCCATCGCTGCGGCGATAGCCGGAATGTTACTTCCGGGTATCGCCGCTCCAGCCAATCACAGCGCCGCTCCGGCGCTGTGATTGGCCGAAACGGCGAAGACGTCACTCCGCGCATGCGCGCGGTAGCCGTCAAATTTGGCTAAGCCCAAGCATTGCTGGGACTTAGCCGAATTTGTGAATGGGATTACCCCATGAATGCGCTGTTGTCTACGGTGCGCATGCGCCGTAGACACGGAGCAATGTAATTTTTAGCAAATATCTCCTAAACCGTGTAGGTGTAGGAGATATTTGTTGCACCTACAGGTAAGCCTTAATGTAGGCTTACCTGTAGGTGCAAGGTGCTGGCTAAGATTTTATCGCTGCAGCGATAGCCGGAATGTTACTTCCGGGTATCGCCGCTCCAGCCAATCACAGCGCCGCTCCGGCGCTGTGATTGGCCAAAACGGCGAAGACGTCACTCCGCGCATGCGCGCGGTAGCCGTCAAATTTGGCTAAGCCCAAGCATTGCTGGGACTTAGCCGAATTTGTGAATGGGATTACCCCATGAATGCGCTGTTGTCTACGGCGCGCATGCGCCGTAGACACGGAGCAATGTAATTTTTAGCAAATATCTCCTAAACCGTGTAGGTTTAGGAGATATTTGTTGCACCTACAGGTAAGCCTTAATCTAGGCTTACCTGTAGGTGCAAGGTGCTGGCTAAGATTTTAGCTCTACGATTACAAAAAGTAATTCTTCATCTTATTCACATGGACCAGACTGGGTTTATGCCTGGGAAGAGTACGTATGACAACATTCGCCGGCTATATCTGCACTTTCATAGGGCAGCCACTGGGGACAAAAGTGGCCTGGTGTTGCCCTTGGATGTGCTCAAGGCCTTCAATACTGTTAATTGGTCCTTCCTTTGGGAAACCATGCATCGTATGGGCTTCAGCTCTCAATTCATTCAGTGGGTTTGTTTACTCTATACCAACCCTAGGGCTAGGATAAGCACAAATAAGGATGTCTCTGATGTTTTTAATTTGCAGAGGAGAACCAGGCAGGGCTGCCCGCTCTCGCCGCTTCTGTTCGCTCTGGCCATAGAGCCTCTGGCGACAGTGGGTGGCATCTGTTATGGGGCCCTCTCTGAAAAGATTTCCCTTTATGCAGATGATGCCCTAATTTACCTGGACGGATCTGAGCAATCTTTTGTCTCCCTAATGGGTGTTGTGGAGGAGTTTGGGAAGGTCTCCGGGTTACGGGTGGGCTGGGACAAATCAGTTGCATTCCCTATAGGCCCTACACTTAACTATACTTACCTCTCTACATCTAAATTGTCCATCCGACATACGTTTAAATATTTGGGGATACACATTAATGCGGAATTGTCTTCCTATGAAGCTCTCCATGTTTCCCCAATTGTAACACATATGGAGATCAGGCTACGTACTTGGGCCTCTTTACCAACTAATCTGATTTGGTCACGTGAATATTTTTCAGATGATATACTTACCCAAATTTTTATATGTTTTTCGGGCATCCCCTATTTTTTTGTTTAAAAAACTTTTTAACAAAATCAATTCGCTCCTCTCCACCTTTCTTTGACGGGTCAAACCCACGGATTTCTAGGGCCTCTCTTCAGGCTGCTAAACTTGATGGAGGACTAGCCTGTCCTAATCTAAGACTGTATTTTATAGCATCTCAGCTAGGGTATGTTTATGACTGGTTCCTGGAGGCCCCCTCATCCTGCTCCACCGCTCTGTTGACTGCACTTGTAGGCTCTGGGGACTCACCTGTACCTAGAAGCTGCTCCCGTAGCTCCCCGATAGAAATCAGTTTGTTAGCTTGGCATGAGGGTTATGGGGTGCTCACGAATTCGGATGGGATGTCTCCAAAAAATCCCCTGTGGAAAAACCCCAACTTCTCTGAGCTCCTGGGTCACCCGGATTCTCTGTGGTGGTCCCAACTGGGGGTCACACACATCTCCCACATCTTTGTAAATGATATGTTTATTTCCTTTGAGGATCTAAAAGTACGGTGTGGGGTGGCGGACAAATTCCTGTATAGGTACCTACTATTACGCCATGCAGTTCGGGCACAATTTAGTGGTCTGACCCAGGAACTCACAGAATCACCTCTGGAGGTGCTCATGTCGTACCCAGATATTGAAAAACTGGTTACGACTATTTATTCCCGCCTGCAGTCGGTTGGGGTCAAACCCTTCCAGATTGCTCAGCGGAAATGGGAGTTGGAAATTCCGGGGGTGTCCGAGGAGGTATGGGAGGAGGCCTCGGAGGCCTGCTTCCTTGATCTTATCGGATCTAACGATCAGTATGTTCAATTTAAATGTATACACCAGCTACACTATACTCCTGCCAGGCTGGCCCGCATGGGTTTAAATTCTGATGCTTCTTGTTCTAGGTGTGGCTCCACTAAGGCTGGTTACATACATATGTTTTGGTCTTGTCCAGCTTTATCATCGTTTTGGAAGGACTTGTTTTTTTTCTTCAAGGACACCTTGAATCTACCCATTCCTCACACACCGGAGTTCGGGTTGTTGGGAGTGCTCAATGACTTTATACCTACAAACCATGCTCGAACTCTGATACGCACAATCTTATTTTATGCCAGGAAACTGGTGTTGTTGCAATGGAAAAGTGCCTCTGCTCCGAATATCCAAATGTTGTAACGTATGGTGAATAAGGTTATACCCATCTTTAAATGCATCTTGTGACAGCAGGAAGGTAAAGTCACCTGGTTGCATCCAGGGGGGTAGATATATTTCGCCCAGATTCAGGCTTTACGCCGACTTATACAACTAGGTGGAGAGTTGTATAAGCCCAGCTGAGGCTAGTGGGCTCATGGATGACTCATACCTCTAGGGAGAGTGTGGGGCGTCGTGCAGACAGGGAGTTGATGAGACCAGCTGAAGCTTGTCAGCTCATTTAGGCCTCTATAAAAACTCCCAGATTCATTAGGTGTTAGCTCATGCCTGGACCCAGACCTGTGTGGACTGTCTAGGGAGAGTGAACCCCTGTGCGGTGAGACAAAGCCTGTGTGGCTATTTGCTTGGACATTTAAAACCAGGGACTTAGGGACTAGGACAGCACTAGGCTGATCCCAGTTGTTAGTTAGGAACCCTGTATGTTTAGTCAGAGGTCAAGTTGACCAGGATTTATTTTATTTATGTTTCTTTTGCTTTGCTGTGTTTTGTCACTGTAAATAGAAAATAAACCGCACCTTTTTGATTTTGAAAACCACAACCTCCGTTTTCTGGGCCTGTTTTTGTGTGGGGAGCCCATCCCGGGGGTCACACACACCCGCTGCCGAGCAAACCCCCTCACAGTTGGTGGAGAACCAGTGGCAGTTTTTTTTTAAGCCAGCATGGAGGAGATACTGAAGCAGCTGGCTCTAGCAAATGCCAATCAACAGCAGACAAATGCAGGTTTGCAAAGGAGCCTTGCAGCTCATCAACAGAGCCTTGCAGCTCAACAACAGAACTTCGCAGCCCAGCAGCAAGCTCATCAACAGAGCCTTGCAGCCCAGCAGCAGACAAACGCAACTTTGCAACAGAGTCTGGAGGCTCAGCAACAAGCCCAGCAGCAATCTGAGGCCCGCTTCATAGACCTGTTGCAGAAGCAAGAGCAGAGACTACAACAACAGATGGAAGCAGTAATGCAGCAACGTCCGCAGACCAGTGAGGAAAGCCGTCCCACTAATACCGCGTCCTTTGGGGTGAGTCGTTTATTGACAAAAATGACTGGAGAGGATGATCCAGAGGTATTTTTGACCACATTTGAAAGGACCGCTGAAAGAGAAAAGTGGCCTGAGGAGCAGTGGGCTGGACTGGTGGCTCCTCTGTTAACTGGTGAATCGCAGAAAGCTTACTATGACCTAGAGCCTAACCAAGCAAAAGACTATGTGATGCTAAAAGCTGAAATTTTGGCAAGGCTGGGTGTCACCCAGGCTGTCCGGGCTCAGCGTGTGCATAACTGGACTTTCCAGCTTGGAAAACCCCCCAGGTCTCAAATGTATGATCTCATTCACCTGAGCAGAAAGTGGCTACAGCCAGAGACTTTGTCCGCACCAAAGATTGTGGAACGTGTTGTAATGGATCGGTTTTTGAGAGCTCTTCCTACTGCCATCCAAAAGTGGGTAAGCCATGGAGACACAGAGACGGCCGATGGTCTTGTGGATCGTGTGGAGAAATACTTGGCTACAGAGAACCTGACGGCCTCTTCCAGAGACACTCGGACTTTCCACCCTAAGACCAGACCATCCCCAGGGGCGGATAAGAGGATTCCAAGGGGTGAGGGTGGAGAGAGTGAGAGGGTGGGAGCTCTACCCCAAGTTTGGCGAGAACAGCCTGGGAAATCAGCGGCTCAAGAGGCGGCAAGAAGGATCGTTTGCTACCGCTGCCGGCAAGCGGGACATATTGCAGCCAATTGCCCGGTTGTGGAGGAACCCATGCAGTGTGACTTTCTGACGGGCAGACGTCAGTCGCTGTGTGCGACAGTCGCATGCACTGCCATTCGAGGAACTGAGAAACATTTATGCAAAATGTGTGTTAATGGTAGAAATGTTGTGGTATTGCTGGATTCAGGTAGCCTTGTGACCCTGATAAAGGCTGAGTTAGTTAAAACAGAGGTCTTTGGGAATAGCAAGGTAGCTGTTATTTGTGTGCATGGGGACACCCGAGAGTATCCAGTGACTACAGTGTGTTTCGAGACCCCCAAAGGTACCCTCTCTCATCCAGTGGGCTTAGTATCTCAGTTACCGCATGACGCCATTGTGGGAAGGGATTTTCCGAAGTTCTGGGAACTGTGGGATGATCCTGAGCCCCCCACTGGTGCCCCTATGTACCAGGAATGTGATAGCCAGAACTCCCCTGAGAGTGGTGAGGACTCCCTGGAATTTCCCTTATCAGTATTGGCAGGGGAGACTCAAGAAACTGGAGAGGAGCCCACCTCCTCAGACGAAAACCTACCGTCTGTGGAGTTTTCTGATCTTGAGGTTCACAGGGAAAACTTTGCCACAGAACAGTTGAAAGACCCCGCCCTAATAAAGGCACGGGAAAACGTAGTGAAAATAGATGGCGAGTTAGTGAACCCAGATAATACCTGCACTTACCCATACTTCAGCGTAGAGAAGGACCTACTGTATCGGGTGGCAAAAAGGGCAGAAGAAACCGTTGAGCAGCTTGTGGTGCCCAAACCTTACAGGAAGTTGGTGTTGGAGTTGGCCCATGGGCACATTCTTGGAGGTCATCTGGGGACAGAGAAAACCCGAGAGAGGGTATTACAGAGATTCTATTGGCCGGGGGTGATGAAGGACATAGAAAATTATTGTTCCTCCTGCCCTGTGTGTCAGAGGTCGGCCCCGATGCCACATTTCCGTAGCCCGCTGGTCCCTCTACCCATCATTGAGGTCCCGTTTGAGAGGATCGCCATGGATTTGGTAGGGCCTATAATCAAGTCCGCTAGGGGGCACCAGTACATATTAGTTATAATGGACTATGCCACCCGTTACCCAGAAGCGATCCCTCTCCGAAATACCTCGGCCAAAACCATAGCCAAAGAGCTATCTCTTGTGTTTAGCCGGGTGGGTATTTGTAAAGAACTGCTTACGGACCAAGGTACACCCTTTATGTCCCGGGTTATGAAGGAGCTGTGTAAATTGTTCAAAGTGACGCAATTACGTACATCTGTGTATCACCCCCAAACCGATGGGCTGGTTGAAAGATTCAACAAAACCCTAAAACAAATGTTGAAGAAAGTGGTGGATAGAGATGGAAAGGATTGGGACTGTCTACTTCCTTATCTGATGTTTGCTATTAGGGAGGTGCCCCAATCCTCTACGGGATTCTCCCCCTTTGAGTTACTGTATGGGAGACACCCAAGAGGGCTGTTGGATATTGCCAAGGAAACTTGGGAAAGTGAGAGTTCTCCCCACAGGAGTGTGATTGAGCATGTCGCCCTGATGCAAGACCGAATTGCACAGGTAATGCCCATCGTGAAGGAACATTTGGCCCAAGCGCAGTTAGCACAGCAGAGAGTGTACAACCGTGGAGCCAAGACCCGTACCTTTTCCCCGGGGGATAGGATACTGGTACTTGTCCCTACGGTTGAAAGTAAATTCCTTGCCAAATGGCAAGGCCCCTATGAGATAATGGAAAAAGTGAGCGAAGTGAATTACAAGGTCAGACAACCAGGAAGGCGAAAGCCCGAACAGATCTATCACGTTAATCTGTTGAAAGCCTGGAGGGATAGAGAGTCCCTAGTCGCAGACACTTGGTCACCAGCTCAAACTGGTTGCGTGATTCCTGAGGTTGGAATAGCAGCCACCTTGTCACAACCCCAACAACAGGAGGTTAAGGAGTTTGTGCTTCGCAACAAGGAGGTATTCTCTGAGCTGCCGGGACAAACATCTGGGGTAGAGCATGACATCATTACCCCGCCCGGTGAAAGGGTGAAGTTAAAACCCTATCGGATCCCAGAGGCCCGACGGGAGGCAATACGGGAGGAAGTACAGAAAATGCTGAACTTAGGGGTGATAGAGGAGTCCCAAAGTGATTGGTCTAGTCCCATTGTGTTGGTGCCTAAACCGGATGGGAGCTGGCGATTTTGTAACGATTTTCGTCAGTTGAACAAAGTTACAAAATTTGACACCTACCCCATGCCACGTATAGATGAGTTGATCGACCGGCTGGGAACAGCCCGATACATGACGACTCTTGACCTCACAAAAGGGTATTGGCAAATCCCCCTGGCCAAGTCGGCCAAAGAGAAAACCGCATTTGTAACCCCAGACGGGGCGTTCCAATATAAAAGAATGCCGTTCGGGTTACAGAATGCGCCGGCCACATTCCAGCGGAAAATGGACCAGATGCTGAGGCCCCATCGGAAGTATGCTGCGGCTTACCTGGATGACGTAATTGTCCATAGCACAGATTGGGCCTCACATCTGCCAAAAGTGCAAGCAGTCCTGGACTCTGTTCGGGAAGCGGGGTTTACGGCTAACCCCAAGAAGTGTACCATTGGGCAGGAGGAGGCCAAATATCTTGGGTACACCATTGGGAGGGGAGTAATAAAACCCCAACTCAACAAAGTCGAGGCCATCCAGAGTTGGCCACGTCCCAACAGCAAGAAGCAGGTACGAGCCTTTCTGGGAATCGCTGGGTATTATCGGCGATTCATTCCCCACTTTGCTTCTAAGGCTGTGCCCCTAACCAACCTGACGAAGGGGAAAGGGTCGGTCATGATTAAATGGACCCCCGAGGCTGAGGCAGCATTCCAATTCTTGAAACAAGCCTTATGTAGCCAGCCAGTGTTGTACTCACCCGACTTCTCTAAAGACTTTGTCGTACAAAGTGATGCGTCAGATGTGGGGTTAGGAGCAGTATTGTCCCAGGTCTGGAACGGGGAAGAGCACCCAGTCATTTACCTCAGCAGGAAGTTGAAGTCCCATGAGGTAAATTATGCCACCGTTGAAAAGGAGTGTTTAGCGGTGAAGTGGGCTCTAGATTCCCTTCGGTACTACCTGCTAGGTAGGCACTTTGACATGGTTACGGATCACGCTCCGTTAAAGTGGATGGCTCAAAACAAGGAAACAAATAGAAGAGTGAATAGGTGGTTCCTGGCCCTCCAGGAATTCAACTTCACAGTAAAGCATCGCCCTGGCGTTCAAATGGGGAATGTGGATGCTTTGTCTCGAGTACATGAATGCCTGATTGCTGGTGTTCCAACCCCGAGGTTAAAACAAGAGGGGGGGTATGTGACAGCAGGAAGGTAAAGTCACCTGGTTGCATCCAGGGGGGTAGATATATTTCGCCCAGATTCAGGCTTTACGCCGACTTATACAACTAGGTGGAGAGTTGTATAAGCCCAGCTGAGGCTAGTGGGCTCATGGATGACTCATACCTCTAGGGAGAGTGTGGGGCGTCGTGCAGACAGGGAGTTGATGAGACCAGCTGAAGCTTGTCAGCTCATTTAGGCCTCTATAAAAACTCCCAGATTCATTAGGTGTTAGCTCATGCCTGGACCCAGACCTGTGTGGACTGTCTAGGGAGAGTGAACCCCTGTGCGGTGAGACAAAGCCTGTGTGGCTATTTGCTTGGACATTTAAAACCAGGGACTTAGGGACTAGGACAGCACTAGGCTGATCCCAGTTGTTAGTTAGGAACCCTGTATGTTTAGTCAGAGGTCAAGTTGACCAGGATTTATTTTATTTATGTTTCTTTTGCTTTGCTGTGTTTTGTCACTGTAAATAGAAAATAAACCGCACCTTTTTGATTTTGAAAACCACAACCTCCGTTTGCTGGGCCTGTTTTTGTGTGGGGAGCCCATCCCGGGGGTCACACACACCCGCTGCCGAGCAAACCCCCTCACAATCTATAAGGGCAGGGCCTGTTCCAAAAGGTTTACCAAAATCTGGCAGCCCTGGCTTGATATTGCAGATTCCTTTTGGAAGGACACCCCGCTGTCCCAACCATAGTGGACTATGGTCATGAGTTGCCGGGGTCTCTCTGTGGGATGATGGGTGGTTGGTTACGGTGTGTCTTGGACTTGGGCGGGGGGTGGGAGGGTGGCGGGGCGAGTATGGCTGTGTGAATGCATGTGAGTATGAATGTGGGTACGTGTGAGTGTGATTGCAACTGTTGGCTAATTATGCTGATTAAGACACAAGGACAAAATGTGTGGCGCCATTGGTGATCCACTTGGATTACCCTGTCTCACTTTTTGTTATGGAGTTCCTCCGTTGAGGATCCGGGGTAAATAATGTTCTCAGGTTTACGTATAACTCTGTTGTGTTATTATTATTCTGCTATACTTTATACACGAGGTGTAAAGCCTCGTACACACGATCGGATATCCTATGGATTCTAATCCGATGGTTTTGTCCATCGGAAATCCGATGAAGCTGACTTCCATCAGTTTTGCCTACACACCATCAGTCAAAAAACCGACCGTTCCAAACGCGGTGACGTAAAACACTCCGATGAGCCGAGAAAAATGAAGTTCAATGCTTCTGAGCATGCGTCGACTTGATTCTGAGCATGCATGGGTTTTTTATCCGATGGACTTGCCCATAGACGATCGGAATTTTTTATCGGTTTTTGATCCATCGAGAAAAATTTAAAACATGTTCTATTTTTTAAAACCGATGGAAAAAAGACCGATGGGTCCCATACACGATCGGTTTGTCCGATGAAAAAACTCCATCGGACTGTTTTCATCTGTAAAACCGATCGTGTGTACAGGGCTTTACAGTTTATGTGCCTTCTTGAACGCTGTATTTGCAGAAAACAAATAAACAAAGTTAAAAAATAAAAAGATGCACGTCCAAGAGTCTCTTAAAAATATCAATACTCCCCGCTGACACCACAAATTGTGGAAGAGAGTTCCACATCCTTATTGCCCTGACAGTGAAAAAAAAAACCTGCGTAGTTTAAAGTGTAAGTTCACCTTTACAGAAAAATCTGTAAAGTGAACTTTCACAGGACCCCCTCCTCACCCCCCCCATTCCCACTCACCCCCCCCATTCCCACTCACCCGTTCTGAGCCCCGGTATAGCCGCCTCAGGGGCTTAGAAATCCCTGCAGCTTTCACTCTTCTTCTTCCCCACTGAGAGGATGGACTATGTGGGTTCTGAGACGGTGCAGACCAATTAGAATGCTCCTAAAGATCCCTCCTGAAGGGGTACGTTTAGGAGATTAAGCTCCGGGGATTTCTAAGCCCCGAAGCTGTGAGGCAGCTATACCGGGGCTCAGAGCAGGAGATCACTGCACTGCAGGTCCGCGAGGCTGGGAAGGGGGGGAGTGAGGGAGGGGTCCTGCGTAAGTTCACCTTACAGATTTTTCTGTAAAGGTGAACTTACCCTTTAAGGTTAAACCGCTTCTCATTCAATCTCTATGTGTGGCCCTTCTCTTACACTCCCTGAGACTGAATAGTTTTTTTCCTAAGCTGGGATCACCATTGAGGTATTTGTAAATCGCTATCATGTCCCCTCTCAAGCGTCTCTTCTCCAGAGAGAATAAATGTAGTGCTCGTAGTCCTTCCTCGTAATTGAGGTGTTTAAGTCCCCTTATAAATTTTGTTGCCCTTCTTTGGACTCTCTCCAGCTCCAGCACATCCCTTCTGAGGACTGGTGACCAGAACTGGATGGAATACCCCAGATGCGCCCTGACCAGAGTTTTATAAAGTGGCAGGATTATAGTTTTATCTCTGGAGTATTTCCCCTTTTTTTGCATGCTAAATTTCTGCAGTCCTTGGTAGCTGCTGCTTGACATTGCATGCTATTGCACAGTCTGTCATCTACTAGTGCCAGAGTGCTTTCTCCAGCCTTGATTCCCCCAGAGGTTCTCCTCCTAGTGATTAGTTTGCGTTTATGTTTTTAGCCCCCAAGTGCTTTACCCTACATTTCTCCACATTAAACCTCATTTGCCATGTAGTTGCCCACTCCATTATTTTGTTCAGGTCTTTCTGTAAACGTTCTATATCCTGATGTGAATTATTGCCCTGCTTATTTTCGTGTCGTCTGCAAAAACTGAGATTAAGCTATTTATCCCATCCTTTATACCATTTATGAATAAATTAAACAGAATTGGTCCCAAGACGGAGACTTGGGGTACCCCACTTACCAATTTAGATCAGTCTGAGTACATATTATTTATCAAAAGCATTTTGGCACCCCCCTGTAACCAGTTTTCTATCCATGAACAAACTTTATGGTCCATGCCTGCCGACCTAAGCTTACAGATTAAGCGTTTATGGGGAACTGTATCGAATGCTTTTGCAAAATCCAGATACACCACATCCAAAGGCTTCCCTCTAATTATATGGCAGCTCCCTTCCTCATAGAATGTTAGCAGATTGGTCTGGCAGGAACGACCCTTCATAAACCCATGCTGATTACTACTAATGATACTGTTTTCTTCTGCAAATTCCTGAATATAGTCCCTTATCATCCCCTCCAATTTACTTAATATTGATGTTAGGCTGACTGGCCTGTAGTTTCCAGTAGTGATGAGCCGAACACCCCCGGGTTCGGTTCGCACCAGAACCCGCGAACGGACCGAAAGTTCGAACGAACATTAGAACCCTATTAAATACAATGGATGCGAACGTTCGAATTCTAAAGTGCTAATTATAACAACTATTATGCATGTTATTGTCCTAAAAAGGGTTTGGGAACCCGGGTTCTGCACCAGGGGACATGTATCAATGCAAAAATAAGTTTTAAAAACGGTCGTTTTCCGGGAGCAGTCATTTTAATGATGCATAAAGTGAAAAAAAAAAAGTCAAATATTCCTTTAAATATCGTACCTGGGGGGTGTCTAAAGTATGCCTGTGAAGTGCCACGTGTTTCCCGTGTTTAGAACTGTCCCTGCACAAAATGACACTTCTAAAGGAAAAAAAAGCCATTTAAAACTGCTTGCGGCTTTAATGTAATGTCTGGTCCCGGTAATATGGATGAAAATCTTTAAGAAAAATGGCATAGCTACCCCATGACCCCCCCCCTACCCCAGCCCATTACCAGCCCCTTTGGGTCTTGTATGGATATTAAGGGGAACCCCGCACATAAAATAAAAAAGGCCCTATATACTCTGAACAGCCGTATACAGGCGGTGCATACAAGACAGGGACTGTAGGTTTGTTCTTATGTAGAATCTGTTTGTAATTTTGAACAGGTACATTGTTGAAGTGTAGCTCCAGACCAAAAATCTATTTTTAAACTTTTTGGAAAACATAGGTAAGGGTTATCACCCCTGTAACATTTGTTTTGCTGTCTGTGCCCCTGTTCAGAACATTTCACCTCACTTTCCGTCCTAATGACAACTGTTTTTGAAATGTGGTGTTTTTCTTGAAACAAGGATTGCTGATAAAGCATCAGTACAGAGGAGACACCTTTCTCCCATATTTATTCTTACAGGAGAGAATTTTCCTTCCTAGTGGTAGATTTCCTCTCACTTCCTGTTGTCTTCTTGCGTTTGCAAGTAGGAGTCGTTTGTAAGTTGGATGTTTGAAAGTAGGGACCTGCCGTATATACTCTGCAGAAATAGGCCCCTTAGTTGTTGGTGTTGGCACAACACTGTAAGCACTCACAGTTACTCTTGGTTGGTGCTGGAACGCCCTGCTGCCAACTATTATATCAGGAATTTTAATTACATATAATTGTTGAACAGTGGTAGTAAAAATTGGGCCTTTGATGGTGGTGCTGGTGCCACAACACTGTAAGCCCTGACAGTTACTCTTGGTGGGTGCAGCAATGGGCCCTGCTGTGAATTATTAGATCAAGAATTGTAATTACATGCCCCTGTTGAACAGGGGCTGAAAAATTGGGCCTTAGGCACTGGTGGCACAACACTGCAACCCTTCACAGATACTGTACTTGGAGCACAGCAATGAGCCCTGTTGCAAAGTATTGCTTCAAAAATTGTAATGACACGCCCCTGTTAAACAGGGGCTGAAAAATTGGGCCTTAGGCACTGGTGGCACAACACTGCAACTCCTCACAGATACTGTACTTGGAGCACAGCAATGAGCCCTGTTGCAAAGTATTGCTTCAAAAATTGTAATTACACGCCACTGTTAAACAGGGGCTGAAAAATTGGGCGTTAGGCACTGGTGGCGGCACCCATAAACAAAAATGATCTTCCAAGCTATCATCATCAATCGTACCATTGAGGACTCGGAGGAGGAGGATAGCCAGTCAACATAACAGCACAGGCACTCAGCATCAGCATCAGTCTTGAAGGGATGTGACATTTTAAAATCAATTAGTCTGTTATATCAGCATCAGGTGTGTGGTAGCTGGTGGTGATCCAAGACTGGTTCATCTTGATGAAAGTCAGTCGATCAACCGAGTCGGTGGACAGGCGCACCCTGTGATCCGTGACAAATCCTCCAGCAGCACTGAATGTGCGTTCCGAAAGAACGCTGGATGCAGGACAGGCCAGTAGCTCAATTGCATACTGTGCAAGCTCTGGCCAGTGATCCATCCTCAAGACCCAGTAAGCCAGAGGATTTTCGGTGGGGAAGGTGTCCAAGTCTGACCTTGCCCCTAGATATTCCTGCACCATGTTTATCAGACGCTGGCGATGGTTGCTGGAACCGATCATACTTTGGGGCTGCGGACTAAAGAATTGTCTGAACGCATCGGTCAGACGGCCACCTTCCCCACCGCTCCTTCTTTGACTGGCCGAAGCCTCAGCAACTCGTTGTCCAGGACCAGGAGTTTGCAACCTCCCAGTCTCTGGGAACGCGTTGCACAGACCTTTCTGCAAGGCCTCCCGGAGTTGTCTCATCCTCTGCTCCCTCTGCGACGGTAACATAAGGTCCGCAACCTTACCCTTGTACCGTGGATCAAGGAGAGTGGCCAGCCAGTAATGGTCCCTCTCCTTGATCCGAAGAATACGAGGATCCTTCCGCAGACTTTGCAGGATCAGGGAGGCCATGCAGCGTAGGTTTGCTGAGGCATTCGCTCCGGAGTCCTCTGGGTCACTAAGGACGACATGATCCGCAGCCACCTCCTCCCAGCCACGTACAAGTCCACTGGTTTCTTGGGACTGTAAATCATCCCTAAAAGACTGCTGCTGATGATGCTGAGTGCCAGCCTCCACCTCCATGCTGACACAATCCTCCTCCTCCTCCTCCTCCTCCTCCTCCTCTTCCTGTGCGATGGGTGGGACAGAAGGAACACTGTCTGGGTAAAGGGGGCCTTGAGAGGCAAGGAAGTCCTCCTCTTCCTGCCTCTGTTCTGCCTCAAGTGCCCTGTCCATTATTCCACGCAGCGTGTGCTCCAACAGGTGGACAAGAGGTACAGTGTCACTGATGCATGCACTGTCACTGCTCACCATCCTCGTGGCCTCCTCAAATGGTGCCAGGACAGTGCATGCATCCCTGATCATGCCCCACTGGCGTGGAGAAAAAAAACCAAGCTCCCCTGACCCTGTCCTGGTGCCGTAGTCGCACAGGTACTCATTGATGGCCCTCTGCTGCGTGTGCAGCCGCTGCAGCATGGCCAACGTTGAATTCCACCTGGTGGGCATGTCACATATAAGGCGGTTCTTGGGCAGGTTCAACTCCTTTTGCAGCTCAGCCAGGCGAGCACTGGCATTATAAGATCTGCGGAAATGCACACAGACTTTCCTGGCCTGCCTCAGGACATCCTGTAAGCCCGGGTACCTGCCCAAGAAGCGCTGCACCACCAGGTTAAGGACGTGAGCCACACAGGGCACATGGGTCAGTTGTCCCTGTCGGAGGGCGGAGAGGAGGTTGGTGCCATTGTCGCAAACCACCATTCCTGGCTTAAGCTGGCGTGGCGTCAACCACCTCTCGGCCTGGCCCTGCAGAGCAGACAGGACCTCTGCCCCAGTGTGGCTTCTGTCCCCCAAACACACCAGCGCAAGCACGGCATGGCATCTTTTTGCCTGCGTACTTGCGTAGCCCCGTGAACGGCTACGGAGCACCGCTGGTTCATAGGACAAACCACAGGAAGAGGCCATGGAGGAAGAAGAAGAGGAGGGGGTGGAGGAGAGAGGTGTGTCACAACCAGTAGTAGCATTTTGGAGGCGTGGCGGTGGGACAACCTCCAACACTACTGCACCTTGTCCTGAATCCTTCCCAGCTGCCAAAAGAGTGACCCAATGGGCCGTGAAAGAAAGGTAACGTCCCTGTCCATGCCTGCTGGACCATGAGTCAGCGGTAATATGCACCTTACCGCTGACCGCCCTGTCCAGCGAGGCCAAGACATTGCCTTCCACATGCCGGTAGAGAGCCGGAATAGCCTTCCGTGAGAAAAAGTGGCGTTTGGGAACCTGCCACTGAGGAACCGCACATTGCACAAACTCACGGAAGGGGGCCGAGTCTACCAACTGAAAAGGCAGCAGTTGAAGCGCTAGCAATTTAGCCAAGCTAGCATTCAACCGCTGGGCATGTGGATGGCTGGGAGTGAACTTCTTTCGACGGTCCAGCAGCTGGGGCAGGGAAATTTGCCTGCTAGAATCGGACGTCGGTGTACTGCTAGCAGAGTGGGCGCAAGTACTTGGCTGTGACACACCTAATTCTACACCTTCATTCCTCTCAGTGCATGTTTCAGAGAGGACTGAAGTTATAGTGGGGTTGGAGATCCCAGCTGATGCGGTGCAAGGAGAGGTCCGCTTTGTTCTTTGGTGTGGGTCTTTGAGGTAGGCTTGCCAACGAGCTGCATGGCAGGTCAACATATGTCTGGTCAGGCATGTGGTACCCAAGCGGCTGATGTTTTGGCCACGCGATATACGCTTGAGACATATGTTGCAAACAGCAGCTGTGCGATCTGATGCACTAGCCTCAAAAAAGGCCCACACCAAAGAACTTTTTGAATGACGGGCAGAGGCAGCGCCCTGCACAGGCGGAGCTCTGCGGTGTGATTCCGTCGGTGTACTGCCCTTACGCTGGCCACCAAAGGGCATCCTGCCTCGTTGGAGATGTGCCTCCTCCTCCTCCTCCTCCTCTCTCCTATTAGGCACCCACGTGGAGTCATTGACCTCATCATCCCCTCCCTCCTCATCACTGGAGCCAATCTGGCAGTATGCTGCAGCTGCTGGAACATGACTGCCAGATTGGTGTCCTTCTTGAGCATCCCCTCTGTCTGCTCTCACGCTACTGCCTTCCTCTAGCTGGGTTTCATCATCAGACCCTTCGAAACGCTGGGCATCCTCCTGGAGCATGTACCCAACACTGTGCTGAAACAGTTCGGGGGACTCCTCAGGAGGAGGACATGGTGGGTCTAGGGAAGGAGTGACTGATGATTTGTCTGACATTGATACCAGGGAAGACGACGCTTTGGCAGCTGCTTTTCCAGTACCCTGAGCCTGGGTGAGAGAGGATGAGGAGGAGGAGGAGGGCTTGGTCATCCACTCTACCAAGTCTTCGGCATGATGTGGCTCAACATGTCCAGCTGCCGAAAAGAAGGACAAGCGTGTCCCATGGCCATGTGCTGATGACAATGCACCGCGTCCACGACCAGCACTGTTGCCCCCAGACACAGAGCCTGCTTGCCCTCTTTTATTGCCTCCTGACTGTCTGCCTCTCCTTGTTTGCCTTCCAGACATTCTAATAGATGGCCTGCAGGGAGATGGGAAAAAAGCAATAAGGGCTACCTTCAGGTGTCCTTCTCTGTCCCTTGAAACAAGGACTTTCACAGTGAAAGAAACTGACACTGTCCCTACCTAGAGTTTTCTGTCCCTAGAATAAATGTTTTTTTTAATCACAATATAGCACAAGGACAATTCACTCAATGTCTCTCCAGGTCCCTGGAAACAAGGACTTGCAGAGTGAAAGAAACTGACACTGTCCCTACCTAGAGTTTTCTGTCCCTAGAATAAATGTTTTTTTTAAGCACAATATAGCACAAGGAAAATTAACTCACTGTCCTTACAGGTCCCTGGAAACAAGGACTTGCAGAGTGAAAGAAACTGACACTGTCCCTACCTAGAGTTTTCTGTCCCTAGAATAAATGTTTTTTTGTAAGCACAATATAGCACAAGGACAATTAACTCACTGTCCTTACAGGTCCCTGGAAACAAGGACTTGCAGAGTGAAAGAAACTGACACTGTCCCTACCTAGAGTTTTCTGTCCCTAGAATAAATGTTTTTTTTAAGCACAATATAGCACAAGGAAAATTAACTCACTGTCCTTACAGGTCCCTGGAAACAAGGACTTGCAGAGTGAAAGAAACTGACACTGTCCCTACCTAGAGTTTTCTGTCCCTAGAATAAATGTTTTTTTTAAGCACAATATAGCACAAGGACAATTAACTCACTGTCCTTACAGGTCCCTGGAAACAAGGACTTGCAGAGTGAAAGAAAAAAAACACTCTCCCTACCTACAGTTTTCTGTCCCTAGAAAAAATGTTTTTTTAATCACAATATAGCACAAGGAAAATTAACTCACTGTCCTTACAGGTCCCTGGAAACAAGGACTTGCAGAGTGAAAGAAAAAAAACACTCTCCCTACCTACAGTTTTCTGTCCCTAGAAAAAATGTTTTTTTTAATCACAATATAGCACAAGGAAAATTAACTCACTGTCCTTACAGGTCCCTGGAAACAAGGACTTGCAGAGTGAAAGAAACTGACACTGTCCCTACCTAGAGTTTTCTGTCCCTAGAATAAATGTTTTTTTTAAGCACAATATAGCACAAGGAAAATTAACTCACTGTCCTTACAGGTCCCTGGAAACAAGGACTTGCAGAGTGAAAGAAACTGACACTGTCCCTACCTAGAGTTTTCTGTCCCTAGAATAAATGTTTTTTTTAAGCACAATATAGCACAAGGACAATTAACTCGCTGTCCTTACAGGTCCCTGGAAACAAGGACTTGCAGAGTGAAAAAAAAAAAACACTCTCCCTACCTAGAGTTTTCTGTCCCTAGAAAAAATGTTTTTTTTAAGCACAATATAGCACAAGGACAATTAACTCACTGTCCTTACAGGTCCCTGGAAACAAGGACTTGCAGAGTGAAAGAAAAAAAACACTCTCCCTACCTACAGTTTTCTGTCCCTAGAAAAAATGTTTTTTTTAATCACAATATAGCACAAGGAAAATTAACTCACTGTCCTTACAGGTCCCTGGAAACAAGGACTTGCAGAGTGAAAGAAAAAAAACACTCTCCCTACCTACAGTTTTCTGTCCCTAGAAAAAATGTTTTTTTTAATCACAATATAGCACAAGGAAAATTAACTCACTGTCCTTACAGGTCCCTGGAAACAAGGACTTGCAGAGTGAAAGAAACTGACACTGTCCCTACCTAGAGTTTTCTGTCCCTAGAATAAATGTTTTTTTTAAGCACAATATAGCACAAGGAAAATTAACTCACTGTCCTTACAGGTCCCTGGAAACAAGGACTTGCAGAGTGAAAGAAACTGACACTGTCCCTACCTAGAGTTTTCTGTCCCTAGAATAAATGTTTTTTTTAAGCACAATATAGCACAAGGACAATTAACTCACTGTCCTTACAGGTCCCTGGAAACAAGGACTTGCAGAGTGAAAGAAAAAAAACACTCTCCCTACCTACAGTTTTCTGTCCCTAGAAAAAATGTTTTTTTTAATCACAATATAGCACAAGGAAAATTAACTCACTGTCCTTACAGGTCCCTGGAAACAAGGACTTGCAGAGTGAAAGAAAAAAAACACTCTCCCTACCTACAGTTTTCTGTCCCTAGAAAAAATGTTTTTTTTAATCACAATATAGCACAAGGAAAATTAACTCACTGTCCTTACAGGTCCCTGGAAACAAGGACTTGCAGAGTGAAAGAAACTGACACTGTCCCTACCTAGAGTTTTCTGTCCCTAGAATAAATGTTTTTTTTAATCACAATATAGCACAAGGAAAATTAACTCACTGTCCTTACAGGTCCCTGGAAACAAGGACTTGCAGAGTGAAAGAAACTGACACTGTCCCTACCTAGAGTTTTCTGTCCCTAGAATAAATGTTTTTTTTAATCACAATATAGCACAAGGACAATTAACTCACTGTCCTTACAGGTCCCTGGAAACAAGGACTTGCAGAGTGAAAAAAAAAAAACACTCTCCCTACCTAGAGTTTTCTGTCCCTAGAAAAAATGTTTTTTTTAAGCACAATATAGCACAAGGACAATTAACTCACTGTCCTTACAGGTCCCTGGAAACAAGGACTTGCAGAGTGAAAGAAAAAAAACACTCTCCCTACCTACAGTTTTCTGTCCCTAGAAAAAATGTTTTTTTTAATCACAATATAGCACAAGGAAAATTAACTCACTGTCCTTACAGGTCCCTGGAAACAAGGACTTGCAGAGTGAAAGAAAAAAAACACTCTCCCTACCTACAGTTTTCTGTCCCTAGAAAAAATGTTTTTTTTAATCACAATATAGCACAAGGAAAATTAACTCACTGTCCTTACAGGTCCCTGGAAACAAGGACTTGCAGAGTGAAAGAAACTGACACTGTCCCTACCTAGAGTTTTCTGTCCCTAGAATAAATGTTTTTTTTAAGCACAATATAGCACAAGGAAAATTAACTCACTGTCCTTACAGGTCCCTGGAAACAAGGACTTGCAGAGTGAAAGAAACTGACACTGTCCCTACCTAGAGTTTTCTGTCCCTAGAATAAATGTTTTTTTTAAGCACAATATAGCACAAGGACAATTAACTCACTGTCCTTACAGGTCCCTGGAAACAAGGACTTGCAGAGTGAAAAAAAAAAAACACTCTCCCTACCTAGAGTTTTCTGTCCCTAGAAAAAATGTTTTTTTTAAGCACAATATAGCACAAGGACAATTAACTCACTGTCCTTACAGGTCCCTGGAAACAAGGACTTGCAGAGTGAAAGAAAAAAAACACTCTCCCTACCTACAGTTTTCTGTCCCTAGAAAAAATGTTTTTTTTAATCACAATATAGCACAAGGAAAATTAACTCACTGTCCTTACAGGTCCCTGGAAACAAGGACTTGCAGAGTGAAAGAAAAAAAACACTCTCCCTACCTACAGTTTTCTGTCCCTAGAAAAAATGTTTTTTTTAATCACAATATAGCACAAGGAAAATTAACTCACTGTCCTTACAGGTCCCTGGAAACAAGGACTTGCAGAGTGAAAGAAACTGACACTGTCCCTACCTAGAGTTTTCTATCCCTAGAATAAATGTTTTTTTTAAGCACAATATAGCACAAGGAAAATTAACTCACTGTCCTTACAGGTCCCTGGAAACAAGGACTTGCAGAGTGAAAGAAACTGACACTGTCCCTACCTAGAGTTTTCTGTCCCTAGAATAAATGTTTTTTTTAAGCACAATATAGCACAAGGAAAATTAACTCACTGTCCTTACAGGTCCCTGGAAACAAGGACTTGCAGAGTGAAAGAAACTGACACTGTCCCTACCTAGAGTTTTCTGTCCCTAGAATAAATGTTTTTTTTAAGCACAATATAGCACAAGGACAATTAACTCACTGTCCTTACAGGTCCCTGGAAACAAGGACTTGCAGAGTGAAAGAAAAAAAACACTCTCCCTACCTACAGTTTTCTGTCCCTAGAAAAAATGTTTTTTTTAAGCACAATATAGCACAAGGAAAATTAACTCACTGTCCTTACAGGTCCCTGGAAACAAGGACTTGCAGAGTGAAAGAAAAAAAACACTCTCCCTACCTACAGTTTTCTGTCCCTAGAAACAATGTTTTTTTTAATCACAATATAGCACAAGGAAAATTAACTCACTGTCCTTACAGGTCCCTGGAAACAAGGACTTGCAGAGTGAAAGAAACTGACACTGTCCCTACCTAGAGTTTTCTGTCCCTAGAATAAATGTTTTTTTTAATCACAATATAGCACAAGGACAATTAACTCACTGTCCTTACAGGTCCCTGGAAACAAGGACTTGCAGAGTGAAAGAAAAAAAACACTCTCCCTACCTACAGTTTTCTGTCCCTAGAATAAATGTTTTTTTTAATCACAATATAGCACAAGGACAATTAACTCACTGTCCTTACAGGTCCCTGGAAACAAGGACTTGCAGAGTGAAAGAAACTGACACTGTCCCTACCTAGAGTTTTCTGTCCCTAGAATAAATGTTTTTTTTAAGCACAATATAGCACAAGGACAATTAACTCACTGTCCTTACAGGTCCCTGGAAACAAGGACTTGCAGAGTGAAAGAAACTGACACTGTCCCTACCTAGAGTTTTCTGTCCCTAGAATAAATGTTTTTTTTAAGCACACTATAGCAGAAGCACAAAACACACTGACACTCTCCCTACCTATCCTTCTCTTTCCCTAAACTAAAGGAATCCAGGTTAAGCAAGAAAGAAATAACAGTCACTGTCCCTGCCTATGCTGCTCTATCCCTGCTCCGGAACACACTACACTAGGCCGCCGTGCTGGCGGCCTTTTATAGTGTGGGGCGTGTACTAAACACCCTCAGCAATAATTGGCCACAGGCATCCTGCCTGTGGCCAATCATTGCTCTCCTCGCTGCCGGCGCTGTGATTGGCCAAGCATGCGGGGTCACAGTGCATGCTTGGCCAATCACAGCGCCTGGATGACACTGCGATGGCGTAGTGCATTGTGGGCCGTTCGCGTCACTCGAATTTGGCGCGAACGGCCCAAATCGTTCGATCTTCGTCGAACGATCGAACAGCCAATGTTCGAGTCGAACGTATGTTCGACTCGAACACGAAGCTCATCCCTAGTTTCCAGGAATATGTCTCTGCCCTTTTTTTAATATTGGTACCGCATTGTCTTTTCTCCAATCAGGTGGTGCAGTTCCGTCAGTATGCTGTCCACAAAGATTAGGAATAGCGGTCTGGCAATAACCTGACTGAGTTCTTTGAGGACTCTCGGGTGTAAGCCATCTGGTCCTGGTGATTTAAGCTTATCTAGCCTTTTCTTGACTCTGGCATCTGTTAGCCACGAGGGTACGTCCCGTGATGTGTTACTAACAATCCTGTCATGGTCGGTATATCCCTCTTTTTCCTGTGTAAAAACTGAGGAGAAGAAAGCATTTAGTATAGTTGCCTTCTCTGTGTCATCTATAACCACCCTCCCAGCATCGTCTTTTATGTGGGCAATGTGCTCTGATCTTGCTTTTTTACTGTTAACCTCTTCAGCCCCGGAAGAATTTACCCCCTTCCTGACCAGAGCACTTTTTGCGATACGGCACTGCGTTGCTTTAACTGACAATTGCGCAGTCGTGCGACGTTGCACCCAAACAAAATTTACGTCCTTTTTTTCCCCACAAATAGAGCTTTCTTTTGGTGGTATATTTGATCACCTCTGCGGTTTTTATTTTTTGCTCTATAAACAAAAAAAGAGAGACAATTTTGAAAAAAAAAGCAATATTTTTGACTTTTTGCTATAAACAATATATCCCCAAAAAATATATATATAAAAAAAAAATGTTTTTCTCAGTTTGGGCTGATATGTATTCTTCTACATATTTTTGGTCAAAACAAATTGCAATAAGTGTATATTGATTGGTTTGCGCAAAAGTTATAGCGTCTACCAAATAGGGGATAGATTTACGGCATTTTTATTAATACTTTTTTTTACTATTAATGGCGGCGATCTGCGATTTTTATCGTGACTGCGACATTATGGCGGACAAATCAGACACTTTTGACACTATTTTGCGACCATTGTCATTTATACAGCCATCAGTGCTATAGAAATGCACTGATTACTGTGTAAATGACAAAGTTGCTCCTTTCTATGGCCCTTAAATAATTTTTAAAATACAGACACACCCCTCCCCTTTTTTTTTAAGAAGTGGATTTTAGCAATGGCAGCACCTACAGTATGTTTCTCTCATCACAGGTTTTCTTTTAATTTTGTTATATTGATCTACACATTATCAGTAAATGAGGGCTCATATTGGAGGAAAAAAATTTAGTGATTTGGACAGCTGAAAGTTGTGAGCGACCATTGATACTCAATGTAGATACAATCAAATGATCCCTGGGCTATTTATTAGACTAATAATACCATAAAATTATGAGGGTAATAGTAATATTTGGGTAGTACAGTAAAACCTTGGATTGCAAGCATAATATGTTCCAGAAACATGCTTGTAATCCAAAGCGCATTCATATTGCTACACTTAGAGGCACCTCTCTTCTCTTTTATACTCAGTTGTGACTTGACACTACTTGTATCTTAAGACATCGCTTGTTTTTCAAGTCAAATTTTTTTAGATTGTCTTGCAAAATGCTCTCAAACCAAGTTACTCTCAAACCAAGGTTTTACTGTATATGGAACCAACATTGAATGTAAAGAAAGTTTTAGAAATCTTTCAGTATGCTGGAAAATCTTTTATAAATGTTCATTCAACTGTTGCAATTTTGACGTGCTATATGTAGCATTGTATGGCATGGCAGTAAGTTGATGAAATATCTGTAGCTTTGCACTTCATAGATGTGTGGATTTGTAAGGCTATACACCAAACCATAGGTATGTGTAATGATGAATATAGTGTTAGTTGTAGATGACTGCTTCTGCTCAAAATCCCCTGTGCTGTGTCTCATTCTTAGCCATCAGACACTGCCCTGATTAGCTATCCTCCAGTGCTATGAAGGGTAACAGCCATGGCTGCTAATAAGAAAACTTGCACTGTTCACAGAGAGATCCTGCCTCACCTGACATTCCTAGTCCTACTACATTCCCATGATGCATTGAGTTTTATGAATGGAGGAGTTTATGGATAGTGGAGGAGGTAATAGGGGGTTGGCAAGCGGTGCAGCTTTCCTGATTTGGAGCCGCTGCTGTTAACTAACCTTCACAGTATTGGAAGACAATCTGCTCAGGCCAGTATCTTTCAGTTGTGAGGAGGGCACAGCAGAGAGAATTTTCAGCAGAAGCAGCCATCTGCAAGTCCTCTGATACGCACCATTACATGTACCTTACTGTGTATGGCGCTATATTTCAAAATAAACCTTTTTACTAAACGTCAGCGTTAAGAAGACTTTAAGATCCAAGTCTACCATGTTCCACAACCAAGGCTATCAAGAAAATGTGAAATTATTTGAGAAAAACCTCTTGTGCTCCTCTCACTTTGTATAAGAGCAGTGTCAAAGATATATAATAGCATCTATGTGAGTATTTACTTAGTGAAGAACATTTTCTATGCCAGTTGGATTGTTGACATGTATCCTTCCGGCCTGGCTTTAGTTCCCACAAGGAATAATACTTTGATGGGGTGCATGAGTTACAAGTGGCTGTTTTCCTGTCTGAAGCCCTGTACACACGATCGGTTTTACCGATGAAAACAGTCCGATGGACTTTTTTCATCGGACAAACCGATTGTGTATGGGACCCATCGGTCTTTTTCCCATCGATTTTAAAAAATAGAACATGTTTTAAATTTTTCAGATGGATCAAAAACCGATAGCAAATTCCGATCGTCTATGGGCAAGTCCATCGGATAAAAAACCCACGCATGCTCAGAATCAAGTTGACGCATGCTCAGGAGCATTGAACTTCATTTTTCTCGGCTCATCGGAGTGTTTTACGTCACCGCGTTTGGAACGGTCGGTTTTTTGACTGATGGTGTGTAGGCAAGACTGATGGAAGTCAGCTTCATCGGATTTCCGATGGACAAAAGAATCGGATTAGAATCCATAGGATATCCGATCGTGTGTACGAGGCTATAAGCCAAAACTTACTGGTTTAATAAATGGTTTTCACTGTGGTAGGGGTGCTAGAGTGCAAGCTCCTTTGGAGACTAGAAATTATGTGTAGGATTAGTGTATTTAGTGCACTGCAGAATTTAACACTAGAATAAATAATATAAATATAATTTGAAGTGGACAGGAATATTTGTACGTTTTTCTTTTTTTTTTGTAGTGTGCCATGGTGTTTGGCGCTGGTGTTTATTTTTATTTTTTTAGAGGTGGTAGAGCAAAGGCCACATCCACACCAATGTCAGTGCCAGAAAAGGCAGCTGTCTTCTCTTATTTAATAGGAGAGTGTGTGTCGTATATATGAGCGGGAGAGAGGGGGCCAGTATGAATTGGCCTCAGCCTCGCGTGAGCTGGAGCATGATTAGGATCTCCTAAGCTCTCAGCTGCGCTCTGTTGCTGGTAGCTGGGGCTCGGGAGATGGTATCCATAGCAACCGCTGCCACTCACTCCCCATCTCGGATGCAAATTAGTTACAATTTTATTAGTGTGTAGAATTTCAAGAGACTGTAGTATGTCTCCGTTGGAAACTGACTTTCAAAATTCATTGCAGAAACACATATTACTAGAACCATTTACAAATGACTTGTAGGATAAAGACTGCTATTGGTAGTAAGAACCAATGTGATTTTCTTAGTAAAGTTTAAATAGGTACTGTGCTATATAGACTAGGAAAGGCTTCAAAGCTGTCTCACAATTCCCATGGGAAGTCTCCCTGACCTTTAGAAATTTGCTTTATTGCTTGTTCAAGTTTGTTAGAAAAATTAGATTGTGAGCCACCTATGTCAACAATTATTCTACTTTTAGTGCACTCCAAAATATTACACAAACTATTGTTAAAAATCAAACATGTATTGAATTTACAGTGCTATTGTTTATGTGAAATAGGTCTTTGCTAACTGTTATATATCGCATTGCTTAATGAATCCAATGAGCGATGTTAATTCACATAAAATGCAATTACAGTATGCAACAATTAGGTTCTATTTCATTTAAGAGAGGTACAAACTGTTTATATCAAGATAACATAGACAGCAAGTTGAAGAACATTTTAACAAAAATCATACAATAGCTTAGATACCGTTCTGCCCGGAGGAGTGTGTGTATTTTTATCTCCCATATGTCACTTTTTTGACAAGGCAGTGTCAATTCTCAGTCCACATAAAGCCTAGGACTTACATATAATATGGGTGTGGTTTTGGTGATTTGAGTGGTGTCTTGTGGAAGAGGTCAGGTTTAAAGTAGCACTTTCGGCAAAACTTTTATTTTCATTTTGGAGATTTCTCTTAATTTCCTGTCCAATAGCCAAACAGAAAGTGAGAGGAAATCCCTGGAAATTAGGGGAATTCCTTAGGGACCCCCAGGTCACCAGAACTGGTGTTCCCGTTTGAAGATTTCCCGCTATTACTTTTCTGGGGACAACCCAAATTTAGGGATTTTCTTTTACTTTCACTTTCAATGATAATGGTAAACAAGACACATTCAGAAAGAGAATCTCCTTAACCACTTGTCCCCCGCCCACTGTCAATTGACGGCGGGCGGAGGATACTCTCGTTCTGGGAGGACGTCATATGACGTCCTCCCTTTAAAACGAGCTAGGAGGCGCGAGCGCGCCCGCCGCGTTCACAAGGCCCCGGTGCGCGTGCCCGGCGGCCGCGATTGCCGCCGGGCACCCGCGATTGCCCGGGAAACGAGCAGGAAAGTGGATTTTTGTGTGTAAACACAGAGATCCACGTCCTGTGAGGCAGAGGGGACCGATGGTGTGTCCCTTGTACATAGGGACAACCATCGGTCACCTCCCCCAGTCAGTCCCCTCCCCCCACAGTAAGAACACTTTGAGGGAACATATTTAACCCCTTCCCGCCCCCTAGTGGTTAACCCCTTCCCTGCCAATTACATTTATACAGTAATCAATGCATTTTTATAGCAGGGATCGCTGTATAAATGTGAATGGTCCCAAAAATGTGTCAAAAGTGTCCGATGTGTCCGCCGCAATATCGCAGTCACAATAAAAAATCGCAGATCGCCGCCATTACTAATAAAAAAATTAAAAAATAAAAATGCTATAAATCTATCCCCTATTTTTTACACGCTATAACTTTTGCGCAAACCAATCAATACGCGCTTATTGCGATTTTTTTTTTTACCAAAAATATGTAGAAGAATACGTATCGGCCTAAACTGAGGAAAATGTTATTTAAAAAAAAAATGGGTATTTATTATAGCAAAAAGTAAAAAATAGTGTTTTTTTTCCAAACTGGACGCTCTTCTTTTTTTTATAGCGCAAAAAATAAAAACCGCAGAGGTGATCAAATACCACCAAAAGAAAGCTCTATTTGTGGGGAAAAAAGGACACAAATTTCGTTTGGGAGCCACGTCGCACGACCGCGCAATTGTCATTCAAAGTGTGACAGCGCTGAAAGCTGAAAAATGGCTTGGGCAGGAAGGGGGTTTTCGTGCGCAGTAGAGAAGTGGTTAAAGGGGGCACAGGCAGCAAATAAAACCTAATGGGTGTTCTAATACTTCTCCATTCTATCCAAAACGGATTTTTTTTTTTTTTTATGTTGTTCTGAATTAAGATTTCAGAGTGTTAGTTCTAAATGTATGAAAAATATTGCCGCTTATTATAACCCGCATCCAGTTCGCACATATGTGAACCCAGCCTTATGGTTGATCTAGGCAAGTAGATCCACTGTTATTGAAGTTACCTGGATGAAAGTTTATATTGTGAACTTCTTTTAAGGGGAACTATATTGAGAGTATACCTTTCGAATGTCATATGCCAAGCCTCTAAGGTGACTGATCTACTGATCTTTTACCCCTATAAGTATGGGATTTGTTATGTGAAATAGTCAGTGCAAGGACAAGGTCCTAAAGTTTAGAATTTAAGGGGAAAGGGCCAAACTGCACCCCTCCCTCCTTCCCCATAAACTGCAAACTGCTTCAAAAGCATCAACTACAGGTCCTGCCCTTTTTGTGCCCCACTCCTGCTGAAGCGCGCATGGCAGCTACATCTTACATCTACCCCTCAGCCTGGCCTTGGATGTTAAAGTCTTTTTACACAGGAAGTTGGTAACTCACTAGACAGCAATTTTTTTTGCAACAAAAGGATACTGTAATTAAAAAAGAATGGATGCTGCCATTAATTAACTCTCCTTTGAGAATACTAGGTCCCTGGCTGTTATTCTGTTACTTTGACTTCAATGCTGTGTGAGTCGCTGACCCAAAACTCTTTAGGTATCCAGCATTTAAGGCCCCTTTCACACTGAGGCGTTGAAAAAACGGTAAAAAAAATGATGATTTTTTTTACCGCGATTTTACCGTGATTTTACCGCGTTTTTACCGCGTTCGCGGTAAAAAAAGCGCTAACGCATATGCGTTTTTACCGCGTTTTTGCAGTGAAAAGGATTATTTGGTATCCCACAATCCTCCACTCTAGTGCGGTCATGTGACCTTCCCACAGCTTCTGGGTGTTTTTTACTGCGTTTTTACCGCGTTTTTACAGCGGTACTCATTCATTTCAATGGGGATAGGCGTTTTTACAGCGCTATTTTATGCGCCCCAAAGATGCTCCAAAGAAGCTGTTTGCAGGATTTTTTCCAACGCACAGCCAGCAAAACGCCTCAGTGTGAAAGCCCTCAGGGCTTTCACATTGAGAATTATGGGGCAGGATTATTTCAGGCATTTTTACAGCGCTGTTTTTACCGCGAAAACGCGGTAAAAACGCCTCAGTGTGAAAGGGGCCTAAGTGCAAGACCTCCAGTTCATCCAAAAATATTACTGTTATATATATATTATATTAGTGTATGCAGCAATAATGTTCCTATGCGAGACTTCCTGTATTTACTGCCCAAATCTTTTATAAATAAATATTTATATATAATACATTTTTATAAATTATACGTTGAACAGAGAAAGCTAGATCCCTTTGTAATGCATGCTGGGTGCTTGTAACTAGTGATGAGCCAAACACCCCCAGGTTCGGTTTGCACCAGAACATGTGAACGGACCGAAAGTTTGCGCGAACTTTCGAACCCCGTTAAAGTCTATGGGACTCAAACGTGAGAAATCAAAAGTGCGAATTTTAAAGGCTAATATGCAGGTTATTGTCCTAAAAAGGGTTTGGGGACCCGGGTCCTGCCCCAGGGTACATGTATCAATGCAAAAAAAAGTTTTAAAAACTAAAGTTTTTTCGGGAGCAGTGATTTTAATGATGCTTAAAGTGAAATATTCCTTTAAATATTGTACCTGGGGGGTGTCTATAGTATGCCTGTGAAGTGGTGCATGTTTCCCGTGTTTAGAACAGTCCCTGCACAAAATGAAAATTCTAAAGGAATAAAAGTAATTTAAAACTGCTTGCGGCTTTAATGTAATGTCTGGTCCCGGCAATATGGATGAAAATCATTGAGAAAAACGGCATGGGTACACCCCCCCCCCCCCAGCCCATTACCAGCCCCTTTGTGTCTTGTATGGATACTAAGGGGAACCCCGCACCCAAATTAAAAAAAGGAAAGGCGTGGGGCCCCCAGGCCCTATATACTCTGAACAGCAGTATACAGGCGGTGCAAACAAGACAGGGACTGTAGGTTTGTTCTTAAGTAGAATCTGTTTGTAATTTTGAACTGGTACATTTTTAACCACTTGAGGACCGCCGCACGCCGATGTACGTCGGCAGAATGGCACGGCTGGGCACATGGGCATACAGGTACGTTCCCTTTAAGAGCCCAGCCATGGGTCCTCTTCTCCATGACCATCCCCGCGGGAACAGCGGACCCGATCACCGCTGGTGTCCCGCGATCGGGTCACAGAGAGGAAGAACGGGCAGAGGTAAGTGTAAACAAACCTCTCCCTGTGCTTCCTAGTGAGCCTGTCACTGATTGTCTGTTCCCTGTCATAGGGAACGACGATCAGTGACGTCACACGCTAAGCCACGCCCCCCACAGTAAGTAAAACACATCAGGGCACACTTAACCCCTACAACGCCCCCTCCTGGTTAACCCCTAAACTGCCAGTGTCATTTTTACAGTAACCAGTGCATTTTTATAGCACTGATCGCTGTGAAAATGACAATGGTCCCAAAAATGTGTCAAAAGTGTCCGATGTGTCCGCCATAACGTCGCAGTCACGAAAAAAATCACTGATAGCCGCCATTACTAGTAAAAAAAAAAAGAAATTAATAAAAATGCCATAAAACTATCCCCTATTTTGTAAACGCTATAACCTTTGCGCAAACTAATCAATAAACGCTTATTGCGATTTTTTTTACCAAAAATATGTAGAAGAATACGTATCGGCCTTAACCTGAGGAAAAAAAATGTTTTTTTATATCTTTTTTGGGGATATTTATTATAGCAAAATGTAAAAAATATTGATTTTTTTTCAAAATTGTCGCTCTATTTTTGTTTATAGTGAAAAAAATAAAAACCGCAGAGGTGATCAAATGCCACCAAAAGAAAGCTCTATTTGTGGGAAAAAAAGGACGCCAATTTTGTTTGGGAGCCACGTCGCACGACCGCGCAATTGTCAGTAAAAATGACGCAGTGCCGAATCTCTAAAAGGGGCCTGGTCCTTATGCTGCATATTGTTCCGGGGCTTAAGTGGTTAAAGTGTAGCTCCAGCCAAAAAATCTATTTTTAAGCTTTTTGGAAAACATAAAGGGTTATCACCCCTGTAACATTTGTGTTGCGGTCTGTGCACCTGTTCAGAACATTTCACCTCACTTTCTGTCCCAATGACAATTGGTTTTTGAAAATTTGGGTTTTTTAGTGAAACAAGGATTGGTGATAAAGCATAAGTGGAGAGGAGACACGTTTTTCCCATATTAACTCTTACAGGAGAGAATTTCCCTTCCTAGGGGTAGATTTTCTCTCACTTCCTGATGTCTCCTTCTGTTTGTAAGTAGGAGTCGTTTGTAAGTTGGATGTTTGAATGTAGGGGCCTGCCCTATATACTCTGCAGAAATTTGGGCCTTAGGTGTTGGTGTTGCCGCAACACTGTAAGGCCTCACAGTTACTCTTGGTGGGCGCAGGAACGGGCCCTGCTGTGAAACAGATCAACAATTGTAATTACATGCCCCTGTTGAACAGGGGCAGAAAAATTGGGCCTTAGGCACTGGTGCTGGTGCCACAACACTGCAACCCCTCACAGAAACTCTAGTTGGAACGCATGAATGAGCCCTGCTGCAAATTATTGCAGCAAAAATTGTAATTATACGACCCTGTTAAACAGGGGCTATCAGCATGAACATTGAGGAGGAAGAGGAATGTCACTCAGCATAACAGGATAGTCACTCAGCATCAGCATAGGCAGTCTTGAAGGGATCTCACATTCAAAAAAAATTATTCTGTTACATCAGCATCAGGTGCTTGGTAGCTGGTGATCCAAGACTGATTAATTTTTATGAAGGTCAGTCGATCGACCGAGTCGGTGGACAGGCGCACCCTGTGATCGGTTACAAAGCCTCCAGCAGCACTGAATGTGCGTTCCGAAAGAACGCTGGATGCAGGACAGGCCAGTAGCTCAATTGCATACTGTGCAAGCTCTGGCCAGTGATCCATCCTCAAGACCCAGTAAGCCAGAGGATTTTCGGTGGGAAAGGTGTCCAAGTCTGATCTTGCCCCTAGGTATTCCTGCACCATGTGAATCAGACGCTGGCGATAGTTGCTGGAACCGATCATACCTTGGGACTGCGGACTAAAAAATTGTCTGAACGCATTGGTCAGACGGCCACCTTCTCCACCGCTCCTTCTGTGACTGACCGAAGCCTTAGCAACACGTTGTCCAGGACCAGGAATTTGTATCCTCCCTGGAAACACGTTGCAAAAACCTTTCTGCAAGGCCTCCCGAAGATGTTTTATCCTCTGCTTCCTCTGCGACGGCAAGATAAGGTCCGCAACCTTACCCTTGTAACGTGGATCAAGGAGGGTTGCCAGCCAGTAATGATCCCTCTCCTTGATACCACGAATACGAGGATCCTTAGGCAGGCTTTGCAGGATCAGGGAGTCCATGCAGCGTAGGTTTGCTGAGGCATTCGGTCCTCTGGGTCACTAAGGATGACATGATCATCAGCCACCTCCTCCCAGCCACGTACAAGTCCATGGGTTTCCTGGGACTGTAAATGATCCCTTGAAGACTGCTGCTGATGCTGAGCTCCACCTCCATGCTGACACAATCCTCCTCCTCCTCGTCCTCTTTCTGTGTGATCGGCGGGCCAGCAGGAACACTGTCTGCATAAAGGGGGCCTTGAGAGGTAAGGAAGTCCTCCTCTTCCTCCCTCTGTTCTGCCTCAAGTGCCCTTTCCATTTTTTTCATGCAGCGTGTGCTCCAACAGGTGTACAAGAAGGAGAGTGTCACTGATGCATGCACTGTCACTGCTCACCATCCTCGTGGCCTCATCAAATGGTGACAGGACAGTGCATGCATCCCTGATCATGACCCACTGGCGTGGCAAAAAAAAAAAACAAGCTCCCCTGACCCTGTCCTGGTGCCATATTGGCACAGATACTCATTGATGGCCTTCTGCTGCGTGTGCAGCCGCTGCAGCATGGCCAATGTTGAGTTCCACCTGGTGGGCATGTCACAGATTAGGAACCGCTGCACCACCAAGTTAAGGACGTGAGACAAACAGGGCACATGGGTCAGTTGTCCCTGTCGGAGGGCGGAGAGGAGGTTGGTGCCATTGTCGCAAACCACCATTCCTGGCTTAAGCTGGCGTGGCGTCAACCACCTCTGAGCCTTCCCCTGCAGAGCTGACAGAATCTCTGCCCCAGTGTGGCTCCTGTCCCTCAAGCACACCAGCTCAAGCACCGCATGGCATCTTTTTGCCTGCGTACTTGCGTAGCCCCTTGAACGCCTACGGAGCACCGCTGGTTCCGAGGACAAATCAGCACAGGAAAAGGCCATGGAGGAAGAAGAAGAGGGGGTGGAGGAGAGAGGTGTGTCAGAATCACCACTAGTAGCATTTTGGAGGCGTGGTGGCGGAACAACCTCCAACACTACTGCACCCTGTCCTGCATCCTTCCCAACTGCCAGCAGAGTCACCCAATGCGCCGTGAAATATAGGTAATGTCCCTGTCCATGCCTGCTGGACCATGAGTCAGCGGTAATATGCACCTTACCGCTGACCGTCCTGTCCAGCGAGGCCAAGACATTGCCTTCCACATGCCGGTAGAGAGCCGGAATCGCCTTCCATGAAAAAAGTGGCGTTTGGGAACCTGCCACTGAGGAACCGCACATTCCACAAACTCACGGAAGGGGGCAGAGTCTACCAACTGAAAGGCAGCAGTTGAAGTGCTAGCAATTTAGCCAAGCTAGCATTCAACTGCTGGGCATGTGGATGGCTGGGAGCGAACTTCTTTCGGCGATGCAGCAGCTGGGGCAGGGAAATTTGCCTGGTACAATATGACGTTGGTGTTCCAGATTGGTGTTCCAGATTGCCCGCAAGTACTTGGCTGTGACACACCTAATTGTACACCTTCATTCTTCTAAGTGCAGGTTTCTGAGAGGACTGAAGGTATAGTGTGGTTGGAGATTCCAGCTGATGAGGAGCAAGGAGATGTCCGCTTTGTTCTTTGGTGTGGGTCTTTTATGTACGCTTGCCAACGGTCTGCATGGCAGGTCGACATATGTCTGGTCAAGCATGTGGTGCCCAAGCGGCTGGTGTTTTGTCCACGCGAGATAGGCTTGAGACATATGTTGCAAATAGCAATGGTGCGATCTGATGCACACGTCTCAAAAAAGGCCCACATCAAAGAACTTTTGGAATAACGCACAGACAGCAGCGCCCTGCACATGCGGAGCTCTGCGGTGTGATGCAGTCGGTGTGCTGCCCTTAAGCTGGCCCCTGGAGGGCATCCTGCCTCATTGGAGATGTGCCTCCTCCTCCTCCTCTCTCCTATCAGGCACCCATGTAGAGTCAGTGACCTCATCATCCCCTCCCTCCTCGTCACTGGAGCAAACCTGGCAGTATGCTGCAGCTGGGCGAATATGACTGACAGTTTGCTGTCCTTCTTGGGCACCCCCTCTCTCTGGGTTCATGTTACTGCCTTCCTCAAGCTGGGTACCATCATCGGAGCCTTCAAAATGCTGCGCATCCTCCTGCAGCATGTACCCAACACTGTGGTCAAACAGTTCCGGGGACTCCTCAGGTGGAGCTAGGAAAGCAGTGACTGATTCCATTGAGCTGAGGGAAGAGGCCGCTTTGGCAGACAAAGGCACCCTGAGGCTGGGTGAGAGAGGATGTGGAGAATGAGGACGGCTTGGTCATCCACTCTACCAACTCTTCAGCATGTTGCGGCTCAACACGGCCAGCTGCCGAAAAAAAGGACAAGCGTGCCCCACGGCCACATGCTGATGAGGATGCACTGTGTCCACGACCAGCACTGTTGCCTCTAGACACAGATCCTGCTTGCCCTCTTTTATTGGCTTGTGTGTGTCTGCCTCTCCTTGTTGGCCTTCCAGACATACTCTATTTGATGTATTGGAATAGGTAGTGTGACAGCAGGAAGGTAAAGTCACCTGGTTGCATCCAGGGGGGTAGATATATTTCGCCCAGATTCAGGCTTTACGCCGACTTATACAACTAGGTGGAGAGTTGTATAAGCCCAGCTGAGGCTAGTGGGCTCATGGATGACTCATACCTCTAGGGAGAGTGTGGGGCGTCGTGCAGACAGGGAGTTGATGAGACCAGCTGAAGCTTGTCAGCTCGTTTAAGGCCTCTATAAAAACTCCCAGCTTCATTAGATGTTTGCTCATGCCTGGACCCAGACCTGTGTGGACTGTCTAGGGAGAGTGAACCCCTGTGCGGTGAGACAAAGCCTGTGTGGCTATTTGCTTGGACATTTAAAACCAGGGACTTAGGGACTAGGACAGCACTAGGCTGATCCCAGTTGTTAGTTAGGAAACCTGTATGTTTAGTCAGAGGTCAAGTTGACCAGGATTTATTTTATTTATGTTTCTTTTGCTTTGCTGTGTTTTGTCACTGTAAATAGAAAATAAACCGCACCTTTTTGATTTTGAAAACCACAACCTCCGTTTGCTGGGCCTGTTTTTGTGTGGGGAGCCCATCCCGGGGGTCACACACACCCGCTGCCGAGCTAACCCCCTCACAGTTGGTGGAGAACCAGTGGCAGTTTTTTTTTAAGCCAGCATGGAGGAGATACTGAAGCAGCTGGCTCTAGCAAATGCCAATCAACAGCAGACAAATGCAGGTTTGCAAAAGAGCCTTGCAGCTCAACAACAGAACTTCGCAGCCCAGCAGCAAGCTCATCAACAGAGCCTTGCAGCCCAGCAGCAGACAAACGCAACTTTGCAACAGAGTCTGGAGGCTCAGCAACAAGCCCAGCAGCAATCTGAGGCCCGCTTCATAGACCTGTTGCAGAAGCAAGAGCAGAGACTACAACAACAGATGGAAGCAGTAATGCAGCAACGTCCGCAGACCAGTGAGGAAAGCCGTCCCACTAATACCGCGTCCTTTGGGGTGAGTCGTTTATTGACAAAAATGACTGGAGAGGATGATCCAGAGGTATTTTTGACCACATTTGAAAGGACCGCTGAAAGAGAAAAGTGGCCTGAGGAGCAGTGGGCTGGACTGGTGGCTCCTCTGTTAACTGGTGAATCGCAGAAAGCTTACTATGACCTAGAGCCTAACCAAGCAAAAGACTATGTGATGCTAAAAGCTGAAATTTTGGCAAGGCTGGGTGTCACCCAGGCTGTCCGGGCTCAGCGTGTGCATAACTGGACTTTCCAGCTTGGAAAACCCCCCAGGTCTCAAATGTATGATCTCATTCACCTGAGCAGAAAGTGGCTACAGCCAGAGACTTTGTCCGCACCAAAGATTGTGGAACGTGTTGTAATGGATCGGTTTTTGAGAGCTCTTCCTACTGCCATCCAAAAGTGGGTAAGCCATGGAGACCCAGAGACGGCCGATGGTCTTGTGGATCGTGTGGAGAAATACTTGGCTACAGAGAACCTGACGGCCTCTTCCAGAGACACTCGGACTTTCCACCCTAAGACCAGACCATCCCCAGGGGCGGATAAGAGGATTCCAAGGGGTGAGGGTGGAGAGAGTGAGAGGGTGGGAGCTCTACCCCAAGTTTGGCGAGAACAGCCTGGGAAATCAGCGGCTCAAGAGGCGGCAAGAAGGATCGTTTGCTACCGCTGCCGGCAAGCGGGACATATTGCAGCCAATTGCCCGGTTGTGGAGGAACCCATGCAGTGTGACTTTCTGACGGGCAGACGTCAGTCGCTGTGTGCGACAGTCGCATGCACTGCCATTCGAGGAACTGAGAAACATTTATGCAAAATGTGTGTTAATGGTAGAAATGTTGTGGTATTGCTGGATTCAGGTAGCCTTGTGACCCTGATAAAGGCTGAGTTAGTTAAAACAGAGGTCTTTGGGAATAGCAAGGTAGCTGTTATTTGTGTGCATGGGGACACCCGAGAGTATCCAGTGACTACAGTGTGTTTCGAGACCCCCAAAGGTACCCTCTCTCATCCAGTGGGCTTAGTATCTCAGTTACCGCATGACGCCATTGTGGGAAGGGATTTTCCGAAGTTCTGGGAACTGTGGGATGATCCTGAGCCCCCCACTGGTGCCCCTATGTACCAGGAATGTGATAGCCAGAACTCCCCTGAGAGTGGTGAGGACTCTCCGGAATTTCCCTTATCAGTATTGGCAGGGGAGACTCAAGAAACTGGAGAGGAGCCCACCTCCTCAGACGAAAACCTACCGTCTGTGGAGTTTTCTGATCTTGAGGTTCACAGGGAAAACTTTGCCACAGAACAGTTGAAAGACCCCGCCCTAATAAAGGCACGGGAAAACGTAGTGAAAATAGATGGCGAGTTAGTGAACCCAGATAATACCTGCACTTACCCATACTTCAGCGTAGAGAAGGACCTACTGTATCGGGTGGCAAAAAGGGCAGAAGAAACCGTTGAGCAGCTTGTGGTGCCCAAACCTTACAGGAAGTTGGTGTTGGAGTTGGCCCATGGGCACATTCTTGGAGGTCATCTGGGGACAGAGAAAACCCGAGAGAGGGTATTACAGAGATTCTATTGGCCGGGGGTGATGAAGGACATAGAAAATTATTGTTCCTCCTGCCCTGTGTGTCAGAGGTCGGCCCCGATGCCACATTTCCGTAGCCCGCTGGTCCCTCTACCCATCATTGAGGTCCCGTTTGAGAGGATCGCCATGGATTTGGTAGGGCCTATAATCAAGTCCGCTAGGGGGCACCAGTACATATTAGTTATAATGGACTATGCCACCCGTTATCCAGAAGCGATCCCTCTCCGAAATACCTTGGCCAAAACCATAGCCAAAGAGCTATCTCTTGTGTTTAGCCGGGTGGGTATTTGTAAAGAACTGCTTACGGACCAAGGTACACCCTTTATGTCCCGGGTTATGAAGGAGCTGTGTAAATTGTTCAAAGTGACGCAATTACGTACATCTGTGTATCACCCCCAAACCGATGGGCTGGTTGAAAGATTCAACAAAACCCTAAAACAAATGTTGAAGAAAGTGGTGGATAGAGATGGAAAGGATTGGGACTGTCTACTTCCTTATCTGATGTTTGCTATTAGGGAGGTGCCCCAATCCTCTACGGGATTCTCCCCCTTTGAGTTACTGTATGGGAGACACCCAAGAGGGCTGTTGGATATTGCCAAGGAAACTTGGGAAAGTGAGAGTTCTCCCCACAGGAGTGTGATTGAGCATGTCGCCCTGATGCAAGACCGAATTGCACAGGTAATGCCCATCGTGAAGGAACATTTGGCCCAAGCGCAGTTAGCACAGCAGAGAGTGTACAACCGTGGAGCCAAGATCCGTACCTTTTCCCCGGGGGATAGGATACTGGTACTTGTCCCTACGGTTGAAAGTAAATTCCTTGCCAAATGGCAAGGCCCCTATGAGATAATGGAAAAAGTGAGCGAAGTGAATTACAAGGTCAGACAACCAGGAAGGCGAAAGCCCGAACAGATCTATCACGTTAATCTGTTGAAAGCCTGGAGGGATAGAGAGTCCCTAGTCGCAGACACTTGGTCACCAGCTCAAACTGGTTGCGTGATTCCTGAGGTTGGAATAGCAGCCACCTTGTCACAACCCCAACAACAGGAGGTTAAGGAGTTTGTGCTTCGCAACAAGGAGGTATTCTCTGAGCTGCCGGGACAAACATCTGGGGTAGAGCATGACATCATTACCCCGCCCGGTGAAAGGGTGAAGTTAAAACCCTATCGGATCCCAGAGGCCCGACGGGAGGCAATACGGGAGGAAGTACAGAAAATGCTGAACTTAGGGGTGATAGAGGAGTCCCAAAGTGATTGGTCTAGTCCCATTGTGTTGGTGCCTAAACCGGATGGGAGCTGGCGATTTTGTAACGATTTTCGTCAGTTGAACAAAGTTACAAAATTTGACACCTACCCCATGCCACGTATAGATGAGTTGATCGACCGGCTGGGAACAGCCCGATACATGACGACTCTTGACCTCACAAAAGGGTATTGGCAAATCCCCCTGGCCAAGTCGGCCAAAGAGAAAACCGCATTTGTAACCCCAGACGGGGCGTTCCAATATAAAAGAATGCCGTTCGGGTTACAGAATGCGCCGGCCACATTCCAGCGGAAAATGGACCAGATGCTGAGGCCCCATCGGAAGTATGCTGCGGCTTACCTGGATGACGTAATTGTCCATAGCACAGATTGGGCCTCACATCTGCCAAAAGTGCAAGCAGTCCTGGACTCTGTTCGGGAAGCGGGGTTTACGGCTAACCCCAAGAAGTGTACCATTGGGCAGGAGGAGGCCAAATATCTTGGGTACACCATTGGGAGGGGAGTAATAAAACCCCAACTCAACAAAGTCGAGGCCATCCAGAGTTGGCCACGTCCCAACAGCAAGAAGCAGGTACGAGCCTTTCTGGGAATCGCTGGGTATTATCGGCGATTCATTCCCCACTTTGCTTCTAAGGCTGTGCCCCTAACCAACCTGACGAAGGGGAAAGGGTCGGTCATGATTAAATGGACCCCCGAGGCTGAGGCAGCATTCCAATTCTTGAAACAAGCCTTATGTAGCCAGCCAGTGTTGTACTCACCCGACTTCTCTAAAGACTTTGTCGTACAAAGTGATGCGTCAGATGTGGGGTTAGGAGCAGTATTGTCCCAGGTCTGGAACGGGGAAGAGCACCCAGTCATTTACCTCAGCAGGAAGTTGAAGTCCCATGAGGTAAATTACGCCACCGTTGAAAAGGAGTGTTTAGCGGTGAAGTGGGCTCTAGATTCCCTTCGGTACTACCTGCTAGGTAGGCACTTTGACATGGTTACGGATCACGCTCCGTTAAAGTGGATGGCTCAAAACAAGGAAACAAATAGAAGAGTGAATAGGTGGTTCCTGGCCCTCCAGGAATTCAACTTCACAGTAAAGCATCGCCCTGGCGTTCAAATGGGGAATGTGGATGCTTTGTCTCGAGTACATGAATGCCTGATTGCTGGTGTTCCAACCCCGAGGTTAAAACAAGAGGGGGGGTATGTGACAGCAGGAAGGTAAAGTCACCTGGTTGCATCCAGGGGGGTAGATATATTTCGCCCAGATTCAGGCTTTACGCCGACTTATACAACTAGGTGGAGAGTTGTATAAGCCCAGCTGAGGCTAGTGGGCTCATGGATGACTCATACCTCTAGGGAGAGTGTGGGGCGTCGTGCAGACAGGGAGTTGATGAGACCAGCTGAAGCTTGTCAGCTCGTTTAAGGCCTCTATAAAAACTCCCAGCTTCATTAGATGTTTGCTCATGCCTGGACCCAGACCTGTGTGGACTGTCTAGGGAGAGTGAACCCCTGTGCGGTGAGACAAAGCCTGTGTGGCTATTTGCTTGGACATTTAAAACCAGGGACTTAGGGACTAGGACAGCACTAGGCTGATCCCAGTTGTTAGTTAGGAAACCTGTATGTTTAGTCAGAGGTCAAGTTGACCAGGATTTATTTTATTTATGTTTCTTTTGCTTTGCTGTGTTTTGTCACTGTAAATAGAAAATAAACCGCACCTTTTTGATTTTGAAAACCACAACCTCCGTTTGCTGGGCCTGTTTTTGTGTGGGGAGCCCATCCCGGGGGTCACACACACCCGCTGCCGAGCTAACCCCCTCACAGTAGGTACACAAGGAATTGTCTGCAGTCAGCTTTAGCTGCACACTGTGGCCGGTATACAGTACACTGACTTAATATACTGCAGGTTAGCTCAATCAACTGCTTGTATTATCAGTAATATAAAAACAATAGTCTGCAGTGAGCTTTACGTGCACACTGTGGTCAGACTACCAGAGGCGTAACTAGAACCTTCAGGGCCCGGATGCAAGAGACCATAGAGGGCCCCCCTGACCACCAGCCGGGGCACACCCATGGTGGCAGAAAGCCAGAGCGTGGTCGCAAGTGCGACCTTTGGGACCCTGGTAGTACCGACACTGGTGTCAGTATTTTTTTATTTTAGTTATTTTATTTGCTACCATTTTATTTATTTATTTTTTCTGATTTCTTTTTTTAGGAGCCTGTTGGGGGTGGGGGTGGGTGAGATATCATATGTGGATATTCGCCAGCACACCAAGGATCGTCAATTTAGTCCAAACGTTTTTATTCAAGAAAGCTCACATCACAAAACAATGTAGTGCAACTTTTCGGAGCCACGCAGGACCCCTTTGTCAGGCATGTGATAAGACATGCCTGACAAAGCGATCCTACATGGCTCCGGAACTCCAGCTGGCGGTCACTACAGCATCCAATACCTTAAGAGCTCATTGCAGGAATGTGTGCGATGAGAATATGGACTGTGGGTGAGATATCAGGGGTCTAAACAGACCTCTGATGTTTCATCTTTGGAACAGAGAATTGAGATTGAGGACACAGCCCACAATCTCCAGCTCTGAAGCCCTAGCTGCACAGAATGAATGGACAGAAATAGCTCCATACAGAGCTTCCTGTTTATTCACAAGCTAAAGCATAGTAAACACTGTTTACTATGCCTCAGTTATAAATGAACTGGGTCAGTGATCCCTGCGGATCACTGACTCTATTCATTAAGACAAAGGAGGAGCCGGTAAATTACAGTAAATTACACATTTACTGGTCCCTTCCCCACTCTCCATCCAGAAAGCATCCCCCGCAGCAGCCGGGAAGGAGAGGAGAGGGGGGAACCCGACAGCACTGTGGGGGATGAGGGGGGCCAAAGAGTACACAGGAGCTTAGGGCAGAAGGTGGTGGATAGCGCGGGGGGGGCCAATATAGAGGAACCGTTTCCCTTCATATGAAGGGGATTAGTTCCTCTATATGCCACCCCTCCTATCCAGGTGTACAGGGGGCTGCACGGGAACCCTGGAGCATGCAATTGTGACGGGATGAGTGGGATTGCTGGGGGGGGGAGGGGATGTATGGGATTGCTGGGGGGGGGTGGGATGAGTGGCAGTGCTGGGGGGAATGGGATGAGTGGCAGTGCTGGGGGGAATGGGATGAGTGGCAGTGCTGGGGGGGTGAGTGGCAGTGGTGGGTGGGTGGGATGAGTGTCAGTGCTGGGGGGATGGGATGAGTGTCAGTGGTGGTGGGGGGATGAGTGTCAGTGGTGGCG
This sequence comes from Rana muscosa, assembly GCA_029206835.1. Classification (NCBI taxonomy): domain Eukaryota; kingdom Metazoa; phylum Chordata; class Amphibia; order Anura; family Ranidae; genus Rana; species Rana muscosa. Next base: position 252,859,110 of record CM055125.1, read on the forward strand.
AGGGGTAGGGATGAGTGGCTGTGCTGGTGGGGGGATGGAATGAGTGTCAGTGCTGGGGGGATGAGTGTCAGTGCTGGGGGGAAGGGATGAGTGGCTGTGGTGGGATGGAATCAGCGGTGGTGGTGGTGGGGACTGGGTTCATTGGCAGCGCTGGGTGCCGGGATAAGAGACACTTACTTGCTGTCAGTTTCCACTCTGTTTCCCCTGCATTGCTCCGTATCTCTCTCGGCTCCCTCTGCTCCACGTGTCACTGTATCTACTCCTTACACAGCGGCCGCGACCTCCTGCAGCTCCTCCCCCGTCTTCTCTTACTTGGTGCCAGCGGTCCACAGTCTCAGCGCTGCCTCTGCCTTCTCTCTCTCCCCTCAGCGAACGAAAGCCCCCCTCCCCACGGCGGAACAAACCGACACATGCCGCCTTCACAACAGCAGCCAGCGTGGACGGGCAGGCACCTCACACTGGCGAACGGGCAGGCGGCGGGTCCCCCCTGAATTGGCGGAACTACAGGGCCCAGTCGCAAGTGCGACTGCAGCGACCCTGATAATTCCGCCACTGCAGACTACACTACACTGACTTAAGAAACTGCAGGTTAGCTCAATCAACTGCTTGTATTATCAGTAATAGAAAAGCAATAGTCTGCAGTCAGCTTTACATGCACACTGAGCCCAGTATACACTACACCAGTGTTGCCAACCGTACGTAGATTTACGTACAACCCGCGATTTAACCCCTTTTTCGGGCTGTACGTAAAAGTCCGTTTATGGGCACCGGCGCCCATAAAAAAGATGGCCGCGAGCCGGCCATACAACTGCGCATGCGCCGTTCCGAATGCGCCGGCCGAGCGCATTCGGAACTCGGCCGAGCGGCGGCGGCGCACACGCAGTAACGTGATGGCGCCGCTGGCGCCATTTTTGAAAAGGCCACAGTGGCTGGCGGCAGTGGCGGGACACCTGCAGTGAGTGCATGCCATGCACTCATCATAGGTGGTCTGTGGAGGACTCGGAGCACTGACAGGGCCCAGGCAGGAGTGAGGAGGACGGACTCAAGGTCAGTGAAACAGGGGGGGATACAAGGGGACAGCGTCATCAGTGTGCTGTATCCTCCTCTGGTTCCTGTGTCCCTTTCACCTCTTCACAGGTCAGGGCAGCACAGTGCTGCCCTGACCTGTGGAGTGGTGAAAGGGGCACAGGAGGAGGACACAGCACACTGATGATGTGCAGAAGTAATATGGTGGTGTCCGCAGCCTCTGTCCCCCTCCTGTAGTGTGTCCGCACCTCTGTCCCCCTCCTGTAGTGTGTCCGCAGCCTCTGTCCCCCTCCTGTAGTGTGTCCGCAGCCTCTGTCCCCCTCCTGTAGTGTGTCCGCAGCCTCTGTCCCCCTCCTGTAGTATGTCCGCAGCCTCTGTCCCCCTCCTGTAGTATGTCCGCAGCCTCTGTCCACCTCCTGTAGTATGTCGGCAGCCTCTGTCCCCCTCCTGTAGTATGTTGGCAGCCTCTGTCCCCCTCCTGTAGTATGTCGGCAGCCTCTGTCCCCCTCCTGTAGTATGTCGGCAGCCTCTGTCCCCCTCCTGTAGTATGTCGGCAGCCTCTGTCCCCCTCCTGTAGTATGTCGGCAGCCTCTGTCCCCCTCCTGTAGTATGTCCGCAGCCTCTGTCCCCCTCCTGTAGTATGTCCGCAGCCTCTGTCCCCCTCCTGTAGTATGTCCGCAGCCTCTGTCCCCCTCCTGTAGTATGTCCGCAGCCTCTGTTCCCCTCCTGTAGTATGTCCGTAGCCTCTGTCCACCTCCTCTAGTGTGTCTGCAGTCTCTGTCCCCCTCCTGTATCGTGTGTCCGCAGCCTCTGACCATCTCTTGTCATGTCTACAGTCTCTGAGGGGATCCTAGAAAGGAGTCAAGAGTGGGTGTGCCGCCGGGATGGGGGTTACGGCCCAGGAAGAAACAGACGTGTGGACTGGGAAGAGGAGATCAGAGCCACCAAGCTGGAGCCGTCTGACTGAGCCCCACACTGTGCACCCGAGAGGAGGTAAGTGACAGTGCCGCCAGGCCATTCTGAGGGGGGGGGGGGTCACTGTCTGATGTAAGGAGGTGAATGAATACAATAATGTAAGGGGGCACTGATATAAAGGTTTCCCCTTTATATTAGTACCCCCCCTTTACCTTAGTGTATTCACTCTGTGGAAGGTGGTCTCTATTCACCAGAGCCCCTCCCCCCACATCAGAGTTCCCCCTTACATCATGATCTGCAGCGTTCCCCTTTACATAAGAGTTCCCTTGCACTGTAAGGGGGCATCCTGCAGACTCTGATGTAAGAGGGAACTCTGTGCTGGCCGGGTTATAGTAACCTAACCTTCATGTGAATTGAGAAATATGTTTTTTTACTTTTGTTTAACTTAAACACATTGATATTAGCATTAGCTATGTGTTTTTAGTTCAAATATTGATATTTGCACTGTTTAGCACTAAAAACCGTAATTTTAGGTACTTTTTTGCAGCATCAGTAAAAAATGCGGCTCTGCCAGTAATCTTCATTATTTTTGCCAGTAAGAAATTGGTGCCGTACAGAAATTTTGGCATCCTTGCCAGTAAATTTCACTTCAGGGGGTTGGCAACACTGCACTACACTGACTTAATATACTGCAGCGAGAATAACACAGGAACACTCTGCAGTGAAATCTAGCTAAACTGAATACAGTGTATATATATGTAGCAGGGTCTCCTTTAAGGCCCCGGGACTACGTTACCCAGAACCCCATTCAGCACCCAGAGTGCAATTGGCTACCGCAGAGACTCATGGCAGGGGCTATTTAAGAAGGAGGCGAGGCGGAGCGCGGCCTCTTTGGACACTGCGCTGCAAGCAACAGTCTTCCTGTGCGGATCTGCTGCAGTGCAAGGCCTGAAGCCTGGGGCCTTGCGCAACTTCCGAAGAGCCTTCCACCCCACTGCGGAGCCTGAGTGGCATCTGACTTGTCGAGTGAGGACATCAGTTGGATCGGGGACCCGATCGTGGCAGACGCTGTGTGCGGAGACACAGCAGGTGGAAGTCCCGGACTGGGATCTCGTCCGGAGTGGTGAGCGAGCACTTGCTCAATCCAATAGACTGTACCGTGTTTAGGCCTATAGACTGCCTTGGCCCACCGATCGTTTGTTTGTTACTTCACTGGAGACCAGTAGCAGGACAGAGTTTAAAAGGGTCTCCAGTATAGTGTTCTTTGTGACTGCCTACTTTGTGGATTACAAAAATACTGTTTCATCAAGTGCACCACCGAAAGTTTGCATGCGAAGAAATCCTTAATGAAAAGCCTGAGGCCTTGTACACACGGCCGAGATTCTCGTTGAAAAAATCATGTCGTTTTTTTCGACGAGATTCTTGGACAAGAAACTTGTCCCGGCCGAGTGTACACACGCTTGTTTCAAAGAACCCGCGGTTCTTTGAATGGAGCGTACGCGGTGACGTCATCGACTACGACGAGCATGCGCTCGTCACATTCGATGCCGTCGCCGCCATCTTGGTATACCCTACGTATGCCTAGGAAGCTACCGCGCATGCGTCAAATTCATTTCGAACATGCGCGGGCTTCCGGGAGGACAGGTAAGTGTACACACACTCACTTTTCTCGTCGAGAAACATGCCGAGGAGAATCTCGACGAGAAAATAGAGAGCAGGTTCTCTTATTTTCTCGTCGAGGTTTCTTGTCGGTTTTCTCGACGAGAAACCCGATAGCCGCGTACACACGACCGATTTACTCGGCAAGACCTCTCTGCCAGCAAGTTTCTTGCTGGTTCTTGCCGAGAAAATCGGTCGTGTGTACGAGGCCTGAGATTTATTCTGTGTCAGGCCTGACCAGGGAGGGGAGATAGACTATTGTTTTAGTGCGCCATAGGGCGCGTATACAATAATAGCTGCGCGTGGTGGATTACCGCGCTGCGCCATTATTGCGTGCTATACCTATTGCTGCAGGGCTCTGTAAGCGAGTTGTATGTGTTATGTTCTGCCTATGCCCTTTTAAAACTAAAGTAAAACCGTTATACTTGATCTTTCGCATCAGTGTGTTGTCTTATTGCAAAGAGGTAACCCTTGCAATACTGTTTGATTGTGATACAAGTATAATCCCTAGACTAGCTGTGCCAGAGTGGGTTGAGTAAGATTGCCGGCGGTTGGCGGTGCTGTACACGGGGCCCGAAACAAAATCTAGCGGCTCTCTTAACTGGGGGTAGCGCTACATATATATATATATACACAACTCCTAGGATGCATATATATATACACTAAATACACTGACTAAAGCTTACTTAATCGCCTGCCTGCTCTATCTAACTGAAATTAAATGACACTCTGACTCTCTATCTATCTCTCTCACACGCCGCAACACACTACACAAGGCCGACACGCAGGCGGCCTTATATAGTGTGGGGCGTGTACCTACTCCCCTGAGCCATGATTGGCCAAAGGCACCCTTTCTTTTGCTAATTCCGGCTCTCTGTACTGACAGCGCTGTGATTGGCCAAGCATGCGGGTCATAGTGCATGCTTGGCCAATCATCAGCCAGCAATGCACTGCGATGACGCAGTGAATTATGGGCCATGACATGCCACTCGAATTTGGCGCCAACGGCCCATGTTGTTGGTCGAAATTCAGCGAACGGCCAAACAGACGATGTTCGAGTCGAACATGAGTTCGACTCGAACACGAAGCTCATCCCTACTTGTAACTAAGATCTCCCAGTCGGACATCACAAGACATATTAACAAGCTGGTAATCCTACCTGCACCAACCTAAAGCTAAAATGTTTTTGTTGAGGGGACTTACTCTTTAATCTACCTCTGCTATAGCACAGTATCTGCTCAAGGAAAAGGTAAATTCTAACATTGGTACAATATAAACCTTTCATTCTGTCAGTCTCTTCTTTTTTCAGTCAACTGTTTCTCTTTTAGAACTTCTGTTTTGTCAAGGATTGTGCCCAAGTGCCATGTCCAAGGGCATTATCAAAGCATGTGAGAAAGTGATCGATTTATTACCAGAGGTATTCAGAAGCTGCTTTTCTCTGTATTCCAAATAAGGGCCTTGGCCTTCTGCAGGGAAACTATTTCACTGATGTTCTGTTCCCTAGAGCCTTGTAGACTGATTTACAATTTCGGACACCTTGTTTTGTTTTCAAGGTGCAGTTTTTTAGTTTGCCAGGAGGCATGTGATATTATACTTTTTATTTTCCATCATTCTGCTCCATTTTCTGTTAAAATCTACCTTAGAATACAAAATCGAAGCAACGGTCTTACAAAGGTTAACAGGGCTTCATAGGGCACAGTAAAAGGCATGCTAGTACAACTCTCCACTTTTTGTTAATATTTTGAACTTTTCAGTAAAGTGGGAAGGAGTTCAAATTCCACTTCCTGTCACTGTTTTGCCTGTATGAGCTATGGGGGTGGCCTGATTTCCCTGATATCGAGGGACTGTCCCTCATTTGGAAGAAAGTCCCTCAGTCCCTCTTTCCTCCTCATTTGTCCCTCATTTTGGTATGATCTATATAGTTGTATATAAAATGCACTACTTATCAAAAGATGTTTTTCAGTGCTAAACCTTTCATCCAATTTCTAAATTACTGCATTTGCAAAATTCAAAAGACAATATCAAGGAATAGTAGTGGTAAAAAAGCACTTGTGGGTTTAACCAATCATTTTTTTGGTATACAATTATCCTTTAAGGGGTGGGTGTGTCCAATGCCTACATACTTTTACTTATAGGTGTCCCCCATTCTCATCTCAGAAAGCTGTACGGTATAGGGGTGGCTTTCACTGGTCACAGAAAGCACAGACAGCAATAGAAACATTGATAGAAATTTAAACTTCCTTCCACTAAAAAATGTTTTTCTTTTTTTTCTTTGTCCCCTTTGGAGAAATTGGACTAAACCTAAGCCAGTCCCCAGTTAAATCACAAACCCAGAGCTTCTAAACACTTAAACCTGCAGACAAACCATCTTCGGCAATAAAGGACGACACCGCTTACAAAAGTGTGGGAGGGGGTGCCTGTTAGCCTTTGTGGATATCTGGTCAGAAAGAATATTGGATGCCTGTGTAAGAGAAGTGGTTTTCAGCAATTCCACTCTCTGCCCCCTCCCAGGTTCATCCTATCCAACCTACCAATGTCTCCATACAGCAGTGTCGGTCAACTTGATGATATTAGAGGGCTTCAAGTTAATTATTAGTGTTTATTATAAGCCACTAGTGATGAGCCGAACACCCCTGGGTTCGGTTCGCACCAGAACCCGCGAACGGACCGAAAGTTTGTACGAACATTAGAACCCTATTAAATACAATGGATGCGAACGTTCGAATTCTAAAGTGCTAATTATAACAACTATTATGCATGTTATTGTCCTAAAAAGGGTTTGGGAACCCGGGTTGTGCACCAGGGGACATGTATCAATGCAAAAATAAGTTTTAAAAACGGTCGTTTTTCGGGAGCAGTCATTTTAATGATGCATAAAGTGAAAAAAAAAAAGTCAAATATTCCTTTAAATATCGTACCTGGGGGGTGTCTAAAGTATGCCTGTGAAGTGCCACGTGTTTCCCGTGTTTAGAACTGTCCCTGCACAAAATGACACTTCTAAAGGAAAAAAAAGCCATTTAAAACTGCTTGCGGCTTTAATGTAATGTCTGGTCCCGGTAATATGGATGAAAATCTTTAAGAAAAATGGCATAGCTACCCCATGACCCCCCCCCTACCCCAGCCCATTACCAGCCCCTTTGGGTCTTGTATGGATATTAAGGGGAACCCCGCACATAAAATAAAAAAGGCCCTATATACTCTGAACAGCCGTATACAGGCGGTGCATACAAGACAGGGACTGTAGGTTTGTTCTTATGTAGAATCTGTTTGTAATTTTGAACAGGTACATTGTTTAAGTGTAGCTCCAGCCCAAAAATCTATTTTTAAACTTTTTGGAAAACATAGGTAAGGGTTATCACCCCTGTAACATTTGTTTTGCTGTCTGTGCCCCTGTTCAGAACATTTCACCTCACTTTCCGTCCCAATGACAACTGTTTTTGAAATGTGGTGTTTTTCTTGAAACAAGGATTGCTGATAAAGCATCAGTACAGAGGAGACACCTTTCTCCCATATTAATTCTTACAGGAGAGAATTTTCCTTCCAAGGGGTAGATTTCCTCTCACTTCCTGTTGTCTTCTTGCGTTTGCAAGTAGGAGTCGTTTGTAAGTTGGATGTTTGAAAGTAGGGACCTGCCGTATATACTCTGCAGAAATAGGCCCCTTAGTTGTTGGTGTTGGCACAACACTGTAAGCACTCACAGTTACTCTTGGTTGGTGCTGGAACGCCCTGCTGTCAACTATTATATCAGGAATTGTAATTACATATAATTGTAGAACAGTGATAGTAAAAATTGGGCCTTTGATGGTGGTGCTGGTGCCACAACACTGTAAGCCCTGACAGTTACTCTTGGTGGGTGCAGCAATGGGCCCTGCTGTGAATTATTAGATCAAGAATTGTAATTGCATGCCCCTGTTGAACAGGGGCTGAAAAATTGGGCCTTTCGTGGTGGTGGTGGTGGTGGCGTTGCCACAACACTGTAAGCCCTCAGAGTTACTCTTGGTGGGTGCAGGAATGGGCCCTGCTGTGAATTATTAGATCAAGAATTGTAATTACATGCCCCTTTTGAACAGGGGCTGAAAAATTGGGCCTTTCGTGGTGGTGGCGTTGCCACAACACTGTAAGCCCTCAGAGTTACTCTTGGTGGGTGCAGCAATGGGCCCTGCTGTGAATTATTAGATCAAGAATTGTAATTACATGCCCCTGTTGAACAGGGGCTGAAAAATTGGGCCTTAGGCACTGGTGGCACAACACTACAACCCCTCTCAGATACTGTACTTGGAGCACAGCAATGAGCCCTGTTGCAAAGTATTGCTTCAAAAATTGTAATGACACGCCCCTGTTAAACAGGGGCTGAAAAATTGGGCCTTAGGCACTGGTGCCACAACACTCCAACCCCTCACAGATACTGTACTTGGAGCACAGCAATGAGCCCTATGGCAAATTATTGCTAAAAAAATTGTAATTACACGCCCCTGTAAAACAGGGGCTGAAAAATTGGGCCTTAGCCACTGGTGGCGGCACCCATAAACAAAAATGATCTTCCAAGCTATCATCATCAATCGTATCATTGAGGACTCGGAGGAGGAGGATAACCAGTCAACATAACAGCACAGACACTCAGCATCAGCATCAGTCTTGAAGAGATGTGACATGTTAAAATCAATTAGTCTGTTATATCAGCATCAGGTGTGTGGTAGCTGGTGGTGATCCAAGACTGGTTCATCTTGATGAAAGTCAGTCGATCAACCGAGTCGGTGGACAGGCGCACCCTGTGATCCGTGACAAATCCTCCAGCAGCACTGAATGTGCGTTCCGAAAGAACGCTGGATGCAGGACAGGCCAGTAGCTCAATTGCATACTGTGCAAGCTCTGCCCAGTGATCCATCCTCAAGACCCAGTAAGCCAGAGGATTTTCGGTGGGGAAGGTGTCCAAGTCTGACCTTGCCCCTAGATATTCCTGCACCATGTTTATCAGACGCTGGCGATGGTTGCTGGAACCGATCATACTTTGGGGCTGCGGACTAAAGAATTGTCTGAACGCATCGGTCAGACGGCCACCTTCCCCACCGCTCCTTCTTTGACTGCCCGAAGCCTCAGCAACTCGTTGTCCAGGACCAGGAGTTTGTAACCTCCCAGTCTCTGGGAACGCGTTGCACAGACCTTTCTGCAAGGCCTCCCGGAGTTGTCTCATCCTCTGCTCCCTCTGCGACGGTAACATAAGGTCCGCAACCTTACCCTTGTACCGTGGATCAAGGAGAGTGGCCAGCCAGTAATGGTCCCTCTCCTTGATCCGAAGAATACGAGGATCCTTCCGCAGACTTTGCAGGATCAGGGAGGCCATGCAGCGTAGGTTTGCTGAGGCATTCGCTCCGGAGTCCTCTGGGTCACTAAGGACGACATGATCCGCAGCCACCTCCTCCCAGCCACGTACAAGTCCACTGGTTTCTTGGGACTGTAAATCATCCCTAAAAGACTGCTGCTGATGATGCTGAGTGCCAGCCTCCACCTCCATGCTGACACAATCCTCCTCCTCCTCCTCCTCCTCTTCCTGTGCGATGGGTGGGACAGAAGGAACACTGTCTGGGTAAAGGGGGCCTTGAGAGGCAAGGAAGTCCTCCTCTTCCTGCCTCTGTTCTGCCTCAAGTGCCCTGTCCATTATTCCACGCAGCGTGTGCTCCAACAGGTGGACAAGAGGTACAGTGTCACTGATGCATGCACTGTCACTGCTCACCATCCTCGTGGCCTCCTCAAATGGTGCCAGGACAGTGCATGCATCCCTGATCATGCCCCACTGGCGTGGAGAAAAAAAACCAAGCTCCCCTGACCCTGTCCTGGTGCCGTAGTCGCACAGGTACTCATTGATGGCCCTCTGCTGCGTGTGCAGCCGCTGCAGCATGGCCAACGTTGAGTTCCACCTGGTGGGCATGTCACATATAAGGCGGTTCTTGGGCAGGTTCAACTCCTTTTGCAGCTCAGCCAGGCGAGCACTGGCATTATAAGATCTGCGGAAATGCACACAGACTTTCCTGGCCTGCCTCAGGACATCCTGTAAGCCCGGGTACCTGCCCAAGAACCGCTGCACCACCAGGTTAAGGACGTGAGCCACACAGGGCACATGGGTCAATTGTCCCTGTCGGAGGGCGGAGAGGAGGTTGGTGCCATTGTCGCAAACCACCATTCCTGGCTTAAGCTGGCGTGGCGTCAACCACCTCTCGGCCTGGCCCTGCAGAGCAGACAGGACCTCTGCCCCAGTGTGGCTTCTGTCCCCCAAACACACCAGCGCAAGCACGGCATGGCATCTTTTTGCCTGCGTACTTGCGTAGCCCCTTGAACGGCTACGGAGCACCGCTGGTTCAGAGGACAAACCACAGGAAGAGGCCATGGAGGAAGAAGAAGAGGAGGGGGTGGAGGAGAGAGGTGTGTCACAACCAGTAGTAGCATTTTGGAGGCGTGGCGGTGGAACAACCTCCAACACTACTGCACCTTGTCCTGCATCCTTCCCAGCTGCCAAAAGAGTGACCCAATGGGCCGTGAAAGAAAGGTAACGTCCCTGTCCATGCCTGCTGGACCATGAGTCAGCGGTAATATGCACCTTACCGCTGACCGCCCTGTCCAGCGAGGCCAAGACATTGCCTTCCACATGCCGGTAGAGAGCCGGAATAGCCTTCCGTGAGAAAAAGTGGCGTTTGGGAACCTGCCACTGAGGAACCGCACATTGCACAAACTCACGGAAGGGGGCCGAGTCTACCAACTGAAAAGGCAGCAGTTGAAGCGCTAGCAATTTAGCCAAGCTAGCATTCAACTGCTGGGCATGTGGATGGCTGGGAGTGAACTTCTTTTGACGGTCCAGCAGCTGGGGCAGGGAAATTTGCCTGCTAGAATCGGACGTCGGTGTACTGCTAGCAGAGTGGCCGCAAGTACTTGGCTGTGACACACCTAATTCTACACCTTCATTCCTCTCAGTGCATGTTTCAGAGAGGACTGAAGTTATAGTGGGGTTGGAGATCCCAGCTGATGCGGTGCAAGGAGAGGTCCGCTTTGTTCTTTGGTGTGGGTCTTTGAGGTAGGCTTGCCAACGAGCTGCATGGCAGGTCAACATATGTCTGGTCAGGCATGTGGTACCCAAGCGGCTGATGTTTTGGCCACGCGATATACGCTTGAGACATATGTTGCAAACAGCAGCTGTGCGATCTGATGCACTAGCCTCAAAAAAGGCCCACACCAAAGAACTTTTTGAATGACGGGCAGAGGCAGCGCCTTGCACAGGCGGAGCTCTGCGGTGTGATTCCGTCGGTGTACTGCCCTTACGCTGGCCACCAAAGGGCATCCTGCCTCGTTGGAGATGTGCCTCCTCCTCATCCTCCTCCTCCTCCTCTCTCCTATTAGGCACCCACGTGGAGTCAGTGACCTCATCATCCCCTCCCTCCTCATCACTGGAGCCAATCTGGCAGTATGCTGCAGCTGCTGGAACATGACTGCCAGATTGGTGTCCTTCTTGAGCATCCCCTCTGTCTGCTCTCACGCTACTGCCTTCCTGTAGCTGGGTTTCATCATCAGACCCTTCGAAACGCTGGGCATCCTCCTGGAGCATGTACCCAACACTGTGCTCAAACAGTTCGGGGGACTCCTCAGGAGGAGGACATGGTGGGTCTAGGGAAGGAGTGACTGATGATGAGTCTGACATTGATACCAGGGAAGAGGACGCTTTGGCAGCTGCTTTGCCAGTACCCTGAGCCTGGGTGAGAGAGGATGAGGAGGAGGAGGAGGGCTTGGTCATCCACTCTACCAAGTCTTCGGCATGATGTGGCTCAACATGTCCAGCTGCCGAAAAGAAGGACAAGCGTGTCCCATGGCCATGTGCTGATGACAATGCACCGCGTCCACGACCAGCACTGTTGTCCCCAGACACGGAGCCTGCTTGCCCTCTTTTATTGCCTCCTGACTGTCTGCCTCTCCTTGTTTGCCTTCCAGACATTCTAATAGATGGCCTGCAGGGAGATGGGAAAAAAGCAATAAGGGCTACCTTCAGGTGTCCTTCTCTGTCCCTTTACTTAAGGATTTCTAAATATGGTTGAGGATGATTGCTTTTGCACAGAATAGCACAACGACAATTTCCCTGACTGTCCAAAAAACAAGGATTTCAAAGATGGTTGATGAGGAATGCTTTAGCACACTATAGCACAAGGAGAATTTCCCTCACTGTCCTTCCCTGTCCCTAGAAACAAGGATTTGTACAGTAAAACACACTGACACTCTCCCTACCTATAGTTTTCTGTCCCTAGAAAAAATGTTTTTTTAAAGCACACTATAGCACAAGGAGAATTTCCCTCACTGTCCTTCCCTGTCCCTAGAAACAAGGATTCGTACAGTAAAACACACTGACACTCTCCCTACCTATAGTTTTCTGTCCCTAGAAAAAATGTTTTTTTAAAGCACACTATAGCACAAGGAGAATTTCCCTCACTGTCCTTCCCTGTCCCTAGAAACAAGGATTCGTACAGTAAAACACACTGACACTCTCCCTACCTATAGTTTTCTGTCCCTAGAAAAATTTTTTTTTAAAGCACACTATAGCACAAGGAGAATTTCCCTCACTGTCCTTCCCTGTCCCTAGAAACAAGGATTCGTACAGTAAAACACACTGACACTCTCCCTACCTATAGTTTTCTGTCCCTAGAAAAAATGTTTTTTTAAAGCACACTATAGCACAAGGAGAATTTCCCTCACTGTCCTTCCCTGTCCCTAGAAACAAGGATTCGTACAGTAAAACACACTGACACTCTCCCTACCTATAGTTTTCTGTCCCTAGAAAAAATGTTTTTTTAAAGCACACTATAGCACAAGGAGAATTTCCCTCACTGTCCTTCCCTGTCCCTAGAAACAAGGATTCGTACAGTAAAACACACTGACACTCTCCCTACCTATAGTTTTCTGTCCCTAGAAAAAATGTTTTTTTAAAGCACACTATAGCACAAGGAGAATTTCCCTCACTGTCCTTCCCTGTCCCTAGAAACAAGGATTCGTACAGTAAAACACACTGACACTCTCCCTACCTATAGTTTTCTGTCCCTAGAAAAAATGTTTTTTTAAAGCACACTATAGCACAAGGAGAATTTCCCTCACTGTCCTTCCCTGTCCCTAGAAACAAGGATTCGTACAGTAAAACACACTGACACTCTCCCTACCTATAGTTTTCTGTCCCTAGAAAAATGTTTTTTTAAAGCACACTATAGCACAAGGAGAATTTCCCTCACTGTCCTTCCCTGTCCCTAGAAACAAGGATTCGTACAGTAAAACACACTGACACTCTCCCTACCTATAGTTTTCTGTCCCTAGAAAAAATGTTTTTTTAAAGCACACTATAGCACAAGGAGAATTTCCCTCACTGTCCTTCCCTGTCCCTAGAAACAAGGATTCGTACAGTAAAACACACTGACACTCTCCCTACCTATAGTTTTCTGTCCCTAGAAAAAATGTTTTTTTAAAGCACACTATAGCACAAGGAGAATTTCCCTCACTGTCCTTCCCTGTCCCTAGAAACAAGGATTCGTACAGTAAAACACACTGACACTCTCCCTACCTATAGTTTTCTGTCCCTAGAAAAAATGTTTTTTTAAAGCACACTATAGCACAAGGAGAATTTCCCTCACTGTCCTTCCCTGTCCCTAGAAACAAGGATTCGTACAGTAAAACACACTGACACTCTCCCTACCTATAGTTTTCTGTCCCTAGAAAAAATGTTTTTTTAAAGCACACTATAGCACAAGGAGAATTTCCCTCACTGTCCTTCCCTGTCCCTAGAAACAAGGATTCGTACAGTAAAACACACTGACACTCTCCCTACCTATAGTTTTCTGTCCCTAGAAAAAATGTTTTTTTAAAGCACACTATAGCACAAGGAGAATTTCCCTCACTGTCCTTCCCTGTCCCTAGAAACAAGGATTCGTACAGTAAAACACACTGACACTCTCCCTACCTATAGTTTTCTGTCCCTAGAAAAAATGTTTTTTTAAAGCACACTATAGCACAATGAGAATTTCCCTCACTGTCCTTCCCTGTCCCTAGAAACAAGGATTCGTACAGTAAAACACACTGACACTCTCCCTACCTATAGTTTTCTGTCCCTAGAAAAAATGTTTTTTTAAAGCACACTATAGGCCAATCATTGCTCTCCTCGCTGCCGGCGCTGTGATTGGCCAAGCATGCAGGGTCACAGTGCATGCTTGGCCAATCACAGCGCCTGGATGAAACTGCGATGGCGTAGTGCATTGTGGGCCGTTCGCGTCACTCGAATTAGGCGCGAACGGCCCAAATCGTTCGATCTTCGTCGAACGATCGAACAGCCGATGTTCGAGTCGAACGTATGTTCGACTCGAACACCGAGCTCATCCCTATAAGCCACCCAGTATTCATGAGACTTAGCTCCTTGCACAGATAGAAAGGTCTGCAAGGGCTGGGAGAGTGATAATAATTGGGATTTTAACTACCCTACTACCTAACTACTACAAGAAAATGTTATGGTAGAGTTTATAAAAGCCCCAACTAGAAATACTATAAAAAGTTGTGGAGCTTATTACTAATGTTCATATAGAAGAACATCAAGGTAACAGTGACCATACTATGGTGGACACAATATTACCCCTAGCATTGGTGTCAGACAGTCATACGCCACAAAATTAAACCACCACATTGGTGCTCAGTAGCAGTTCTGTTTTAACACCCCGCTCCACTCAAGTGTCCAGCAGGTGGCAGACCCAGCCTAACACACAGCTGGCTGCACACTTAGCATCAGCGGTCCACGTGTTGGGCACCTGGGCCGTGCTGCTCTAGCAAATAATTTGAGCCAGGGAGTTTTTGCCATTGTTCCCACAGCAGAAAGGTTTCAGGGTTTTTACTCAAAGCTTTTCTGCAGCCAAAAGGGGACATTTACCCCATCTATGATCTAAAGGACTTAAATGTCTTCCTTTGAGTCCAAATTTTTGCATAGAATCCACCAGATCTGTCATAATCTCCTTCCACCAAGAAGACTTTTAATTTTTCCAAAACGTTAACATTATCTTCTTGCTGTGGGCACACAACACTACCAGTTTGTGGTCCTTCAATTTGGTTTGTATTTCACACCTCTAGCGTTCACCAAGGTATTAGCACCAGTAGTAGTCTTCTACATTTCCAGGACATTATGGGATACCTGACTTACTGAGAGAAAGATCACCTCAAATTCTGTCCAACAATGTGATATGAATGGCCCAAACTCTACATAATACTAACAGTATATGTGTTTCACCCTAGACACAGCTCAAGCCAAAGTCTTTTTTCCAGAGGAAAAAACTTTTGACTCTCTGCTCCCAGACTCATACTCTAACAGTCCAGGCGCTAACCAAAGCTGCAATACTGCATGGGAGTTCTAGACTTGCTATTAGCCTCCCTCAAGGCATCCCGGTTTGTTTAGCTCCAGTCCAGACCTCTACAAGACAACATTCTGTCATCGTGGGACAAATCTGTTCTGTTTCTAGACAAACCAATTTACCTGACACCAAGAACCAGGTTACCTCTGGCTTGGTGGTTCATCAGCCTGAGGAGGTTAGCAGATGAGGAATCCTAGACAATTTGTAAGTGCAGGGGACTTGGTCATTAGAGGAATCTTGTTTCCTAATTAACTTTCTGGAACTCTGAGAGATTTGGTTGTTCCTACAATGCTGGATGCTCGACTAGAAGGTCATCTGATCAGAATCCAGTTTGGCAACACCTAAGTAGTTGCGCACATCAGCCATCAAGTAGGAACCAGACACCTTGCTACAGTAAGAGAGGTAGAAAGGATTCTGGCTTTGTCAGAGCTCTATGTTTTGACCCTGTCCGCTGTTCACATTCAGCTGCCAGATGTGGACCACTTGGGCTCCAAATTCAACTTGAAACTGCCCAAGTTTGTATCCAGATGTAGAGGTCCTCTGGCTGAAGCAGTGCTCAAATGACTCCATGGGAGTCTCCAGTAGTGGTTTTAGGCTTTCACCTCAACCGGACTTTGTTCTTTAACCACTTCAGGCCCGGGCCAATTCTGACACTTCGCTCCTACATGTAAAAATCATGATTTTTTTGCTAGAAAATTACATAGAACCCCCAAACACTATATATGTTTTTTTAGGAAATGCTTTAAAAAAAAAAAAAACAGTAAAGTTAGCCCAATTTTTTTGCATAATGTGAAAGATGAAGTTACGCCGAGTAAATAGATACCTAACATGTCACGCTTCAAAATTGTACACGCTCGTGGAATGGCGCCAAACTTCGGTACTTAAAAATCCCCATAGGCGACGCTTTAATTTTTTTTACTGGTTACATTTTTTGAGTTACAGAGGAGGTATAGGGCTAGAATTATTGCTCTCGCTCTAACGTTCGCGGCGACACCTCACATGTGTGGTTTGAACACCGTTTTCATATGTGGGCGGGACTTACGTATGCGTTCGCTTCTGTATGCAAGCACACGGGGACAGGGGCACTTTAAAAAAAAAAAAAATTATTGTTCATTTTATTTTTATTTTTTTATTTTGACACTTTAAAAAATAAATAAAAAATTTTGATCACTTTTATTCCTATTACAAGGAATGTAAACATTCCTTGTAATAGGAAAATGACATGACAGGACCTCTTTACAGTGAGATATGGGGTCAATAAGACCCCACATCTCACCACTATGCTGGGAAGCCTAAAAAAAACAAAAACGATAACCGCTTCAAAGCCGAAGCGGCGCGTTTTTTTTAATGCAGAGGCCGGGCGTGACGTCATAACATCGCGCCCGGCCTCCGACTAAATCTCTGTAATCAATATCTGGGGCCGGTGGATCCTGTCACAGACTCACCGATCGCACAGGTGAGTCGGGAGAAGCACCGGAGGGCGGCGGGAGGGGGGGTGTCCCCTTCCACTGCCCGTAAGAATGATCAAGAGGCGGAACAGCCGCTATGATCATTCTCATGGTGCAGAGAATCGCCGGCTGAAACCGGCAATATCTGAATGATGCCTGTAGCTGCAGGCATCATTCAGATATACCCCCACAAAGCCGAGGACGTCATATGACGTACCTTGGGCCTGAAGTGGTTAAACCCTCTGTCTGGCTCCAGTACATCAGAAAGAGATTTCCCTTCACTGCCTGGACATATTTCATGTCGTGGGTTTTTATATCTGAGCCACTGCTTCCACTTCCCTGCTAAGGGAATGAGACTTTTTTTTAAATGGCAGCCACAGGTCTGGCAGACCGGTAATAAATATTTTACTTGTGGTTCACTTTATGGTTCACATCTATTTACAGATACACAGTTTATATCAGGGGTGCCCAACCTTTTGAAGAGCAAGGGCCACTTAAGCGACTTGGTAACCGGTCGTGGGCCACAATAAACGGGAGCGGGCGAATGGCAGGTCCGTGTCTGCTCTGCATATGCAGAGCAGACACGGACACAGCCCACTCTACTCTATAGAGCCCACTCTAATCTTTTTTTTAAGTGGATCGGATTGCAGGTAGGCGGTTGTAAACGGACAATACAACAAGTGGAGGCGCAACAAATTTAAAAACCATATAAGACCCAGTAAGAAATCTGCAGTTATAGATGTTATAACATGATAAATTCATACATAATATAAAATGGGTCTGAGATCAATCCGTTTTTGTATGCACAGTCTATCAGAGTCTGTATGCAAATGATGCGGAGGGTTAAAGGTCCAGAGCAAGCAGGGCTGCCATCATAGGTGAACAGAAACCATGTTCAGGGTGCTGCAGAGATACAAGGAGAGAGGTGCCTCTGGGTGCAATCGTTTTTTAACAGGCTTTAATAAATATAGTAAGTAAAACTCACATTTTGCAGAAAAGTAACAGGCGTAACAATGTGGGTATAAGTATGTCAAGCGTGACGATCCTCAACCTTGGCCATCTGTATCCTCTAACGCTGTGGTCTTATCCAAGAGGTGCCCACCAATAGATGTATGGGGCCGGCTCCAGGGGACAGGAACTCCAGGGAACTCAAAGCGAGGCATGAGGCACACGAGGCGGTGGGGCTGCAGGAGATGACGTCACTGCTAATGGACGCGTTTCGTGAGCATGCGCGCTGTGGTGTACTGGCAAGCCGTGCTCCTTTCTCAACTGACATAGGGATACTACCAAGCAACGCCATATATAAAGGAAATTAAGATTGCAAGTTTGGCTGGACAAAAGTCAAACTAAAAAATAATAATAATAGATGGACGGAGAAGCGGCTCTGGATATATTAAACACATAGTATACTAAGATAAACAAAGGACTGGAAAAGAGCTTGGGACTGGAAAAGAACAGGGCACACAATAGAAATAAGTACTTAAAGTGGATGTAAACCCGAAAGTTTTTTTTTTTTGCTGTCACAATGTAGAGTATAAGATTTCCTATCATTTGTGCCTGGTATTGCCACAAAGAGTTAATCCAGCTCTGAGCAATCCTCTTTTATTGTTCAGTGAGATAAAACGGACAAACAGAGTTACCTTTGTCCGTTCCGCCCCCTTGCTTTGAGTGACAGGTTATTTACATATCTCGTGCACTAGCTTTAGACAGATTTTTTAATTCCCACCCCACTCCTTTTCTGAAGTCATGTGGTTACTTTTCTGGATTTTTGACTGGATGTTAGTGATCATAGCACAGGAGAAAATGCATGTTGACAAGGGGAGTGTAGAGGTGGGCGGGGAGTCTACTGTAATCACGACTCCACCCACCGAGCTCCAGACAACAGATCCACCCACAGAATCTGCAGTTTTTCAGTTCTTATAACAGACAGAGGGGAGACATTTGACAGGTAAGGACACATGCAGGAGGCATGTATATCTTTATAGATAACCATTATGGCAGTAGTTTAGAAAGGATAAGAGTGGGTTTACATCCACTTTAATGCAAATAAAAAAAGGGAAATATGCAGGGGGCTGGTGACTAGGCTATATATGGATAGGGACAAGGCTAAAATGTAATGGTTGGTGATAAGGATGGATAAAAATCATATATCTGTAGCATATTAAAAGGAAAATGGATAGTGTAATGATAGATAATTATTATAATAATTGTAATGATAGTATTTAAACTGTAAATGGACATCTGCTACTCCTTAGAGGTAAATGGAGGGTCCGATTGGGTCGGACTGACCATGTGAAAGGGGCCTAAGGCTGCTTTCACACTGATACACTGATGTTTACCTGCACCACGGGTGCAGTGCAGTGCAGTGCACCTTTGGCTTTCCTGGCAGTTAGCTGCACTTTGCCTTAGACTTCTATTATATTCTGCAGGTGTGGTGCACTTTCAGAAAGTGCACCAAATCCAGGTTATAACAAAAGTCTATGGCTCAGTGCAGGTAACCCACTGGTGCGCTGCTCTGCACCTGCCGATCAGTTTGAAAGCAGCCTAGTAACCACTGTAGAACAGATATGCCCATATATATACACTGTGATTTTAGTAATAAACTTACCTTTAATAACAGTATTCTATCCCAGAGCAGGAGATCGCGGGCCACATCAGAGGGCTCTTCGGACCAAATGTGGCCCCCGAGCCACTGGTTGGGCACCCCTGGTTTACATCATACATAAGAAAAATACATTGTTGAGAATGAAAAGGTAGAATTTCCAAAGGAGGGAAAATTGATAGCAATTTTTTGTGTTTCTTGGAATTTCATTGGAGTGTTGTTTCCTTTCACAATCCAGAAACATACTGATAGGTTAAATAGAATACATATAAAATTGGTTCTTGTGTATGTTAAGGGCATGAGGTTAGGGATGCTTGTTGGGGTAAGAACAATTATGTATACTTAGGAACTTTTGGAATTCCATGAGCCTAAGATATTTATGGGGTGGGATAGTGACTGTCAAATTTGGCCCAGATAAATATAGCTATAATATAGCGCACATAGCCAAAATGTTTGTGTAGTAAGGGTTGATTTAAATGTGGCCGGATTTTGCACGGGGGGGGGACATTAAATTGTGGCAATACGATCCCCAAATAAATAACAAGGCCTTGACAACACGCTCACCGTAGATGACACCGTAGTGGTAAACAGACCTCACAAACTACAGTCAGCCAATGGATGAGCCAACCACAGTTTAGACCCTGCAACCCAGATACCCAATAATCGTATTTGTTATATCTGGGCTAATTCTGAAATGTTGCCGCAAAGTAAACTTTGCGTGAATTGTTTAATGTATAAAACTCTTTGGAATACGTTAACCTATAGAAATGATTAGGATAAATAGACTTTTTTGGATACTACAAGTCCCAGAACGATGTGTCATTTGGCCCTTCTCTACAGTCTGGCTGCAGCGTTCTCATTTTATTGCAAATGTTTTCTACTAAATCTTACACTAAACTTCATCCTTCTCAAGCTACTTGTCAATTCAGATTATGTTTAGGTTAGTTATTCATACTTCCTTTTGTAGATATTTTTATAAATTTATATCTTGTCCCTCCATATTCTATCTCCCGGCCTCCTTATCTATCCTCTTCTCTGTAATCTGAACCGAAGACATGAATCTCAGAATTCAAGTATGATAAATGACAAAACAGTCATTTAAAGGAAATTGTTTAACTTTATGTCATGCTTCAAAAATAGATCTTCTGATACAGCGGATTTATAGAAATGAGTTACAGTATTTTTCTCATCACAGACTACAAGGTGCTTTATAGCTGAAAACTGTGATCACATTTCCTATCATAGATTGCCTACATGTCATAAGCAAGTCAGTGCATTGTGTGAATAGCACTGCTAACAGTGCTGGGGTTCTGGGTTTGATTTCCCACTAAGGACACTATTTGCATGGAGCTCTAGTTTTCTCCCACACACTAAAACATATAGGTAAGTTAAATGGCTTGCTCTCAAATTGGTCTTATTGTATCTAGGACAGTGGAGTGTAAGCTCCCTTGGTGACAGGAACTTATAAATAAGGCTCCCTGTGCTATGCAAGTCATGCTATAAAATATTCAAGTACGGTAAATGTGTGTGTCAGACATTCAAAAATATAATTTTCCAATGCATTTTCCCCCTTTTGGTAAACCTTGTATCATAACCCATGTATCATGGGTTCTTTGCTATGCCTTAAAAAGGAACTGAATTCTGGAAGCTATGCCCCAAAACGACATTACACCATTGACTGTAGTCTTCATGCAGCTGATATTTCCCTGTTACTGGCTGTCCACTATGTCTCTCTGAGGAGGCAGCCATCTTCGTATATGCAGAGTTTTGCCTCCTCAAGCCATGTCATGTAAGAAAAACAGTGAGCAGCACAGTAGTGACATCACCAAATTTTTACTCTAAATCTCATATGAATAGCTGACAGAAGTTTCTTACATCTCGCACTGCACACATACAACTCTGAGGCTCTAGGGATACAAGTGCATAGGCACACTCGCATACCAGTGCACTGCTATTTTTCTGGGGGAATTCCAGACAAAAGGTAAATTTTTCAGGGTGCTGATTAGGCACAATGACCATTTCTTAATGTTTCCTAGAATATATCAAATGTTGACCTTTTAAGTTCAGGTTGACTTTTAGTTGGCCATAGATGGACCGATGTTCTTCTGAGAAACTTAAAGCGTTTACAGATTTCGGTGAAGGATGGAAGCTTGCAACTATGGATATAGGGTCCCTGTACACATGCATACCCAATATTGCTGGATTGCAGGCCGTTAGACATTTTCTGACTGATATGGGATCAACACTGATACTCAAAGAGTTTATCATTGAATGTCTCGATTTTGTACTTTCAAATAACTATTTTACATTCAAAGGCACCAAGTATGCACAGATCCGAGGTACAGCTATGGGGAGCTCAGTGGCCCCATCTTTTGCCAACCACTTTGTAGGCCTACTTGAGGAACGTTACATTTATCCATCCGATGCCTTTACCAACCATATCAAATGTTGGTTTAGGTATATAGATTACATTTTCCTTATCTGGACCGACGAGGACGCTCGGTTCTTTGACTTTGTTGATTTTCTGAATAGCATCTTTACAGGGGTTGTGTTTAAACCAGAAATTTCACCATGCAATTTTTCCTTCTTGGATGTAATGATCACTAACTGTCAAGGCTCTCTGGTCACATCTCTCTTTACAAAACCCACTGACAGAAGCACACTCTTGCACTACCAAAGTGCACATCCCAAACATCTTTTGAATAGTTTGCCAATATCTCAGTTTATGAGGGTGTCACGGATCTGTTCTGATGAAGATGACAAATTACAGCAGCTCAATAAGATGTATGAAAAGTTTCGGGAAAGGGGGTATCCTGCAGAAGTCCTTGACCAGGCATTAGCCAAGATTAAGACTACTCACACCAAGCCCTCCGGGCCTTTGGATCGACCACTGTTCATTCACACATTCAACCATGAGTCTGACCATATCAAACAGGCCATGACTAAAAATCTACACATTCTACAAGCCGACAACGCATTGGCATTTGAACTTGAAACGGTGCCCCTAATTGCACATAGACGCAACAAAACACTTCGTGACTTTTTCGTACAAGCTGATCCCAGACATGAATATGCCAGAACTATACAGAGAATCTCCCAGAAGACCGGCTGCTATAAATGCCACAATTGCAATGTGTGTAATTCCCTTATATGCGGCAAAAACTTTATGCACCCACATAGGGGCAACCGCTATTGCATTAAAGAGTACCTAAACTGTAACACCGACTACTGCGTTTACATCCTCAAATGCCCATGCTCACTCACCTATGTCGGCAAAACAACCGGCCCTTTTAAAAGGAGGTTTCAAAAACATAGAAGCGACATTAGACTCGCCCTGTCAAAAACAGAGGAGGATGTGCAGATCGACCATAATAAACCAGTGGCCGTGCATTTTTTCAAACACAGACATGAAATACATGAACTAAGGGGAATGGTCATCAAACATGTCCAACAGCCCATTAGAGGCGGTGATCATGACCGTCAACTGCTACAACGTGAAGCCTATTGGATAAACACCCTGGGCACGGTGCATCCTGGAGGACTCAATGCCAACCTATCATTCACATGCTTCTTAAATGAGAGATAACTGACCTGTGTTCTTGACTTGAACGATGATCGAACTATTTTTCTTTGACCATAGAATTTATTTTCTTCATCTTTCCCAGTTTCCTTTTTCTTGGCAATGATCCGATGACGAACCCATGGCAACTTAAATTGGGATTACTTTGTAACTGCTGTGACCACGTCACCTGCATTTTTCTCCCTGCATTATATGGACTCGGAATTTCCTTTTAAACATAGCTTAATGGGTCTTTTACATCTAGGTTTGATCCATTTCCTTCTCCCTCCCCGCCCCCCACCCCTCCTTCCTCTCCCCAATCCCCTTTTTTCCTCGCCTCCTCTCCTTCACCACTTTCCCCCTCCTCCTTTCCCCTACTTGCCCTTGTCTCTCTTCCTTTTCTTTTTCCTTTTCCTTTCCTTCAATTTAATTTTCTCGTTTTCTTTTCTTTTCTTTCTGTTTTCTTTATTCATATTTATTTTTTCTTCTTTTCTCTTTCTTTTTCATTTTCTTTTTCTTCTTTCTTTTTCCCTTTTCCTTTTCTTTTTCTTTCTTTCTTTGTTCCCCCTTTTCTCTTTTTCTCTTTATTTTCCTTTTCTTTCTCTTCCCCTTTTTTCTCCTTTTTTCTCTTTCTTTTTCACCCCTTGGTTTCTCATTCTACTGCTGTTCTTTCCTTTATTCACTCACTCACGTTCCTCACTCTCACCTTCCTTGCCCACCTCCCTTGATTGGTTGCAATCCGCCTTTTGGGCGGGGCCCGCCGACGTCACTCGTTTCCATGACATCGGCGGCCCCAGCACTGAAGCGTCCCATGTTGTTGTCTACCGCCGGTACCACGCGCATGCGTGGCCGGCGGTGGCTATTTTAAGCCCAGCATCCCCGCACTGCCGACGTCACACGTTTTCCACGTTATGGCGTCTCGGTACTATAGCGTCCCTTGTTGCTCGGATACCGCCGCTGCATTGCGCAAGCGCGGTCTGCGATTGCTGCCACGATCTGCCCTACAGCTTTCAAACCCTGCACTGGCGCCGATCTACAACAAGATTGTGCGCTGCACACAGATGTCCCCCAGCAGCTGGTCCGTAACCACAGTGATTGGGGACACATGCTATCATAACAAAGGCATTATCAATATGTCTTTTTACCAAATCCCTCTTTTGATGCATGTTTTTTTTTCAAATCTATGACATTGTGCTAATGTATTTAAAGTATTTGAGCTGTTTTTTGGCGGGATATGGGATGTCATACCAGTCTGGGGGTGGGAGGAGCTTTGGGTTTTCTTGTGTTTTTTCTTTTTCTGGCTTATCTGATTGGTTGATGGTTATTTAAATTCTGCACACTGTTAACCCACATTTATCACATGCCTGACGAAGGGGTCCTGCGTGACTCCGAAACGTTGCACTCTCCTTGTGTTGTGATCATGCAATAAATTATCCGCTTGGACGCTATTCACGTCGTTCCATGGTGTGCTGGCAAATATCTTCATTGTTCTTCTGAGAATGACACATGGGTGAGATATCGGCCTTTCCTCTGTGACAGCAGGACTCACTGTTTTTTCTAGTGGAAGTAGTAGAATGGACTTGGAGTTAACACCTTGCACCCCATTTATTAAAGGGGATATATAGACACAGCATACACTTTCATTTTATAACATCATCATTGTAATAGCAATACAAACAATAGTTATTATTTGACAATCCAATATAAACATACTTTAAAAATCATGTTATTGCTGTCTGTCTGCTGGCCAGCTCTGTCCACATCTTCCTGGATTCCCTGCATGCTTTTCAACTTCTCCTATGTTTATTCCTTTGGTTGACTTTTGGTTTCTAAGGACCACATATCCCATGGTACTTCTCCTCTCATTACCTCTGTAGTTCAGACTGCAGGCTCTGTGCAATGTATGACAAGGTAGAGCATACTTAGTACCAGGAATGGGCAAGGTGTCCGTGAGCAGTCCTTGCAGTGTCCCCATTCACTTTTTTTACTAACTTGACTCACTGCTCTCTGCTGAGTCTCCTCCTGTTTGCGAATACTGTTGTAGATCCGGCCGGCGTCGCCCACTCTAGTGGAGCCCTGCTGCGTGCAGAGTGATCTGTTGGAAGGAGGGACTGGGAGTAATCTGTGCAGCAGCTGCCTAGGCAGCGCGGGAGAACAGGTCTAAACACTGAAGAACAGGAAGCTGAAGGAGTGGAGTCACTCACTAGACAGAGTAGTTTATGCTGCTGCGCAGTGCAGAGTTATATCTGTGTTCTGTTGGAGGGAGCAGGGACAGGGAGGGAGTCAGTGAAGCGGCCGCCCCAGCGCAGGAGTAGAAGGAGAACAGCCGACTGAGCTGAGGAGGAGGAGAAGGAAGCAAGGAAGGTGCTGGAGAGCTGGACTCACTGACCAACTCCACAAGCAGCTTTTAACCGCCCAGATCCCATGTTACTTTGTGTCCTGCATGCCTTTGCATGCCCTGTCACCATCCAGGGGTGAAAGGTAAGCCCTCTTGTCTCTTTGGCCTCCAGTCCAACCAGTCTAGTTGACTAAAACCAATTTTAGTTGTCTAAAATATAATGGGTGTATAGAAAATGGTGTAGCTCTAATAAATATAAAAGTCCAACATGAACAAAATGCTGAAAAGAATTCAACTGGCATAAACATGTATGTATAGTTTACATTAAAAAGTCCATAGATGACTGTGTCTTGAGGTATCATATATGTGAAGAGACCGCCACCATCACCCAAACACACTGCCTCTTACCCATAGGTAGATATTAGCAAGCATATATATGAATCAATGACAGCTCCTCAGCAGCACAGGGATATACTCTACAGCTCCTCCACAGTATTCAATACCCAGTTAAAAGAGAAAAAAATACTCCTCATAGTGCAGACATCCGAACAGTAGTTTTATTATTAAAATAGCAAAAAGCAATTGCACTCACATTTTCGGCGAGATATACAGGCACTAGAGGAAATGTCCAGGGTTTCCAACCCACAAAATGGCCGCTGTGTCCCATCATACGAGTCACGTCACCAACTCCTCCCTACGCGTTTTGTCATCAATGATGTCATCCGGGGCGTGGCTTGACGTGTGCTATGCTCAGTATATATAGGGGATGGCTTATTGATGAGCGGATGTTACCTGCATTCCAACAGCAGGAAGCAGGAAGTAATATGCGTTCCGCTGACCGGAAGCATAATCTAGATAACAATAGGAAAGGAAAACGTTGTGCTCCACACGCAGATAGAACCATTAGATAATTTAATATGAGAGTACACCATACTTGGTAACCTCCTGTCTTTGGTATTAAAACCTAAAGCTAATAGCCATCTATTGGTTATTTTAATCTTTTAATCTACAGCAACCAAGACCGCAAAGCAGCGTCATCTTGTGGTACAAAATTATATTATACATAAAACCAATGTAAAATCAAACTAATATTATTATTATTGTTATTATTATACAGGATTTATATAGCGCCAACAGTTTATGCAGCGCTTTACAAATATAAAAGGGAGACATTACAGTTATGATACAATAAAATATAAGAGGATTAAGAGGGCCCTGCTCAGAAGAGCTTACAATCTAATAGGGGGGGGCAGGTGGTACAAAAGGTTGTAACTGTGGGGAATGAGCTGATGGAAGTGGTAAAAGATTAGTTGGAGACGTGATAGGCTTCCCTGAAGAGATGAGTTTTCAGGCATCGCCTGAAGGTAGCAAGAGTAGGGGATAGCCGGACAGGTTGAGGTAGCGAGTTCCAGAGGATGGGAGAGGCTCTGGAGAAATCCTGGAGATGAGCATGGGAGGAGGAGATGAGAGAGCTTGACAGTAGAAGGTCTTGAGAAGAGCGGAGAGGACGGTTTGGGATATGTTTGGAGACAAGATTGGTGATGTAGCTCAGGGCAGAGTTGTGGATGGCTTTGTAAGTTGTGGTTAGTATTTTGAATTTAATTCGCTGAGCGATCGGGAGACAGTGTAGGGATTGGAGGAGAGGGTTGGCAGACATTGAGCAGTTGGTAAGGTGGATAGGTCTGGCAGCAGCATTCATGATAGATTGAAGAGGGGATAACCTTGATAACATTGATAACAATATTGATAACAATTTACAGGAGAGTGCTACATACATATATCATAAAATTGTATACACACTGAAGAGAACATTAAAATAAGTGTGTTTACAAGGAGGAGACAGAATTGGGTTATACCATAAAGTTGAAATCCCCAAACTATTTAGCTGCTCTTGATGAATGAATTAATATCCCACTCTATGTTCATACCATGTGGGGCATAGCACCCGACCTAATAAATAACGTAGTTTCTAGACGTGATACATCTCTTACCACATTACTACCTCTCCAGTTACCTATCAATTCCAAAAAACACAGTGCCTTTAGGGTCTCGAT
This sequence comes from Rana muscosa, assembly GCA_029206835.1. Taxonomy (NCBI): domain Eukaryota; kingdom Metazoa; phylum Chordata; class Amphibia; order Anura; family Ranidae; genus Rana; species Rana muscosa. The sequence continues at coordinate 252,886,116 of CM055125.1, forward strand.
TATGACACGATTAAGTCATAATGTTTTGATAGACTTTGCTTTGGAAACCCTTTTCTTATATTGGCCACATGTTCACTTAATCTCACATGTAACATCTGTATCATGCGGCCAATATACTGGAGCCCGCTTGGACACCGGACAACATGTCATGCTTTTTTTCTATTACAAGGGATGTTTACATTCCTTGTAATAGGAATAAAAGTGCCCCCCAATTTTTTTTTTTAAAAGGACAGTGTCAAAATAAAAAGTAAAATAACTAAGAAATGTTTTTTTTTTTTTAAAGCGTCCCGTCCCACTGAACTCGCGCGCAGAAGCGAACGCATACGCGTTCTGTATATGAAAATGGTGTTTAAACCACACATGTTAGGTATCGCCGTGATCGTTAGAGCAAGAGCAATAATTCCAGCCCTAGACCTCCTCTGTAACTCAAAATTGGTAACCTGTAGAAATTTTTAAATGTTGCTTATGCAGATTTTTATGGGTAAAAGTTTGTTGCCATTCCACGAGCGGGCGCATTTTTTAAGCGTGACATGTTGGGTATCAATTTACTCGGCTTAACATTATCTTTCACAATATAAAAAAAATTGGGCTAACTTTACTGTTGTCTTATTTTATTATTCAAAAAAGTGTATTTTTTCCCAAAAAAGTGCGCTTGTAAGACCGCTGCGCAAATACGGTGTAACAGAAAGTATTGCAATGACCGCCATTTTATTCTCTAGGGTGTTATAAAAAAAACAATATATAATGTTTGGGGGTTCTAAGTAATTTTCTAGCAACAAAAATGGTTACATTGTAAAGTATTCTGTCCTAAGCTCCGGCTATCCTAAAGAGGAGATGGCAGGGACGTTGAGTGGTCTGAGCGGGGTCCAGATACCAGTGGAACCCATGGTGCTCTTGCTGAGCTACGTGGAGGAGGTCGAAGGGGATAGATACACCAAACTATACATTACTTTCTCCCTGTTTTATGCCAGACGGGAGATACTTCTGAAATGGAAGACGGCCAACCCACTCACTCTTGAATCCTGGTGAATGGCAGTCAATTCAGTACTGCCCCTATACAAACTTACCTACGAGAGCAGGCAATGCCCAGGTAAATTTGACAAAGTGTGGTCCGCATGAATATATGCCTGTGGTTAAGGGGCCACGGAGGGTTGGTTTTGTGCGAACAGGATCTTCCCCTCCTGTTTCCTCAGGGGACCCCCCCCCCCTCCTATCCTACTGGTTAAAGTATCCCACAACATACTAGAAGGAGTTCTGTTTTCTCTCCCCCCCCCCCTCCCCCGGGATACTGCTTCATTACCCTTCACTGGTTAAGGGTAAGCTACTGGGTAAGGTGTTGAATAATAATCCTCTTCATAACAAGTTAAAAATATTGCTTTGCTCCCCTTTGTAAGTTGTTTTTCACGTGAATTGTAGGTTAATAATTCCCAACTATGGAATACCTTTGTATACAATACCTGTACTGTATCAACAGGAATATCTTCTGCTGACTGTGTTGTAATGCTGATTTGTTTAATAAAAACTTTTCTGTTAAAAAAAAATTGTAATGCATTATTTAAGCATTTCTCTACAATTTCCAAAATCATTATATACTGCTGGAGTGAAAAATCTAATATGTTATTATTTATGGTATTTAGGTTTGAACATGCACTACAGACCAGTGTTAATTTTGATGTCAAATTTCAATTTAGTTTTAGTCATACTCTTTGGACTAAAATGCCATTTTAGTTTTAGTCGTATTTTAGTCTTTTGACGAAAATGCCATTTTAGTTTTAGTCGGTCGTATTTTAGTCATCTCAATTGTTTTAGGTTTAGTCGACTAAAATAGTATTAATTTAGTAGAAAAAAATGTTTTAGTCGATGAAATTAATACTGATATACACTACAGGTGAAAAGGTAAGAGTATCTGAGTAAGAAGACTAAAGGGAGGCCCCCGGTCTATTCTATTTGTAGAACTAGGCCAGAAAGTAGACAGTGTTTTTTGATGGTTTTAATTTGAAATGTACCTTGGTGTCCTTCACTAAGGTCTGTACTTTGGAAAATGTCCGCCACAGCTTTGGTCTGTGCCTATTCCTGCTTAGTACCTTTGCAGATGACACCAAGCTATGCAGTGGAATAACGTCCTTACAGGATGTCTCCAACTTAAAAGCCGACCTCAATGCACTGTATAATTGGGCAACTATGTGGCAGATGAGGTTTAATGTTGATAAATATAAAGTTTTGCACTTAGGGGCTAGGAATATGCATGCATCATACATACTAGGGGGAATACAGCTGGGGGGAATCAATGGTGGAGAAGTATCTGGGTGTTTTGGTGGATCATAAGCTTAAAGTGGTTGTTAAGCCACTCTAACCTGTATACATATCGATGTATGATTTATAAATATAAATGCTGTAAATACCTCATCTCAGAGCCGAGATTGCGATCACATGACCGGTCGGATCTCTCCATTCCTCCTCTGACAGATGCAGCGGTTGGAGCTGAGATTGCCCTGCTGACGTCAGTCGGGATAGGAGGAGAGAGCTGGCCAGTCATGTGATCGTGATCTTGGCTCTGAAATTAGGTATTTGCAGCATTTATTTTTATAAATCACACACAGATGGGGAAACTGCAATAGGAGACAGTGCTGATGGTGTATATAGGTTAGTGTTATGCAAGCAGCAGGAGGGAGGAGGGGGCGGCAATGTCACGAGCAGACACGCAAGGAGGGGAGAGGGGAGGAGGTCACAGGAGCAGCGAGGTGACAGATAACCAGGCTACGGATGACGGAGGCACGTAAACTGACCACAGTGTCAGGGCTCAGCAGCCATGATACACCCTGATCAGTTTACAAAGGGGAGGGTTTTTTAGGAGTTACAGGGCGCCAAATGACACAGCACAAGCACTGTGTCATATATAACATGCTTTAAAGGAGCAGGATCCATTTTTTTGGGGGTTAACAAACGCTAATAGCATGCAAGTCCTTTCTTGTATTAAGAGAGGTATGGACTCCAGAGAGAGAGATATCTCTTTTCCTCTAGACCAGGAGTCTCCAAACTTTCAAAAGAAAGGGCCAGTTTACTGTCCTTCAGACTTTAGGAGGGCTGGACTGTGCCCAGTTGGCGTAAACAATGCCCGATCTTTGGTATTAGGGGGAGAAATAGTTGGTGTCAGTGGGGTCGAATAGTGCCCCATTTTTTGTTTTCAGTGGAAGGAATCATGCCCCATCATTGTTGTCAGTGGAAGGAATGGTGCCCCATTGTTGGTGTCAGTGGCAAGAAGAATGCCTCAGGGGCCAGATAAAGGCAAGCAAAGGGCCGCATCCGGCCCCAGGGCCACTGTTTGGAGACCACTGCTCTAGACGTAAAGAGTGTGCCCTTGTCCTCTGTGATTACCTTAAAGTGAATAACTCAACACCAAGTTCACTATATGGACCACTTATGTATTCATACATGTTGATCATTTCCCCCTTAATCTCCTCTTCTGAAGAGAGAATTAACTCAGTTCCTCTAATCTTTCCTCATAGCTGAGCTCCTCCATGCCTCTTAACAGTTTGGTTGCCCTTCTGTGCACTTTCTTCAGTTCCCCGGTATTCTTTTTGAGAACTGGTGCCCAAAACTGAACTGCATATTCCAGATGAGGTCTTACTAATGATTTATACAGGGGAAATATTATTTAATCTCCAAATATGGAAAGGTTTCTTCACCGTAAGAGCTGCGAATATGTGGCATACATTTCCCCATGGGCTGGTTCTGGCTAGCTCAGTAGATTGCTTTACCCGCTTCAATACAGGACATTTTTACCACCTTCCTGCCCAGGCCATATTTCAGCTTTCAGAGCTGTCACACTTTGAATGACAATTGCGTGGTCATGCAAGGCTGTACCCAAATGACATTTTTATAATTTTCTTCCCACAAATAGAGCTTTCTTTCAGTGGTATTTTTTATTTATTTTTAATAATTGTTATTATTTTCAAAAACACATATAGTATACAAACCAACTGTCATAGAAATCCTGTCAGCTACAGGATTCCTGGACTTCCTGATTTCCAATCTCGGGCACGTCCGCGCGCGCGGGCACGCGCACGCGCTTAGCGGGGGCGCGCGCACGCTCCACAAAGCGCGCCAGAAGGGCTATTTAAACATACCTGTGACAGACAGTCCCTGCTGTCTGCTCTACAGCGTGTAGTACCCAAAGAGACCTGATTCGTGAATTTACCTGCATCCGACCCGGCTTACCTTGACCCTTCCAGTTTCCTGCCTGCCTCTGACCTCCGGCTTTGTTTGACCAATCTTCTGCTTGATCCTCCAGTACCTTGCCGCAAGCCAATTCTACCGACCCGGCTTGCCTGACCAATCTCTCCAGTTGCTGTGTCCTGGTTCCAGTCCAGCTGCTTGTTCCTGGTTCCAGTCCAGTCAGCCTCATCAGTTCCAGTCCAGTTGCTGTGTTCCTGGTTCCAGTCCAGTCTGCCTCTTCAGTTCCAGTCCAGTTGCTGTGTTCCTGATTCCGGTTCAGCCTGTCATACTTCCTGGGTGCCTGGATCCGTCCCAGTCTTCAGACTCTACTCTACCTTGATCCATCCTGCCAGGCACTCGTACCCCTTCTACCTCTGTGCCTCCTGTCTTCAGTACCAGGGGCCGCCGGTGGAAGCCATAAGAGAGGCCTCCCTCTGCAGATCCGGGCTCGTCACCGTCAGGTACGTGAAAGTAGCAGACAGCCATGTCTGAGCCCGGGCAGGGAGCCTCACCTATGGAGGAACTCTGTCGGCACCTGGCAGGTTTGTCTGAAGCAGTCAAGAGTCTTCAACAAGGCTACACCCGCTTGGAAGAACAAGTGTGGGCCCTCTCCAATCCTTCTGCCATCCAAGAGGGGCCCCACGCCTCTGCTTCTACAGCCGGAACAAGTTCCTCACCCACAGTGGTCATGCTTCCTCCTGAACCTAAGGTTCCTACACCCGAAAGATTTTCCGGGGATCGGAGCAAGTTTAGGGCCTCCCGGAATTCGTGTGAACTGTACTTTGCCCTACAGCCCTGTACCTTTTCTCTAGAGGCCACCAAGGTGGGCGTTGTGGTCTCTTTGCTCGCTGTCCCCAACTCTCAGTAACCGCAGAAGCCGCCTTGTGTTCCCTTCAACAAGGACGCAGACCTGCGGAGGACTATGTGGCAGAATTCAGGCGGTGGAGTGCGGATACCAATTGGAATGATGCCGCCCTCCGCCATCAGTTTCGCTTAGGACTTTCCGATTCCTTGAAGGACGAGCTTGCTAGAGTCGGTGTACCACAGACACTCAACCTGTTGATTGATCTAACCATCCAGATTGACCGACGTCTGAGGGAACGGAGGGCTGAGAGGACCACTGGCTTCTCCCGCCCAACCTGGATGCTTCCTCGGGCTCCTAGTCACCTGTACTCGGCTCCTGCTACACCTCCAACTCCCACATCTGACACGCCTGAACCAATGCAGCTCGGGATCCTTCGTCCATCCCTCGCTCCTGAGGAACGCCAGCGCCGCCGAATAAATAATCTGTGCCTGTACTGTGGGGAACCCGGACATTTCGTTAGAACCTGTCCCCTGAAGCTTCGTAAGTTTCTTTCAGTTTCTTCTAACATGACTAACCTACAAGCCAAAACCACATCTCACCTTGCCCTCTCTGTTTCATTACAGCTCCCAGGAAGGACTTTGCAAGTACCCGCCATTATTGATTCCGGAGCATGCAGCTGCTTTATGGACTCAACCTTTGCCATTAAACACCAAATTCCCCTTCGTACCAAGACCCACAGACTTCGTGTCCATCTGGCTGATGGTTCCGTCATTAAGTCCGGACCTGTGACCCAGGAGACCACTCCTATACCCGCTACCATCTTTACCACCTCTGGAACCCACCAAGAATACTTATGTCTGGACATCATCTCTTCTCCGTTGTTTCCCTTGATCCTTGGTATGCCTTGGTTACAAGCCCACAATCCCACTATCAACTGGACTACGGGAATAGTTGCCTTTCCTTCTTCCTATTGCCAGCAGTCCTGTGGCTCATATAAACCTCCTGGGCCGGCCTTGTTACTATGCATTGATACAGAAGATGGCACCGTCAATCCATCCCAGAAGTTTACCACGACTTTCTTGACGTATTTAGTAAACAAAAGGCAGAGACTCTACCGCCCCATCGGGCCTACGATTGCCCCATCGACCTACTTCCTGGAGCAAAGATTCCGTTCGGTAGAGTCTTCCCTTTAACGGAGGTAGAACAAGGGGCTTTAAAAAATTATGTTGATGAGAACTTGCAAAAGGGGTTCATCCGCCCTTCCACATCCCCAGCAGGAGCAGGCATCTTTTTTGTAGAGAAAAAGGACCACACCCTTCGACCTTGTGTGGATTACCGGGAATTGAATAAAATTACAGTAAAAAATCGCTACCCTCTCCCCCTGGTACCAGAGCTATTTCAGAGACTAGGAACTGCCACCATCTTTACCAAACTTGACCTCCGCGGAGCCTACAACTTGATCCGTATCAAAGAAGGGGACGAATGGAAGACTGCCTTCCGTACCCGGTATGGACATTTTGAGTACTTGGTAATGCCATTCGGGTTGTGTAACGCCCCTGCCACTTTCCAGTATTTTATCAACGATGTTCTACGGGACTTCCTAGACCTCTTTGTTATTGTTTATCTTGATGATATCTTAATTTTTTCTTCCTCCCTTGATTCTCATCGCAGACATGTCAAAAATGTGTTGGGTCGGCTCCGCCAGCATGGCCTGTATGCGAAGGCCGAAAAATGTGAGTTTGAGCAAGAGAGTATATCATTTCTGGGGTTAATCATTTCCAGCGAGGGCATCAAGATGGATCCTCAAAAGATTACCGCAATCCTGGACTGGCCAGAACCGGTGGACAAGAAGGGAATCCAACGTTTCATTGGATTCGCCAACTTCTACCGCAAGTTCATCAGGGGGTTTTCAGCTATTATCGCACCCATTACTCAACTCACCAAGCAAGGAGCACGTTTTCACTGGTCTCCTGAAGCCCAAGAAGCTTTTGAACGCCTGAAGGCCCTATTTACCTCGGCCTCTATCTTGAAACACCCAGACTCCTCACTACCATTCGTACTTGAGGTAGACGCCTCCGAAATAGCGGTAGGAGCAATACTGTCCCAAAGACAGGGAGTCAAAGCCTTGCTCCATCCAGTAGCCTTCTTCTCCCGCAAGCTTTCTGCAGCGGAGAAGAACTACGATGTGGGGGATCGGGAGCTACTAGCGATCAAGTCTGCACTAGAGGAATGGCGGTACCTGCTGGAGGGCGCGGCTCATCCGATTCTGATATTCACTGACCACAAGAACCTGGAGTACCTGAAAGCCGCGAGAAGATTGAATCCACGGCAAGCCAGGTGGGCACTCTTCTTCTCCCGGTTCTCTTTTCATGTTACTTATCGTCCTGGGGCCAAGAATATTAAGCCTGACGCCCTGTCTCGGATGTTCCATAAGTCCAAGGAGACTTCTCCGCCTGATACCATCCTTGCCCCCGGAAATTTCCTTCTTCTACGGGAGAACCTGTTCACTCAAATCAAACAAGCTTCCACCGAGCAGAGACAGCTCTCCGAGCCGGAATTGCAGGTTAAGGATGGACTATTGTGGTACCAAGACAGAATCTACGTACCTGAGAAATTAAGAGTAACCGCATTAGAACTCTGCCATGACCACGCCCTGGCCGGACATTTTGGCGTTGCCAAGACCACTGACCTGGTACAGCGCACCTTCTGGTGGCCTCGAGTACGTGAAGACTGTAGGAGGTTTGTAGATTCTTGTACAACTTCCACCCGAAACAAGGGTTCCAGATCCAAGGCCTGGGGACTACTAAAACCCTTACCCGTTCCAGATAGGCCCTGGAGAATGTTGTCCATCGACTTCATTGTCGAGTTACCCCCGGCTGAGAACCATTCCACCATCTTCGTTATAGTGGACCGTCTGTCCAAGATGGCACACTTCATCCCTATGAAAGGGACTCCCTCCGCTCCTGAAACCGCACAGGTATTCGTCAGAGACATAGTCAGACTCCACGGGGTACCAGCCAATATTGTTTCCGATCGCGGGGTTCAATTTACCTCTCGATTCTAGAGATCCCTTTGCAAAACCTTGAAAATCGAATTATCCACAGACCAACGGACAGACGGAGAGAACGAATCAGATGCTCGAGCAATACCTGCGATGCTTCTCCTCTTTTGCTCAGGACAACTGGGTTTCCCTACTTCCGTTGGCCGAGTTTGCGTATAACAATTCTATTCACTCCGCTACCTGCCAGACTCCTTTCTTTGCAAACTATGGTTTTCATCCTACTTTTCTGCCTAATTCCCTTCCTGAGTGTCCTGTACCTGCAGTCCAGGAAAAGTTACATTTTTTCTCGGTCAATAACCAGCTTCTACAAGAGACCATGACCAAGACTCAAGAACGCAACAAGACAATCTATGACAAGAAGAGACGGGGTGAATTAGTGTTGGTACCCAGCGACCAAGTATGGCTATCTACCACAAACCTAAGAATGGCATGCCCTTCTAAAAAACTGGGCCCCAAATTTTTAGGTCCATTCCCTGTTAAGAGGAAAATTAATGAAGTAGCTTATGAATTGGAACTTCCTGACTCTCTTAGAATCCATCCAGTCTTTCATGTCTCTCTCCTAAAACCCACAGTCTCCAATCCGTTTCCAGATCGGAAGCCGGATCACCCTGATCCGATCATTATTGACGGTGAGCAGGAATTCGAAGTAGAAGCTATCATGGACTTCAGGAGAAGAAATAACCAGAACCAATTCCTAATTAAATGGAAGGGCTACGGACCCGAGGAAAACTCATGGGAACCTGAGGAGAATATCCATGCCAGGAGTTTGGTACAGGCTTTCAAAAGGACTCACCCTGGAAGGTTCACCCGGCTGGGCATCCGGAGGCTACCCCTTGGGGGGGGGCAATGTCATAGAAATCCTGTCAGCTACAGGATTCCTGGACTTCCTGATTTCCAATCTCGGGCACGTCCGCGCGCACGGGCACGCGGGCGCACGCACGCGCTTAGCGGGGGCGCGCGCACGCTCCACAAAGCGCGCCAGAAGGGCTATTTAAACATGCCTGTGACAGACAGTCCCTGCTGTCTGCTCTACAGCGTGTAGTACCCAAAGAGACCTGATTTGTGAATTTACCTGCATCCGACCCGGCTTACCTTGACCCTTCCAGTTTCCTGCCTGCCTCTGACCTCCGGCTTTGTTTGACCAATCTTCTGCTTGATCCTCCAGTACCTTGCCGCCAGCCAATTCTACCGACCCGGCTTGCCTGACCAATCTCTCCAGTTGCTGTGTCCTGGTTCCAGTCCAGCTGCTTGTTCCTGGTTCCAGTCCAGTCAGCCTCATCAGTTCCAGTCCAGCTGCTTGTTCCTGGTTCCAGTCCAGTCTGCCTCTTCAGTTCCAGTCCAGTTGCTGTGTTCCTGATTCCGGTTCAGCCTGCCATACTTCCTGGGTGCCTGGATCCGTCCCAGTCTTCAGACTCTACTCTACCTTGATCCATCCTGCCAGGCACTCGTACCCCTTCTACCTCCATGCCTCCTGTCTTCAGTACCAGGGGCCGCCGATGGAAGCCGTAAGAGAGGCCTCCCTCTGCAGATCCGGGCTCATCACCGTCAGGTACGTGACACCAACAGTAAGGACCGCCCACCACAATACGGTAAGCCGTCCCAAAAAAATAAAAGAAGTGATATACAAAAAGAAAAAGTGCATTACATTAAGACCTAATGAGTATTGCCTGTGAGGCTTGTCAACCCAACCCAACCCACACCACTCCCTCAACTCCCCATTACATATTTGACCAAAACATAGGGATCCATGCAAAAAAAAACACTGTCCAGTAGATATGAGATACAAAACCCATCATACATTTAGCATAGAAGGACTATTCACTCGCTCATTCAAAGGCAATTAGGTGCAGATCGTTTAAGCTCATATGGTAGAAAAGGTAACTTAAACAAGGGTGAAAATGAATCTCTTACAGTGAGAGGTGAAGCCATCTATCCCCCCCAGACCTTATCAAATTTAAAAAAGCGCCCCCCTGTTCAAATATGGGGCTTTGTAAAAGGGCAGGGTCTTATTCACCGAAGCCTTCCAGGACTCTACAGACGGGGAGGTGGGGGGGGGGGGGCGTAGTGCTCTTCCCAGACAAAACTATGCGTTTCCTAGCATGAAAAAATTCATAAAGGGAGCAAGGTTCGTCCGTATAGCCGTAGTAGGGGTCAAATCATCTACCAACCCGAGCGTACAATGTCTTATAAAGAGATTTAAAGTGATAGTGGTCACCTCCTGCACACACATCAATATATCCCTCCAATATTTCTGTATATCTGGACAATCCCAGAAGATATGCATGAAGTCCTTTTGGTGGTATTTAATGACCGCTGAGTTTTTTATCTTTTGATAAAAAAACGTAAGAAACCAAAAATTTAGAAAAAAAAAAGTTTTTCTTTGTGTCTGTCAGTAATTTTTGTAAATAAGTAATTTTTTTCCTTCACTGATGTGCGCTGATGAGGTTGCACTAATGGGCACTGATAGGCTGCACTGAAGAGCACTGATAAGGCGGTACTTATGGGCACTGATGAGGCGGCACTGATAGGTGGCACTGATATGCAGCACTGATAGGCGGCACTGATGGGCAATGATAGGCGGCATGGATAGGTTGCATTGATGGGCAGCACTGATAAGCAGGCACTGATGGGCACTGAAAGGCAGCAGTGACTGGCATCACTGATGGATACTGCTGGGGCTGCACTGATTATCAAGGCACTGATGATCAGTTCCCTGATTACCTGTACAGTCTCCCCTGTGAGGAGATGCCGCTGATAGGCTCTCCTCGCCTCACACTCTGTCAGTGTGAGGCAAGGAGTGCCGAAAGATGGCACTTCCGTGTTTTCATGTAATGGGCTGCGATTGGACACAGCTGATCGCATGGGTGAAGAGCCACATCATTGTGGGCGTGCGAGAGCAGTGACGCGGGGGCGACGTCATATGACCTTGCCCCAGAATGAGAGGGGATCCCGCCCGCTGTCATTTTACTATAAGGCAGGCGGGAGGTAGTTAAAAAAGGCCTGGATTCTTTCATAAATGTACATAATATAACTGGATACTAACATTTATAGGTAAAGATGATCCAGGGAATATTCGATTGTCTCTGGGGGGGTCAGGAAGGATTGAATCATGCTTGGAAGGCAAATTGGATCATGCTTTGCTGGGGTTTTTTGCTTTCCTGGATCAACTGTGGATATAGAATTATGTATATAGGATTGTATGATTTTATTTTTTTCCATAAATGTTATTTTTCACCCATAAAGCTGGCCTTACGCAGCTTTATGATCACTCGGTTGTTTCCTTTCCTTTCTTCTATCCTTATTTTCTTCCTTTCTTTTTCACTTTCCTTCTTTTCATTATATACAGTATATACTATATATATATACCGGTGTGTGTGTATATATATATATACCGGTGTATATTGTGACAGCAGGAAGGTAAAGTCACCTGGTTGCATCCAGGGGGGTAGATATATTTCGCCCAGATTCAGGCTTTACGCCGACTTATACAACTAGGTGGAGAGTTGTATAAGCCCAGCTGAGGCTAGTGGGCTCATGGATGACTCATACCTCTAGGGAGAGTGTGGGGCGTCGTGCAGACAGGGAGTTGATGAGACCAGCTGAAGCTTGTCAGCTCATTTAGGCCTCTATAAGAACTCCCAGATTCATTAGGTGTTTGCTCATGCCTGGAACCAGACCTGTGTGGACTGTCTAGGGAGAGTGAACCCCTGTGCGGTGAGACAAAGCCTGTGTGGCTATTTGCTTGGACATTTAAAACCAGGGACTTAGGGACTAGGACAGCACTAGGCTGATCCCAGTTGTTAGTTAGGAAACCTGTATGTTTAGTCAGAGGTCAAGTTGACCAGGATTTATTTTGTTTATGTTTCTTTTGCTTTGCTGTGTTTTGTCACTGTAAATAGAAAATAAACCGCACCTTTTTGATTTTGAAAACCACAACCTCCGTTTGCTGGGCCTGTTTTGTGTGGGGAGCCCATCCCGGGGGTCACACACACCCGCTGCCGAGCTAACCCCCTCACAGTTGGTGGCGAACCAGTGGCAGTTTTTTTTGAGCCAGCATGGAGGAGATACTGAAACAGCTGGCTCTAGCAAATGCCAATCAACAGCAGACAAATGCAGGTTTGCAAAGGAGCCTTGCAGCCCAGCAGCAAGCTCATCAACAGAGCCTTGCAGCCCAGCAGCAAGCTCACCAACAGAGTCTGGAAGCTCAGCAACAAGCCCAGCAGCAATCTGAGGCCCGCTTCATAGACCTGTTACAGAAGCAAGAGCAGAGACTACAACAAATGGAAGCAGTAATGCAGCAACGTCCGCAGACCAGTGAGGAAAGCCGTCCCACTAATACCGCGTCCTTTGGGGTGAGTCGTTTATTGACAAAAATGACTAGAGAGGATGATCCAGAGGTATTTTTGACCACATTTGAAAGGACCGCTGAAAGAGAAAAGTGGCCTGAGGAGCAGTGGGCTGGACTGGTGGCTCCTCTGTTAACTGGTGAATCGCAGAAAGCTTACTATGACCTAGAGCCTAACCAAGCAAAAGACTATGTGATGCTAAAAGCTGAAATTTTGGCAAGGCTGGGTGTCACCCAGGCTGTCCGGGCTCAGCGTGTGCATAACTGGACTTTCCAGCTTGGAAAACCCCCCAGGTCTCAAATGTATGATCTCATTCACCTGAGCAGAAAGTGGCTACAGCCAGAGACTTTGTCCGCACCAAAGATTGTGGAACGTGTTGTAATGGATCGGTTTTTGAGAGCTCTTCCTACTGCCATCCAAAAGTGGGTAAGCCATGGAGACCCAGAGATGGCCGATGGTCTTGTGGATCGTGTGGAGAAATACTTGGCTACAGAGAACCTGACGGCCTCTTCCAGAGACACTCAGACTTTCCACCCTAAGACCAGACCATCCCCAGGGGCGGATAAGAGGATTCCAAGGGGTGAGGGTGGAGAGAGTGAGAGGGTGGGAGCTCTACCCCAAGTTTGGCGAGAACAGCCTGGGAAATCAGCGGCTCAAGAGGCGGCAAGAAGGATCGTTTGCTACCGCTGCCGGCAAGCGGGACATATTGCAGCCAATTGCCCGGTTGTGGAGGAACCCATGCAGTGTGACTTTCTGACGGGCAGACGTCAGTCGCTGTGTGCGACAGTCGCATGCACTGCCATTCGAGGAACTGAGAAACATTTATGCAAAATGTGTGTTAATGGTAGAAATGTTGTGGTATTGCTGGATTCAGGTAGCCTTGTGACCCTGATAAAGGCTGAGTTAGTTAAAACAGAGGTCTTTGGGAATAGCAAGGTAGCTGTTATTTGTGTGCATGGGGACACCCGAGAGTATCCAGTGACTACAGTGTGTTTCGAGACCCCCAAAGGTACCCTCTCTCATCCAGTGGGCTTAGTATCTCAGTTACCGCATGACGCCATTGTGGGAAGGGATTTTCCGAAGTTCTGGGAACTGTGGGATGATCCTGAGCCCCCCACTGGTGCCCCTATGTACCAGGAATATGATAGCCAGAACTCCCCTGAGAGTGGTGAGGACTCTCCGGAATTTCCCTTATCAGTATTGGCAGGGGAGACTCAAGAAACTGGAGAGGAGCCCACCTCCTCAGACGAAAACCTACCATCTGTGGAGTTTTCTGATCTTGAGGTTCACAGGGAAAACTTTGCCACAGAACAGTTGAAAGACCCCGCCCTAATAAAGGCACGGGAAAACGTAGTGAAAATAGATGGCGAGTTAGTGAACCCAGATAATACCTGCACTTACCCATACTTCAGCGTAGAGAAGGACCTACTGTATCGGGTGGCAAAAAGGGCAGAAGAAACCGTTGAGCAGCTTGTGGTGCCCAAACCTTACAGGAAGTTGGTGTTGGAGTTGGCCCATGGGCACATTCTTGGAGGTCATCTGGGGACAGAGAAAACCCGAGAGAGGGTATTACAGAGATTCTATTGGCCGGGGGTGATGAAGGACATAGAAAATTATTGTTCCTCCTGCCCTGTGTGTCAGAGGTCGGCCCCGATGCCACATTTCCGTAGCCCGCTGGTCCCTCTACCCATCATTGAGGTCCCGTTTGAGAGAATCGCCATGGATTTGGTAGGGCCTATAATCAAGTCCGCTAGGGGGCACCAGTACATATTAGTTATAATGGACTATGCCACCCGTTATCCAGAAGCGATCCCTCTCCGAAATACCTCGGCCAAAACCATAGCCAAAGAGCTATCTCTTGTGTTTAGCCGGGTGGGTATTTGTAAAGAACTGCTTACGGACCAAGGTACACCCTTTATGTCCCGGGTTATGAAGGAGCTGTGTAAATTGTTCAAAGTGACGCAATTACGTACATCTGTGTATCACCCCCAAACCGATGGGCTGGTTGAAAGATTCAACAAAACCCTAAAACAAATGTTGAAGAAAGTGGTGGATAGAGATGGAAAGGATTGGGACTGTCTACTTCCTTATCTGATGTTTGCTATTAGGGAGGTGCCCCAATCCTCTACGGGATTCTCCCCCTTTGAGTTACTGTATGGGAGACACCCAAGAGGGCTGTTGGATATTGCCAAGGAAACTTGGGAAAGTGAGAGTTCTCCCCACAGGAGTGTGATTGAGCATGTCGCCCTGATGCAAGACCGAATTGCACAGGTAATGCCCATCGTGAAGGAACATTTGGCCCAAGCGCAGTTAGCACAGCAGAGAGTGTACAACCGTGGAGCCAAGACCCGTACCTTTTCCCCGGGGGATAGGATACTGGTACTTGTCCCTACGGTTGAAAGTAAATTCCTTGCCAAATGGCAAGGCCCCTATGAGATAATGGAAAAAGTGAGCGAAGTGAATTACAAGGTCAGACAACCAGGAAGGCGAAAGCCCGAACAGATCTATCACGTTAATCTGTTGAAAGCCTGGAGGGATAGAGAGTCCCTAGTCGCAGACACTTGGTCACCAGCTCAAACTGGTTGCGTGATTCCTGAGGTTGGAATAGCAGCCACCTTGTCACAACCCCAACAACAGGAGGTTAAGGAGTTTGTGCTTCGCAACAAGGAGGTATTCTCTGAGCTGCCGGGACAAACATCTGGGGTAGAGCATGACATCATTACCCCGCCCGGTGAAAGGGTGAAGTTAAAACCCTATCGGATCCCAGAGGCCCGACGGGAGGCAATACGGGAGGAAGTACAGAAAATGCTGAACTTAGGGGTGATAGAGGAGTCCCAAAGTGATTGGTCTAGTCCCATTGTGTTGGTGCCTAAACCGGATGGGAGCTGGCGATTTTGTAACGATTTTCGTCAGTTGAACAAAGTTACAAAATTTGACACCTACCCCATGCCACGTATAGATGAGTTGATCGACCGGCTGGGAACAGCCCGATACATGACAACTCTTGACCTCACAAAAGGGTATTGGCAAATCCCCCTGGCCAAGTCGGCCAAAGAGAAAACCGCATTTGTAACCCCAGACGGGGCGTTCCAATATAAAAGAATGCCGTTCGGGTTACAGAATGCGCCGGCCACATTCCAGCGGAAAATGGACCAGATGCTGAGGCCCCATCGGAAGTATGCTGCGGCTTACCTGGATGACGTAATTGTCCATAGCACAGATTGGGCCTCACATCTGCCAAAAGTGCAAGCAGTCCTGGACTCTGTTCGGGAAGCGGGGTTTACGGCTAACCCCAAGAAGTGTACCATTGGGCAGGAGGAGGCCAAATATCTTGGGTACACCATTGGGAGGGGAGTAATAAAACCCCAACTAAACAAAGTCGAGGCCATCCAGAGTTGGCCACGTCCCAACAGCAAGAAGCAGGTACGAGCCTTTCTGGGAATCGCTGGGTATTATCGGCGATTCATTCCCCACTTTGCTTCTAAGGCTGTGCCCCTAACCAACCTGACGAAGGGGAAAGGGTCGGTCATGATTAAATGGACCCCCGAGGCTGAGGCAGCATTCCAATTCTTGAAACAAGCCTTATGTAGCCAGCCAGTGTTGTACTCACCCGACTTCTCTAAAGACTTTGTCGTACAAAGTGATGCGTCAGATGTGGGGTTAGGAGCAGTATTGTCCCAGGTCTGGAACGGGGAAGAGCACCCAGTCATTTACCTCAGCAGGAAGTTGAAGTCCCATGAGGTAAATTACGCCACCGTTGAAAAGGAGTGTTTAGCGGTGAAGTGGGTTCTAGATTCCCTTCGGTACTACCTGCTAGGTAGGCACTTTGACATGGTTACGGATCACGCTCCGTTAAAGTGGATGGCTCAAAACAAGGAAACAAATAGAAGAGTGAATAGGTGGTTCCTGGCCCTCCAGGAATTCAACTTCACAGTAAAGCATCGCCCTGGCGTTCAAATGGGGAATGTGGATGCTTTGTCTCGAGTACATGAATGCCTGATTGCTGGTGTTCCAACCCCGAGGTTAAAACAAGAGGGGGGGTATGTGACAGCAGGAAGGTAAAGTCACCTGGTTGCATCCAGGGGGGTAGATATATTTCGCCCAGATTCAGGCTTTACGCCGACTTATACAACTAGGTGGAGAGTTGTATAAGCCCAGCTGAGGCTAGTGGGCTCATGGATGACTCATACCTCTAGGGAGAGTGTGGGGCGTCGTGCAGACAGGGAGTTGATGAGACCAGCTGAAGCTTGTCAGCTCATTTAGGCCTCTATAAGAACTCCCAGATTCATTAGGTGTTTGCTCATGCCTGGAACCAGACCTGTGTGGACTGTCTAGGGAGAGTGAACCCCTGTGCGGTGAGACAAAGCCTGTGTGGCTATTTGCTTGGACATTTAAAACCAGGGACTTAGGGACTAGGACAGCACTAGGCTGATCCCAGTTGTTAGTTAGGAAACCTGTATGTTTAGTCAGAGGTCAAGTTGACCAGGATTTATTTTGTTTATGTTTCTTTTGCTTTGCTGTGTTTTGTCACTGTAAATAGAAAATAAACCGCACCTTTTTGATTTTGAAAACCACAACCTCCGTTTGCTGGGCCTGTTTTGTGTGGGGAGCCCATCCCGGGGGTCACACACACCCACTGCCGAGCTAACCCCCTCACAATATATATATATATATATATTTTTTGTATTTTAAATTATGCTTTGCTTGCCCTTCTAATGACCTACACCGAGGCAGATCCACCTTCTAATGTGTGGTGTCTTTCACTGGCTTCCCAACACTCCAGTACCATTAAGTGTTCCATGAGAACACACATCTGGAAGCATATCTAGTTTCTCAATAACCTCTAGCTTTCCTTCCTGTCTAGTAAAAAAAAATAACACTAGCCTACCATACCCCACCAACCCCCAGCTATTTTCTCCTGGTATGCAGTCCTGTTATTTGCTATGCAATCTCACAATTTATTTCCATTCCTTCTTTCTGACAGTTCAACATGACTCCCTATCCAACACCCAAGTTACTTTGAAAAATCCTTCTTCCCCATCAAATAGTGTTTTTGCATAATATACCAGAATTAACTGTTGCTTTGTAATAGAGCTTTGCATTGTGTATTTCATAAGGATTTCCTTTCAAAACAAAAGTAGAGAGAAGTTGTCAAGTAATTATTATTTTTCTCATACACTGTACGCTGTACAAAGTATGAGATTTCTATACTGTTCTTGATTAAGGCCCCAAGTTTGAATATGATTGTGTTCCTTATACCATTTCTTTCAAGTTGGCCATAGACACATTGAAATTTGGCAGGCCCAGCAGGGGCTGGCCAAATTTTATTCATTGTTTATGGCCATCCCTGCTCAACAGAATTTGAAATAGTCAGAATCTTATGGCAAGTCATTGAGTTCAGTATTTCAAGTGTGACAGCAGGAAGGTAAAGTCACCTGGTTGCATCCAGGGGGGTAGATATATTTCGCCCAGATTCAGGCTTTACGCCGACTTATACAACTAGGTGGAGAGTTGTATAAGCCCAGCTGAGGCTAGTGGGCTCATGGATGACTCATACCTCTAGGGAGAGTGTGGGGCGTCGTGCAGACAGGGAGTTGATGAGACCAGCTGAAGCTTGTCAGCTCGTTTAAGGCCTCTATAAAAACTCCCAGCTTCATTAGGTGTTTGCTCATGCCTGGAACCAGACCTGTGTGGACTGTCTAGGGAGAGTGAACCCCTGTGCGGTGAGACAAAGCCTGTGTGGCTATTTGCTTGGACATTTAAAACCAGGGACTTAGGGACTAGGACAGCACTAGGCTGATCCCAGTTGTTAGTTAGGAAACCTGTATGTTTACTCAGAGGTCAAGTTGACCAGGATTTATTTTATTTATGTTTCTTTTGCTTTGCGGTGTTTTGTCACTGTAAATAGAAAATAAACCGCACCTTTTTGATTTTGAAAACCACAACCTCCGTTTGCTGGGCCTGTTTTTGTGTGGGGAGCCCATCCCGGGGGTCACACACACCCGCTGCCGAGCTAACCCCCTCACAGTTGGTGGAGAACCAGTGGCAGTTTTTTTTAAGCCAGCATGGAGGAGATACTGAAACAGCTGGCTCTAGCAAATGCCAATCAACAGCAGACAAATGCAGGTTTGCAAAGGAGCCTTGCAGCCCAGCAGCAAGCTCATCAACAGAGCCTTGCAGCCCAGCAGCAAGCTCACCAACAGAGTCTGGAAGCTCAGCAACAAGCCCAGCAGCAATCTGAGGCCCGCTTCATAGACCTGTTACAGAAGCAAGAGCAGAGACTACAACAAATGGAAGCAGTAATGCAGCAACGTCCGCAGACCAGTGAGGAAAGCCGTCCCACTAATACCGCGTCCTTTGGGGTGAGTCGTTTATTGACAAAAATGACTGGAGAGGATGATCCAGAGGTATTTTTGACCACATTTGAAAGGACCGCTGAAAGAGAAAAGTGGCCTGAGGAGCAGTGGGCTGGACTGGTGGCTCCTCTGTTAACTGGTGAATCGCAGAAAGCTTACTATGACCTAGAGCCTAACCAAGCAAAAGACTATGTGATGCTAAAGGCTGAAATTTTGGCAAGGCTGGGTGTCACCCAGGCTGTCCGGGCTCAGCGTGTGCATAACTGGACTTTCCAGCTTGGAAAACCCCCCAGGTCTCAAATGTATGATCTCATTCACCTGAGCAGAAAGTGGCTACAGCCAGAGACTTTGTCCGCACCAAAGATTGTGGAACGTGTTGTAATGGATCGGTTTTTGAGAGCTCTTCCTACTGCCATCCAAAAGTGGGTAAGCCATGGAGACCCAGAGACGGCCGATGGTCTTGTGGATCGTGTGGAGAAATACTTGGCTACAGAGAACCTGACGGCCTCTTCCAGAGACACTCGGACTTTCCACCCTAAGACCAGACCATCCCCAGGGGCGGATAAGAGGATTCCAAGGGGTGAGGGTGGAGAGAGTGAGAGGGTGGGAGCTCTACCCCAAGTTTGGCGAGAACAGCCTGGGAAATCAGCGGCTCAAGAGGCGGCAAGAAGGATCGTTTGCTACCGCTGCCGGCAAGCGGGACATATTGCAGCCAATTGCCCGGTTGTGGAGGAACCCATGCAGTGTGACTTTCTGACGGGCAGACGTCAGTCGCTGTGTGCGACAGTCGCATGCACTGCCATTCGAGGAACTGAGAAACATTTATGCAAAATGTGTGTTAATGGTAGAAATGTTGTGGTATTGCTGGATTCAGGTAGCCTTGTGACCCTGATAAAGGCTGAGTTAGTTAAAACAGAGGTCTCTGGGAATAGCAAGGTAGCTGTTATTTGTGTGCATGGGGACACCCGAGAGTATCCAGTGACTACAGTGTGTTTCGAGACCCCCAAAGGTACCCTCTCTCATCCAGTGGGGTTAGTATCTCAATTACCGCATGATGCCATTGTGGGAAGGGATTTTCCGAAGTTCTGGGAACTGTGGGATGATCCTGAGCCCCCCACTGGTGCCCCTATGTACCAGGAATGTGATAGCCAGAACTCCTCTGAGAGTGGTGAGGACTCTCCAGAATTTCCCTTGTCAGTATTGGCAGGGGAGACTCAAGAAACTGGAGAGGAGCCCACCTCCTCAGACGAAAACCTACCGTCTGTGGAGTTTTCTGATCTGGAGGTTCACAGGGAAAATTTTGCCACAGAACAGTTAAAAGACCCCGCCCTAATAAAGGCACGGGAAAACGTAGTGGAAATAGATGGCGAGTTAGTGAACCCAGATAATACCTGCACTTACCCATACTTCAGCGTAGAGAAGGACCTACTGTATCGGGTGGCAAAAAGGGCAGAAGAAACCGTTGAGCAGCTTGTGGTGCCCAAACCTTACAGGAAGTTGGTGTTGGAGTTGGCCCATGGGCACATTCTTGGAGGTCATCTGGGGACAGAGAAAACCCGAGAGAGGGTATTACAGAGATTCTATTGGCCTGGGGTGATGAAGGACATAGAAAATTATTGTTCCTCCTGCCCTGTGTGTCAGAGGTCGGCCCCGATGCCACATTTCCGTAGCCCGCTGGTCCCTCTACCCATCATTGAGGTCCCGTTTGAGAGCATCGCAATGGATTTGGTAGGTCCTATAATCAAGTCCGCTAGGGGGCACCAGTACATATTGGTTATAATGGACTATGCCACCCGTTATCCAGAAGCGATCCCTCTCAGAAATACCTCGGCCAAAACCATAGCCAAAGAGCTATCTCTTGTTTTTAGCCGGGTGGGTATTTGTAAAGAACTGCTTACGGACCAAGGTACACCCTTTATGTCCCGGGTTATGAAAGAGCTGTGTAAATTGTTCAAAGTGACGCAATTGCGTACATCTGTGTATCACCCCCAAACCGATGGGCTGGTTGAAAGATTCAACAAAACCCTAAAACAAATGTTGAAGAAAGTGGTGGATAGAGATGGAAAGGATTGGGACTGTCTACTTCCTTATTTGATGTTTGCTATTAGGGAGGTGCCCCAATCCTCTACGGGATTCTCCCCCTTTGAGTTACTGTATGGGAGACACCCAAGAGGGCTGTTGGATATTGCCAAGGAAACTTGGGAAAGTGAGAGTTCTCCCCACAGGAGTGTGATTGAGCATGTCGCCCTGATGCAAGACCGAATTGCACAGGTAATGCCCATCGTGAAGGAACATTTGGCCCAAGCGCAGTTAGCACAGCAGAGAGTGTACAACCGTGGAGCCAAGACCCGTACCTTTTCCCCGGGGGATAGGATACTGGTACTTGTCCCTACGGTTGAAAGTAAATTCCTTGCCAAATGGCAAGGCCCCTATGAGATAATGGAAAAAGTGAGCGAAGTGAATTACAAGGTCAGACAACCAGGAAGGCGAAAGCCCGAACAGATCTATCACGTTAATCTGTTGAAAGCCTGGAGGGATAGAGAGTCCCTAGTCGCAGACACTTGGTCACCAGCTCAAACTGGTTGCGTGATTCCTGAGGTTGGAATAGCAGCCACCTTGTCACAACCCCAACAACAGGAGGTTAAGGAGTTTGTGCTTCGCAACAAGGAGGTATTCTCTGAGCTGCCGGGACAAACATCTGGGGTAGAGCATGACATCATTACCCCGCCCGGTGAAAGGGTGAAGTTAAAACCCTATCGGATCCCAGAGGCCCGACGGGAGGCAATACGGGAGGAAGTACAGAAAATGCTGAACTTAGGGGTGATAGAGGAGTCCCAAAGTGATTGGTCTAGTCCCATTGTGTTGGTGCCTAAACCGGATGGGAGCTGGCGATTTTGTAACGATTTTCGTCAGTTGAACAAAGTTACAAAATTTGACACCTACCCCATGCCACGTATAGATGAGTTGATCGACCGGCTGGGAACAGCCCGATACATGACGACTCTTGACCTCACAAAAGGATATTGGCAAATCCCCCTGGCCAAGTCGGCCAAAGAGAAAACCGCATTTGTAACCCCAGACGGGGCGTTCCAATATAAAAGAATGCCGTTCGGGTTACAGAATGCGCCGGCCACATTCCAGCGGAAAATGGACCAGATGCTGAGGCCCCATCGGAAGTATGCTGCGGCTTACCTGGATGACGTAATTGTCCATAGCACAGATTGGGCCTCACATCTGCCAAAAGTGCAAGCAGTCCTGGACTCTGTTCGGGAAGCGGGGTTTACGGCTAACCCCAAGAAGTGTACCATTGGGCAGGAGGAGGCCAAATATCTTGGGTACACCATTGGGAGGGGAGTAATAAAACCCCAACTCAACAAAGTCGAGGCCATCCAGAGTTGGCCACGTCCCAACAGCAAGAAGCAGGTACGAGCCTTTCTGGGAATCGCTGGGTATTATCGGCGATTCATTCCCCACTTTGCTTCTAAGGCTGTGCCCCTAACCAACCTGACGAAGGGGAAAGGGTCGGTCATGATTAAATGGACCCCCGAGGCTGAGGCAGCATTCCAATTCTTGAAACAAGCCTTATGTAGCCAGCCAGTGTTGTACTCACCCGACTTCTCTAAAGACTTTGTCGTACAAAGTGATGCGTCAGATGTGGGGTTAGGAGCAGTATTGTCCCAGGTCTGGAACGGGGAAGAGCACCCAGTCATTTACCTCAGCAGGAAGTTGAAGTCCCATGAGGTAAATTACGCCACCGTTGAAAAGGAGTGTTTAGCGGTGAAGTGGGCTCTAGATTCCCTTCGGTACTACCTGCTAGGTAGGCACTTTGACATGGTTACGGATCACGCTCCGTTAAAGTGGATGGCTCAAAACAAGGAAACAAATAGAAGAGTGAATAGGTGGTTCCTGGCCCTCCAGGAATTCAACTTCACAGTAAAGCATCGCCCTGGCGTTCAAATGGGGAATGTGGATGCTTTGTCTCGAGTACATGAATGCCTGATTGCTGGTGTTCCAACCCCGAGGTTAAAACAAGAGGGGGGGGGGTATGTGACAGCAGGAAGGTAAAGTCACCTGGTTGCATCCAGGGGGGTAGATATATTTCGCCCAGATTCAGGCTTTACGCCGACTTATACAACTAGGTGGAGAGTTGTATAAGCCCAGCTGAGGCTAGTGGGCTCATGGATGACTCATACCTCTAGGGAGAGTGTGGGGCGTCGTGCAGACAGGGAGTTGATGAGACCAGCTGAAGCTTGTCAGCTCGTTTAAGGCCTCTATAAAAACTCCCAGCTTCATTAGGTGTTTGCTCATGCCTGGAACCAGACCTGTGTGGACTGTCTAGGGAGAGTGAACCCCTGTGCGGTGAGACAAAGCCTGTGTGGCTATTTGCTTGGACATTTAAAACCAGGGACTTAGGGACTAGGACAGCACTAGGCTGATCCCAGTTGTTAGTTAGGAAACCTGTATGTTTACTCAGAGATCAAGTTGACCAGGATTTATTTTATTTATGTTTCTTTTGCTTTGCGGTGTTTTGTCACTGTAAATAGAAAATAAACCGCACCTTTTTGATTTTGAAAACCACAACCTCCGTTTGCTGGGCCTGTTTTTGTGTGGGGAGCCCATCCCGGGGGTCACACACACCCGCTGCCGAGCTAACCCCCTCACACAAGCAATAAATGTATTTACAATCCTTTGCTGTTTGTATTTACCTCTCTATGAAAACTGATGGATCCAGCTTTGCAGTCTGTGACCTTGCTGCTGTACAGCAGATTAGAAGTGCTCACAACACTCAAGCAGTGATGTGGACACCTGAAGGAGGACCCTCCTTATTCCCAGGGAAGAAGATAGAGTACTTAGGACCTAGCACACCATGTGACCACGGATTTAGGTAAATGGAAGGAGGGTTTAGCTTAGGTTTTCTTTTTTTTTAAACTAGCTGGAGATTGGTTTGGGGAGGGAATTGGGTAGGGGGACTCAGAGTGGCAAGCACCCTTGTGCTAAAATATGTAAGCTACCGTGACTGGACTCCTCAAAAACCTGGTTGCCTTGCTGTCATAGTGATGTAGTGGCTTTAACTCCTTCTTAGTCACTAATTGGCATTATCCTGATCTCCAAATTTGTTCTAGGCAGTGTCAGGACAAGGTTCTTTGGCATCCAAGATGAAGATGCCAAAGTGTATAATGCATGCTGTGTTTTCATTAGTGATTTATTTGTTAATTTTTACTATTGCCAAATTGTTTTAATTTCATTGAAGGTTTTATCTTAGGATAAATGAATTTCACCAAATACACATTACATTATCACTATTTGTGAGCTAGTTCACAAAAATATTTGTAAATATTTTACTAGTTAATAAATCATTAGCCTCTCACTGGAATTAAAGGAAAAGTAAGGCCAAAGCTTGTTTGGCTATACTTCTCCTATGGATCACAGGAGTGCAGTTCGGTCTGCACTCCTGTGACTGGTTTTCAGACGACAGCGGGCCAACCCGATGTTGGCTGATGTTACTCAGCTGGTCCGGGGAAAGATCCTGACTTTTGAATCGGGATACACTCAGATGTCTTGACCAGCAGCTGGCTCAGCCTCTCAGCGAGCCACTGAGAGGCTGAGCCAGCTGCTTCATCCCCAGCCTAGCGCTTCAGTGAGCACTGGAGGGGCAGGGCAGAGAGCCAGTGACTGACAGTGACCGCTCTCTGCTCAGAGCGGAGGGGAGAACTGAGCGAGCAGCGGTGTTTGATCGATTAGTTCTTAGTGCAGAGGCAGCGTAGGACAGATGCAGCATCGGATCAATGTTGCATCCACCTAGGTGAGTATAAGGTTTTATTTTTTTTGTGTTTTATACTTCATACTTCTCATTTACCTGTTCAAAGAGGTTCCTATTAAGAAAGCTAAAAATGAGAGCAATTAAAGTAACAATTGAAGAATTAAAGTATCTGTGAATACACACCTCAAAATGCGAACTGTAATACATCTAATATCATTATTTAAATTTAATCTGATTCATGTTGTGCAATGTTGTACTTTTTTATAATTAATTGGTCTGTATCTATTTTTGCTGTTTTATATATGGCAGTCACAAGATCGCAAGATCTCCTTTCAGGTCCCTTTTTTTCCATAGCAGAGGCCGTGGGTGTTTGTCGTGATATATGTAGAGAGACAGCACAAACCATTACTGTACATAAGCCATGTTTACTGAAAGAACCAGCATGAAACGACAACACAGGAAGAAGTACAACAGAGATGCACCATAGAGTTGCATTTAAAGAAACATGTCATCCATAACAGTGGGCCCCACTAGGTGGGGGTCATGATGGGAAAATTGTCTATGAGGGATACAGGCAGATAATGTGTACTTTCTCCTCTCGCCTATGATGAGCTCAGTTGTTTGCAATAGGAGAGAGTACAGACTTCTCATGTGCTGCCCAAAAGAATTGGATGGCGTCCCTTCCCATGACACTAGGGGGCCCTGGTCCCAAGGGCTGCTCTGACCCGTCAATAACTCAGGACAGAACCATCACAGACTGCATGAGATTATAAAAAGGCTTCTTTTAAATGTGGTTTTGGACTACCACTACTGAAAGGTCCTGGCTGGAAGGTAGGTTTAGCACTCTATGGTACTCTACCCATATGGGACAGTACAGCATGCTTTTTGCTAAAGGTAAACTTATGCCCTGTACACACGATCGGTTTTACAGATGAAAACAGTACCTACAGGCAATTAGGTAGACCTAAGTAGGTACTAGTGCTTTTAACCCCAGGGGCTCCCCCCCCCCCTTTGCCTGTGGGATTTGGGAAGATGGCAGGGTTGAAAGTGACTTCTATAAATGCAAGGGGAATCAATATTCCAGAAAAACATAGGATGCTACATCATGATTTGAGGCAGACTAAAACAGATATAGGAATGATACAGGAAACTCATTTCAAGGAAGGAAAATTCCCATATCTCCGAAACAGATACTTTCCTAACCTATACCTTGCGTCTAACAAAGAGGCCAAAACTAAAGGTGTGGCTATTCTAATATCCAATAGAATTGCATGGTCTTTGTTGGATAAATATGTAGACCCAGGAGGGAGATATCTATTTTTGAAAGGATTTATAGGAATCATAAAAGTGACTCTAGCTACTATCTATGCCCCAAATGTTAATCAAGATAATTTCCTTGAAAAAATGCTATCAAAATTGATTAAATTTAAAGAAGGGAAATTAATTTTAGGGGCGGATCTTAATATACCTCTAGATCCAAGAATTGATACCTCTAGTGGCTCCTCCTCAGTCCCTATTGGGACAAGGAAGCGTATTCTTCAGAAACTTCACAAAACTCAATTGATAGATGTTTGGTGTATACTGCACACAGGGGAGAGAGATTACACATAATTCTCTAATCCATATCAATTATACTCAAGGATAGATCTTTTTTTTGATACGTCAGCAATTGCTATCCAGTGTGCAGGATATATCAATAGGTAGTATAACCTGGTCAGACCATGCCCCAGTTATGATAAAACTCTTACTATCGGGGGCAGTCCATACTATGGAATGGAATTGGAGATTGAATGAAAGCTTATTACAATCACCCGAAATTCTAGCAGATCTAAGTAAAGAAATTTCATGGTACTTCCAAATAAATGACAGTGCAGAAAGTGACCCAGGTATTGTATGGGAAGCACATAAAACAGTTATACGGGGAATATTGATTAAACATGGTTCCCGAATAAAGAAGGCCAGAGAAAAGGAAATAAATGAACTACTGGGAAAGATTCAGGAATTAGAGATATTACATAAAGAGACATCAGAAAGGGGAGTAGGAAATGAATTAGCACATTTAAGAAGACAGATATCAGATATCCTACGATATAAAGCAAAAGCGGTATTACAGAGATGGAGAAGGTTGACATATGAATCTGGAGACAAGTGCTGCAAATTACTGGCAAAGAAATTGAAAGAACAACAAACACGATCATATATACCTCTATAGATAAATATCTTGTCTCCTCTCAACTAGCTCGATTATCATCCCCGGTTCGTAGAAAATTAGAAGCACCCATTACATCAGAGGAAATATTTGCAGCAATACAGACGATAAAACATGGAAAGGCACCCGGACCAGATGGCTTCTCTATACAATACTTCAGAAGTTTTTATTCTCTATTAGGTCCACACATGACCAAATTATTTAATGCGATAGGACAAAAAATGACCTTTACTTCAGACACACTAAGAGCACATATTACGATATTGCCAAAGGAGGGTAAAGACTTGACATGCTGTAGTAGTTATCGGCCGATATCCCTACTGAATACAGACTTAAAGATTTTTACAAAAACTTTGGCTATTCGATTACAACCCCATGTGTCTCAGTTGGTACATCTAGATCAAGTGGGATTTATTCCCAAACGCGAAGCAAGAGATAGCACTATTAAAGTACTAAATCTAATTCAACAAGCAAACCAATTTAAAAAAAACTGTGTTTTTATAAACACAGATGCGGAAAAAGCCTTTGATAGGGTGAATTGGACATTTATGTTAGGAGTACTGAGACACATGGGTCTTGGAAACCGGATGCTAAAGTGGATAACTGAGCTATACTCGAAACCACAAGCTACAGTTAAAGCAAATGGAGTACACTCTAAAATATTTCCGATATCGAATGGGACCCGTCAGGGGTGCCCCTTGTCGCCACTCCTATTCGCTCTGACACTAGAGCCTCTGTTGAATAGAACCAGACAGAACCCGGATATTGTGGGTATAAGAATGGGAAGAGAAGAGTATAAGGTGTCAGCTTATGCAGACGACCTGCTGTTTTCTCTAGAATCCCCACAAATATCACTGCCAAATCTTCTGAAGGAAACAATTTTACGGATCTCTGTCTGGTTTTAAGATAAATTATAGCAAGTCGGAGGCAATGGGAGTGGCAATGCAGGGACAACTAAGTAAAAATCTACAACATAACTTTAAGTTTAGATGGACGACAACAGCATTAAATTACTTAGGGACACAGATTCCCTCAAACTTAACAAAGATCTATGACATGAATTTTCGACCATTACTTGCAACAGTTAAAATACTCTTAAAAAAATGGAATAAGGGCATGCACTCCTGGTTCGGGAGATGCAACATTTTAAAAATGAATATAGTCCCTAAGTTTTTGTACCTTTTCCAGGCATTGCCTATATATATCCCCAGGACCTATTTTAGCCAAATAGGGTTAGAGTTCTCTAAATTTATTTGGGCCTGTAGACGTCCTAGGATAAATAGAGGTTTGCTGACAATGCCGAAGGAGTGGGGTGGAATTGCAGCCCCTGATATGTATAAATATTATCAGGCAGCACAGTTAGGCAGGATTATTGATTGGCAGGATTATACGATAGGCCCTACATTATTAATGGGATATAAGACAAGTCGGAACCCTAGAATTTCTACAGAACATTCACCCTTGACACCAATTCTGGGAAATCCAGCATTTCCACCAGGGCTAGAAGCAAGAGGCTTTCAGGGACTCAGAGACAGGGGCTTTCATCAAGTATTACACTTTACGAACTTAGATAATTGGCCATCTATAGAATCCATGACCCGACAGGGAGGTCAATTTGAAATGTCTGGTTGGCAGGCAAGACAAAAATGACATTTCTTGGTATCCTTAGGCCCGATGGAAAAATACTGTAGACCACATACAAGATTTGAGATATATTGCGAAGAAAAGGAACCAATCTCCCATGTTATATCTAAAATATATGCTCTTTTGGTAACACCTCCAGAAGATTATAAAATTAGAAGTTTGAGTAAATGGGAGAGAGATTTGAATCAAAGGTTCTCTCCAATCCAGAACAGGAAAGTGGTACAGATGGCACTGAGTACCTCTAGATGTACCAAGATACAGGAATCTAACTATAAATTGCTAACACGATGGTACTTCACTCCAGCAACCTTGAATAAAATTTCTCCGGAAGCAACGGATAGATGTTGGAGAAACTGTGGAGAGCGAGGGACTATTTTTCATATTTTTTGGCAATGCCCAGTGATTAGACAGTACTGGTTGGAAGTTCAGAGAATAACGCAAATGTTTACGGAATATCGAATCCCCGATGACCCAGCCTTCTTCCTGCTACAAAATTCCCAAATCCCGATGAAAAGATATAAAAATTCAATAATATGTCACATGGTGAATGCAGCGAAAAGCTGCATATCTTTGTGTTGGAAAGAAACACGAACACCTCCTATCTCTATGTGGCTGAATAAAATCAGAAGAATTTGGATAATGGAAAATGTATGGCCCAGAGATATGGAAAGACAGGAACTAAATAAGGAAATATGGGCACCATGGGAAGAATTTGTAAAATCGGAAGAAGGGAAAAAACTATTTGGAGAAGATAGAGAAGAATAAAAGTGGGATCTAGGTTTGGAAGCTTATTGGTAGAGACACCTTGCCGTCTATTGAAACCGGCAGGCAGAGGTGGGGAGATGGGGGTCTCCCCTTTTCCTTTTTTTTTTATTTGTTAATATATTCTTTATTTTTATATTTATTTATTTATTTATTTTCTCTCTGGGGTTAATGGGGATGGGTACAGGGGAGGGAAGGGGAAAAAAATGCAGGCAATTAATCATATATGCTTTATTAATATCATTAAGATAATGTTATCTTTTATGTTTTTGATGATGCCTGTAAGAAAAACATGGAAATAAAGAATTTAAAAAAAAAAAAAAAAAAAACAGTCCGATGGACTTTTTTCATCGGACAAACCGATCGTGTATGGGCCCCATCGGTCTTTTTTCCATCTGAGAAAAAATAGAACATGTTTTAAATTTATCCGATGGAAAAAAAAACAAAAGCAAATTCCGATTGTCTGTGTGGAACTCCATCGGAGAAAAAACCCACGCATGCTCAGAATCAAGTCGACGCATGCTCAGAAGCATTGAACTTATTTTTTCTCGGCTCGTCGGAGTGTTTTACGTCACAGCGTTTGGGACGGTTGGATTTTTGACTGATGGTGTGTAGGCAAGACTTATGGAAGTCAGCTTCATCGGAATTCTGATGGAAAAATCCATCGGATTTGAATCCATAGGAAATCCGATCGTGTGTACAGGGTTTTACACATTAAATTATTAAATGTACAAGTTTTCAGAGACTTCCTCAGAAATTATACAATTCTTAGGTAAAAATAACAAACTCTGCTAAAACAACTCACACAGCTAGCAACTGACCGTATTTCCAAAATGCAGTCTGGCATTACCCCACTGACCACATCCACTTTAAATGAGGGTGAGACAGGGGTGGCATAGCAGGAATGCTAGCAGTGGCTGTTTGGGGTGTGTGGAATTGTGCTAAAAGTGGGAGGGGTCTGAAGGGGGTATGGTTAAATAAGACATGAGCCTACTCATCTGCTGGGAAGTTCCTCTGGTCCCGATGCCACAACCTTCCACTTTTTTTTTTATATATGTCACTTATGCTTTAATTGTTAGAATACATGGACAACAGATGGGTATTCATAACAATAGTTAAGCAACAAACAGGCAACTGTGATAAGGGTGCAAGTGGCAGGGTTCAGAGATCAATAGTAAGTAAAGCAGAAGTCAGTAATATAAAGGGTTCAGAGGTAAGTAGTAGTAAGTAATGCAGAAGTCAGTAGTATATTAAGTAGGGTTCAGAGATAAGTAGTAAGTAATGCAGAAGTGGAAATCTGCAGTAAGAATTGCAGAGTACAGGGGCTAGAAGTAATGCAGATATCAGGAATCAGCAGTGGCACAGAGTACAGCGTTCACTAGTGTAGCGACCTCACCCCTCTCACCCCTTCTCATTCACGGCTTGTCTGTCTCGTCTAGGGGCTAGTACTGGGGGGAGGGATGAGATACACCACGGCCCATGTCCTCCAGAGAGACCGGAGGTGAAAGCCAGAACTATCGGGTTTTGTGTATGTGTCCCAGAGTCAAATCCTCTCCTCGGATTTCCTCCCTTTGCTCCTAGTAACCAGAGTTCCACACACTGAAAAGGTCCAACTCGTATTTATTCTTCTCAATATATAGTCATACAGCACAGACAGGTTGAGACCCATATAACACTTCAGTCTTTGTGGGGAGTAGGCCAAGGCGCAATCCTTTTTAGATAGAGCTAACCACTGTGGTGTCCCCAATGGCGAATAGTCACTGCCACTGACTATATTGAACAGAACATGGATTACCTTCGCTAACGTAGCCCCTATCAGGGGAAGGACATCCGTCCAAGACAGTTACCGGAGGACTCTCCATCACCAACAATGCTGCGCTGGACTCTCCAGAGAAGTTCCGCTCACCGGCCTCCTCGTCTCAGACACGGGCACCCAAGGAGTTAGGGCCCCCTCGGATTCCTCCACCCTCGCGGAACTCAGTCGAAGGTACTGAGCTCCAGGCTTCCGCCATAGTACCTCACCCCAGGCAAAAGGTGCCTGAGATGGACTCCATCTCCCGCTCCGGCCAGGTCAAGGGCACCTGGGCCCAGAACTCCGGAACGCCAGCACCCAGGCTGAAGGTGTCTGGGCGCGGCTGCGTCCTCCGACTCTGAACCCTGAGGTCAGGGCTTCCGCCCCTTTTATTCCCACTCCCTTTTGCGTCATAGCAGGTTCCCCGCCCTGCTGTACCAGCGCCAGGAAAGGACAAAAAGGGAAGCAGTCTTGCGGTGAGTGTTCAGCTCTGGCCCAGGGCGACAGCGCCACCTGCAGGCCACAGGGAACCTCACACCACCAGAGTCCTCCAAGAACCACAAAAGGGTCTCAGATTCCCTAACAATCAATGCATCTGGGTTACACTACCACCCAGATGCCTCCCCTAAATTCAAATACCCGCTACACTAGTAAGTAACTGAAAGTGCAGAGGTTAATAATAAGTAACACAGAGCAAAGGTCAGTAGTAAGTAGTGTAGACCAATGGTTCTCAGCCCTGTTCTCAAATACCCCCAACAGGCCATGTTTTGGGAATTTCTCTTAGATAAAATAGCTGTACAAAATATCAAGTCATTGACTCTGATTTAAAGCACCTGTGCAAGATAAAGGAAAATCTGAAAACATGGCCTGTTGGGGGTACTTGAGGACAGGGTTAGGAAACACTGGTGTAGAGTGTGAGTAAATGACCTTCCCTCCTTCTCAAGACACAGGCAGCCAATAGGATAAATAATAAGAAACATGAATGTCTGGTAACCATACCATATTGTCCTCATTCTGTTAAAACCATTTGACAAAAATTAGTAATTAAAAGTAATTCTCTTCTCATTTAATTCCTGTGATTAAAGGTACATCTTAAAGCCTGGTTCACACTTGGGCAGGTGGTTCCCTCTGCAGGTCCACCCTCGTTTCCGTAGCCACAACCACCTGCACAGAAAATGCATTATGCCTAATGAGACCCGCACGCACTGAGAATTGCAGCAGCCACTTCCTGCACTGGGAACCGCACTGCACCTGTGGATTCCATGTGGGCCGTGATTTAAAAAATTATGCAGGGATCTTTTCTCTGAATTTTCAGTTGCACAACAGTCCATTTCAATAAATTGGCTGCCATGTCTGTGCAAAACGCGTCTTGCAGAGCCTTAGTAGTATGAACCAGGCCTAAGTTGCCTTTGAGAAATACATAGTTCTCCATGCAGGTAGTGCTGAAGCTTATAACCATAAACGATGTTACAGCAAGTTAAGCTGTAATTGACGATCCTTTTTTCTATTAAAACAACTGTAGCGGGTGTTTGCTTTAAGGCCCAGAGACTACCATACTCAGGATGCATTTCCCCGCGCAAGGACTGCTGGGGAGGGGTATTTAACAAGGGGGCGGACTGGAGTACGGTCTCTTTGGACAACGCCCGCCCAGCAAGTGGAATTCTGTGCTGAGTCTGCTGAGAATACAGGGCCTGAAGCCTAGGCCTGTATTACTCCAAAGAGCCTTCCGTACCCACTGAGGAGCCTGAGAGACATCTCATCCTGCTGCTGTTCTGCTACTACCAGGAGGACCGAAGACCCGGGTGTCGTGGAATCTGTGTACCAAGACACAGCAACGGAAGATACGGACACGGACTGGTCCAGTTGGGTGAGAGAGCACCTGCTCAGAGAATAATACAGGATCTCTAGACCCAGTACCTGTTGTTCGGAACTAACGTTAGTGTTTGCAGTTGCACGCCGGAGGGACAGTGTATTGGATAAAGCTAGTAGATTTATTCTGTGTTCACCAAGTTATCAAACCCCTTTATTCTTGTGGATTACAAATTGTTCCAGAAGTGCACCACCGTTTGCTAGTGAAGATCTTTCTCTGCAGAACTTTCACCTAGTACAGTCAGGCCTGACTTAGAAGTGTAGACATTGCTGGGCGCCATTTTGCCCACGAGGGAGAAGAGCTGCAGCGGGGTCCGTTAGTTCCTTGTCATAGAATTGTATAACTGTCTGTTTGCTAAAATACTCTTTCATTGCAGGGCTCTGCATATGTTTATGTATACTGTTTTGCCTGCTTAACCATTATTCTTAGTAAAGTGCCAGGGTTAAGTATACCAGTCGTTTGTGTCATTTACTGTGCAGGAGAAACGGTTAGTGATAGCTACACCATACTGTTGTGTGCCTTTTATTGTGGGATTGTGCGGTCAAGAATCACAGGTTACACAATCCCATCATCCCCTACCAACTGTGCCAAGGGAGGGTAGAGCCAATTGCTGGTGGTTGACAGTGAGTGTTACAGGGCCCGAAACAAATCATACCAGCGGCCCTCTTAGCTGGGGGTATCGCTACACGTGGGGGCTCAGAGTCCGGGATACCTGTACACCGCAACCAAAAGTACCGGCATGGATTGTTTAGCAGTGACCCAGTGGTGCGCATCAGCCGGCACTTTTCCAGAGAAGGCTGTAGTTATTGAACTTCCCGGGGAGGACTGGTCTGGAAGCGATGTAGAGCGGCTCATGGAGTTGTTGTCCCCGAGCCAGAAGGCATGGTTAATTAATCTCAAACCAGATGGACAGACCTCCTTTACCTATGGACTGGTAGAATGGAGAGAAGAGATACCTGAGAGTTTCAGAGGGCAGAGTGTGCAAGCCATAGATGAGAAGATATACCACTTGGCGCACGCGAAGGCTATAAAAAGGGAACCTCCGCAGTCACCCACAATTCCCAAAAGTTCCAAAGACGTGACAGCTTCAGGGACACCACTAGCCACTATAGGTCCTGAACTTCTCAATGCTTTAGGAGACCTTGTCACAAAGTGCCAGAAGAGTAATACGGTACATGTAGAAGCTGGGTACCGGAAGCTCAAGATTTTCTCAGGGAAACAACCTGTAGCACTCGAAGAAGTGGATTTCGACACCTGGATGGAGCAGGCGATGCAGGCTGTGGAAGGATGGGAAATCCCGGAGGCCCAAAAGAAGCAGGGCATAAGAGAAAGTTTAAAGGGGGCTGCTGCTGAAGCCGTGAAGAACCTCAGGTTCAGCAATGCTGCTTGTACTGCCTATGACTATTTAACCATGTTACAGGAAGAGTTCGGCCAATTGGAGAAGGTGGTCGATTTAGTCTACCAGTTTGAGCATACCCTTCAACTTCCAGGAGAAAGACTGTCTGAATATGTTCGCAGACTAAACTAGATGCTGTGTCAAATTGTCCTTAAGAAGGGGATGCTGTCACAAGCCATAGATGCGGCCAGGATGAAGCAGATTTTAAGGGGAGCACTGCGTTCCGATCCAGTCTGGCTCCATCTGAAAACCACTAGTGGGGTCATGTCCTTGGACTACCCGGACCTTGTGCGAATAATAAGGGATGAAGAGGCTCTGCTGAAAGACCAACAGGTGACCGAGAAGCCCACTAATCCCCCCTCAGTTGGGGTAAGATCCGCCATGGCCACTGAACGGGACTCGGTAGTGGAGGTCTTAAAGTCACAGATGACCCAAGTACTGGAGATGCTGACCTCTTTAATGGCCAAGAACTCAGGAGTTGGAGAAAAAGAAGAAGTCAGGAAAGAGCTGTACCAGAGCGTTTCAACACCAGTCTCCCCACGGGATAGAGGGGAAGCTGTTTGCTTCAACTGTGGAGGATTTGGCCATTTTGGGCGAGTGTGCCCCAGTCCAAGGAAGACCCGAGGCAACTACCGCCAGACGGCGGAAGTCTCCAGAGGGCCCCGGTGAAGGAGTCAACCCGGTGCCCATCATCTCCAGCAAGCTCCATTAGAATAAGAAAGCAAGAGAAACCAAGATGTGAGGGGAATAATTCCCCATCAAAAGCACATAATACCCCTCCTTTGGAGGTAAAACCCCAAAAGTCACGAGAAATCAATGCATACCAGGCCCAACACCAGATCTCAGACCACTCAGTCAGGAGAAATGAACGCCTCGAACCAGAGTGAAGATGAGGAAATGGAACTGAGCTGGCTGTGGCCCACTCAGACAACTGAACCCATGGTCAGGGGATCCTGCACCCTGTGAAGTTACCAATAAAGGCACCTTGAATGCTGAAGCTGCTGAGTTCATTCCATCGTGTACTCTAACTGAGGAGTGGGAAGATGCCCTAGAGTCAATCCCAGCCGAAGATCCAAGAGATTCTTTGTACCTCTCTGCCCCAGAATTGGATGCCCCTGAAGCAGCAGTAACCATTACATCTGACCAAGTGGAAGGAAGAATGGAAGAGCCCAGTGTACCTGATGTCTCCGTTCCCAGGGAACAAAGAGTGAAGAGGGCTATTCGTCCTCCCCGGAAACTAACCTACACTCAGATGGGAGAATGTTCCGAAGATACAGTTGTAACTGCAAGAAGGACAATAGAGAAACCTGGCCCCTCCACTGTGCATTTAGTGGAGGGCAACCCCAGCTCACTCTCTGGCACAGTTAGGCAGGTCGCTTCCACCAATGTGACCTGTAGACAAGACAATCTACCTTACCAAGTTTGGTGGGAGGTTCCCTTGCCCAGCTTCTTTGCAACTATAAACTGTGTTACTTGTAGGTAGAGCTATTTCTTTATCTTTGGGGACCAAAGATTTTAAGTGGGGGGAGTGTGTAGCGGGTGTTTGCTTTAAGGCCCAGAGACTACCATACCCAGGATGAATTTCCCCGTGCAAGGACTGCTTGGGCGGGGTATTTAACAAGGGGGCAGACTGGAGTACGGTCTCTTTGGACAATGCCCGCCCAGCAAGTGGAACTCTGTGCTGAGTCTGCTGAGAATACAGGGCCTGAAGCCTAGGCCTGTATTACTCCAAAGAGCCTTCCGTACCCACTGAGGAGCCTGAGGGACATCTCATCCTGCTGCTGTTCTGCTACTACCAGGAGGACCGAAGACCCGGGTGTCGTGGAATCTGTGTACCAAGACACAGCAACGGAAGATACGGACACGGACTGGTCCGGTTGGGTGAGAGAGCACCTGCTCAGAGAATAATACAGGATCTCTAGACCCAGTAACTGTTGTTCGGAACTAACGTTAGTGTTTGCAGTTGCACGCCGGAGGGACAGTGCATTGGATAACACTAGTAGATTTATTCTGTGTTCACCAAGTTATCAAACCCCTTTATTCTTGTGAATTACAAATTGTTCCAGAAGTGCACCACCGTTTGCTAGTGAAGATCTTTCTCTGCAGAACTTTCACCTAGTACAGTCAGGCCTGACTTAGAAGTGTAGACATTGCTGGGCGCCATTTTGCCCACGAGGGAGAAGAGCTGCAGCGGGGTCCGTTAGTTCCTTGTCATAGAATTGTATAACTGTCTGTTTGCTAAAATACTCTTTCATTGCAGGGCTCTGCATATGTTTATGTATACTGTTTTGCCTGCTTAACCATTATTCTTAGTAAAGTGCCAGGGTTAAGTATACCAGTCGTTTGTGTCATTTACTGTGCAGGAGAAACGGTTAGTGATAGCTACACCATACTGTTGTGTGCCTTTTATTGTGGGATTGTGCGGTCAAGAATCACAGGTTACACAATCCCATCATCCCCTACCAACTGTGCCAAGGGAGGGTAGAGCCAATTGCTGGTGGTTGACAGTGAGTGTTACAGGGCCCGAAACAAATCATACCAGCGGCCCTCTTAGCTGGGGGTATCGCTACACGTGGGGGCTCAGAGTCCGGGATACCTGTACACCGCAACCAAAAGTACCGGCATGGATTGTTTAGCAGTGACCCAGTGGTGCGCATCAGCCGGCACTTTTCCAGAGAAGGCTGTAGTTATTGAACTTCCCGGGGAGGACTGGTCTGGAAGCGATGTAGAGCGGCTCATGGAGTTGTTGTCCCCGAGCCAGAAGGCATGGTTAATTAATCTCAAACCAGATGGACAGACCTCCTTTACCTATGGACTGGTAGAATGGAGAGAAGAGATACCTGAGAGTTTCAGAGGGCAGAGTGTGCAAGCCATAGATGAGAAGATATACCACTTGGCGCACGCGAAGGCTATAAAAAGGGAACCTCCGCAGTCACCCACAATTCCCAAAAGTTCCAAAGACGTGACAGCTTCAGGGACACCACTAGCCACTATAGGTCCTGAACTTCTCAATGCTTTAGGAGACCTTGTCACAAAGTGCCAGAAGAGTAATACGGTACATGTAGAAGCTGGGTACCGGAAGCTCAAGATTTTCTCAGGGAAACAACCTGTAGCACTCGAAGAAGTGGATTTCGACACCTGGATGGAGCAGGCGATGCAGGCTGTGGAAGGATGGGAAATCCCGGAGGCCCAAAAGAAGCAGGGCATAAGAGAAAGTTTAAAGGGGGCTGCTGCTGAAGCCGTGAAGAACCTCAGGTTCAGCAATGCTGCTTGTACTGCCTATGACTATTTAACCATGTTACAGGAAGAGTTCGGCCAATTGGAGAAGGTGGTCGATTTAGTCTACCAGTTTGAGCATACCCTTCAACTTCCAGGAGAAAGACTGTCTGAATATGTTCGCAGACTAAACTAGATGCTGTGTCAAATTGTCCTTAAGAAGGGGATGCTGTCACAAGCCATAGATGCGGCCAGGATGAAGCAGATTTTAAGGGGAGCACTGCGTTCCGATCCAGTCTGGCTCCATCTGAAAACCACTAGTGGGGTCATGTCCTTGGACTACCCGGACCTTGTGCGAATAATAAGGGATGAAGAGGCTCTGCTGAAAGACCAACAGGTGACCGAGAAGCCCACTAATCCCCCCTCAGTTGGGGTAAGATCCGCCATGGCCACTGAACGGGACTCGGTAGTGGAGGTCTTAAAGTCACAGATGACCCAAGTACTGGAGATGCTGACCTCTTTAATGGCCAAGAACTCAGGAGTTGGAGAAAAAGAAGAAGTCAGGAAAGAGCTGTACCAGAGCGTTTCAACACCAGTCTCCCCGCGGGATAGAGGGGAAGCTATTTGCTTCAACTGTGGAGGATTTGGCCATTTTGGGCGAGTGTGCCCCAGTCCAAGGAAGACCCGAGGCAACTACCGCCAGACGGCGGAAGACTCCAGAGGGCCCCGGTGAAGGAGTCAACCCAGTGCCCATCATCTCCAGCAAGCTCCATTAGAATAAGAAAGCAAGAGAAACCAAGATGTGAGGGGAATAATTCCCCATCAAAAGCACATAATACCCCTCCTTTGGAGGTAAAACCCCAAAAGTCACGAGAAATCAATGCATACCAGGCCCAACACCAGATCTCAGACCACTCAGTCAGGAGAAATGAACGCCTCGAACCAGAGTGAAGATGAGGAAATGGAACTGAGCTGGCTGTGGCCCACTCAGACAACTGAACCCATGGTCAGGGGATCCTGCACCCTGTGAAGTTACCAATAAAGGCACCTTGAATGCTGAAGCTGCTGAGTTCATTCCATCGTGTACTCTAACTGAGGAGTGGGAAGATGCCCTAGAGTCAATCCCAGCCGAAGATCCAAGAGATTCTTTGTACCTCTCTGCCCCAGAATTGGATGCCCCTGAAGCAGCAGTAACCATTACATCTGACCAAGTGGAAGGAAGAATGGAAGAGCCCAGTGTACCTGATGTCTCCGTTCCCAGGGAACAAAGAGTGAAGAGGGCTATTCGTCCTCCCCGGAAACTAACCTACACTCAGATGGGAGAATGTTCCGAAGATACAGTTGTAACTGCAAGAAGGACAATAGAGAAACCTGGCCCCTCCACTGTGCATTTAGTGGAGGGCAACCCCAGCTCACTCTCTGGCACAGTTAGGCAGGTCGCTTCCACCAATGTGACCTGTAGACAAGACAATCTACCTTACCAAGTTTGGTGGGAGGTTCCCTTGCCCAGCTTCTTTGCAACTATAAACTGTGTTACTTGTAGGTAGAGCTATTTCTTTATCTTTGGGGACCAAAGATTTTAAGTGGGGGGAGTGTGTAGCGGGTGTTTGCTTTAAGGCCCAGAGACTACCATACCCAGGATGAATTTCCCCGTGCAAGGACTGCTGGGGCGGGGTATTTAACAAGGGGGCAGACTGGAGTACGGTCTCTTTGGAAAATGCCCGCCCAGCAAGTGGAACTCTGTGCTGAGTCTGCTGAGAATACAGGGCCTGAAGCCTAGGCCTGTATTACTCCAAAGAGCCTTCCGTACCCACTGAGGAGCCTGAGGGACATCTCATCCTGCTGCTGTTCTGCTACTACCAGGAGGACCGAAGACCCGGGTGTCGTGGAATCTGTGTACCAAGACACAGCAACGGAAGATACGGACACGGACTGGTCCGGTTGGGTGAGAGAGCACCTGCTCAGAGAATAATACAGGATCTCTAGACCCAGTAACTGTTGTTCGGAACTAACGTTAGTGTTTGCAGTTGCACGCCGGAGGGACAGTGCATTGGATAACACTAGTAGATTTATTCTGTGTTCACCAAGTTATCAAACCCCTTTATTCTTGTGAATTACAAATTGTTCCAGAAGTGCACCACCGTTTGCTAGTGAAGATCTTTCTCTGCAGAACTTTCACATAGTACAGTCAGGCCTGACTTAGAAGTGTAGACATTGCTGGGCGCCATTTTGCCCACGAGGGAGAAGAGCTGCAGCGGGGTCCGTTAGTTCCTTGGAATGATATAAATAAAACCTGCGCCAAAATTAAAAATATTGCTATGAGAAAGCTGCACCTCCAAGTTCAGTGAAAGCTGAAATCAATAGTGAATATAGTGAGAGGAGAGG
This sequence comes from Rana muscosa, assembly GCA_029206835.1. Taxonomy (NCBI): domain Eukaryota; kingdom Metazoa; phylum Chordata; class Amphibia; order Anura; family Ranidae; genus Rana; species Rana muscosa. The sequence continues at coordinate 252,925,934 of CM055125.1, forward strand.
GCGCTGATTGATAATATATAAAATTAAATAAACTAAAAAGGAGCGTAAATTAAATAAAATATGAAATCCAAAATATTATATTGCACCCACATAAATTTATTAGTGCTATATGTGAAAAATGAATTAATAAGTGATCGTACCAATAAAATTAATTGAGCAAAACAATTAGTGAACTGCAAATAAACCAAATCGTATATAAACTCAAATATTAACCGAATAGTGCATCAAAGTCCAAATAAATAAACACAAAAAGTTTTTGAACACAAGAAAATGTCCCACAATAGTAGTGAACACCAAATTTCTCTGCAAATGTCTTCAATAAACGTGATGTGTAAAATCCAATAAATCCTTGTAAATTACGGATCCACCTTCACCAAAAACAATAACACCCGATAGTGCTTTAAGTAAGGATGGCAGCTTACCACAGCGTATTGACCCTTTTAACTAAAAAAGAGGTCAAGCAGGCTTTCAGCAAGTTCCAGCTTGCTAGATACCAAGGAAATGATGTTCACTATGTAGGCAGCGATACACACTGGGATTCGAAAAAGCTCCGGTAATATGTAATCAGGAGAGGAGAAGCAAACAATAGTGTAATACCATTTATTGCATACAAAAATATAAAAGCCAAAAACGTGCTTACATTAGTGTGTGCCCCGACCCGGCACTGAGGCTGTAAAGGCGTGGGTAATATCAAATGGCAGTCCCGGACCTGTGGATATTGGCGTGCGTTCCACCTCTATGGAACAGACAACCAGCGGAACCGGAAGTGACGTCAATTGCGTGACCTGTATTGCGCCTCGACGTACGTTTCGGGTTCCGTCATCAGGAAGCGCTACAGGTCACGCTGAAGATACGATATTTATGTCACTAATGATTTAAATATGGGAGGGGATATACAAACAGCCTCTGTCCCGTCAGAGCAATAAAGTATGATGAACATGATATTGGCGTTTGCATTAATACAAAATATAAAATAAACTTTATTGAGACTTCTTATAAATCACCAATGAAACAATATGAAGTAAAAGAAAATTAAAATTATAAAATATAAAAATTAAATTAAATTTTTTTAAAAATATCGGTAAGATTTTTATTTTAAAATTACAAAAGAACCCTTAGATAATGAAGACCTTATTCATTAGTAAGAAAGCAATTAAGGTCAAAATCTATATTTAGACCAAGCGGCTGCATCGATCTGAGCCGGTGCAGCCATTGGGTTTCATTCTGTGATATTGCCTTCTTAAGATCTGTTCCTCTCCAGTGCCCTGCCACCTTGTCAATCCCATAAAAGGTAATTTGCCCAGGATCCTGATCATGGAACTGAGCAAAGTGATGAGAGACACTGTGGTTGGGAAAACCTTTTAGGATGTTTGTCACATGCTCATTAATCCTAACCTTCAATTCCCTAGTAGTCCTGCCCACATATTGAAGGGAGCAGGGACATTCCAGGACATAAGTGACATACTTGGAGTCACAAGTAATGAGAGGTTTGATCTCAAATTCTTGATATGTAACATTGGACCGAAATTTGCTAATTTTCCTTATATTTCTTTTAGTTCTCCGACAGGATTTACAACGAGTACAGTAGTGGAAACCTGAGCTATCCAGAAAGGTAGAAGGTTTTCTAGGAGGATCAGGTATGTTGGGTGCGATAATATTACGTAACACACGTGCTCTCCTATAAATAAATTTTGGTTTGGGAGGTAAAATTTTGCCCAAATCCTCATCTTTTAGAAGAATAGGCCAGAATTTTTTGAAAGTTTTTTCCACATCCCTATATTGTCGGTGAAAGCCTTTTTCTCAGTCATTTTAATGATGCATAAAGTGAAAAAAAAAAGTCAAATATTCCTTTAAATATCGTACCTGGGGGGTGTCTAAAGTATGCCTGTGAAGTGCCATGTGTTTCCCGTGTTTAGAACTGTCCCTGCACATTTACATTTCTAAAGGAAAAAAAGCCATTTAAAACTGCTTGCGGCTTTAATGTAATGTCTGGTCCCGGTAATATGAATGAAAATCTTTAAGAAAAATGGCATAGCTACCCCATCACACCCCCCCCCCCTAACCCAGCCCATTACCAGCCCCTTTGGGTCTTGTATGGATATTAAGGGGAACCCTGCACACAAAATAAAAAAGGCCCTATATACTCTGAACAGCCGTATACAGGCGGTGCATACAAGACAGGGACTGTAGGTTTATTCTTATGTAGAATCTGTTTGTAATTTTGAACAGGTACATTGTTTAAGTGTAGCTCCAGCCAAAAAATCAATTTTTAAGCTTTTTGGAAAACATAGGGAAGGGTTATCACCCCTGTAACATTTGTTTTGCTGTCTGTGCAGTGTGCACCTGTTCAGAACAGTTCACCTCACTTTCCGTCCTAATGACAATTGTTTTTTGAAAATTTGGGGTTTTTATTGAAACAAGAATTGGTGATAAAGCATCAGTGGAGAGGAGACACTTTTTTCCTCATATTAACTCTTACAGGAGAGAATTTGCCTTCCTAGGGGTAGATTTCCTCTCACTTCCTGTTGTATCCTTCCGTTTGCAAGGAGGAGTCATTTGTAAGTTGGATGTTTGAAAGTAGGGGCCTGCCGTATATACTCAGCTGAAATTTGCCCCTTACATGTTGGTGTTGCCACAACACTGTGAGTCCTCACAGTTACTCTTGGTGGGCGCATGAATGGGCCCTGCTGTGAATTATTAGATCAAGAATTGTAATTGCATGCCCCTTTTGAACAGGGGCTGAAAAATTGGGCCTTTGGTGGTGGTGGTGGTGGTGTTGCCACAACACTGTAAGGCCTAACAGTTACTCTTGGTGGGCGCAGGAATGGGCCCTGCTGTGAATTATTAGATCAAGAATTGTAATTACATGCCCCTGTTAAACAGGGGCAGAAAAATTGGGCCTTAGGCACTGGTGCCACAACACTGCAACCCCTCACAGATACTGTACTTGGAGCACAGCAATGAGCCCTGTTGCAAAGTATTGCATCAAAAATTGTAATTACACGCCCCTGTTAAACAGGGGCTGAAAAATTGGGCCTTAGCCACTGGTGCTGGTGCCATGACACTGCAACCTCTCCCAGATACTCTAGTTGGAGTGCAGGAATGAGCCCTGCTGCAAAGCATTGCATAAAAAATTGTAATTACATGCCCCTGTTAAACTGGGGCTGAAAAATTGGGCCTTAGCCACTGGTGGCGGCACCCAGAAACAAAAATGTTCTTCCAAGCTATCATCATCAATCGGATCATTGAGGAGGAGGAGGAGGATAGTCAGTCAACATAACAGGACAGTCTCTCAGCATGAGCATCAGTCTTGAAGGGATGTGACATTTGAAAATAAATTAGTCTGTTATATCAGCTTCAGGTGTTTGGTAGCTGGTGATGATCCAAGACTGGTTCATCTTTATGAAGGTCAGTTGATCAACCGAGTCGGTGGACAGGCGCACCCTGTGATCCGTGACAAATCCTCCAGCAGCACTGAATGTGCATTCTGAAAGAACGCTGGATGCAGGACAGGCCAGTAGCTCAATTGCATACTGTGCAAGCTCTGGCCAGTGATCCATCCTCAAGACCCAGTAAGCCAGAGGATTTTCGGTGGGGAAGGTGTCCAAGTCTGACCTTGCCCCTAGGTATTCCTGCACCATGTATATCAGACGCTGGCGATGGTTGCTGGAACCGATCATACCTTGGGGCTGCGGACTAAAGAATTGTCTGAACGCATCGGTCAGACGGCCACCTTCCCCACCGCTCCTTCTTTGACTGACCGAAGCCTCAGCAACTCGTTGTCCAGGACCAGGAGTTTGTAACCTCCCAGTCTCTGGGAACGCATTGCACAGACCTTTCTGCAAGGCCTCCCGGAGTTGTCTCATCCTCTGCTCCCTCTGTGACGGTAAGATAAGGTCCGCAACCTTACCCTTGTACCGTGGATCAAGGAGAGTGGCCAGCCAGTAATGGTCCCTCTCCTTGATCCGAAGAATACAAGGATCCTTCCGCAGACTTTGCAGGATCAGGGAGGCCATGCAGCGTAGGTTAGCTGAGGCATTCGGTCCGGTGTCCTCTGGGTCACTAAGGACGACATGATCCGCAGACACCTCCTCCCAGCCACGTACAAGTCCACTGGTTTCTTGGGACTGTAAATCATCCCTAAAAGACTGCTGCTGATGATGCTGAGTGCCAGGCTCCTCCTCCATGCTGACACAATCCTCCTCCTCCTCCTCCTCCTCTTCCTGTGCGATGGGTGGGACAGAAGGAACACTGTCTGGGTAAAGGGGGCCTTGAGAGGCAAGGAAGTCCTCCTCTTCCTGCCTCTGTTCTGCCTCAAGTGCCCTGTCCATTATTCCACGCAGCGTATGTTCCAACAGGTGGACAAGAGGTACAGTGTCACTGATGCATGCACTGTCACTGCTCACCATCCTCGTGGCCTCCTCAAATGGTGCCAGGACAGTGCATGCATCCCTGATCATGCCCCACTGGCGTGGTGAAAAAAAACCAAGCTCCCCTGACCCTGTCCTGGTGCCGTAGTCGCACAGGTACTCATTGATGGCCCTCTGCTGCGTGTGCAGCCGCTGCAGCATGGCCAACGTTGAGTCCCACCTGGTGGGCATGTCACATATAAGGCGGTTCTTGGGCAGGTTCAACTCCTTTTGCAGCTCAGCCAGGCGAGCACTGGCATTATAAGATCTGCGGAAATGCACACAGACTTTCCTGGCCTGCCTCAGGACATCCTGTAAGCCCGGGTATCTGCCCAAGAACCGCTGCACCACCAGGTTAAGGACGTGAGCCACACAGGGCACATGGGTCAGTTGTCCCCGTCGGAGGGCGGAGAGGAGGTTGGTGCCATTGTCGCAAACCACCATTCCTGGCTTAAGCTGGCGTGGCGTCAACCACCTCTCGGCCTGCCCCTGCAGAGCAGACAGAACCTCTGCCCCAGTGTGGCTCCTGTCCCCCAAACACACCAGCGCAAGCACGGCATGGCATCTTTTTGCCTGCATACTTGCGTAGCCCCTTGAACGCCTACGGAGCACCGCTGGTTCCGAGGACAAAGCACAGGAAGAGGCCATGGAGGAAGAAGAAGAGGAGGGGGTGGAGGAGAGAGGTGTGTCACAACCAGTAGTAGCATTTTGGAGGCGTCGCGGCGGGAACAACCTCCAACACTATTGCACCTTGTCCTGCATCCTTCCCAGCTGCCAAAAGAGTGACCCAATGGGCCGTGAAAGAAAGGTAACGTCCCTGTCCATGCCTGCTGGACCATGAGTCAGCGGTAATATGCACCTTACCGCTGACCGCCCTGTCCAGCGAGGCCAAGACATTGCTTTCAACATGCCGGTAGAGAGCCGGAATCGCCTTCCGTGAGAAAAAGTGGCATTTGGGAACCTGCCACTGAGGAACCGCACATTGCACAAACTCACGGAAGGGGGCAGAGTCTACCAACTGAAAAGGCAGCAGTTGAAGCGCTAGCAATTTAGCCAAGCTAGCATTCAACCGCTGGGCATGTGGATGGCTGGGAGTGAACTTCTTTCGACGGTCCAGCAGCTGGGGCAGGGAAATTTGCCTGCTAGAATCGGACGTTGGTGTACTGCTAGCAGAATGCCCGCAAGTACTTGGCTGTGACACACCTAATTCTACACCTTCATTCCTCTTCAGAGAGGACTGAAGGTATAGTGGGGTTGGAGATCCCAGCTGATGCGGTGCAAGGAGAGGTCCGCTTTGTTCTTTGGTTTGGGTCTTTAAGGTAGGCTTGCCAACGAGCTGCATGGCAGGTCAACATATGTCTGGTCAAGCATGTGGTGCCCAAGCGGGTGATGTTTTGGCCACGCGATATACGCTTGAGACATACAGTATGTTGCAAACAGCAGCTGTGTGATCTGATGCACTCGACTCAAAAAAGGCCCACACCAAAGAACTTTTTGAATAACGGGCAGAGGCAGCGCCCTGCACAGGCGGAGCTCTGCGGTGTGATTCCATCGGTGTGCTGCCCTTACGCTGGCCCCCCGAGGGCATCCTGCCTCGTTGGAGATGTGCTTCCTCCTCATCCTCCTCCTCAGCCTCTCTCCTATTAGGCACCCACGTGGAGTCAGTGACCTCATCATCCCCTCCCTCCTCATCACTGGAGCCAATCTGGCAGTATGCTGCAGCTGCTGGAACATGACTGGCAGATTGGTGTCCTTCTTGAGCATCCCCTCTCTCTGCTCTCACACTACTGCCTTCCTCTAGCTGGGTATCATCATCAGACCCTTCGAAACGCTGGGCATCCTCCTGGAGCATGTACCCAACACTGTGCTCAAACATTTCGGGGGACTCCTCAGGAGGACATGGTTGGTCTAGGGAAGCAGTGACTGATGATGACATTGATACCAGGGAAGAGGACGCTTTGGCAGCTGCTTTGCCAGTACCCTGAGCCTGGGTGAGAGAGGATGAGGAGGATGAGGAGGGCTTGGTCATCCACTCTACCAAGTCTTCGGCATGATGCGGCTCAACACGTCCAGCTGCCGAAAAGAAGGACAAGCGTGTCCCATGGCCACGTGCTGATGGCGATGCACCGCGTCCACGACCAGCACTGTTGTCTCTAGACACAGAGCCTGCTTGCCCTCTTTTATTGGCTCCTGACTGTTTGCCTTCCAGACATTCTAATGGCCTACAGGGAAATGGGAAAACCAGCAATAAGGCCTAGCTTCAGGAGTATATTTTGCAGGAATCACACTACGCCTGCTGTAAGTGCTGCAAATGCCTGTTGGTGTAACACACCAGGAAAACGCAGCAATACAGGCTAACTTCAGGTGTATAATGTGCAGGAGGCACACTCCGCCCGCTGTAAGTGCTGCAAATGCCTGTTGGTGTAACACACCAGGAAAACGCAGCAATACAGGCTAACTTCAGGTGTATAAGGTGCAGGAGGCACTGTCCCCTGCCTATCCTTCTCTCTCCCTGCACACAAGGTTTAGCAAAGAATATGACACTGACACTGTTCCCTGCCTATCCTTCTCTCTCCCTGCACACAAGGTTTATCAAAGAATATGACACTGACACTCTCCCTGCCTATCCTTCTCTCTCCCTGCACACAAGGTTTAGCAAAGAATGTGACACTGACACTGTCCCCTGCCTATCCTTCTCTCTCCCTGCACACAAGGTTTAGCAAAGAATATGACACTGACACTCTCCCTGCCTATCCTTCTCTCTCCCTACACACAAGTTTGAGGTACAAATAGCACTGACACTGTCCCTGCCTATGTAACTCTTTCCCTGCGCCGGAACACACTACACAAGGCCGCCGCGCTGGCGGCCTTTTATAGTGTGGGGCGTGTGCTAAACCCCCTGAGCTATAATTGGCCACAGGCAACATGCCTGTGGCCAATTATGGCTCTCCTAGCTGCCGGCGCTGTGATTGGCCAAGCATGCGGGGTCACAGTGCATGCTTGGCCAATCACAGCGCCGGGATTGCACTGCGATGGCGCAGTGTATTGTGGGCCGTTCGTGTCACTCGAATTTGGCGCGAACGGCCCAAATCGTTCGATGTTCGCCGAACGGTCGAACAGCCGATGTTCGAGTCGAACGTATGTTCGACTCGAACACCGAGCTCATCCCTATTGACAGCAAACAGGAACGAAAAAGTCTTCTGGACTGCAGCACTCAAAAATAAAAGCCTTTATTTTAAAATAAGGAATCCAAAATACACACTGTACAACGGTACACAGGTCAAAAAAAATTGGCTGACATGTTTCGCACTGTGCTAGTGCTTATTCACAGTGGACCGTACCTTAGATCGAGGTGACTTTATTCTTTGCAGTAAAAGGCTTGTTCCTCTGAAAGAACTCTGGGGATTAGTCAGTTAGGATACTGTGGTGAGAGAACGCCGTGGTCAACAATGGGATGTTTCTTTGTATTTGTGTTGCAACCCCTGCGTAACCAATACAAGGACGTTGTGACTCTGCTGACTCTGCCGACACTAGGTGGCAGTGAGCTGCAGGATTAGGAAAACTTTTATGCTAGGCTTAGCATTTAAAACTTTTCAGAAGGGAACTGCTTCCTCTCGGGGGAAACAGTTTGCTTCTCTGTACATAGACTATGATTAGTGGTTAGGATGTTTGCATTTCCATGCATGTTGTCTGTGTTTTTTTGCAGGTACCGGAGCTACTATCAAGACCACCGGAGAATGGGGTGGGATATATAGTCAGTGATGGGTGGTGGTGTAAATTTACAAAGTTGAAATGTAATTTTTTTGTAATGTTATCCTGTGTGCTTTTCTTCCTTTTCTTTCTCCCTCCCCAAAATTTTGGGTTCAGGTACCAGGTCAGTTTTTTTATATATTTTTCCTTTTATCAAAAATCTTCAGTATTGAAGGATTTTGATTTCCTCAGCCACTGGGGACAGTGTCTTTTCTGGAAGGGGGTGTGTGTAGCACCCCTCCCAAATAGTTGGGATGCTGTGTTAAATTTATTGGATAGTCTGAGTCAGTAGTTAGGCTCAGACCAGCTGATTACCGTATATACTCGAGTATAAGCCGAGTTTTTCAGCCCTTTTTTTAGGGCTGAAAGTATACCCCTCGGCTTATACTCGAGTCAGTACCTCAAAATCGTGAAATTCCGCAGCCGGCGTCCATTGTTCAAATCTCGCGCCGTTCTCCCTGTCCCTTCCGCGATAGGCGTTTCCAGAAAACACTGTGATGAGTGTTTGCGCCTATCACAGAGGTCCTCTTGTCCGACGTCCATGATTGGCTGAGCACTGAACACAGTGCCTGCTGGGAAACGGAGTCGGCGAATGAGAGGACCTCCGTGATAGGCGCAAACACTCAACACAGTGTTTGCTGGAAACGCCTATGACGGAAGGGACAGGGAGAACGGCGCGAGATTTGAACAATGGACGCCGGCCGTGGAATTACAAGATTTTGAGGTACACTGACTCGGGCACAGGGAGGCTGCAATGGACACAGTAAGGGGGCACAGTGAGGTGACAATGGGCAGTGAGATGGCAATGGGCACAGTAAGGGGGCACAGTGAGACGACAATGGGCACAGTAAGGTTGGGCAATGGGCACATTTCCCCCCCCCCCCCCCCCTCGGCTTATACTCGAGTCAATAAATTTTCCCAGTTTTTTGTGGTAAAAGTAGGTACCTCGGCTTATACTCGAGTCGGCTTATACTCGAGTATATACGGTATTCTAAATTTTGCTTCTGCTCTGGGTGTGATGCTGCCTGGCGGTTGTGTTCCCTTTTCGCCTGTAGGTGGCACTGCCAGCACCGGCCCAGGTTGAAGTACAGGGGTATCACACCACATTGGGTGTCCTTTCTCGGCAGCCGTGCGGTGGGCGTGGTTAGCCTGCTGTGCATGCTGGGAAGGGGTACATAAGGGGCAGACGCCATTGATTCGGGTGGTTGGAGTGCACGCCTCGTGGCCCCATGGCACGGGGTGGGTGTGTGTTTCAGCACCGGGCACCTTCAGCCCGAGGCTGCATCGCTGCCTGGTAGGCCCAGCTCCGCTGGTTGGGGCCTACACCTTTGAGGAGTATCCCAAGCTGTCCGTCCATGGGAAGGAAGCTCTTGAAGAGGGAGCCAGGGGAGGACCTACCCCAGAGGAGACTGGCAAGGCGCCGATGTCTCGGGAGAGGCCTGGAAACTCATTCAAGGAGGGATATACTCAAAAGTTCTATTATTGCTTGACGGGAGGTTTGGGACATTGAAATCCTGTGGCAGAGGTTTCCCGGGCGCATCATAAAGCTCATCAGGTCTGTGGCAGAGACCCAAGCTCATCTATAGCAATTTGTGTCAGAAACTGTCTAAGTCCTATCACTGCATCATTCCGGCTCCTAGGACCGTGAGAGGGAACTATCCGGGTGAGCAATACCCACTCAGGCTTGAGTGGCGACGTTACAATTTCAGTGTGCTTTAAGTGCTGCGTGCCTGAACCTTCCCCTATACTTCTCTCGTTTCCTACTTTCTCCTCAAGTTCTCACAGCATAAAGAAAATAAAGCCTTACTGTTTAGGTTTTACATCTATGTGGACATTGGCTTTTCTAAAAACTCTATATACCCTGACAACGGAAGCCTTGGAGGTAGTTTGCATGACCCAAAACAAAACCAGCCACTCCCTTAAATAAGGGTAAGTGCTACAACTGTGTATGTCAGGGCCGGCCCTACCATGGGACCCGATGGTACCATTGTACCAGGCGGCACAATCAGGGGGGCGGCAAATTGCCGCCTGCCCGCTCCTCTCCCCCACTCCACCTATCACTGTGAAACAGCAGCAGCGGCATTGTAAAGAATACACTGTGCCTGCGGCTGCGGTGTGTGTTTGGGATTCAAAGCTCCTTCCTGTCTCTTCCCCCTCCCTCCAGTCTCCTGCCGTGCGGGTCCCTGTTATCTCTGACATCAACCTCCCTCCCTCCAATCACCAGTGCGGAGTGTTGAGAGAACTGGGAGGCGGAGCTCACTGGATCTCCTGTCGGGCTGGCCAGAGGAAGGGAGGAGGTGAGCTGACTTTTTCTGGGAGAAGTTTTCTAGGGTGGATAGTAGTTGCTTTCAAAGTGTTTTTTTCTTCAGGAGATGCAGTGAAGGGTTAAGTTGACAGAAGAATCGGAGGAGATAGTGAGTTTGAGTGTGGGGGGGAGGGGGGTCTGCACCAGCCCTATCACATTTAACAGATCACTTCTAAGCATGAACAGTCTGTGCAAACATCCTCCAATCCAATTGTTCAGACTTGATAATGTGAAGTCATTTATAACCATTAATGTAACCTGTATATATGTGGTGAGTTCACCCCTCTGATTGTACACTCAGAGCCTGGATACCACAGGGTTATATGAATGGTCATCAATTACCTTCACATTATCTGGGTATACAGAGTGCTAGGAGCTGGATTAGTAGTACTGTTGTATGATTTATTGTTGTATGTTTTTAGTGGATGAGTTTTTTTTTTTTTATTATATACATCGAGACCTGACCACTTCTCAACTCCCCCCAGCTGGCATCACCCCCCCCCCCCCCAGACCACTTTATACAGACGTCACTCAGAGCTGCTTCCTACCCCCCCCCCCCAGCTGAGGGACATCATTTCATGGTCACTTTTCTTCCCCTATCTTCCCAACATCACTCCCTGGTCACCCCATAGACACCGCAAGAAATCCCTCCCCATTCTGCCACCGCCATACACTCCGAAGTCCTCTCCTGTACCAACTGCACCCATCATACCCTCCGAACTCCTCTCCTGTACCAACTGCACCCATCATACCCTCCGAACTCCTCTCCTGTACTAACTGCACCCATCATACCCTCCGAACTCCTCCCCTGTACTAACTGCACCCATCATACCCTCCAAACTCCTCTCCTGTACTAACTGCACCTATCATACCCTCCACACTTCTCTCCTGAACATACCGCCCCATCATACCCTCCACACTCCTCTCCTGTACTAACTGCACCCATAATACCCTCCGAACTCCTCCCCTGTACTAACTGCACCCATCATACCCTCCGAACTCCTCTCCTGTATTAACTGCACCCATCATACCCTCCACACTCCTCTCCTGTACATACTGCCCCCATCATACCCTCTACACTCCTCTCCTGTACATACCGCCCCATCATCCCTTCCGCATTCCTCTCCTGTACATACTGTCCCCCATCATCCCCTCCACACTCCTCTCCTGTACAAACCGCCCCCCTCATACCCTCCCAACTCCTCTTCTATACATACTGCTCCATCATACCCTCCACACTTCTCTCCTATGCATACTGCCCCCATCATACCCTCTGCACTCCTCTCCTGTACATACTGCCCCCATCTTACCCTCTGCACTTCTCTTCTGCAGAACCCTGTGCATTCAGATGTAAAGGGGAACTCTGCGGATTCAGATCTAAAGGAGAACTCTGTTGACTCTGATATAAAGGGGGACTCTTGTGATTAACTCCATATGATTAGAAATTTTATTTAATCACAAAAATATATGTACAGTGTATACTAAATAAAAAAAATTAGCTGTGCATTGCTTTGTACAGAGGTAATGAATTTAATGTACTACAAAAAAATATATATATTGGCGTGCGCTGCTAATGTGTTCGGGTTTGGCTTGACGAAAAGGTGGCAACCCTACGCTGCACTGTGAGGCAAATTGTCGCCAACCCGTTCCGCCCGCTCCGCGCTCCACTGTGAGGCAAATTGGATGCCCGCCCGCCGGCCAGCCCGCTCCGGTCCCTGCGCGCTCCATTCACCTGGGCTTTGGGCCCAGGTGAATGGAGCGTGCGGGCAGAACAGGGGAACAGTCAGCGGGCGGGACAGTCAGCAGGTGAGCGGGCTTGCTGGCCAAACAGCAGGCGGGGGAGCAGAGAGATGACATCATCTCTCACTGCCCGCCCTGCATCACTGCAGTTCCGCCCCCACTGTGCGGGCAGCAGAGAGATTACATTATCTCTCTGCTGCCTGCCTTTACTCTGGGACACAGCAAGTGGCAAGTGACAATCTGCAACGTGTGGCAGGTGACGTCGTGGCAAGTGACAATCCGCAATGTGTGGCAGGTGGCGTTGTGGCAAGTGACAATCTGCAACGTGTGGCAGGTGACGTCGTGGCAAGTGACAATCCGCAATGTGTGACAGGTGGCGTCATGGCAAGTGACAATCCACTACGTGTGGCCGGTGACATCGCGGCCGCCGGCCACGCACAGGTCCTTTTATACTCCTATATACATGTATAGAGCCATGACAGGTCCTCTTTATACTCCTACATACATGTATAAAGCCATGACAGGTCCTCTTTATATTCCTACATACATGTATAGAGCCATGACAGGTCCTCTTTATATTTCTATATACCGTATTTTTCCGTGTATAAGACGCTTTTTTTCCTTAAAATAATAGCCTGTAAATCGAACAGCGTCTTATACACGGTCAGTCAGCCTGGGAGACAGCCGCGCAGGTGCGTCGCGGCCCATAGCTTGTCAAGCGGCTTCCTCCAATCACGAGCCGTATGTTACTGACGTCAGCTAGAGCTGGGGGTGGAGGTGGAGAGTGATCAGATGCAATCCTGTTGGAAGTGGAGATGCACAGATGCAACAGGGACCGGAGTGTTCTGGGACCAAGATGTCAGAAACTAATAAAAGTAAGTGATTGTCTTACTCTACCAAATCAAACCAAATGTAGCCAGCTATGCTAAAAAGAGCATGGGAATAGAGCTGCAGAGAAACAGTTTGGACTTGCCTCCACTGAGTATATGATCAGACAGTGGAGAAAACAGGAAGAACAACCGCTGCATAATATACTAGTATTTAAACGTTACCTGCGGTAATTACTAAATAAAAAATGTGTTCTGTTTTACCTATGTGTAAAATATTGATTTCTTAATTTTGGGTTGGAAAAATCTTGTACATGGGGGCATCTTATAGACAGGAAAAATACGGTACATGTATAGAGCCATGACAGGTCCTCATTATACTTCTATATACACGTATAATGCCATGACCTCTTTATACTCCTGTATACATGAATAGAGCCATAACAGGTCCTTTTTATAGAGCCATGACAGGTCCACTTTAGTTATCATGATATAAAATGATGGATGTGGGGGCATTTTGGTGGGCGTGATTTTTTTTTGGGGGGGGGGGGGCAGCATTTTATTCTTGGTACCAGGCAGCACAATGTCTTGGGCCGGCACTGGTGTATGTTGTTTGTAACCTCAATAGTTCACCTGTGTCAACAGTTTTTATAGCTTATTGTTTCCTTTGTAAATGTATCATAAAGACAGGTTTACATTAAAGTGGTTGTAAACCCCTGACAACAAAGCATATCCTTCTATAGTGTGTACCTGTCTCCATTCAGGGCACTGAGTGACATTTATCTCTGCTGCCTCCTTCCTCTGCTATCTGAGTCACTTCTGACAAGATTTCTGGACACCAAGAAAAAAAGGTGACAGGGGAGGGATCTCCAGAACACAGAATGTGATTGACAGCCTTAGATCTGTTTCTGTGTGCTGTGTGAAGTGGGTTGTGTCCCTTCCCTCCAATCGGCTCTCACTGGGCTCTGCAGAGTGTAACTTCAGATCCCCTATTCCCTGCCTTCTGAAGCTCAAAGCACAAAGAAGCTGTATAAATTTTGTAATTTGAACAGCTCTGGATAAGAGAGGACTGCAGATAAACAGGTACAAATTACATAGGAAGATTTTTTTCATCTCAGTGTATCACCTGAGGCTAGTCACTTCACTGAATATATATATATATATTTGGGTTTACAGCCACTTTAAGCAGCATGTTTTAAAATAAGGGTTATGTCTATGACATATAGAATTGCAATTACACCTTGTCTAAAGATTACAGCTACTCATACTAACTGTAACAAAGCAAAATGCATAAATGCATACCAAGACTAATGTGTAAAAGGTACAGGTATGCTTTTGGACTTCTGCTGGAAACCAGTGTATAATGAAACAGAGGTGAACACTTATGCCGCGTACACATGATCGGAATCTCCAACAACAAATGTTCGATGTGAGCTTTTGGTCGGATATTCCGACCATGTGTAGGCTCCATCGGACATTTGCTGTCTAAATTTCCGACAACAAATAATTGAGAGCTTGTTCTCAATTTTTCCGACAACAAAAGTTCTTGTCGGAAATTCCCGATCGTGTGTATCCAATTCCGACGCACAAAAATTCTACGCATGCTCGGAATCAATTTGACGCATGCTAGGAATCATTGTACTTAATTTTTCTCGGCTCGTCGTAGTGTTGTACGCCACCGCGAGCAACATTTGTGTGACCGTATGTATGCAAGACAAGTTTGAGCCAACATCTGTCGGAAAAAAGATCAACGGTTTTGTTGTCAGAATGTCCGATCGTGTGTACGCGGCATTTTACTCCAAAAGATGGTGTACTTCATGGGAATAGAACCCAGGACTTCAGCTTTACAAGTTTATAGCCCATCACAACTAGTCAACTGTTTTCTACACTGTGCTTAAAATTTACAACAACATAGGGAGGACATATAAATTCCATACAAAATCAATGCCCAGAGCAACTAATCAGTTTTTAACTTGCCCAGACTGCAAAAAAGATTTGAGATGAGCGTCAGTTTACATTTATACACACACAGCATTTCAATTAGCCTTGAATGGTACAGCAGTACATCTTAAAGCATGGAATAAGATAACATAGCAAGCTTCTGAGAGCATAATGAAGAGACAACACATCTTTTATGGTGCAGACAAATGTTCAAGTGAAGCTGCTTGGGCCATCGTCTCTGGGGTGTTGTCATCATTCTGTTTTGTTGCCATATCCAGTTGAAACAGCACAGCATTTCCACCAGGAATCTGTTCTTGACCGCTCTTCCATGCCCAAAGTGACAACTCAGCGGATGGACACCTGGCACTTCCACACACTGGATTTGTAGCTGCTGAATAAGATAGGAAGGCAAACAGATTGAGGAAAGAATAATTGTACTTACCCTGACCACAGTGCATTTTCCTGCATATATCTTCAGGCAAAGTGAACATTTAGTAACATTACAAGAACAGCTGGTAATTCTGTTGTTTTGTCATGGTGTAAAAATGACAATAGACATAAAGACAGTGTTTGCCCTGTCTGCAGCTGGTTCAAGAGTCAAAGAAGCCATGGCTTTGGATATACCTAAAATATGTTAACAAATGATTTTAACCACTTAACGACCGCTCACTGTATATATACGTCGGCAAAATGGCACGGACAGGCACAATCACGTACATGTACGTGACTGCCTTCGTATGGGTGGGGGGTTCGATCGTTTTTCTGATCGCTGTATTAGCGTCGGTGATGCCGCTAGGTAGTCAGTTATTTTTTTAGGTTCGCCGCCAGGTTTTTATAGTGTCGGGTAACCCCATATATTACCTAATAAAGGTTTAACCCCTTGATCGCCCCCCAGGTAACCCTTTCACCCCCTTTTGCCAGTGTCACTAAGCGATCGTTTTTCTGATCGCTGTATTAGGTATGCTGGTGCCGCTAGGTAGTCTGTTATTTTTTTAGGTTCGTTGCCAGGTTTTTATAGCATCAGGTACCCCCATATATTACCTAATAAAGGTTTAACCCCTTGATCGTCCCCCAGGTAACCCTTTCACCCCCTTTTGCCAGTGTCACTAAGCGATCGTTTTTCTAATCGATGTATTAGGTATGCTGGTGCCGCTAGGTAGTCTGTTATTTTTTTAGGTTCGCCTCCAGGTTTTTATAGCGTCAGGTACACCCATATATTATCTAATAAAGGTTTTAACCCCCTGATTGCCCCTAGAGTTAACCCTTTCACCAGTGATGACCGTATAAGTGTCACTGGTGACGCTGGTTAGTTAGTTTGCTTTTTATAGTGTCAGGGTACCCGCCGTATATAACCCAATAAAGGTTTAACCCCCTGATCGCCCGGCGGGTGATATCAATTAGGTTTTAGCATCAGAGAGGGTCTGCGTCACACCCCAGGCAACGTCAGGTTAGTGCCAGTAGCGCTAACACCGACGTGTGAAGCATACACCCCCCTTAGTGGTATAGTATCTGAACAGATCAATATCTGATCTGATCAGATCTATACTAGCGTCCCCAGCATTTAAGGTTCCCAAAAACGCAGTGTTAGCGGGATCAGCCCAGATACCTGCTAGCACCTGCGTTTTGCCCCTCCGTCCAGTCCAGGCCACCCAAGTGCAGTATCGATTGATCACTGTCACTTACAAAACACAACACACATAACTGCAGCGTTCGCAGAGACAGGCCTGATCCCTGCGACTCCAGTGCTGTAGGAGGTGATTTCACCACCACAGTTAAAAAAAAGAGCATATATGCCGAATCATGGGGGCAGCAGGGGCGGAGGAGCAATTTTGCTCCTAATGCCTCGTACATATGGTCGAAATTCCGACGGAAGCGATAACTTTTGCGGGAGGATGCCCCCATGCTTCGGCATATATAAATGGTGCATGTATGCCCATCATTAGAAGTGGGTGAATGAAGGGAGGTATTCTAATGGTGGGCATACCCACCGATCAATCTCTTTTTTTCGTTCAGCCAACAGGCTGCATGAAAAAAAAGATTACAATACATGTCCAACAAGGACCAGCAACGTACTGGTATGTTGCTGGACTTTGAATGGTTATACCAGAATGATGCCTGTGGGTTTAGGTATCACCTTGGTATCATTCTTTTCAGCCAGCGGCCGGCTTTCATGTAAAAGCAAAATTAATAATTAAAGAAAAAAAAAGCACCCCTGTCCCACCCTGCTCTTGCGCAAAGGCGAACGTAAGCGTCGGTCTGGCGTCATATGTAAACAGCAATTGCACCATGCATGTGAGGTATCACCGTGAAGGTCAGATCGAGAGCAGTAATTTTAGCAGTAGACCTCCTCTGTAAATCTAATGTGGTAACCTGTAAAGGCTTTTAAAAATGTATGTAGTTTGTCGCCACTGCGCGTTTGTGCGAAATTTTAAAGCATGTCGTGTTTGGTATCCATGTACTCGGCCTAAGATCCTCTTTTTTATTTCATCAAACATTTGGGCAATATAGTGTGTTTTATTGCATTAAAATGAAAAAAAGTGTATTTTTTCCACAAAAAATGCGTTTGAAACATCACTGCGCAAATACTGTGTGAAAAAAAAAATGCAACACCCACCATTTTAATCTGTAGGGCCTTTGCGTTAAAAATATATATAATGTTTGGGGGTTCATCGTAATTTTCTTGCAAAAAAAAATATGTTTTCATGTAAACAAAAAGTGTCAGAAAGGGCTTTGTCTTCAAGTGGTTAGAAGAGTGGATGATGTGTGACATAAGCTTCCTAATGTTGTGTATAAAATGCCAGGACAGTTCAAAACCCGCTCAAATGACCCCATTTTGGAAAGTAGACACCCCAAGCTATTTGCTGAGAGGCATGTCGAGTCCATGGAATATTTTATATGTTGACACAAGTTGCGGAAAAAATAAATTGTTATTTTTATTTTTTTTGCACAAAGTTGTCACTAAATGATATATTGCTCAAACATGCCATGGGCATATGTGGAATTACACTCCAAAATACATTTTGTTGCTTCTCCTGAGTACGTGGATACCACATGTGTGAGACTTTTTGGGAGCCTAGCTGCGTACAGGACCCCAAAAACCAAGCACCGCCTTCAGGCTTTCTAAGGTTGTAAATTTTGGATTTCACTCCTCACTGCCTATCACAGTTTCTGAGGCCATGGAATTCCCAGATGGCACAACCCCCCCCCCCCCAAATGATCCCATTTTGGAAAGTAGACACCCCAAACTATTTGCTGAGAGGTATGGTGAGTATTTTGCAGATCTCGCTTTTTGTCACAAAGTTTTGAAAAAAAATAAAAAATTATTTTCTTTCTTCATTTTCAAAAACAAATGAGAGCTGTAAAATACTCACCATGCCTCTCAGCAAATATCTTGGGGTGTCTACTTTCCAAAATGGGGTCATTTGGGGGGGTTTTGTGCTATTTTGGCATTTTTTATGGCCTTTGAAACTGTGATAGGTAGTGAGGAGTGAAATCAAAAATTTGCGCCCTTAGAAATCCCGAAGGCGGTGCTTGGTCTTCGGGGTCCCGTATGCGGCTAGGCTCCTAAAAAGTCCCACACATGTGGTATCCCCATACTCAGGAGAAGCAGCAAAATGTATTTTGTGGTGAAATTCCACATATAACCATGGCATGTGTGAGCAATATATCATTTAGTGACAACTTTTTGTAATTTTTTTATTTATTTTTTGTCATTATTCAATCACTTGGGACAAAAAAAAATATTCAATGGGCTCAACATGCCTCTCAGAAATTTCCTTGGGGTGTCTACTTTCCAAAATGGGGTCATTTGGGGGGGTTTTGTACTGCCCTGCCATTTTAGCACCTCAAGAAATGAGATAGGCAGTCATAAATTAAAAGCTGTGTAAATTCCAGAAAATGTACCCTAGTTTGTAGACGCTATAACTTTTGCGCAAACCAATAAATATACGCTTATTGACATTTTTTTTACTAAAGACATGTGGCTGAATACATTTTGGCCTAAATGTATGACTAAAATTGAGTTTATTTGATTTTTTTTATAACAAAAAGTAGAAAAAATCGTTTTTTTTTCAAATTTTTCAGTCTTTTTCCCTTTATATCGCAAAAAAAAAATCTGCAGAGGCAATCAAATACCATTAAAAGAAAGCTCTATTTGTGGGAAGAAAAGGACGCAAATTTTCTTTGGGTACAACATTGCATGTCCGCACAATTTCCAGTTAAAGCAGCGCAGTGCCAAATTGTGAAATCACCTCTGGTCATTATGGTCCGTATTGGTCCGGTAAAGAGTGTCAATAGCACGTGATAACGTTTAATAATGTGTATCGACTGACACACATGACACGTTTTGGTTGTTTCACTGGTCTAAGAGATCCTTAGATCCCTAGAAATGCTGCCATAACATGATTTTGTGCACATTTAAAGTAGACAGAGATTTAACAATTTGTTTGAGCCTACCTTAACTACCTCCCGCCCGGCCTATAGTCTAATGACGGCCAAGCAGGAGCACTGTTGTTCCGGAAGAACACCAAATGGTGTCCTGCCAGTCACATGTGACCCCGTGTGTCCAGTATGACAGACTATTGTACTAGGCTGGCCCTGGTACCATGTGATTGCTGTGACCTATCAGCGATAATATGTCAAATGTACACAATGAATTACTTTCATTCATAGCCATTCATTGTGTACTATTGTGATTTTTGTGATTGGTCAGCGTGATCACATGGTACAGACAGTGCCACTCACAGTTCACCTGTAGACAATATTTTTAACATACTGTCACCAGTCAATATCTTGGATTACTGCCACACCAGTCATAGGATGAGTCTGTACAGCACTGGTGAAAGCATGTGGAAAAAAAAATATATATATTTTTTTCTTTATTTTCCAAACAATTGTGACAATAAATTATAACTTAAAAAAACTCACTTTCTTTTGCAAACTAGTATTCGGGTGGATCTAAATTATAGGTGGGATTTGACCACATTTTATGATTAATTTGTAGATTTGGGGCCCATCTGGTTTATCCGATACAAGTCAAGTATATGGTTGGATATTCCACCTATAATATGGAAACATTGATGGGACGTATACATATTTATTTTTTGTCCATCAATGGGTATGTTATGTTATTTTAATAGGAACATCTGCTATATCTTTTTCTTTCTTCTTTTTTATTTGTTCTGTTCTTGGTTTTATGTTTTTGTTTATAGAAATATTTATACAAATGTATCTTTTTTCTTTAAGACCGCTTTCACACTGGGGCGGTTTTCAGGTGCTTTAGCGCTAAAAATAGCCTTTTCAAAGCGCCTGAAAACCGCTCTCCATTCATTCACGTCTGTCTTTTCACACTTGGGCGGTGAGCTTGTGGGACATTCCGAAATATCCTGCAAGCAGCATCTTTGGGGCGGTTTGGGAGCGGTGTATTTAGCGCTCATTGGAATGAATGGGCAGCGCTTTCAAATCGCCTTGAAAGTGCCGCAAAGCGGGAGTTTTTAACCCTTTTTTGGGTTAAAAGCGCCCCGCTAGTCACCAAAAATCGGAGCAAAAGCGCTGCTTAAACAGCGCGAAAGCACCGCTAATACGAATGCCACTTTTGCAGTGTGAAAGCAGCCTTACAGATACAATTTTATTTATATTTGAGAAGCCAATATTCCTTTGACATATTTGGAGTTATGTGTATGTCTTTTGAATAAGAAGAGAGGTTGAAAACTGCAAGTTCAATCACCTAATTGATTAATTGATTAAATGTGATGTTTTGATATATGTATGGTGGTTGCATTTTGTAAGGTCCTGACAAAGCACGCTAATCGTGTGAAACACGTCACCTGCTTCCCCTTGCCTGTACACCATTGACATTTTTTAAATTTGTCTCCAGATTAAACTGTAATTGCATCATTCATGGGAGTGCGGCCATCCTTTGTTTTTACTCATACATTTCTGCTGCAGTGACAGGGCGTGCACCCCATCCTACAAGCTGTTCATTGGGATTGCAACCTTGCCTACTCGCTTGGAGCAGCTGGATTCGTTTTTTTTAAAACTCACCATGCCTCTTATTAAATACCTTGGGGTGTCTACTTTCCAAAAGGGGGAGGGGGTGTATTTAGGGGAAATTTGCACTGTCCTGGCATTTTAGGGCCTTAAGAAATGAGATAGGCCGTCAGTACATCAGGACTGATCAATTTTCCGATATATATCCCATAGTTTGTAAACTCTATAACTTTCACAACAACAAAATATTATTCACTGATTTGGATAATTTTTTACCTAAAAATGTAACAGAATACATTTTGACCTAAATTTATGAAGAAAGATTATTTATTTGCAAAATGTTATAACAGAAATTAAGAAATAAAAAAAAAAATTACACAATTTTCCATATTTTTTGGTTTATATAGCACAAAAATGTAAAACCCAGTGGTGATTAAATACCACCAAAAGAAAGTTCCATCTGTCTCAAAAAAAATTATAAAAATTAAATTTAGGTACAGTGTTGACTGAGTTTTCAAAGTGTGACAACGCTGAAATTGAAACTTGGTCTGGGCATAAAGGGAGTGAAAGTGTCCAGTATTGAAGTGGTTTAAGAAGAACTTCATTAAAATATTCAGGAACTGCTTAGCAACCAGCAACTTTTGAGACAATGAACACTTTAGTGAGAAATATGTAATGTTCAATAGGGTATATCTAATGCAGGAGTCTGTAGGGCAGAGAACAGGGTCCAAGAGTATGTAACACATGCTGTAGTCAGTGTCAGGTTTCAGATTACATAACACAGAGTGCAGGGGTCTTGGGTGTGCAATGTACAGAGTTCAAAGGTCAGAGGAATGTAATGCACTGAGTGCTGCAGTCAGTGCCAGGGTTTAGGAGTACATAAAACACATGGTGCAAGGGTCAGGGTGTGTAATGCACATAATGAATGGAACAGAGTCAGGGGTGGGTAACGCACAGTGTAGGAGTCAGGACTGTGAAAACTTTCCAACCGCAAGGCCATATCTCCTGCAAAAATCACCACTCCCCTCCTCCTCCAAAAAAGAATCCAGCACTAATCCAAAAATAAATTCTCTCACAAATTCGCCTCTCAAAATCCTCCCTCCCAGCACAAATCCTACTCCCCACTCCTCTTTTAGCACAAATCCTTACCCCTAAATTCCCCTGCCACCACAAATCCGCAACCCCCCTCCCAGCACAATTTTTTCTACCCCCCCAGAAGTGTGAAATGCAAAGTAGGGGTCAGGAGTACAAAACAAAAGAATGCAGGAGTCAGGGGTGGGAACCGCACAGTGTAGGAGTCAGTACTGTGAAAACTTCACTCCCCCCCTCCTCCAAAAAAGAATCCAGCACTAGTCTGTAGGCTCTCACAAATCTCCCCCTCAAAATCCTCCCTCCTAGCACAAATCCTACTCCCCTCCCCTCTTTTAGCATACCCAATTATCTCTTCCCCCCATGGATGAGTGCCACTCCCTCCAGGGAGATGTCCCTTCTCCCAGGAACCTCCTCCTGTTGTGTCCTGATACACATTAGAGCAGAATAGATGCCTTCGGGAAGCTCCCTCATCTGTGAAGTGTATTATTGTGACAGGCAGCAAGCATCTCTCCCCGGTGGCTGCCTGTCACAATATTAGAGTGGGCGATTGCTTTACTTGGGATCCAAGGCACCCCACTGGAGATGCAGGGCAGGTGCCCTGGATACCAGCGAGGTACATTAATGGTGCCCAGTGCTTTTGGAGAGTTTTCCTCACTTCCTGTCTGGTAAAACTGTGTAGACGGAGCAGGAAGGGAGGGGAAATCTCTCCAATGTAGCCCCAGATAGCAGTAAAACCTGACAGGGGCTATAATCCTTCCCCACTCAATTCAAAATTAGTATAAGTGTGGGTTTGGATTCACTTTAACATTACATACACACAGATACAACTGTAAGGGGGAAAAAGTATATTGCTGCTTGAAGGTAGCGCATATCTTCTTAACACGGCTTTATTTGCCTAGGTACAGTTATCTTTTAACCCTTTTGAGGCCGGAGCCTTTTTTGCATATATGTTAACCACTTCCCGCCCGGCCGTCATTTTGCTATGTAGTTCAGTTATCCTGAGTGGACGTCATATGACGTCTTTCAGGATAACTGCCGGCACGTGCCCGTGGGGGCACGTAGGGTGGCGATCGGTGGTGCGGCGTGTCAGTCTGACACACCGCTACACCAATCTTGGTAAAGAGCCTCTGACGGAGGCTCTTTACAATGTGATCAGCTGTTTCCAATCACGGCTGATCACAGTGTAAACAGGAAGAGACGTTTATCGGCTTTTCCTCACTTGCATCTGACAGACGTGAGTAGAGGAGAGCCGATCGGCGGTTCTCCTGACAGGAGGGGGTCAGCCGCCCCCCCGCGGATGCCCACACTGGATGCCAACCACACATGGATGACAAGGTATGTCCCCTTTGGCCACCATGGATGCCACACAGTGCCCCAAATATGCCAATCAGTGCCCATAAATGGTGCCAGTCAGTGCCCACCAGGCCCGGACTGGCCACAGGGCAGACCGGGCATTTGCCCAGTGGGCCGGGGCCGCCCGCTCCGTGGCATGTTGATGATCAGGCCGCACAGTGGGAGGCAAGCGGCGACCGCGGCCTGGACAGGTTTAACCCAGGCTGCGGCCGCCGCTTGCCTACAGCTATGTGGCCAAACCCGTGTCTTCTCTGGTGGAACTAGCGGCTGCATGGGCTGAGCTGTGTGTCTTTCTCACACACACAGCTCAGCCTCAGAGCCGACGCTGACAGTTCCTCTCTCCGCTCCTACAGTCTGCTACTCCTCCTCCAGCCATGGGCATCCGCACAGTGGGACAAAGAGGGGGAGGAGAGCTGCGGGCTGCTGTCAGAATGTTTTCCTCGCTCGCCCCCCCTTTCTCATGTCAGCAGCATGGGAGAAGAGAAAGCTTCCTGCTTGTTCTTCTTCCTTCCCCATTGGCCACAGCGGAGGGGCAATCAGAAGAAACTAGAGGGGCATCATGGGAAATGTAGTCCCAGAGATTGGTGGCCCAATTGTTCTCAGCAGGGAACAGGCTACAATCCCCAGCATGTCAAACAAGCCATCAACACTCGTTGATGCAATTTTGTTTATTATAGTAGACATATTACGCTATAAGTGCTGCGCAAACTGTTGGCGCTATATAAATCCTGTATAATAATAATAATAAAAATAATAATATTACAGCTCACAGCTGAATTTCTGACCAGCTACTAATAACTGGACCTTGTGTTGCATCACACCTTCTACAGTAACGCCCAGGGGCGGACCCTCTGGGTATATCCCCTCAGTCTGCATCTCGCAGATCAGTTTTTTTCTGTCTAGCAAGGAGTAGGACATGGCTCCCTTCGGGCCCATTGGTCCGGAGGAAAAATATATTTTGCTACATTTTTTGTTTCCTGCGATCAACTGCCGACTGGGTGACAGGCTGGATCCTCGATCCTTGTAGTCTCCCCAGTTTCGGCCATCGATCGTGTGCCGACCCTAGCTACGCGCTGGGTTTTCCACGACATGCCCGACGCTCCACGGGTGGCCGGTGAGCCTACGCTCCAGGACTTGCATCGGACCGCTCAGCTTCGGCTGACCTTACGGCCGAGTCGCAGCAGCCTGGCCGGTGAGCTAACGCTCCAAGGCTTGCATCGGACCGCTCAGCTTCGGCTGACCTTACAGCCGAGTCGCAGCAGCCTGTCCGGTAAGCGTCGCGCTCCAGGGCATACATATGATCGTCCCCTGGGGTCCAATCACAGCATGCCTGGCCAACAGTCACCTTCCGTGCGCGGACGATGATCTGTTTGGAATGTCTTCCAGCATGATACATGCAGGATAGGTAAGTAAATTCCCCTTTTTTGAAGAAATTGCTAGAGCGTGCATTCTCACAGGGTGACAGCTGTGGATGCACATGTATAAATGTGCCAACGTCCCGATATGATAGAGGAAATATATGTAAACTAAGAGAATGGACTTTAGGCGGCACATGGGTATATATTGTTATAAACTAAGGGTTTTATTTTCAACAACATGGTATGAAAAAATATATAAACATTCAAACAGTAACAGTTTGTTTGTATTCAGATACAGGGTTAGGGCTAGTGCTTTAACAGTGCTTCAAAATTGTATGACGTAGAAACATTCCATCTTAATGAAAATGCCAAACCAGCAGACCAAGGCTGATGTAATGGTGAGCATATAGAAGCAAGTGGCATAAGCCAAAGATCCGATGTATCAGGTATAGTCTTGAGTTGCTCTACTAGTTTCGCGAATTAACGCTTCTTCGGGAGCATAATAGTCTGTTGGACATAGATATATAAAAACATCAAGAAAGTATTACACATCTTTTTAATACATAAAAATCAATAAAAAACATAAAAAACACTAAATATCTCAAAAAGTGGGGGTTGCTGGACCCACACAGTGCAGCTACCCAAGAGCGAGCCCATTATGGGACACCAACCCAACATGTGGGGCGGCACCATAAGATGACAGTGGTGCCTAAATGGTGTCGAATGGGGGGTGGGGGGGTAAGAAAAGAGAGAAAGAGGAAATAAAAGGAAGAAAAGGAGAGGAAAAGGAAAGGGGGGAGAGAAAAAGAGCGAGGGGCAAGAAAAAAGGGGGGGGGGGGAGAAAAGAGAAAGTTATAGAAAGAAAGAAAGAAAGGTGAGTTAGAGGAGTGAAGTATAGATGCTATAAAAGGACAGCCAGGTAGAACTGTATCCCAGAAAAGAAAAAAATTGGTAAACAAAAGAGGGTGCATGGGAAATCAGCTTACTGTGGCACTAGTTGGAGAATAAGTATAACTGTAGCGATGTACTCACCGATCGGGTGTGCTGCATGATGCAGCCTACACCTGGGAAAAGTTTTAATTGGCGGTTGATCAGTAACGATCAACCAGCCAGGATATAGATCTGGAAAAAGAGGGATAGATATATGGTCTGCCTGTTATTGGCTATAATAAGTGTAACCCGGTGGATATATACGATGACAACTAAGTATAAGTCAGTTAAAGTATATGGCCCACAATAAGAGGGTGCTCACCACAATGATCGACAGCTGGGTGTGCTGCTGGATAGAGGCTGCTGGTGTGCAGCGACGGGTAATGTCCTCCAGGACTATTGAGGCTGTAACTTAGGTAGTATAATGGAAAAAAGCTCAGATAGCACCAGTGTACATACTGGTGCATAGATGGGCAGAGGGTATCTAACTCCATCGAGCCTTTAAAGTAGTGGCCAGGCTGAAAAATAGACAAAGGTATGCATTAGTGGGTTGTGCAGGACTGAAACTAGAGGTCAGTCTTGCAAAATAGTATCAAAAAGTATCATACCTGTAGACCTGTGCCTAGAAAGAAGTTTAGCCAGTCCAGAGCAATTCCAGCAGTCAGCTGTAATGTTGGAGCAGTGTGCACCACTCTTATATGGCCCCATAGGATGTGTGTCATCTCAGTAGGAGGCAAACCTCAGCCAATGGGGTGGCCACAGGGGCGGGACCCTTGCAGTCGGAGGGCGGGGTAAGTCCTTACCTACGACGCAATACGGGTGTCACGTACCTTACCAGAGACCGAAGTGCTGGTAGGGCTTCCCTCGCGACTTAGTGCAGAGCACCCCCTGAAGGTGGCACAGGGAGTGCTATACCCAAAGAGGCAGGGGTTGCCAGCTGCGACAAGCCGGGATGATGCTGGAGATCCGCTGGTGAGCAGGGTAGACTGCCAGGCGGGGGTATCTCGGAAGTACCAGACGAGGCTGTACAGCAGGGAGAACCGTAGGCGGAGTCAGGAGCCAAGCCAGAAGTCATACACAGGTTGTTAGCAGGCAGAGGTGGAACCACTGGAACAGGTCAAGGGACAAGCCGGGGTCATACACAGGATCAGCAGAACAGGAGCAGGGTACAGGAACAAGCCAAGGGTCAAGCCGGGATCACACACAGAGAAGGTTGGTCAGGCAAGCCGGGTCGGTAGTAGTAAACAGCAAACAGGAACTCAGGAAACAATCTCAGGAAGGCTGAAAGATCATGCAGCAGTTGTTGATTGCTGCAGCAAACTTTAAATAGGCCACTGGGCGCCAAGTGTCACTCACGTCGCGTTCCGGCGCACGCGCATTGCGCATCGGCGCATACGCGTGCGCATTGCGTTCCGGCGCATGCGCACAGTGTTTGTTGTTCCGAGATTCTGCTGGGCATGGGGAGAACTGTCAGTCCTTCTGCGGATGGTTCCCTGACAACGGGTCAGGTGTGATGTGTGAGATCTGATTGCCATAGATAAGCAGACATGAGAGAAGGAGGGTAAAAAGATGTGATACGGATCAGGTGTGATGTGTGAGATCTGATTGCCATAGATAAGCAGACATGAGAGAAGGAGGGTAAAAAGATGTGATACGGATCAGGTGTGATGTGTGAGATCTGATTGCCATAGATAAGCAGACATGAGAGAAGGAGGGTAAAAAGAAAACAAGACAAGAAAGAGGATAGGCTCTTGGCATAGCAACACTGTGGGGGACAACAAGCAGGGACATAACAGAGGGTCAGCTAATGATAAAAAGGTGCTCAAACGCACCTGGATAGTGGTAATTAAAACAGTTGTGTTACCAACACTGTAGTGTACATCCAGTAATTCTAATGAACCTATACATATAAATAAAGGGGAGAACCGGGGAAACCGGAGAAGAATGGATGGGTGAAAATAAAAATAAAAAAGGGGGTTGTTTGATCCTCAATCTTATATCCTGAACCAAAAAATGGGTAATAAATATTTGTATTGTCTAGCTAATTCGTGGTATCGGATCATTTAAAGAATAAATGGTGAAAACCGAGCACCAAAAATCCACGGTCACGATGCGCCAGAAAAATAATCAGAGGAAAGAAAAGAGAGGGGGAGGGGAACAGGCAGGAACATCAGAGGCAGGAAATTGGGATAGAGGTGTGTGTAGAGATGGGGGGGGGGGCTGAAGAAAATGTGGGGGGATGGATAAAGATTTAAATCATGTCACATAAATTATAGTGCTAGTTATTGGGTTAAAAAAGTGAGTGGTTGAGTGGTCATGAAGGAACAGAGTGACTAAAAGGTGCTGACGGGGCAGGATTTGGGGAGGAAGGGGGAAAGGAAAAAAGTAGTAATTGTTGATAGGTGGCAATAGAACATAGGGTGTTGGCTGGAAAACAGAATAAGGAATATACAAACGGAACATGACAGTGCAAGGGAGAGAGTAATGTGTATATAGTGATGGTGATATCAAAACCATAAAATTAAAGACCACCACTGTCAACTAACAAATAGTTGATATGTTAAAAGTGAAGGTGTAGTGTCGAGTTAGTTGCAAAGAAACAACTATGTGAAAAAGTGGAAAAAAGGGGGGGAAAAAAAAGGGGAGGAAATATATAAACATTCAAACAGTAACAGTTTGTTTGTATTCAGATACAGGGTTAGGGCTAGTGCTTTAACAGTGCTTCAAAATTGTATGACGTAGAAACATTCCATCTTAAT
This sequence comes from Rana muscosa, assembly GCA_029206835.1. NCBI lineage: Eukaryota > Metazoa > Chordata > Amphibia > Anura > Ranidae > Rana > Rana muscosa. The sequence continues at coordinate 252,954,386 of CM055125.1, forward strand.
GAAAATGCCAAACCAGCAGACCAAGCTGATGTAACGGTGAGCATATAGAAGCAAGTGGGATAAGCCAAAGATCCGATGTATCAGGTATAGTCTTGAGTTGCTCTACTAGTTTCGCGAATTAACACTTCTTCGGGAGCATAATAGTCTGTTGGACATAGATATATAAAAACATCAAGAAAGTATTACACATCTTTTTAATACATAAAAATCAATAAAACATAAAAAACACTAAAAAAAATTCTTTTCTGGGATACCGTTCTACCTGGCTGTCCTTTATAGCATCTATACTTCTTCCTTTTATTTCCTCTTCCTCTTTCTCTCTTTCCTTTCCCCACCCCCCATTCGACACCATTTAGGCACCACTGTCATCTTATGGTGCCGCCCCACATGTTGGGTTGGTGTTGGGTTGGTGTCCCATAATGGGTTCGCTCTTGGGTAGCTGCACTGTGTGGGTCCAGCAACCCCCACTTTTTTGAGATATTTAGTGTTTTTTTTGTCTCAAAGTTTTTATTAGGATTTCATGTTATACATTAGACATAGGATTACAATTATAATTTGCAAATACAGCAAAAACAAAAACAAAATATCAGAATTTCAAATATGACACATGAGAAAAAATACAGTAGTTTAAAGCAAAAAAAATAAAAAAATAAACCTAAACGTTGGTTCATCCAATAAGCAAGATGCAGTAATAACAGCATATTATCTTAACACATTTGTATAACCTATAAAATAAGGGGAGGGGTAAGGGTAAAAAAAAAAAAAAATAAATAGACCAGACAGAATCACAGGGAAACCGGGGTCGAACCTCTGTAAATTATCGATAATGTAGTAAATGCCTATTTTCCCAGGTCAAGTTAATGTGAGGAATTGGATAGACGAAGAGTTCACAAATTGAATCCAACATGCCCATTTAACATAAAATTCTTTTGGGGAGTCCCTAGCTTGTAAGATCAAATCCTCCATTTCTGCTATCCTCCCAATCCTTTGGAGCCATTCGGAGATACTGGGAGGTGAAGTGTCCTTCCAGTGGACTGGAATACAAAGCCTAGCGGCATTAATGAGATGTATGACAATAGTTTTTTTGTATACGGAGCGTGGTAAGGAGGTATGACGTAGCAAGTATTGGGCTGCTGTGAAGTCAGGGGTGTATGTCGTAATATATGAAATTAGTCTGTGGACTTCCTTCCAATAAGGTTGTATACGGGGGCATTCCCACCAAATGTGATGAAGTGATATTTAGTGTTTTTTATGTTTTATTGATTTTTATGTATTAAAAAGATGTGTAATACTTTCTTGATGTTTTTATATATCTATGTCCAACAGACTATTATGCTCCCGAAGAAGTGTTAATTCGCGAAACTAGTAGAGCAACTCAAGACTATACCTGATACATCGGATCTTTGGCTTATGCCACTTGCTTCTATATGCTCACCGTTACATCAGCCTTGGTCTGCTGGTTTGGCATTTTCATTAAGATGGAATGTTTCTACGTCATACAATTTTGAAGCACTGTTAAAGCACTAGCCCTAACCCTGTATCTGAATACAAACAAACTGTTACTGTTTGAATTTTTATATATTTTTTCATACCATGTTGTTGAAAATAAAACCCTTAGTTTATAACAATATATACCCATGTGCCGCCTAAAGTCCATTCTCTTAGTTTACAAGTAAATTCCCCTGCCTCGGCTGGGTGATTTGGCTGGACATTCCTGGAGAGACCAAGTAAGTGGTTGTGGCCCCTTTCTTCCCTCTCTCCCTGCCTTTCCCTCCTCCCTGGGATTCTGGCTAAGGTTGCTGGGTGCTGGGGGTCACCTAAGGGGTTCCACTGGAGCGGGGCTGGCTGTAACTAACATTTAAAAGAAATGTCATTTCTGCTTACCTGTATGCGCTTCCCCCTCCATGCTGTCGGCGGCCATTTTGTGGTGGTCCATGCCTGTTTTGGCCTCTAGTGACTGCCCGGCGGCCATTTTCCTGTGGTTTCGGCGCCATTTTCTTGTAGTTCCACACCCACTGGCCTCTATCGACTGATCGGCGGCCATGTTTGTAATGATTCACGCTGTATGTATATACGGCCGTTCGGCGGCCATCTTTTTGTTGTCTATGGCTGTTTTGGCCTCTATCTTCGGCTCGGCGTCCATTTTCTTAGAGCCCACATTATCTTCCATACAGACGTTTGGCGGCCATTTTGTGAGAGTCTCCGGCCTCTAGGGTGCATTACACTGGTGTGAAAAATTCACACAGGAAGCGCTGATAAAGGAAGCAGACTGACACAGCAGCGGTGGTACAGCATCACAGGCGCAGCACACGACAGCATAGCGGTACCGATCCAAGGGTGGTGAGTCCTCTGGGTGACCCAGCATCTCTGCAGCACAGGAGGGTGGCCTATTGATATCTTGCCTGGAGCCCTGTGTCACGTACCTAGCGGTGATGAGCCCGGACTTGCAGAGGAAGGCCTCCCTTACGGCTCCCACCAGCGGCCCCTGGTAAGGTAACAGCAGGCGCGGAGGTAGGAGGGGTACGAGTGCCTGGCAGGATCAACCAAGGTGAAGGTAGGTATGCAGACTTGGTAGGCACACTGGAACACAGCAGGTCGAACTGGAATCAGGAACACTCAGCAAACTGGAATTGTTCAGCAGACTGGACCGGAACCAGGAACACAGGAACTCAGCAAACTGGATCAGCTTAGCAGACTGGACCGGAACCAGGAACACAGGAACTCAGCAGACTGGATCAGCTTAGCAGACTGGACTGGAACCAGGAACACAGGAACTCAGCAAACTGGATCAGCTTAGCAGACTGGACCGGAACTAGGAACACAGGAACTTAGCAGACTGGATCAGCTTAGCAGACTGGACTGGAACCAGGAACACAGGAACTGAGCAAACTGGATCAGCTTAGCAGACTGGACCGGAACTAGGAACAGTGAGCTTGGTCAGACAAGCCGGGTCGGTTAACTGGCTGGCAGCAAGGTACAGAGGGATCAGACAGAGGAGAGGTCACAACAAGCCAGGGGTCGGATGCAGGCAGAAAACTGGAGAAGTCACAGGCAGGCCGGGTCAAACACATGTAAGTCTTCAGATCAGGTTTTCAGGTACTCAACGCTGTAGAGCAGACAGCAGGGACTGTCTGCGATTGACAGGTTTAAATAGCCCCTCTGGCGCCACCTGCAGGGCGGAGCATGCGCAACCGAGAATCAGGAAGACCAGGACGCCTGCTTCTGGCAGGACCTCCATGACATTGCCCCCCCCAAGGGGCAGCCTCCGGATGCCCATCCGGGCAAACTTCTCAGGGTGAGAGTTTTCTTCGGGTCCGTAGCCCTTCCACTTAATCAGGAATTGGTTCTGGTTATTCCTTCTTCTAAAATCCATAATGGCTTCCACTTCGAATTCCTCCTCCCCGTCTACAATGACAGGATCAGGGAGAGCCGGACTTCGGCCTGGAAATGGGTTGGGAACCGAAGGCTTCAGCAGAGATACATGGAAGACCGGATGGATCTTGAGGGAGTCAGGGAGCTCCAGTTCATAAGCCACTTCATTGATTTTCCTTTTGACTGGAAACGGCCCTAAGAATTTGGGGCCCAGTTTCTTAGAGGGACATGCCATCCTCAAGTTTAAAGTGGATAACCATACTTGGTTGCCGGGTGCCAGCATTAATTCACCCCGTCTCTTCCTGTCAAAAATTGTTTTGTTGTGTTCCTGAGTCTTGGTCATGGTTTCCTGCAGAAGTTGGTTGTTGGATGAAAAGAAGTTCAACTTTTCCTGGACTGCGGGCACCGTACATTCAGGAAGGGAATTGGGCAGGAATGTAGGATGGAAACCGTAGTTTGCGAAGAATGGGGACTGCTTGGTAGCGGAATGCATAGAGTTGTTATAGGCAAACTCGGCCAATGGGAGCAGGGAAACCCAGTCATTCTGAGCGAATGAAGAGAAGCAGCGCAGGTACTGCTCAAGGGTCTGGTTAGTCCTCTCAGTCTGTCCATTGGTCTGGGGATGGTAAGCAGAGGAAAGTGACAATTCTATCTCCAGAGCCTTGCAGAGGGATCTCCAAAACCGGGAGGTAAATTGTACCCCTCGGTCGGAGACAATATTGGCTGGTACCCCGTGGAGTCTGACGACCTCTCTGATGAACACCTGTGCAGTTTCGGGAGCTGAGGGAGTCCCCTTCATGGGAATGAAATGTGCCATCTTGGATAGACGGTCTACTATCACGAAGATAGTGGTGTGACTCTCAGCCGGAGGCAACTCGACGATAAAGTCGATGGACAGCATTTTCCAGGGTCTGTCTGGGACGGGTAGGGGTCTCAGTAGTCCCCAGGCCTTGGATTTGTAACCCTTGTTTCGGGTACAAACTATGCAGGACTCCACAAACTTCCTACAGTTCTCGCGGAGCCGAGGCCACCAAAAGGTACGCTGTACCAAGTCGGTGGTCTTGGCAACGCCAAAGTGTCCGGCAAGGGCATGGTCGTGGCAGAGTTCCAGTACGGTTATTCTCAGCTCTTCAGGTACGTAGATCCTGTTCTGGTACCAAAACAGCCCATCTTTGGCCTGCAATTCCGGTTCGGAGGGGAGTCTCTGCCCAGTGCAGGCTTGCTTGATCCGTGAGAGTAGGTCTTCCTGAAGCAGAAGGAAGTTTCCAGGAGCAAGAATGGTGTCTGGAGGAGAGGTTTCCTTAGACTTATGGAACATCTGAGAGAGGGCATCGGGCTTAATGTTCTTGGAACCGGGACGGTAAGTGACATGGAAGGAGAACCGGGAGAAGAAGAGCGCCCACCTGGCTTGTCGTGGTTTTAGCCTTTTCGCTGCCTTCAGGTACTCCAGGTTCTTGTGGTCGGTGAATATCAGAATCGGGTGGGCAGCCCCCTCCAACAGATAACGCCACTCCTCTAATGCGGACTTGATCGCCAGCAATTCCCGATCCCCCACGTCGTAGTTCCTCTCTGCCGCAGATAACTTGCGAGAGAAAAAAGCTACTGGGTGGAGCAAGGCTCTGGTCCCCTGTCTTTGGGACAGTATTGCTCCTACCGCAATTTCCGAGGCGTCTACCTCCAGGACGAACGGTAATGAGGAATCTGGGTGCTTCAAGATAGAGGCAGAGGTAAAGAGACCCTTCAGGGCCTCAAAGGCCTTTTGGGCCTCAGGGGACCAGTGGAAACGGATCCCTTGTTTGGTCAGCTGGGTGATGGGTGCGATGATGGCTGAGAACCCTCTGATGAATTTGCGGTAGAAGTTGGCGAATCCAACGAAACGTTGGATCCCCTTCTTGTCCGCCGGGACTGGCCAGTCCAGGATTGCAGCAATCTTTTGAGGGTCCATCTTGATGCCCTCGCTGGAGATAATTAGTCCCAAGAACGATATACTTTCCAGCTCAAATTCACACTTCTCGGCCTTCGCATACAGGCCGTGCTGGCGAAGCCGAGCCAACACACTTCTGACGTGCCTGCGGTGGGAATCAAGGGAGGAAGAAAAAATTAGTATATCGTCTAGGTAGACAATGACAAAGAGATCTAGGAAGTCCCGGAGCACATCGTTAATGAAATACTGGAAAGTGGCAGGGGCATTGCACAACCCGAAGGGCATTACCCGGTACTCGAAATGTCCGAATCGGGTGCGGAAAGCGGTCTTCCACTCATCCCCCTCCTTGATGCGGACCAGATTGTAGGCTCCGCGGAGATCAAGTTTGGTAAAAATGATGGCTGTTCCCAGTCTCTGAAATAGTTCCGGTACCAAGGGGAGAGGGTAGCGGTTTTTTACTGTGATTTTATTTAATTCACGATAGTCCACACAGGGTCGAAGGGTATGATCCTTCTTCTCTACGAAAAAGATGCCTGCACCGGCTGGAGATGTAGACGGACGAATGAACCCTTTCTGTAGGTTTTCATCGATATAGTCTTTTAGTGCCCCCTGTTCTACCTCTGTTAACGGGAAGATCCTGCCAAACGGAATTGCCGCTCCGGGAAGTAGGTCAATGGGGCAATCATAGGCCCGATGAGGTGGTAGAGTCTCTGCCCCTTGTTTGCTAAACACATCAAGAAAGTCATGGTAGACCTCAGGGATGGATTGCCGTATTCCAGCCTCCGTATTGATACATAAGAGGGTGGCCGGCCCAGGGGTTTTGAGTGTCCCGCAGGATTGCTGGCAGTAAGAAGAAGAAAAGGTCACCAACCCCGTGGCCCAGTTGATGGTAGGGTTGTGGACCTGTAGCCAAGGTATACCAAGGATCACAGGGAACAATGGGGAAGAGAGAATGTCCAGGCGTAAGTATTCTTGGTGGGTTCCGGAGATGGTGGAGATGGTAGCGGGTAAAGGGGCGGTCTCTTGGACCACTGGTCCAGACTTAATGATGGACCCATCAGCCAAATGCACACATAGTCCATGGGTCTTGGTGACAAGAGGGATCTGGTGCTTGATGGCAAAGGCTGAGTCCATAAAGCAGCTGCAAGCCCCGGAATCAATAATAGCGGGCACTTGCAGAGTCCTTCCTGGGAGCTGTAACGAGACAGAGAGAGCAAGGTGAGATGTGGACTTGGCCTGTGGGTTGGTAGTGTCAGAAGATACTGAAAGACACTTACGAAGTTTCAGGGGACAATTTATAACGAAGTGTCCGGGTTCCCCGCAGTACAGGCACAGATTGTTCACTTGGCGACGTTGGCGTTCCTGTTGGGAGAGGGGAGGACGAAGCACTCCGAGCTGCATGGGCTCGGGTATGTCAGATGTAGCGGCTGGAGGTGCAACAGGTGCTGGGTGCAGATGGCTGGGAGCCCGGGGAAGCATCCAGGTCGGGCGGGAGAAGCCCGTGGACCTCTCAGCCCTTCGTTCCCTGAGACGTCGGTCGATCTGGATTGTTAAGTCAATTAGTGAATTCAGGGTTGGTGGTATGCCAACCCTAGCGAGCTCGTCCTTCAGAGGGTCGGACAGACCTATGCGGAACTGATGGCGGAGGGCGGCGTCATTCCAACTGGTATCTGCGCTCCACCGTGTAAATTCTGCTACGTAGTCCTCTGCTGCTCTGCGCCCCTGCTGAAGGGTGCGCAAGGCGGTCTCTGCGGTTACTGAGAGCTGGGAATCTTCATATAGCTGAGCCATGGCGTCGAAGAAGGCAGTAAGGTTGTTTAACGCCATATCTTTCCGTTCCAAGAGACGGTGGGCCCAGCTCTGAGGGTCTCCGGAAAGCAGGGACATCACAAAGCCCACCTTGGTGGCTTCCAAGGAGAAGGTGCGAGGCTGCAGAGCGAAGTAGAGTTCGCAGGAATTACGAAAAGCCCTAAACTTGCTTCGATCCCCGGAGAATCTTTCGGGTGTAGGGACCCTGGGCTCTGGAGGAAGCATGACAACTGTGGGTGAGGATCCTGCCCCAGCAGTGGAGGTAGAGGTATGGGATCCCCCTTGGGCTCCAGAGGGGTTGGAGAGGACCTGCACTTGTTCTTCCAGATGGGTGTAGCCTTGCTGGAGGTTCTTGACCGCTTCAGCCAATCCTGCCAGGTGCCGACATAGTTCCTCCATAGGTGAGGCTCCCTGCTCGGGCTCAGACATGGCTGTCTGCTACTGTCACGTACCTAGCGGTGATGAGCCCGGACTTGCAGAGGAAGGCCTCCCTTACGGCTCCCACCAGTGGCCCCTGGTAAGGTAACAGCAGGCGCGGAGGTAGGAGGGGTACGAGTGCCTGGCAGGATCAACCAAGGTGAAGGTAGGTATGCAGACTTGGTAGGCACACTGGAACACAGCAGGTCGAACTGGAATCAGGAACACTCAGCAAACTGGAATCGTTCAGCAGACGGGACCGGAACCAGGAACACAGGAACTCAGCAAACTGGATCAGCTTAGCAGACTGGACCGGAACCAGGAACACAGGAACTCAGCAGACTGGATCAGCTTAGCAGACTGGACTGGAACCAGGAACACAGGAACTCAGCAAACTGGATCAGCTTAGCAGACTGGACCGGAACTAGAAACACAGGAACTCAGCAGACTGGATCAGCTTAGCAGACTGGACTGGAACCAGGAACACAGGAACTCAGCAAACTGGATCAGCTTAGCAGACTGGACCGGAACTAGGAACAGTGAGCTTGGTCAGACAAGCCGGGTCGGTTAACTGGCTGGCAGCAAGGTACAGAGGGATCAGACAGAGGAGAGGTCACAACAAGCCAGGGGTCGGATGCAGGCAGAAAACTGGAGAAGTCACAGGCAGGCCGGGTCAAACACAGGTAAGTCTTCAGATCAGGTTTTCAGGTACTCAACGCTGTAGAGCAGACAGCAGGGACTGTCTGCGATTGACAGGTTTAAATAGCCCCTCTGGCGCCACCTGCAGGGCGGAGCATGCGCAACCGAGAATCAGGAAGACCAGGACGCCTGCTTCTGGCAGGACCTCCATGACACCCTGTTGGTGTCAGCGCGTGGTCAGCATGGCATCTGAGCCAGATGTTTTCTGCCCTGAGACACCAGATTTAGCATCTGGTGCCCCTGAGGTGTCTATGGACGCTATGTCGGCAATCCTAGAGGCTTTTGCTGCCAGGGTGGAAGCAGCGCACGGGAATACAGGGGGTAGTAAATGCCCCCGTCCCCTGCAATCTTCTGGGGATATTTCTGATGCAGAACCAGGTCCAGCTATGGCTCATGGCCCAGATTCTGACGCATCAGAGACTGCAGACCGTGACCGATCGGACAGTGAGTATGACTCCAAGTCCAGGTCAGTACGCGAGAAGGCTTTGGTATCTGACCTTATTACTGCAGTGCGGGATATGCTAAAATTGGAAAATACTGCAGAAGCAGCAGAGACTTCGGTCCCCTTTGGGTTTCGTAAACCTGCCCGCACTGCTAGGGTGTTTCCTTGTGTGTCTTATTTTGATAAGCTCTTATACAAGGAATGGGAAAACCCACTAAGGGTTTTTACAGCCCCAAAGAAGTTTGCGGTACGGTACCCCTTTGAGGAGAGTTTTCTGAAGAAATGGACCTCTCCCCCTACAGTGGACCCTCCGGTGTCCAGACTTAATAGAGCTACCACAATTCCAGTAGAAGGGGCTCCTGTTTTCAAGGACCCTGTGGATAAGAAGGCTGAAGCACTCGCTCGCTACCTATACTCAGTGGTAGGCTCGGCAGTACGCCCGGCATTGGCGGGGGCCCTAGTGTCTCAGACACTTATTGAATGGGCAAAATTACTACTCCAGGGGTTAAAGGAGCGAGATGCTCCTCCTGATGAGATAACTTTGGCCGACCAGTTGGTCCAGGGCCTTAGGTTTGTCTGCGAGTCAGACATGGATACTATTCCTCTGCTGTCAAAAGCTTTGGTTTATGCAGTAGCAATACGCCGCCTGATCTGGCTAAAGGGCTGGTCTGCGGACCAGACTTCAAAGAAGGCCCTGTTGGATCTGCCCTTTAAGGGCGACAGACTTTTTGGGGCCTCCCTGGATGACATCATCAAGGATGCCACAGGAGGTAAAAGCACGTTGCTTCCTCAAGCAGTTTTTTTCGTCCCCCTAGGGCGACAGGGAAAAGACCCCACGCCGACAAGGCGCCTGCCCAAGGACAAAAACGTCCTCAGTCCCGCAAACCCAACAAGCCTGCGGACAAATCTGTATCCGCATGAAGGTCCGCCCCCACCCAGCTCTCGGGTGGGGGGACGTCTTCGCAAATTCGCGACTCAGTGGACAGCTCTAGTCTCCGACAGGTGGGTTTGCGAAGTAATCTCCTCAGGCTACAAGATAGAATTTCTCTCTTGTCCACCGGACAGATTCGTCACCTCCAACCTCCAGCTACTACCGACCCATCGGGAGGCCCTGTATGGGGCGGCCCAGGGTCTGCTGGAACGCGGGGTAGTCATTCCAGTTCCAGAACAGGAACGGGGTCAGGGTTTTTACTCAAATCTGTTCATTGTGCCGAAGAAGGATGGGGTTCGTCCAATCTTGGATCTCAGGGCCCTCAATTGCTTTGTGAAGGTACAAAGATTTTGGGTGGAGTCGGTTCGATCTGTAGTCACTGCCCTCCATCCAGGGGACTTTCTGGCCTCCTTGGATATCAAGGACGCATACCTGCATGTTCCCATATACTCCAGACACCAGAGGTTTCTGCGATTTGCTATCGGGAAGAACCACTATCAGTTTGTGGCCCTCCCGTTTGGCCTTGCTTCAGCACCCAGGACGTTCACCAAGGTGCTCGCTCCGATTCTGGCACTTCTAAGACAGCGGGGCATCGCTATCGTGGGCTACTTGGACGACCTTTTTCTGAAGGCCCCTTCAAGCTCAGAATTCGAGGTAAGCGTGTCCATTACCTGTCAGACTCTTTGAGATTGTGGTTGGATACTAAACACGCAAAAGTCAGTATTGGTGCCGACTCAATGCCTAGTGTACCTGGGGTTGATTCTGGATTCCTCAGAGGCAAAAGTATTCCTCCCTGTGGAAAAGTTGCAGACCCTTCGGGCTGCAGTGCGGCAGCTGACTTCCAGGAATTGGTCGTCACTCCGTTTTTGCATGCGAGTGTTAGGCCTCATGGTAGCCTCCTTCGAGGCGGTCCCATATGCTCAATACCACACTCGAGTGTTACAGAAAGAAGTTCTGTCCAGATGGAACAGATGTCCATCATCTCTGGATTATCAAATCCGAGTAAGCCACCTAGTCAGGAGATCCCTGGTATGGTGGCTGACACCACCGGCTCTTCTGGCCGGGAAGTAATTTCTTCCGGTTTACTGGATAGTGATCACGACGGACGCCAGCCTTACAGGTTGGGGGGGAGTCTGGGGTGTTCAGTCGGCGCAAGGTCGCTGGACCCCAGAGGAATCCCGCCTGCCGATCAATGTCCTAGAAATACGGGCGATCAGGCTGTGTCTCTTCAGATGGTCTCAGAGGCTGCAAGGGTGGCCAGTCAGGATCCAGTCAGACAACGCCACAGCAGTGGCATATGTCAATCATCAAGGAGGAACAAGAAGCTCAGCTGCAGCATCGGAGGTCGCTCACATCCTGAAGTGGGCAGAGAGGAGCCATGTACATTCCGGGTGTGGAAAACTGGCAGGTGAACTACCTGAGTCGCCAAATGCTGGACCAGGGAGAATGGTCCTTACACCCGGAGGTGTTCCAACTTGTCTGCCAAAGATGGGGCACACCAGACGTAGATCTTCTGGCTTCCCGACTCCATCGAAAGGTATTGAGGTTTGTTGCCCGGTCAAGAGACCCATGGGCAGACGCAACGGAGGCGTTGGTGGCATCGTGGGGTCAGTATTGACTAATCTATGCCTTCCCTCCCTTAAGGCTTCTTCCCCTTCTGCTTCGCAGAGTGGAGGCAAAGGGAATTCCAATGATCCTAATCGCTCCAGATTGGCCTCAGCGTCCTTGGTACGCCGATCTAGTATGTCTGGTAACAGACGTCCCCTGGCGTCTACCACTACGGGAGGACCTGCTATCGCAAGGTCCCATACTCCATCCTGCTTTATGGTCACTGGCTTTAACGGCATGGCTGTTGAGAACCAGGTACTGAGAGACCGGGGCCTATCAGATTCAGTAATCTCTACTATGAGAAGTGTTTGGAAACCGTCCTTTATGAAGGTTTATCACCGCACTTGGAAGGCCTACATCTCCATGTGTGAGGAAATGAAATGGCATCCGCATACTTATTTGGTTTCCAGAACCCTGCTGTTTTTACAGCATGGGGTGGACCAAAGGCTTGTCTTAAGTACGATTAAGGGACAGATATCTGCCCTGGCTGTCTTTTTTCAGCGACCCCTGGCGACTCACTCTCTCGTGAGTACATTTGTGCAGGGGGTTCGACATGTGGCTCCTCCGGTCCGTCCCCCGCTACCTCCGTGGGACTTGAACCTGGTCCTCTCGGTGCTTCAGAAGGCACCGTTTGAGAATATTAGAGATATTCCCCTGTTGACACTTTCTCAGAAAGTGGTCTTTTTGGTGGCTGTTATGTCAGTTAGACGAGTCTCTGAGCTGGCAGCCTTGTCCTGCAAGGCTCCCTATTTGATTTTCCACAAGGATAAGGTGGTGCTGCGGCCGCAGCCTTCCTTTCTTCCAAAAGTCGTTTTGGCTTTTCATCTCATCGAAGACATTGTACTTCCATCCTTGTGTCCTCATCCGTCTAATCCTAAGGAGTCGGCGTTGCATTCCTTGGATGTTGTCCGAGCTTTGAGAGTATACCTATCTGCTACTTCCCTGTTCCGGAAGTCAGACTCACTGTTTGTTTCGGTGGCTGGTCCCAAGAAGGGCCAAGCAGTCTCGTCGGCCACCATCTCTAGGTGGATCCAACAGATAGTAATCCAGGCTTACGCCTTAAAGGGTCAAGCGCCCCCTTTCCAGTCATGGCGCATTCGACCAGGGCAATAGGTGCCTCTTGGGCTTTCCGACATCAAGCGCCTGTTTCTCAATTATGTAAAGCGGCAACTTGGTCGTCCGCTCACACTTTCACAAAATTCTACATAGTTGATGTAGGTGCATCTTCGGATGCCTCTTTCGGCCGCAAGGTTTTGCAAGCGGCTGTTTAGAGTTGCAACTCCTCCGTTGGAGGAGTGCTGTTTTGTGTTTGGGGTGAAGTTTATTTTTATGCTGTTACCACCCCTCGTTTTTTCTCTGACACTGCTTTGGGACGTCCCACTATGTCAATAGAGAAGCTGTGTCGGTCCATGAACGAAAGAGTAAATAGAATTTTTTACTCACTGTAAAATCCTTTTCTCTGAGTTCATGGACCGACACAGCACCCACCCCTACTTTTAAGTTTGTACTGCTTTTTGACAAACTGATCTGCGAGATGCAGACTGAGGGGATATACCCAGAGGGTCCGCCCCCTGAGCAGTACTGTAGAAGGTGTGATGCAACACTTTTTACAAGTTTTCTGCCTAGTCACTCCTAATTAACGGATAATACCCACTATTTCAATAGTGAAGCTGTGTCGGTCCATGAACTCAGAGAAAAGGATTTTACAGTGAGTAAAAAATCCTATTTTTCCCATATTAACTCTTACAGGAGAGAATTTCCCTTCCTAGGGGTAGATTTCCTCTCATTTCCTGTTGTCTCCCTCCGTTTGTAAGTAGGAGTCGTTTGTAAGTCAGATGTTTGTAAGTAGGGGACCGCCTATATGTTAAAAAGCAGCTTCTAGCAAGACTTGCTGGGATTTGTAGATCCTTGAACTGTATGTGGATTTTGGCATCTTAAAAAAATAAAAAATCTTATGACATGTGTTTTATATATTTACAGCAGCTACATGCACACTTATTAATTTTCTGTATCATTTTTTAATTGCTTTGTAGAAATGTGGGTGGGTGTAAAGGAAAGGAAAAGAAAAAAAAAATTCAACATTTCTGCATGCAGGGCAATTGTAATTAGGTTAGGTTGGTGGCAGGAACCATGAATCAGACTGAGACAGAAGTGTAGTAAAAATCTCACTTTTTAATAAAATGGTACAAACAGAACAAACGTAGTCAAAACATAGCCAGGGTTCGGTAACCAGAGCAGGTAGTCAGAACAAGCCAGTGAAACAGGAATCCAGAGATCAGCGTAGTAGAGGCAGTAAACAGAATCAGGAACCAGAAGGGAAAGTCAGCTAGGCAAAAGTCTCTGGATATGTTGACCAGGCGATGGCCCAGGAGATCTGATCCAGGCAGTTTAAATAGCCAGCAGGGCTAGCTGACGAGCAGGAAATGAAGAACAGGTGAGTCACTGTGGAAAGAAGAGTACTGGCAATTACCTGACAGCACAGAGCTCTGAGAAAGAAGGGCTGAGCCCAGCCCTGACAGTTGGCTAATTAATTAATTGGTTAACTACTATGAATACTCAATAGTGCAGTCAGCACAGAACCTGTAGCTTGCATATGAAGAGATTATGCAGAAAATGCCAAGAATACACGACCTGGGTGGAAGTTTGGCAATTTTAAATATCAACCCCACCCAAAAAATATTTAAATTCATATGGCTGCTGGCAAGGTAAATGACAGACTTTTTTTTTCACACTCCAGTTTTGGGATACCCTTACTGAAAGTCCCAACTGTATCACACTATCTGAACTGAATGTCCTTAAGGAGGAATAAACATATTGCTGGGGAACCCAACTGCAAATGTGCAACTCCTTCCGTTTCGTCTTGTTGCAGAGATAGAAACAAACTATGAGATGTAAAGCCCATCTCCAGGCAACAATCCCTACCTTCCTCCCACTCCCAGGGAAATAAACTGGGGTATCCAGAGGAAACCCACACAAGCACAGGGAGAACATGCAAATTCCATGTAGATAGTGTCCTGACTGGGACTGCTTGTTCATTTTGGCATCCCAAAGAACCATGACGATTTGTATAGTGCACGGATCCATACCAACCAATCAGATACCATCTTTTGATCAGTTATGCCTTGTACACACGATCGGATTTCTGATGGAATAAAATCTGATGGACTTGTTTCATCGGAAATTCCGATCGTGTGTTTTAATTTTTTTTTTTTTTTTTTATGTTTTAAAATGAAAAAAAATCCGATGGGAAATTCCGATCGTCTGTGTGGAATTCCATCAGAGAAAAACCCACGCATGCTCAGAATCAAGTCGACGCATGCTCGGAAGCATTGAACTTAAATTTTCTCGGCTCGTCGTAGTGTTTTACATCACTGCGTTTTGGACGGTCGGAATTTAGTCTGACAGTGTGTATGCAAGACTGATGGAAGTTAGCTTCATCGGAATTCCGCCGGAAAATTCCATCGGATTTTATTCTATCGGAAATCCGATCGTGTGTACAAGGCATAAGAGGTTGCACAGGGTACAGTATTATTATTATTATACAGGATTTATATAGCGCCAACAGTTTGCGCAGTGCTTTACAACAACAGGGAAGAGAGTACAGTCACAATACAATTCAATACAGAGGGATCAGAGGGCCCTGCTCGTTAGAGCTTACAGTCTAGAAGGGAGGGTCAAGTGAAACAAAGGGTAGTAGCTGTGGGGATGATCAGGTGGACAAAATGAAAATACAGTTGTTAGGTGTGGGTAGGATAGGCTTCTCTGAAGAGGAGGGTTTTTAGGGATCCTCTAAAAGCTAATAGAGAAGGAGATAGATGGACAGATTGGGGTAAGGAGTTCCATAGGCTTGGAGAGGCTCTGGAAAAGTCCTAGAGACGAGCATGGGAGCAGGTGATGAGAGAGCTAGAGAGCAGGAGGTCTTGAGAAGAACAAAGAGAACAATTAGGTTGGTATTTAGAGACTAGGTCAGTGATGTATCTGGGGGCAGTGTTGTGGATGGCTTTGTAGGTAGTTGTTAGTATTTTGAATTTATTTTGTTGGGTGAGCGGAAGCCAATGGAGGGATTGACAGAGAGGAGTAGCAGAGACAGAGCGGTTGGTAAGGTGGATGAGTCTGGCAGCAGCATTCATGGTTGACTGAAGGGGGTTAAAATTTTCAGAGGTAAGCCAATGAGGAGGGAGTTGCAGTAATCGAGGCGAGAGATGACCAGGGAGTGAATTAGGAGCTTTGTTGTGACATTGGTTAGAAAGGGGCGTATTTTGGAGATGTTGCGGAGTTTGAGGAGGCAAGATTTGGACAGTGATTGGACGTGAGGCTTAAAGGAGAGTTCAGAGTCCAGGACTACTCCTAGGACCTTGGCATGTGGGGATGGGCTGATAGTAGTGCCATCAATTTTGACAGAGAGATTGGGGGAGGAGGCACGTGGAGGAGGAAAAATTATCAGCTCAGTTTTGGATAGATTAAGTTTGAGGAAGTGGTGTGACATCCAAACTGATATATCTGATAGTAAGTTAGAGATACGTGAGGAGAATGAAGGAGTGAGTTGAGAGGCAGAGAAATAGATTTGAGTGTCGTCAGCGTAGAGGTGGTAGTGGAAGCCGTGGGAGACTGACCCAGGGAGGAGGTCTAAATTGAAAATAGGAGAGGTCCAAGAACAGAACCTTGGGGGACCCCAACTGAGAAAGGAAGAGGAGGGGAGGAAGTAGAGTTGTAAGTAACGCTAAAGGTGCAGTTGGATAAGTAGGTAGAGAACCAGCGAAGAGTACAGTCGCGGAGACCAAAGGCATGGAGTTTTTTGAGGAGGAGGGGGTGGTCAACCGTATCGAAGGCAGCAGAGAGGTCCAGGAGAAGGAGTACAGAATAGTGTCCCTTAGTTTTGGCTGTTAGTATATCATTTGTTAGTTTTAGGAGAGCAGTTTCTGTGGAATGTTGGGACGAAATCCAGACTGAAGGGGATCAAGAAGGTTATTATCAGCAAGATGGACGCTCATTTGGTTGTAGACTAGACGTTCAAGGAGTTTGGATAAAAAGAGGAGCAAGGAGATGGGACGTAGGTTGTCAAGATTGGATGGGTTCAGCGAGGGCTTTTTAGATATGGGGCTGACTAGTGCATGTTTCAAAGAGTTAGGGAAGATGCCAGAAGAGAGGGAGAGATTGAAGATGTGGGTTAGACATTGTAGAATAGGGCCAGAGGGTGAACGTAGCATTTGCGAGGGAACATGATCCAGAGCACAGGTGGTAAGATGGACATTAGCAAGTAATTTAGCAACCTCGTCTATAGTGGTGGGGTTGAAAGAGGGAAGTAATGATTGTACCTGTGGGCATGAGGTGTATAGCATGGAGGGTATCTGAACATTAGAGATCTCCACGCGAATTGTATCAATCTTCTGTTTGAAGTGATTGGCGATCTCCTGGGCAGTGAGTGAGTTAGTGGGTGGAGGCAGTGGAGGACGAAGGAGCGAGTTGAAGGTAGTGAAGTGTTGACGGGGACGATATGATAAGTTTTTAATGAGGGTGATGAAATAGGTCTGCTTGGCAGTGAGGAGGCCGGAATTGTATTTTTGGAGGGCAGATTTATACTGGCCGAAATCTTTCTGGGACATTGTGTTACGCCATTGGTGCTCGAGAGCACGGCTGTGTTTTTTCAGACTTCTAGTATCATCTGTTTGCAAGGGTTGAAGGGGACGGGGCCTTATTCTGCGTATAGTGCGGGGGGCCAGTCTGTCCAGTGATGCTAGAAGTGAAGTGTTGTAGACAGAAGTGGCTAGGTGGGTGCAGGACAGGGGTGCGATTTTGTCATAGAGGTGGTCAGTCGCAGAGCATAGAAGAGAAGGGTTGATATGGCAAAGATTTCTATGAGTAACCGTTAGGCGTTTGGAGGGAGAGGAGTCGGAGGAGAGGGAGAGAGTGAAATTAATAAGGTAGTGGTCAGAGAGAGGGTAAGGATAGTTGGAGAGGTTGCATGGAGTGCAAAGGTGGGAAAAGACAAGGTCAAGGGTATTGCCTTCAGAGTGAGTAGGAGCATGTATCCATTGCTTCAGGTCAAAGGAGGAGGTTAGACTGAGAAGTTTGGAAGTTGCAGGAGAGTTATTATTAGTAGGGATGTTGAAGTCGCCAAGAATGATTGTGGGGATTTCAGAAGAGAGAAAGTAGGGTAACTAGGCGGAGAAGACATCAAGAAAGGAAGATACTGAACCGGGGGGCTGGTAGATCACAGCTATTCTTAGAGAAACTGGGGAGAAGAGACGAATGCAATGTGCCTCAAATGAGGAGAGTGACAGAGGGAGGTGGGTGAAGTACCTGAAAGGTGCTATGTGGGGCTAAAAGGATTCCAACACCCCCTCCTTTGCATCCACTGGATCTGGGGGAGTGAGTCCAAAGAAGACCACCGTGGGATCGAGCAGCAGAAGCCGCAGTGTCGGATTCGTGAAGCCAGGTTTCGGGGACAGCGAGTAGATTAAATGAGTTAGCGATAAAGAGATCGTGGAGGGAGGTGAGTTTGTTACAGACAGGGCGAGCATTCCAAAGGGCGCAAGAGAAAGTGAGTCTGGTCTTGGGAAGAAGAGAAATGGGAACTAGATTGTGTGCATTGCAGCTGCAGCCAGAGGGTGTAAGGTAACGGGTGTGTTGAGCACAGTTAGATGAAGGAGGTCCAGGGTTTGGGGATACATCACCAGAGGATAGGAGAAGCAGAAGAGTGAGGGAGGTAATGTGGGAATGTGATTTATATGGTGGGACATGCCCCAGTGGTTTTGGGTATTGGGCGTGTGAATATAGAATTGGTCAGAGTTGGTGAGTGCAGTAATAGGGAGAGGACAGAAGTGAGGGTGATATATATAAGGTGTGGGTGGACAAGAGGGGTGAAGGAGAGACAGTTTAAGGATAAAAGACACAGCTGTCAGAAGGAGTGGTAGACAGTGCATTTTAGAAGGCGGAGGAAGAGCTGAAAGTGTAACAAAGTATACCTGTGTTCCAAATTGTAAGGTGTTTTGTGTTCCTTCGCTGAAGTTCAGAGTCAGAAGTGCTTCCACTTATAGAAATAGCCCCACTTTAAGAAAGAGCCCTAGTTGCTATTGAGCCCCCTGCTAATGCTTCCCCCAAAAGGATGCTTATATTTATACTGATTGTGATAGGGGGTGGGTGCATTTCAATTATCTAATCAGGAGGTAATAAAGGTTTGCTGGTCAACAGGGCAAAATTCTTACTTCAGAAACAGATCAGCAAGAGGGCAATAAAATTAATGGGCCATAGTTTTGGGTAAGACAAGGGAGATAAAGCATTGTAATGTGGACAGGTCTACAGAGGGTTAAGCAAAAATAACATGGCAGTATTATTAAGTAGACATAAGCAAATCAGATAGCAATGTTTCAGTTTTTGGGTGGATTGCACACAGCTGAAACATACCATATCAATTTAAACTATACAAAACACTTATCACTTATAACACTTGCTGATTTCTCCTGGTGGTGTTATGTATGCAGGCACAGTGCTCTTTGATAACTCATATTTTACAATTTTAAGTGCATTTTATTTTTACTTTAGTTTCATATTCATTTTTTTTTTTTATTCCAGAATTTATGCCTCATATATTTTTTAATACCGTAGTTCTATTCCCCCCACATGAATATAAACTTTCAGAATTGTATCCAACTATTATTCTCAATATTCAGAGTTGTAAGGACAAAATATTTCTCTCCTGACGGGGGAAAGTCAGCACTGAGTGCCCCATTATATAGTAAAATAAGATTCATGTTTCCAATTACAGGATATAATACTGTACCTGTTTATGGGACAGAATACAGAAATAACAGCCATAATAATTAATTAGCTTTATCTTTCTACAGACTAATCACGGTTTTGATTGTTTCTCCCATGACGATGTCAGCTTCACGTTTCCATTGACGGAAGATCATGTGAAAGAATGCAGGTTGTTAGTTAGCACCTTGATTCTTTACCAACTTGTAATGTCTGTGACTTGTTCTTCTCTCGACTCTATTGAAGAGTTGTAAGAAATCTATGAAGTGATTGTTTATATATGTCATTGTCAGCAATTAAAGTGCTTTCCCACTTTCAGTTATTATGTGGAAAACACCTGATTTTGTGAGCTCTTCCTTGTTGGCTTAAAAATGGAAGGGGTTTTCCATGTCATCACTGAAAGCAGAAATCCCCTTGAAAGGGAAGCTCTTGTGGTTTTGGGTTGACATTTTTTAAGCTGATTTATATATTTAATTTATTGTATCTTCATTTACAAACATTTAACGCTGAACTCTCCCCAGATTTAAAAACTATAACTAATTAAGTTATGTGTAAATTTAAAAAGTATGTATTTTTAAATGCAGTTAACCCTTTCATGACTAAGCCCATTTCTGACATTTGGGGTTTACAAATTAAAATCCGTATTTTTTGCTCGAAAATTACTTAGAAACCCCAAACATTATATATATTTTTTTAGCACAGAATCTAGAGAATAAAATGGCGATTGTTGCAATATTTTATGTCACATGGTATTTGTGCAGCGGTGTTTTAAACCCAACTTTTTTGGAAAAATTAACTTTAATGAATTTAAAAAAAATTAAAAAGTAAAGTTAGTCCAATTTTTTTGTATAATGTGAAAGATGATGTTACACCGAGTAAATAAATACCAAACATGTCATGCTTTATAATTTCCCGCACTCGTGGAATGGCAACAAACTACGGTATCTAAAAATCTCCATAGGCGACGCTTAATTTTTTTTTACGGCTACCAGGTTAGAGTTACAGAGGAGGTCTATGGCTAGAATTATTGCTCTCGCTCTGACGATTGTGGCGATACCTCACATGTGTGATTTGAACACCGTTTTCATATGCGGGCGCGACTTCTGTATGCGTTTTCTTTGCTGTGCAAACTCGCGGGGACAGGGGCGCTTTAAAAAAAAAATAAAAATTCTTATTTATTTTATTTATTTTTATAATAAAAAATAGTGTTTTTAAAAAAAAAAATTTTGATCACTTTTATTGCTGTCACAAGGAATGTAAACATCCCTTGTGACAGTAATAAGTGGTGACAGGTACTCTTTATGGAGAGATCGGAGGTCTAAAAGACCCCCCAATCCCTCCTTTGCACTTCAAAGTATTCAGATCGCCGAAAACGGCGATTCTGAATACTGTACTTTTTTAAATCCGGCGCCATTGGCAGCCGTGTAACCCGGACGTGACGTCATGACGTCGCTTCCGTGGTTACAGTGAAGAGACTGAATCAAAGCCGTTCGTGGCTTTGTTTCAGTCTCTCTCTAGGCGCCCGAGGTGGCGGATCGTGGATCGGGAGGCCCGGTAAGAGCGGCGGAGGCGGCGGGAGGGGGGAGGATGTCCCCTCCCTCTCCTCCGTTGGGGGATGTCCCCTCCCTCTCCTCCGGGATAACAGCCGAGTGGCTTTTAGCCGCATCGGTTGTTATGCCTGGATAGCCAATCGCCCGCTCTAAAAAATGATACAGCTGCAGGCATCATCCCGGTATGGAAAGGGTAATTTACTTGATGCTGACTTGGAATCAGCCTCTTTTACTCTATACAGTAACACAGCATGGGCTAGGGATAGGTAGCACTAGGGGCCAGTGAAGCATGCTGGACAGTGGCATATCATCCAGTGTTCAAGTGTGTGAAGGGCACATGAACCTTGAGGGTAAGGGGGGCTCACTTTGCCCCATCACACACAGCATAGTATTTCAACTCATCCCCTGCAGTGATGCCCACCCTCCCCCTGCAGCACCGATCTTCTGTGGCTTCCCTGAAGCTGCCGGCTTCTCCTCCTCCCCCTCCTACTGGCTGCAGCTGGGGTAGGATAGGCTGATAAACATGACATGTTCCTTCCTGAATGAACACAGTGAGGGTTATTTGCTAAAACTGCAGAGTGCAAAATCTGGTACATCTCTGCATAGAAAGCATTCAGCTTCCAGGTTTTATTACCAAAGCTTAAATGGGTTGTAAACCTTCATGTTTTTTCACCTTAATGCATCCTATGCATTAAGGTGAAAAAAACACCTTGCAGTGTCCGGCCCCCCTGCGCCCCCATTTTAGTTACCTGGGACATGAATTTCCGTAGGCGCGTCCCCGCCATCCTTCTTTACACGGATTTGATTGTATAGATTGATAGCAGCGCAGCCATTGGCTCCCGCTGCTGTTAATCAAATCCAATGACGCAGGCGCTGGGGCCGAGTCATACACTCGGCGTCTATGGACGCCGAGTGTATGACTCAGGTGCGCGTCCGCAAGGTAAATCTCTCGGGAGAGCGCTTCTCCTAGGGGGTTATCTAATGTGGGAAAGAGCTGCGAGAGCCGCCGAGGGCCCCCAGAAGAGGAGGATCGGGGCCACTCTGTGCAAAAACGAGCTACACAGTGGAGGTAAGTATGACATGTTTGTTTGTTTTGTTTTTTAAATGAAGCTTTAGTATCACTTTAACTGAACAAGCTGAAGTTAGAAGCTGACTGGCTACTATGCACAGCTGCACTACATTCTGCCCCAGTGTGTGATCGGTATTGTTAACAGTGTTCATTCATCACTGAAACAAAAACTGGTCTAAGCCCAGGTTCACACTGCTGCAGGATTGAACTTGCACGATTTCATACCCGCATGTCAGTCCGACTTCGGGGGCGATTTCAGAGACATCTGTGCGGGTTCCTGCACAGTTGTCTATTGAAATGGCACCCGAAGTCACAGAAAGTAGTACAGAAACTACTTTTGGAAATCAGTGTGGCGCCGCAAAGTCGGCGTCGCACCGATTCGGACGGTGCCATTTCTGGCAATAGCGGCCAATTTGGCATGCGATTTGACAGGTCAAATCGCATCAATGTGAACCTGGGCTTAATCTGTGTTAACTATGCTTTAGTTTGTGAATGAATAAGAAGCCTCTATAGTTTCAATGGAAGGCAGGTGAGACATCAGGGGTCTAAAAGACCCCTGATGTTTTAAAGAGAACCTGTCACAGCAAAATGTTTGTGCATAGGGGATTTTTGGTCACCTATGTGATATACAGAAAAAAAAGTTTACTGGAAAAAAGTGTACAAAATAAAGTTACACCCAAGCACTTAAACTCCAAAAATGTCAAGCCCCACCCCACCTACTCACACATGACATACGTCAATTGAGTTACACATGTTCCATATTGCTGTGCATGCAGGAGTGGGAGCAATAATTCAAGGCTCATTATTCACAGTTAATCCTAAACTGATGACCTTTAGGGGCTTTTAAATCATTGCCTGTGGATAATTTAGGGTAGTAAAATTAGTTTCACAGGGGTTTCTGTGCCCTAAATGTAACTCTTTTTTTTTTCCCTTTGCACTTTGTAAACCATTACAAATTGGAATTACCACCATTTTATTCTCCAGGGTCTCAAAGAAAATACATAATGTTTTGGAGTTTTAAATAATCTTCAGGCCTAAAATTATTATTTAATTTTTTTTGCTTTCTGTGTCCATTGCATTGGGTAGATTATACAACTCACAGGCATTGTTTACACCTGTGGTTGTGGAGCTGAGAAGTTTTTTTTAGCCCTGGTTCACAGTGACAGCGGGAATTAAATCATGCAAGTTTTAGTCCCGACTTCGGGGCTGATTTCAAAGACATCTGTGCGGGTTGCTGCACAGATGTCAATGGAAATCGCACCTTAAATCGCCAAAAGTAGTACAGAAACTACTTTTGGGAATCGGTGCGGCGCCGCAAAGATGACGTTGCACCGATTCGGACGGTGCCATTGCCAAATCGCTCCAAAGTGATTTAGGGCTTAACACTAAAAATGTTATTAAACGTTTCCAAGTCACAATGTATCATAAACTATCAGTAGTAGTACCATAGTTAAAGTTCGATAAAGGAGTACAATGTGAACAGAGATATACACTCTGTAAAAGCTTCACAAAGAGCATAATTCGGTGATAAAAATTAGAAATGATAAAGATCTAGTGTATATTGTCACAAGCCATAGATTTTCAAGGCGCAAGGGAGACAAGGGGGGAGGGGGGAGAGAGCAAGCAAAGTCTAACTATGCGTTTCAGATTTTATAATATTTAGCTGGGCAGCCCTACTCAGATATGTCAACTGGTACAAGGGGAGTGCAGATCTAAAAGCTAAGCACCAAATATTATATGAGGGTGGGGTGGAAAGTTTCTATTTAAGGAGAATTTCCCTTCTAGCATAGTAGGACACGTAGAACAGCTGTAACTTGGCATGTTTTGAAATAGAGAGAGAGTTATCTAACAACAACAGAGAAGGATCCAAAGTCATAGATACTTTTAGGCTCCATGTACACAGAAGCTGATAAACTGCAGTTTATTGGCGTTTTGGCGTTTTTTTAAAAAGCCCATTAACTGCACTCTATGTTAGCCTATGTGTTCATGCACACATAACGTTTTTTAGCTTTAATGAGCAGTGGAGTTAATGGGCTTTTTTCTGAACGCAAGAAATTTGCGTTCAAAGTGCCGTTTTTCGACAGAAAAAAAACGCCAAAACGCAGAAAAATGCTCATAAACGCTCAAAAACGCTAGCCGCAACCGTTTTTTTGGTCCATTGAAAAAAAATATATATATATTTTCTTTTTAAACGAAAAAACGCTACACTGAAAAACGCAAATAAAAGCTAGTAAAAAAACGCTGATAAAAGCTAGCTTTTTCTGGTGCTTTAAAAACGACCGTTTTTGAGCTTCTGTGTACATGGAGCCTTAGTGTCTTAGCCAACCTGGTTGTAATTTGTTTCCAGTATTTGGAAATCAAGGGGCAACTCCAGACCATATGATAGAAAGTATCAGTGGTACTTTAACATTTGTTACAGGGCGAAGAAAGAGGGTGATTGATGTCATGCAACCCCTGAGGGGTAAAACATTTGTTGTGCAAACATTTTAAGTGGACAAATTTATCCCTAGCAGATATAATAAGTTTGGTATATTGCGTCACCACATTCACCAATTCATTTTCAGAAAGAGTAGGGATATCAATTTTCAACTTCTGAAATAGCAGTTGGGTCTTGGCACCTTGATGAGTTATAAAGTAGGCATAAACTAAAGAAAGGAGGTTTGTCAAGGTTGGGAGCTTGTAAGAGAGATTCCAGTGAGCTTAGCTGTAGGGTAGGCACTTGGGGAAATTTGGCTCTAATGGCGAGCCGCAGTTGAAGGTATCAGGAAAAAATTCCCCTTTCAGTAAATCAAAAAAACAAAGTTTTTCCGTTTAAGAAGATATGACTAAGAGTATGTTGCTGCTTTTTTCCAAATCGTAGGGTCTGGGACATTGGATAGATGAGGGAAGTTGGGTATTCCCAATAGGGGGGTATTAGGAGACCAAATCACAGGAGTAGGGGACCACTTAGAGAAGTATGGCCAAAGGTATTTTAGCTGTAATACGCCTGTGAGTCACAGGAGAGCACTTCGTTCTGCATTCCTGTGACCCAGATTCAGCTGACAGCGGGCTACAGTCACAGAGGCAGTCTAGGCTCTTCAGGGATCCTGACAATAATGTTAGGATCCGTCCAGATGCCTGACCAGCAGCTGGCTTAGTCTTTCAGCCCACTGCTGAGAGCTGGAGCCAGCCATTCCTACCCCCTCCACAGACCGCTGCTCCAGTGAGTGCTGGAGGGTCAGAGCAGAGAGCAGTGACTGACTTGAGAAATGAGCGATCAGCAGTCTTTAATTGTTCAGCTGTCAGTTTAGACCAGATCAATGCTGCAGTCATCTAGGCGGGTATGTATGTTTTTTTTTTTCCCCCACACTTCTCTTAAGAATCATCCTCCAAGCCCTCAGAGTCATCTTCATTGGTTGGGTATGGGCCAGGAAGGAATGAGATCCTCTGAGTACCAAAGATTGAAGCAGTTGCGGAGGTCCAACCATGTTCAACTTCAAGTTTAGGGCAGGGTTTCCATCAAGGAGTATGAGCCACCAGTGTAGAGTAAACAGAAGAGAGGCCAGACAGTAAAAATGCAGGTTAGGCTGGCTTCATCTAGATGGTTTACCTGCCAACAAAAAGGAAGTAAGGATGGAATCAGTCATGCAAAATATACATAAGGTGATTCAAACTGGGGACTGTCTGAACTATAGGCGAATTTAAGGAGAAAAAGGATTTTCATTTTATTTGCTCTTCCTACGAGAGAAAGAGGGAGAGGCGACCAAACTTTACATTTAGATTTAAGTTGAGTAATGAGGGGAATCATATTGAGATCTATGATGAAATTAAGATCAAGGGAAACATGGATGCCTAGGTATTTGAAACGCTGGACCCATTGCAGAGGGGTCGTATTGGCCATCTGAGACATATGATTATGTACAGGGAAAGCAGTCAATTTAGACCATTGTATTTTAATGCCAGAGTAGGATCTAAAGGTCTGCAGGGTGGCAGTCATGGAGGATCAAGCGTCATCCATATCCTACAGTGACCCAACCCGCAGACCATGGATATCTGGATTAGTATGAATGAGAGAAGCCAAAGGTTGTGTAGCCAAGACGAAAAGATCTCAGTGGTGCTTTTACAGCCCCCCAAAAGCTCCTCCTTGAGCTGCAAAGCCAGCTAACAGGGATGTTCAAATGCTGTGTAGTGGTTCGGGTTTTTAGGGGCTAAAATAGGTGATGAGGTGGCAACAAAGCCACCTGTCAAAGCAGACACACTGAGCTTTATCATCACAAGCTCAAATTCAGGAACATTCAGAGGGTAAGGATGCAAAAATCTATAGAGGTAGGGTAGCCAGTGCACAAAACCAGTAACAAGAAATTACGGTACATACTTGACTGCATTGTACCTTTAAATAGCTATAAAGGCACTGAGGCTATGTAGTGCTGTTTTGATGATAGGAAACCAGCATATAGAGAAATATGGAGGCTTTCTTTTCCAGTCTCTCTGTCTGCTGATTATTGGATTCAATATATTAGTCACTGACCCACAACAAAAGTTCAGAAGCAGGGATGAGCCGAACACCCCCCTGTTCGGTTCGCACCAGAACCTGCGAACAGACAAAATGTTCGTGTAAACTTTAGAACCCTATTAAATACAATGGACTCGAACGTTCGAAATCTAAAGTGTTAATTATAAAGGCTAATATGCAAGTTATTGTCCTAAAAGGTGTTTGGGGACCCGGGTCCTGCCCCAGGGGACATGTATCAATGCAAAAAGAAGTTTTAAAAACGGCCGTTTTTTCGGGAGCAGTGATTTTAATAATGCTTAAAATGAAAAAATAAAAGTGAAATATTCCTTTAAATTTCGTACCTGGGGGGTGTGTATGATATGCATGTGAAGTGGCGCATGTTTCCCGTGCTTAGAACTGTCCCTGCAAAAAATGTCATTTTTGAAAGAAAAAAATGCATTTAAAACTGACTCGCGGCTATTAATGAATTGTCGGCTCCCGGCAATACATACAAAAGTCATTGATAAAAAAAAAAAAAAAGCGTGGGGGTTCCCCAGAATTCAATTACCAGGCCCTTCAGGTCTGGAATGGATATTAAGGGGAACCCCGCCGCAAATTTAAAAAAAAATTGACGTGGGGTTCCCCCAAATATCCATTCCAGGCCCTTCAGATCTGGCATGGATTTTAAGGGGAACTCCACCCCAAATTTAAAAAAAAATGGGGTGGAGTCCCCCTAAAAATCCATACCAGACCCCTTATCCGAGCACGCAACCTGGCCAGCCGCAGGGGAAAAGGGGGGGACGAGAGAGCGGCCCCCCCTCCCTCCTGAACCGTACCAAGCCACATGCCCTCAACATGGGGAGGATGTCCCCATGTTGATGGGGACAAGGGCCTCATCCCCACAACCCTTGCCCGGTGGTTGTGGGGGTCTGCGGGCGGGGGGCTTATCGGAATCTGGAAGACCCCTTTAACAAAGGGGACCCCCAGATCCCAGCCCCCCTCCTATGTGAATTGATAAGGGGTACATTGTACCCCTACCATTTCACAAAGAAAGCGTAAAAAAATGTTTAAAAAAACACACAAACACCTTGAAAAAGTCCTTTATTTAAAAAAATAAATAAATAAACATTCCAGCGGTGAAATCCAGTGTCCCGCGGCGATCCCGATGTCCAGCGCTGTCCTTCATTGGTTGTGCCTGAGCGGACCTGATGGGGAACTCCCTCTCAGTATTTTAAATGTATAGACCCGCCCCTTCTAAAGTTCCCCATCAGGTCCGCTCAGCGGACGAGATGCAGAACATGAGAAGGGGCGGGTCTATACATGTATTACCAAAGTGAGAGCAGTTCCCCATCAGGTCCGCCCCCTCGGTATGTCGGACCCGCCTACGTCATTGGCCTGAGCGGGGAACTTCCTTCACTATGTAAATTTAAATTACACAGTGAAGGAAGTTCCCCGCTCAAGCCAATGACGTAGGCGGGTCCGACATACCGAGGGGGCGGACCTGATGGGGAACTGCTCTCACTTTGGTAATACATGTATAGACCCGCCCCTTCTCATGTTCCGCATCTGGTCCGCTGAGCGGACCTGATGGGGAACTTTAGAAGGGGCGGGTCTATACATTTAAAATACTGAGAGGGAGTTCCCCATCAGGTCCGCTCAGGCACAACCAATGAAGGACAGCGCTGGACATCGGGATCGCTGCGGGACACTGGATTTCACCGCTGGAATGGTTTTTTTTTTTTTTTTTTTTAAATAAAGGACCTTTTCAAGGTGTTTGTGTGTTTTTTTAAACTTTTTTTACGCTTTCTTCGTGTGGTAGGGGTACAATGTACCCCTTACCAATTCACATAGGGGGGGGGGCCGGGATCTGGGGGTCCTCTTTGTTAAAGGGGTCTTCCAGATTTCGATAAGCCCCCCACCCGCAGACCCCCACAACCACCGGGCAAGGGTTGTGGGGATGAGGCCCTTGTCCCCATCAACATGGGGACATCCTCCCCATGTTGAGGGCATGTGGCTTGGTACGGTTCAGGAGGGAGGGGGGGCCGCTCTCTCGTCCCCCCCTTTTCCCCTGCGGCCGGCCAGGTTGCGTGCTCGGATAAGGGGTCTGGTATGGATTTTTAGGGGGACTCCACGCCATTTTTTTTTAAATTTGGGGTGGAGTTCCCCTTAAAATCCATGCCAGATCTGAAGGGCCTGGAATGGATATTTGGGGGAACCCCACGTCAATTTTTTTTTAAATTTGCGGCGGGGTTCCCCTTAATATCCATTCCAGACCTGAAGGGCCTGGTAATTGAATTCTGGGGAACCCCCACGCTTTTTTTTTTTTTTTAATCAATGACTTTTGTATGTATTGCCGGGAGCCGACAATTCATTAATAGCCGCGAGTCAGTTTTAAATGCATTTTTTTCTTTCAAAAATGACATTTTTTGCAGGGACAGTTCTAAGCACGGGAAACATGCGCCACTTCACATGCATATCATACACCCCCCCCCCAGGTACGAAATTTAAAGGAATATTTCACTTTTATTTTTTCATTTTAAGCATTATTAAAATCACTGCTCCTGAAAAAACGGCCGTTTTTAAAACTTCTTTTTGCATTGATACATGTCCCCTGGGGCAGGACCCGGGTCCCCAAACACTTTTTAGGACAATAACTTGCATATAAGCCTTTATAATTAGCACTTTAGATTTCTCCCATAGATTTTTCGAATTTGCCACGAACACCCCAATTTGTTCGCTGTTCGGCGAACGGGCGAACAGGCAATGTTCGAGTCGAACATGAGTTCGACTCGAACTCGAAGCTCATCCCTATTCAGAAGTTATCATTTCTGACTTTATTTGCTGTGTGCATGTTCCAGATCATTCATGCAAAGTATTGAATGAAGAGACATCCAGGCAAGTAGCAGTTTCAGAAAGAGGTAAAAATGGTAGCCTACACATTCTTCCTAGTACCGATTTCCTTAAAGACCCCTTTCACACTAAATGTGTTTTTTAAGCGCTAAAGGGCTGAAAATAGCACTTGTAAAGCGCCTGAAAAACGCCTCCCCTGCAGCCCCAGTGTGAAAGCCTGAGTGCTTTTACACTGGAGCGGTGCGCTTGCAGGACGTTAGAAAAAGTCCTGCAAGCAGCATCTTTGGAGCAGTGGAGGAGCGATGTATACACCGCTTCTCCACCGCCCCTGCCCATTGAAATGAATGGGCACCGCTGCCGAAACGCCTGTAAAGCTTTGCAGGCACATTTAACCCTTTCTTCTGCCGCTAGCATGGGTTAAAAACACCCCGCTAGCGGCCAAAAAGTGCAGCTAAAACGACGGTAAAGCGCCGCTAAAACTAGCGGCGCTTTACTGCTAGCGCGGCCCGCTAGCAATGTGAGAGGGATCTAAGGGTTCCAATTTTGGGCAGATATTTCCTTGAGGACATTGGAAAGAGATATATCTGTCTGCTCTCAAGTGAGTCTTTAGACTTGCCATGATTCTTGCCTGACAGAAGGACTGCCCACATGGAGATTTTCCCTGGGAGCTTTTCCAGGGGCCTTTTATGTTGTCACCCAGGAGAAAAGAAGCAGCCTAATTAATGCAAACAATGCTCCAAATTGATAGAATCACCTGCTTTTGATGGCCAGTCTTAGTATGCACATTCTTGTAGGAGTTTTCTTTTGATATTTCAGTGATGGACGAAGTGGGTTATTACCCCTTTACCAGCTCTCCTACTTCTGCTACTTTAATTGGCAGTTAGCAATCAGAATCTCTTGTATGTGGATGATTTTAGGGTACCTCACTCTAGGACCTAAAATTAGTTTGTTTTTGATTAAAGGCTTTACACATTCTGCAGTCAGATAAAACCCAATTTTTTTTTTTTGGCATCCCTTTGAATATCATCAGCGATTGCCCACTTTTGCCTAAGTTAGCTACTGTATCGTTATTGAAATCATATAAAGAAGAAATATTATTAATCGATCAAGATATCATGCAGTTAACATATATCTCCATGTGCAGCTGACCACCAGAGACACCGCCACCTTAAATTAAAAAAGTGCCTGCTTACCAGCAGTACTGGACCTCTTTTTTTACAAAAGGCCAGTAAAGCTTTTTCCTGATTACCCTGCCAGGGCATTTAAGTGGTGTTCCTGCAGACTCTCATTGGACCATAGGAGGAATCATCCGACTGGAGTGTCCATGTTGTCAAGCTCAAAAACAAGAAATGCTCCACATAGCATAAAATCCAATGACACTTTAATTAGTCTAGTAGAATTACACTCACGCTTCAATAGATTAAAAAGCACGTAATGAGTCTCGCCTGCAATGAATAGGTGTAAGGCTAAGCGGACCAGATGCGGAACGTGAGAAGGGGCGGGTCTATTCATGTATTACACAGTGAAGGAAGTTCCCCATCAGGTCCGCTCAGGCCAATGACGTAGGCGGGGTCTGACATACGAGGGGGCGGACCTGATGGGGAACTTCCTTCACTGTGTAATACATGAATAGACCTGCCCCTTCTAAAGTTCCCCATCAGGTCCGCTCAGCCAATGAATAGGTGTAAGGCTAAGCGGACCAGATGTGGAACGTGAGAAGGGGCGGGTCTATTCATGAATTACACAGTGAAGGAAGTTCCCCATCAGGTCCGCCCCCTCGGTATGTCAGACCCCGCCTACGTCATTGGCCTGTGCGGACCTGATGGGGAACTTCCTTCACTGTGTAATACATGAATAGACCCGCCCCTTCTCACGTTCCGCATCTGGTCCGCTTAGCCTTACACCTATTCATTGGCTGAGCGGACCTGATGGGGAACTTTAGAAGGGGCGGGTCTATTCATGTATTACACAGTGAAGGAAGTTCCCCATCAGGTCCGCTCAGGCTCAGCCAATGATGAACAGCGCTGGACATCGGATCGCCGCGGGACACTGGATTTCATCGCTCTAATGTTTTTATTTTTTATTTATTTTTTAATAGAGCGATGAAATCCAGTGTCCTGCGGCGATCCGATGTCCAGCGCTGTTCATCATTGGCTGAGCCTGAGCGGACCTGATGGGGAACTTCCTTCACTGTGTAATACATGAATAGACCCGCCCCTTCTCACGTTCCCCATCAGGTCCGCTCAGCCAATGAATAGGTGTAAGGCTAAGCGGACCAGATGCAGAACGTGAGAAGGGGCGGGTCTATTCATGTATTACACAGTGAAGGAAGTTCCCCATCAGGTCCGCTCAGGCCAATGACGTAGGCGGGGTCTGACATACCGAGGGGGCGGACCTGATGGGGAACTTCCTTCACTGTGTAATTCATGAATAGACCCGCCCCTTCTCACGTTCCACATCTGGTCCGCTTAGCCTTACACCTATTCATTGGCTGAGCGGACCTGATGGGGAACGTGAGAAGGGGCGGGTCTATTCATGTATTACACAGTGAAGGAAGTTCCCCATCAGGTCCGCTCAGGCTCAGCCAATGATGAACAGCGCTGGACATCGGATCGCCGCGGGACACTGGATTTCATCGCTCTAATGTTTTTATTTTTTATTTATTTTTTAATAAAGGACTTTTCCAAGGTGTTTGTGTGTTTTGTTTTTATTTACACTTTCTTCGTGAAATGGTAGGGGTACAATGTACTCCTTACCAATTCACATAGGGGGGGCCGGGATCTGGGGGTCCCCTTTGTTAGAGGGGTCTTCCAGATTCCGATAAGCCCCCTGCCCGCAGACCCCCACAACCACCGGGCAAGGGTTGTGGGGATGAGGCTTTTGTCCCCATCAACATGGGGACATCCTCCCCATGTTGAGGGCATGTGGCCTGGTATAGTTCAGGAGGGGGGGCGCTCTCTCGTCCCCCCCTCTTTTCCTGCTGCCTGCCAGGTTGCGTGCTCGGATAAGGGTCTGGTATGGATTTTTGGGGGGACTCCACGCCATTTTTTTTTATTTGGGGTGGAGTTCCCCTTAATATCTATACCAGACCTGAAGGGCCTGGTAATTTAATTTGGGGGGACCCCCACGCTTTTTTTTCCTTTTTTATCAATGACTTTTCTATGTATTGCCGGGAGCCGACAATTCATTATAGCCGTGAGTGAGTTTTAAATGACTTTTTTTCCTTCAGAAATGACATTTTGTACAGGGACAGTTCTAAGCACGGGAAACATGCGCCACTTTACATGCATATTATACACACCCCCCATGTACGAAATTTAAAGGAATATTTCACTTTTATTGTTTCACTTTAAGCATTATTAAAATCACTGCTCCCAAAAAAACGTCAGTTTTAAAACTTTTTTTTGCATTGATACATGTCCCCTGGGGCAGGACCCGGGTCCCCAAACACTTTTTATGACAATAACTTGCATATAAGCCTTTATAATTAGCACTTTAGATTTCTCCCATAGACTTTTCGAATTTGCTGCGAACACCCCAATTTGTTCGCTGTTCGGCGAACAGGCGAACAGGCAATGTTCGAGTCGAACATGAGTTCGACTCGAAGCTCATCCCTAATGTCTACTTTCTGTGCTGGTATCACACAGTAGAGTTGCCGCTTATCATATTATATGTTTTTATTTATTTTTATCATTACAAGCGCGTTTTTTTCCCTTATGATTTTTTTTTTTTTAAATCAGGCAAAGGTTTATTGAGATGTCACAAATTTGTACAACCAGACATTAAAAGTACATGTAGTTCTCAACAGATATCAATTCAGCATACCAGTATTGTAGTTCACGTCATAGGAATGCTTTAAGCGCCCTTTAGAGCCTAATCTAGGGTTGTGCACAACCGGAACACTAGGGCCACCATATCAAAGCAGGTAGACAAGCATTAAACATTTGGAAAGCAAGGGCATTCAAATTCCAGCCATAACATTACCAGCTATATTAAACATATCAATTTTTGTGATAAATTTCACAGCAATAACCTGTCCATTACTAAATCAGCTGGGGACAAACCAAGAGAAGCCAGCCAACTACCCCATACCTTCTCAAATTTGTAAAAGCTTCCCCCATGCTGATATATCAGCTTTTCTAACTTCAATGTTGTGCAAACCACATTTGAGGTGAAGGGGGGCGTACTGGAAGTCCAATGAAGTAAAATGAGCCTGCAAGACTGAAACAATGCTCTGGATGCGGCCTCTTTAACATACCTATCTGGTATTACAGCATCAAGCAAACCTAGTATACAGTGTTTAGGATCCATGTTTACGGAGATCTGAAATGCGGCGTTCACCGTAGTAACCACAGCATTCCAGTAGCGATGAAGCTTCAGGCACCTCCGCAGCAAGTGTATTAAGTGCCCTACATCCCTGTTACCCTTATGAAAATTGTTAATCGATAGAAAAATAATCATTTATAATACTCGTACAGATGCACAAAAACAATCACATTGATGTTTAAAATTTTCCTTTTGAATAAACGGCATCAAGATTCAGTAATGAATAATTCTATCTAGACGGTAAGGCCTATTATGCTCAGGAGTGCAGTCACAACAAAAGGGTGTTTAGCATGAATTTACAAGCATTTAACAGGTTAACAACCTCTGCTAAGATGTTGTTGGGTCATGTGCAATGTTACAGGTACACTTATTTTATTTCTTCTTTTGCTGACTGTAACGGGAAGGCCCGGGGAACTCAGAATCGCTTAGAAAGTATGAGATACCCTTGCTTCAGCTCCCCCAATGCCTCTTATGTGTCAACCACCCTGTGTCTCTATTAGGGGCACAGGGTGAATGAAAACCCCAATATGGTCTATGATAGCCATATTCAATGCTGCACATACATTGTATCTAGATTGGATGTGTACTGTGAGGGGGGGGGGGGTTGTGTAATCATTGCTGTGAGGTGTTAAGGCAATTTGCATTCTATTGTCTATTATGAATTAAGTCTGCTACTGTGACGATGTGGATTGGAGCTGGTCGACCGTCTGACTGCATATTATGGGATGTTGAAGTGTCTTCTGTGAGGAGGGGGGGAATCACCCCTCCTGCTAAGACTGTTTACTGAAGGAGAAGTTTGAACACACCTGACCTGTATCACCATTGTCATTGGACAGTTTAACCCGCCCTGTTCCCCAAGGATGGGAGGGAAGGGTTTTGAAGAGAAATGTGTTACCATGTGTTTTGAAAATAAAGTCATTCCCTGTTTTGGAACTTGAATACAGAGCGTTGTCTCGTATCTGGGGGGGGGGGGAATCATTCGTATGGGGTCTTATTCGGCTGGTTGGAGTGTCTGGTGGCTGTCGTGTGGTTGGAAAGGGAATATCCTAACGGTGTTAACCCCTTTCATACTTGGGGTGCCGTTACACTGACCATATACAAAATAATTATTTGACTGACTTGATAATGAATTGTGCATTTCTTATCACTGCTTGTATTCAGGAAATATTACAAAATTGGGATTTTTTAAATGTTAAAAAATAAAGACGTAGAGAACACTACAGTAAAAGAATCTAGGTGTGGTAAAACACCCAAGCAATGAAAAGAACATGATGAGCTAATGTCCATGGGCATATACATAGTGGTAAATGTTCATCAAGGACCTTGCATGTTGTTCATATAAGAACAATGTCTGCAAATACTTTCTCACACCTTTCCTTTCTTACGCGGCTTATTGCTATTTAAAGTTGTTCTAAAGGCAGACATTTTTTTACTTTAATGCATTCTATGCATTAAGGTAAGAAACCTTCTGTATGGAGCCCCCCCCCCACCCCCCGCAGGTCTCTTAATACTTACCTGAGCCCAAACTCAATCCAGCAATGTGCAGGAGAGCAGAAGCTCTCTCAGCTCCCTCTCTCCTTGTTGGCTCAGACACAGCAGTGGGAGCCACTGGCTCCTGCTGCTGTCAATCACAGCCAGTGAGGAGGGAGCAGGGGACGGGGCTGTGCTCAGCACAGACTCGGTTAGGAAGTGAGCACACACGAGTGCATGTGGCTTCCTATGGGGGCACTCGGCAAGGGGGAGGGGCCAGGAGTGGGGGGGACCCGAGAAGAGGAGGATCGGAGCTGCTCTGTGCAAAACCATTGCACAGAGCAGGTAAGTATAGCATGTTTGTTATTTTTAAAGAATTAAAACTGTGCCTTTACAATCACTTTAAATAAAGCTCCTTTATCACAATTGATGTGTCAGAGTATAATCAGGTTCGGTTAGAAGGTGGGTCATCACTGGAAATGGTAGGAGAACCCAGTGCATTTCAGCAGCTCATGTTGGGGTGAGTGCTTAAATATCTTCTTTCAATGTAATCTAATTAAAGGGTAACTTCACTTTTTGCCTCCATCCCATTGGGACTTTAAATGAAGCCATAGGCCTAGTAAGGCCATGTGCCTCCATCCCTGTTAATTAGAAAAAAAAACGCAGCAAAAATACAGCCATATAGGCGTCAGAGTGCAACGAAGGGATGGAAAAGTTGGGACTTTAAATGAGGCTCTTGGTGACAAATTGATAGAGTGGTGGGTGGTAAAGCATTTATTAGTACAAGGATGCATGTTAGAATACATTGATTACATATACATAAAACGCACATTCAATGGTGCCAATGCCTGAAACGGTAATTTCAAGTAGTAACGCATTACAGACTTAGAATACATTACATAAAAACGCACATTCAATAGTGCCAATTCCTGAAACTGTAATTTCAGGTAGTATCGCATTACAAACATCAATCACATTGTAGGATTAAGAGGGTTCCATCACTATTCATGATAAGGTATGCATGATTAGCAATTATGGTCTGCACGATCTGGGGTCTTTTTGGTCCCTGTAAAATGATAAGTGATGGCACATAACCAGGGAAGCGTGTAGTGTATACACGGCGGGTAATAGCTCCACGCGTTTCGCGGCTTTAAGCCGCTCGTCAGGAGCATGTATATGGAGGATCTGCAATAGGAAAAATATTGAATGGTAAAAAGTCTTGGTAGACTAGTCTGTTTACAAAAAATATATAAATGACAATATAGCCATCTCTGAAACAGAGAGGGGTCACTTACAATTGTATGTGCACTTGGGGGTACACTAGCGGGGACCGTGAGCCAAGGGTAACAGGACCGGGAGCTGAGAGGGCATGACCAGCGCCGGTGCCCCCCACAGGCAGCGCCCCAGCAGGATCCGGACGCACTAAGCACTCCTATGTGAAAAATGCAAAGTAAACTGTGTATAATGGGACAATGATAGAAATGAAACTATGTGAGGCGATAATGTGAGTGCCTGTGAAAGGGGTGTGAAGGTGCTGGACGAGGGAGCAGGTGGAAGACCACAAACAAGGTCGACACCAAGACACCCATTACCTGGAAAAAAGGGATGTGAGGAAGATGAAAGAATGGGAAGAAGGGGGGGGGAAACAGAGGGAAAAAAAAGGAAAGGGAAAAAAAAGGAAAAGGAAAGTAGGAAAAAAGGGGGAAGGAAGAGGAGTGTGTGGAAGGGTGTAGTGATACCTGGTGCTTGGGAAGCAAAGAATTCCAGTACAAATGGAGAGACATGAGGTAGGTGTGAGAGAGAGCCAGAAACAGCCAGACCCCACCACGGCAGCCGCCCATATGAGCCCGCCGACGCCCACCAGCCCCCAACACCACACCCGCAGGCAACGATGGGGAGGGGGCGGGGCCGCTGACAACCAGAAGATGATTCATCTGACAGGCAGCACTACCCCACCCCCACCCCCTAGCACGTGGAGATGTACAAATAACGCCGGTATAGCAGCGTCAGAGGGACGCCGCATGTCCGACGCATGTGTGTGATGTCAATGCGCAGTGACGGCGCACCCAACCCCCCGGGAAAGGGGGGGGGAGGGAAACACCTGCAGTGCGCATTGCAGCTCCCGACCATGCAAAACAGGGCAATTCATCGTGTCTCCCATGTGGCAAAGGCACAGTGTTACAAGATGTACTAGTATAAAGAAAAAGGCTGGTAATTGGATAAATGAATAACCAAGGTAAAATATGGTAAAGAAGTAAAAAGGGTGAATTATGTATAAAAGGTACAAAGGTAAACAACTTATCCAGGCAAAAGCTACCATAGATCAAAATTACTAGCGCAGACAATTGATTGAAGAGGTAAAACCATGGATGTCACCAAGAGCTTCCATCCCTGATTCATTGTAGCAAAATGGGGGGGGGGGAGTTGGGACTTTAAATGAGGCCATAGGCCTGGTAAGGCCAATGCCTCCATCCCATTGGGACTTTAAATGAGGCCATAGGCCTAGTAAGGCCATGTGCCTCCATCCCTGTTAATTAGAAATAAAACGCAGCAAAAATACAGCCATATAGGCGTCAGAGTGCAACGAAGGGAGGGAAAAGTTGGGACTTTAAATGAGGCTCTTGGTGACAAATTGATAGAGTGGTGGGTGGTAAAGCATTTATTAGTACAAGGATGCATGTTAGAATACATTGATTACATATACATAAAACGCACATTCAATGGTGCCAATGCCATAAATGGTAATTTCAAGTAGTAACGCATTACAGACTTTTTGGTCCCTGTAAAATTATAAGAAACGCTTCCCTGGTTATGTGCCTATCATTTATCATTTTACAGGGACCAAAAAGACCCCAGATCGTGCAGACCATAATTGCTAATCATGCATACCTTATGAATAGTGGTGGAACCCTCTTAATCCTACAATGTGATTGATGTTTGTAATGCGATACTACCTGAAATTACAGTTTCAGGAATTGGCACCATTGAATGTGCGTTTTATGTATATGTAATCAATGTATTCTAACATGCATCCTTGTACTAATAAATGCTTTACCACCCACCACTCTATCAATTTGTCACCAAGAGCCTCATTTAAAGTCCCAACTTTTCCCTCCCTTCGTTGCACTCTGACGCCTATATGGCTGTAATTTTGCTGCATTTTTTTTTCTACCTTTCCTTTTCAATTTGCAGCTCTGTCATTTTCTGTAAAATTCAATGCAATATGGCTACCTGGAGGTGTTCTGTACACAGAATGTATACAGAACGCCCCCAGAAACATCATTTCCTGCTTGTGTGATTTTTCCAGAAGTCTGCACTAAGATACAAGTCATATTTCAGACATCCCCTGCAACAAAATTTCATTTTTGGTGACATACTCCTAATAGGAAATCAAGTCTAAAGGGATGCAGACCCTGCAGTTTTCCTCATTAGAGTCCTGCAGGTCTATCAGCTAATTGATAATTAAGAAACCACTCCCATTAAATTACCTTACCACATGGAAACAGACAAACATACAGGGATTTCTTCAGAATAACAAAAGGTAGGCATCTGCAACAAATCCTGTTAAAATTCTTGCAATGTACATAGATCACCCAGAGGGGAATGTTTTTTTCTCAACAAAAGTGGAGTTACTCTTTAAATTCACATTACATTATATCTGTAAATTCTCTTCTGAAGTGGCCTTATTTGATACACAGACCCTCTCAAATCTCTTGGAATCTTGTGGGAATTCAGGCACACAGATCTCACAGGAAAATTCATAAAGGGTGTTGAAGAAACCCTGTAGAATTCCGTCGGGATACAGCAGCCGATAGCTGAATGGGGACGGGGTTACAGCTCTGTGCAGGAGGTTGTCACATACATGACAACTTCTCAGCACAGGCACAGCCCGCTCTGAGTACTGGTGTGCCTCTGTGCAACAGCTCAGAGCTGGTTTTAATTCTGGCCAGTTTCCTAATTTGAGAACTGCCGGTAATTTTTTAAGAATTTGTCTCTGCCATAGTACTTGACGTAATTGTAGCCGTATTAGTGCAATTGTGACAGAGAAAATTAAGTACTGTCCGTGATACTTTTTTTATTTGCACTAACATAGAATTTTTCAGGACAAGCTTTCGGGGTATGTCCCCTTCTTCAAGGTCCAAGCAGTACTGATTCACAATTTTTTTAGCAGAATGTTGAAACAAAACAAGAAAAAAAAAAATCCCAGAGGGAAAGGAAAAAAAACACATACAAATCAATGGTAATAAAGATAGCAGCAGAGTTAGTGAGATAAGACAGAGGGAGAGCTATAGACTTGAGGGGGGAGATGCTAGTCACAGAGGGGGTCATAAAACCTTAGTATAATGGGTAAGGAAACCAATATCTAAATTTAGGCCATTCGTTTTTGTGTTAAAAAGAATTATCATTCTTAGTTCAAATGTTTTCCTTTCCTGGATAGTTCTGAAATTCCCTTTAAGAACTAAAACATTGAGGTCTTCTATAGTGTGGTCTGGTTGTGAGAAGTGATGTCCCACGATTTTCCAGAAGAAAGGATATAAAGACAAAACCATCAACAACAGCATAAACACAGCCTTGAAAACCCGAAGAGAAAATCTCCTCCAATACAAAGAGAAAAAAACAAATAACCGAGTACCTCTAGTCACCACATACAACCCAACACTAGAAGGGATCAAAAAGATAATCAAAGATTTACAGCCCATTATAACAGAGGATGAAACTCTGAAAGAAATATTCCAACAACCCCCATTATTGGCTTTCAGACAACCACCCAACCTCAGACACAAACTAATCAGCAGGAAACTTCACTCTGATTATGAAGTCACAAATAATGGAAGCAACCCCTGCAATAAAAAACGCTGCAAACTGTGCAACCAGATCAATCCATCCAAAAGTGTCACACACACAAATGGGACCTTCACCATCATGGGATCTTACAACTGTACCTCCAGTAATGTTGTGTACCTCATCCAATGCAACAGGTGTGGCAAAGGATCTTATGTTGGTGAAACAGGACAGAAGTTGCAAGCGAGGATGAATTTTCACAGACATACCATCAAGGAACATAAAGAAGAGAGTTTCTGCACACCTGTGGGACATCACTTCTCACAACCAGACCACACTATAGAAGACCTCAATGTTTTAGTTCTTAAAGGGAATTTCAGAACTATCCAGGAAAGGAAAACATTTGAACTAAGAATGATAATTCTTTTTAACACAAAAACGAATGGCCTAAATTTAGATATTGGTTTCCTTACCCATTATACTAAGGTTTTATGACCCCCTCTGTGACTAGCATCTCCCCCCTCAAGTCTATAGCTCTCCTTCTGTCTTATCTCACTAACTCTGCTGCTATCTTTATTACCATTGATTTGTATGTGTTTTTTTTCCTTTCCCTCTGAGATTTTTTTTTTTTCTTGTTTTGTTTCAACATTCTGCTAAAAAATTGTGAATCAGTACTGCTTGGACCTTGAAGAAGGGGACATACCCCGAAAGCTTGTCCTGAAAAATTCTATGTTAGTGCAAATAAATAAAAAAAGTATCACGGACAGTACTTAATTTTCTCTGCCATAGTGACAGGTTCTTAAAGTGGTGGTAGTAAGAACTATCTGAATTTGTAGCATGTGTTGGTAATGTTTCCCACACTCATGCAAATGCTTGTATGAATTAGATGCTAGTAGGTCTTAAGGAAACTACCACCAGAAATGTGTCATCAGGGCTATTTTGAATTACCCTCTCTGTATGCAGGCAGGGCCATTGAAGAGGGTGATTTTATTTATTTGAAGAGGGTGATTACTTAGGTCACTCATCAGGAAGTCTGGTCTGTCTTATTAGTTAAAGGAGATCTATAGTCAGAGCATTTTTATTTTATAACATCAGCATTGCATTTGCAATACAAAGAATAGTGATCTTTGACAATATAACATAAACTACATGGAAAATCATGTTTCCACATCTGCTGACCATCTCTTTCCACAATTTCCTGGATTTT
This sequence comes from Rana muscosa, assembly GCA_029206835.1. Taxonomy (NCBI): domain Eukaryota; kingdom Metazoa; phylum Chordata; class Amphibia; order Anura; family Ranidae; genus Rana; species Rana muscosa. The sequence continues at coordinate 252,995,068 of CM055125.1, forward strand.
CTGCATGTTTTGCAGCTTCTCCCCTGCTGTTTACTTTCAATTTCTAAGGTCTACATATCCCATGGTACCTTGCTGCCTGCAAGCTGTGACTTCTGTTCTGACTCCGCCTCCTGAAACGCCTCCTCTCAGTACCTGTGTAGTTCAGAGGCAGGTTCTGTGAATTCTGTGACACAGCAGTGCATACTCACAGGACATAGTGAATGTGTCTGACAGAATTTAAGGAAGTAAATGTGTTGACGTTTGTCATTTTGTGTATTTATTATTTTATTATTATTACTTTATTGTTCAAGGCTGTATTGGCAGTGGAAGTCTGATTTATCACAGAACCTTCACTTTTCCCTCCCTACATTTCCACAGCACCTGTTTTCAGGTTCACATGTAGATTTCAGATTGACCCGTTGGATGAATTTCATTCTTTTGTCTATGAGGCACAAACCAAATATATATGTCTGTGCCTGCAGGTCTGAGCTGGTGAAGTAGGCAGATATAAGCTTGTTCCACAGCTGTGCTCCTTCCTAGACTAAACATAGATTGCAAACTTCTGAGCGTTAGGTTGTGACAGCTGTGTTTTTCTTAACAGTTGCCTTACATTGAGGGTTGAACTTGAAGCTTGGGAATTATCTGTTTTTGACAAACAGAACCTCCATGGATTAGTACTAACACCTCATTTGTGGGATCCTGCCAATGTTTTTTTCACCTTTACTTCAATCAGGCTAAATTTGATTTTAATAATATGAAAACTTCAAAAACAGCAATTTGATAACCTGCCTAAAATACTCTCCTGGCTACTTCAAACATTTTGTGAGAATTTCTTGGGAATTTATAGGGTATGTACACACAAACTTTAGACTAAAGCCGTGTACACACAATAGGTGTCATGGATATGCATTAATGTCTGTCTGCCATCTTACCTTCCTCCTCATGTGTTCATCTAGAGACCAGACCTCCTTCACCTGGCTTCCTTTATAATCTCCTCCCAGCCTGACTCCACCCCAGGCCCTATCACTGAACACTATATTAACCTGTGCACTGCAAGCCTGCTTTGCTGATCAACGTGTTTGTTAGGCATTGTGTGTTTGGGTTCCTGCCTGCCGTGTGCTACGTCTGTCTCTCTGTTACGTTATTGGCTTGTCCCCGACCATCCCTGTCTGCTCGTGACCCTTGACCTTCGGCTCGTTCTTCGTTATCCTTGTCTGCTTGTGGCCCCTGACCTTCGGCTTGTTATTCGGTTCTCTCTATCGTGTGCTGCTGCTTCCCCTTATCCTACGGGGCGTGAGCTAGGAAACTCCAGGGGCCGCGACCTGGTCCCAGCCTGCAGCGTAACATCCTCACCACTAGAGGCCCTGGAGAAGACCAGCTGGGTCTTAGACTCCGCGCCCTGGGGAATCTTGGCTCTCGCTTCCGTTGGGATCCCGGTTGTGCTCCTCTGGTCCCGCTTTCCACAACCACCCAGTTTCCTATCCACAGAAGCCAGCCATAGGGTTCACTACCTCGCGGTGCACTCCTGTCCCCCTACGGTGTGCATCTGTCACCTGGCCACAGGTGACCCTGACAGTTTGATCAGCCATGAACCCGGCTGACATCCCGCTTCCCGCGGATGATCCATTGCAGGGCATAGTTCGCAGACTTGAGACCCAGGAATCAAATCAGACCCAGGTGATGCGATTCCTCCAGGATCTGGCTTCTCGATTCGAGCAGCTTCAGGTCTCCTTGGGAACCCCGAATCCGCAACCCCAAGTACAACCAGCGGCTGTACCTATCGCACCAGTCGCAGCCTCACACTCACTAAGATTGCCAGCTCCGTTCCGTTTCTCTGGGGACTCCAAGGCCTGCAGGGGGTTTCTCAGCCAATGCACTATTCATTTTGAGCTTCAGCCTCAAAGCTTCCTATCTGACCGGGCTAAGGTAGCCTATATCATTTCCCTCCTCTCCGGTGAAGCTTTGGCCTGGGCAGCCCCCCTGTGGGAGAGGAACGATCCGGTGGTTTCCAGTCTGTCCGAATTCTTGAAGCTCTTTCGTAATATCTTCGAAGAGCCGGCTCGGGCTTCTTCAGCGGCTAGTGCTGTCTTACGTCTTCGCCAAGAATCTAGTTCAGTGGGGCAATATGCTCTTCAGTTCCGTATCCACACAGCTGAATTGAGCTGGAATAATGAGGCCCTGGTCGCTACCTTTTTACATGGCCTCTCTGACCGAGTGAAAGACGAATTAGCGGGAAGAGCCATTCCCGTCGGTCTGGACGATGTAATTTCATTATGCAACCAGATCGACATTCGTTTTCAAGAGAGGTCCTTAGAAAAAAGACGCCAGCACTCTCTGGGTCCTAGCCAGTCTGAGCTCCCCTCCCTTCATTCCGTGGAGCATCCTCTACCTGCTGAAGAACCTATGCAGCTGGGCCGGACCAGACTAACCCCCGAAGAACGTGCTAGGCGCAGAACTCTGGGCTTGTGCCTCTATTGTGGGGGCAAGGGTCATTTTCGTGACTCCTGCTCGCTTCGTCCGGGAAACGCTCGGGTCTAATACATTTGGAAGGTGGAGTATTGGACCCAGAAACATCACCTTCTCGCCTGCTCTTGCCGGTGTCCCTTCATGTAGGCACTTCTCCTCAGTCAACCCTTGCATACCTGGATTCCGGGGCTGCCGGCAATTTCATGGATTGGAGAACTGCTTCTTCTATGAAGCTTACCCTTTCACCTCTCACTACCCCATTGGTAGTCTCGGCAATTGATGGCACTGTTCTCCCAGGGGGCCCTATTCGCTTCCAGACGCTACCCATTAGGATGTCGGTAGGGATTCTCCACCAGGAGTGGATATCCTTTCTTATTCTACCCAAGGCCTCTACCCCAGTTGTATTGGGCCTCCCTTGGCTACAGCTCCACTCTCCACATGTGGACTGGGTCTCTGGGCAGATCCTGGCCTGGGGTTCCTCATGTTTCTCGTCATGTCTTCTCAAGGTGACCCCCAAGGAGAGTCTTCCGGTTGCTGCCACTTCTGTTTCTTCTGATCTTCCCGCCGCATACAGCGATTACCGGGATGTGTTCTGTAAAAAATCAGCTGAGGTGCTTCCTCCCCACAGGTCTTTTGACTGTGCTATTGATCTTGTCCCCGGAGCAACTCTAACCAGGGGTCGTACCTACCCTCTGTCCATCCCAGAGACCCAGGCCATGTCGGAGTATGTAGCAGAGAATCTGGAGAGAGGGTTCATCCGGAAATCCTCATCGCCTGCAGGGGCAGGGTTCTTTTTTGTTGCCAAAAAGGATGGTACCTTAAGACCCTGCATCGATTATCGGGGTTTAAATGCGGTTACTATTAAAAATCGATACCCCTTACCCTTAATATCTGAGCTATTCGATAGGTTGAAGGGTGCCTCCATTTTCACCAAGTTGGATCTCAGAGGCGCGTACAATCTCATTCGAATACGGGAGGGTGACGAATGGAAGACTGCATTTAACACTAGAGACGGGCATTATGAATATCTGGTGATGCCTTTTGGTCTGTGTAATGCTCCAGCCGTGTTTCAAAACTTTGTCAATGAAATCTTCAGAGATCTGCTGTACCAGTTTGTTGTCATCTATCTGGATGACATTCTGATCTTTTCTGAAAATCTGCTCGTCCACAGAAACCATGTCCGCACTGTACTTCAACGTCTTAGAGAGAACAATCTCTATGCCAAGCTGGAGAAATGTTCCTTTGAATGTTCTGAGGTCCTGTTTTTGGGGTGCTTTGTCTCATGTTCGGGGCTTCGTATGGACCCTGGGAAGGTCTTGGCTATCACCAACTGGCCTCTTCCTGCTAGCCTCAAGGCCACACAGCGCTTTCTTGGCTTCACTAATTATTATAGGCAGTTCATAAGGAATTACTCTTCCATTGCCGCGCCTATTATCGCTTTGACCAAGAAGGGTGTGAATGCCAGAGACTGGCCTCCCGAAGCTGTCTCTGCATTTCACAACCTGAAACAGGCCTTTGTTTCTGGCCCCCTCTTGAGGAGACCAAATCCTGGGAATGCATTTTTTATTGAAGTGGACGCTTCCTCAATGGGGGTGGGAGCTGTGCTTCTTCAAATCTTTGAGAAGAGACGCCAACCATGTGCGTTCTTCTCCAAAAAATTTTCTCAGGCAGAGAGGAATTATGCCATCGGTGATCGGGAACTTCTCGCAATTAAATTGGCGTTAGAGGAGTGGCGTCATCTCTTGGAGGGTTCCCCTCACTCCATAACGATCTTTACCGATCACAAGAATTTACAGTATCTACAGAATGCTAAACGTCTGAATCCTAGACAGGCCAGGTGGAGTCTCTTCTTTGCCCGTTTTAATTTCACGATTACCTACAAACCTGGTTCCTGCAACGGTCGGGCTGATGCGCTCTCTAGGTCATTTGACACTTTGGACGAGGAGTCCGCCCCTGAACCTGAGCCGATCATTCCCACCTCATGCATTGTTGCCCACTCTACCACCCTGAAGTCTAAAATTCCGCCTGGTAAGACCTTTGTCCCCACTGAGCTAAGAGCTAAGATCCTTCGTTGGGGACATGATTCCAAGGTGGCAGGGCATTCTGGATTCCTCCGATCCTTCCTACTCATCAGTCGTCACTACTGGTGGCCTAATCTCCGCTCAGACGTCAAAGACTACGTTAAAGCTTGTCATGTCTGTGCTCAGTCCAAATCCTCCACACAAGCTCCTGCTGGTCTCCTCATGCCCTTGCCTATTCCTAAGGAACCCTGGGCCCATATTGCCATGGATTTTATCACCGATCTCCCACTGTCTGAGAATAATACAGTCATTTGGGTGGTAATCGATCGATTCTCCAAGATGGCTCATTTTGTTCCTCTTCCTGGTCTTCCTTCTGCCCCTGCCTTGGTTCCCATTTTCATTCGAGAAATTCTCCGCCTACATGGGGTCCCTTCTCATATTGTTTCCGACAGGGGAGTCCAATTCACGTCTCGTTTTTGGAGAGCCTTTTGCAAATCCCTCAATATTGTCTTGGATTTTTCTTCTTCTTACCATCCCCAATCCAATGGACAGACTGAGAGGGTTAATCAGGAGTTAGAGGTCTTTCTTCGCACCTTTGTGTCTTCTCACCATGACGATTGGTCCTCTCTACTCCCGTGGGCAGAATTCTCCCATAACAATCATGTGAATACCAGTTCGCAGAAGACACCCTTTTTCACAGTTTATGGAAAACACCCTCAACTTCCTCTTCCTATGATCTGTTCTCCAGACATTCCAGCTTTGGCTTCGGTTCAGGAGTCTCTCAATTCCGTTTGGGGTCACGTTCATGATTCCCTCCGGGCAGCTGCTGAAAAATTCAAAGGCTTTGCCGACCGCCGCAGGCGTAAACCGCCTTCTCTTCAGCCAGGGGACAAAGTCTGGCTCTCTACCAGGAACATCAAGCTCCGAGTTCCTTCTCTGAAGTTTGCTCCACGATTCATCGGTCCATACACGGTAACTGCTAAACTGAATCCGGTTTGTTTCAAACTCCAGATTCCTAAGAGCCTTAAAATCACTAACTCCTTTCATGTTGCTCTTCTAAAGCCTTTAGTCCTCAATAAATTCTCTCGTCCTCTTCCTACCGTGGCGCCTGTCTCTGAGGATAATCAGGAGTACGAGATCAGTCAAATTCTGGACTCCCGACTCTGTAAAGGCGTTCTTCAGTACCTCGTTCATTGGAAAGGGTTTGGTCCTGAGGAGAGGTCTTGGATCACTGCATCTGAGGTCTTTGCACCTCGTCTGTTAAAGGAGTTTCATCTGAAGTTTCCCTCTAAACCTGGGCCCAGGCGGGGAAGGGGGAGGCCTCGTAAGAGGGAGGGTACTGTCATGGATATGCATTAATGTCTGTCTGCCATCTTACCTTCCTCCTCATGTGTTCATCTAGAGACCAGACCTCCTTCACCTGGCTTCCTTTATAATCTCCTCCCAGCCTGACTCCACCCCAGGCCCTATCACTGAACACTATATTAACCTGTGCACTGCAAGCCTGCTTTGCTGATCAACGTGTTTGTTAGGCATTGTGTGTTTGGGTTCCTGCCTGCCGTGTGCTACGTCTGTCTCTCTGTTACGTTATTGGCTTGTCCCCGACCATCCCTGTCTGCTCGTGACCCTTGACCTTCGGCTCGTTCTTCGTTATCCTTGTCTGCTTGTGGCCCCTGACCTTCGGCTTGTTATTCGGTTCTCTCTATCGTGTGCTGCTGCTTCCCCTTATCCTACGGGGCGTGAGCTAGGAAACTCCAGGGGCCGCGACCTGGTCCCAGCCTGCAGCGTAACATCCTCACCACTAGAGGCCCTGGAGAAGACCAGCTGGGTCTTAGACTCCGCGCCCTGGGGAATCTTGGCTCTCGCTTCCGTTGGGATCCCGGTTGTGCTCCTCTGGTCCCGCTTTCCACAACCACCCAGTTTCCTATCCACAGAAGCCAGCCATAGGGTTCACTACCTCGCGGTGCACTTCTGTCCCCCTACGGTGTGCATCTGTCACCTGGCCACAGGTGACCCTGACAATAGGTTTTACCGATGAAAACAGTCCGATGGACTGTTTTCATCGGACAAACCGATCGTGTATGGGCCCCATCGGTGTTTAAAAATAGAACATGTTTTAAATTTATCCGATGGTTAAAAAACCGATAGCAAATTACTATCGTCTGTGGGGAACTCCATCGGATAAAAAACCCACGCATGCTCAGAATCAAGTCGACGCATGCTCAGAAGCATTGCACTTAATTTTTCTCGGCTCATCGGAGTGTTTTACGTCACCGTGTTTGAAACGGTCGGTTTTTTGACTGATGGTGTGTTGGCAAGACTGATGGAAGACAGTTTCATCGGATTTCCAATGGAAAAAAACATCGGATTAGAATCCATAGGATATCTGATCGTGTGTACAGGGCTTTAAAGTATTTGAGTTTAAACTTATCTGTAGCATATTTTTTTTTTTAGGTTTTGATTGAATTAGGAAGAGTTAAAATTTCTGTCACTGGGAGGCATAGACAACATTTCAAATAGTTTCAGCTAATCTTATGCTTCCTCACTCCACTAAAAAATAGGGGCCTTTTTTTGTCCCCTTCGGAGAGAGTTCCCATCTCTTTCTCTCCAACCTAGACGGGCCTTTCGCTCTGAAGAAAAACTCCTACCACCAGAAAAGGGAGGCTGTGAAAAGGCTGCTGAGATGCCGGGCTTAGGGGAAAACATGACTTGGAATGAGGAGAAGCTTTCCCTTTGGGAACATAGATGGTAATAGAAATCTTTCAGAGGTTCCAACACTTTCAATACCCAGTACCAGCCCTGATTTATCAGAAAGCAAAGATTTTGCTGTGCATTTAGAGCTATTGCATTGTTTATTATAATACAGTATTTTGGCCTCAGGGAGCATTTTCTATACATTAGGTACATATGGGGGGGGGGGGGTTAATACAACTGGTGCAGCTGTGTATGATAGCCAATCAGCTTCTATCTTTGGCTTGTTCAATTAACTACTTGCCGACTGCCCACAGTATTTTTGTCATGGATATGCATTAATGTCTGTCTGCCATCTTACCTTCCTCCTCATGTGTTCATCTAGAGACCAGACCTCCTTCACCTGGCTTCCTTTATAATCTCCTCCCAGCCTGACTCCACCCCAGGCCCTATCACTGAACACTATATTAACCTGTGCACTGCAAGCCTGCTTTGCTGATCAACGTGTTTGTTAGGCATTGTGTGTTTGGGTTCCTGCCTGCCGTGTGCTACGTCTGTCTCTCTGTTACGTTATTGGCTTGTCCCCGACCATCCCTGTCTGCTCGTGACCCTTGACCTTCGGCTCGTTCTTCGTTATCCTTGTCTGCTTGTGGCCCCTGACCTTCGGCTTGTTATTCGGTTCTCTCTATCGTGTGCTGCTGCTTCCCCTTATCCTACGGGGCGTGAGCTAGGAAACTCCAGGGGCCGCGACCTGGTCCCAGCCTGCAGCGTAACATCCTCACCACTAGAGGCCCTGGAGAAGACCAGCTGGGTCTTAGACTCCGCGCCCTGGGGAATCTTGGCTCTCGCTTCCGTTGGGATCCCGGTTGTGCTCCTCTGGTCCCGCTTTCCACAACCACCCAGTTTCCTATCCACAGAAGCCAGCCATAGGGTTCACTACCTCGCGGTGCACTCCTGTCCCCCTACGGTGTGCATCTGTCACCTGGCCACAGGTGACCCTGACAGTTTGATCAGCCATGAACCCGGCTGACATCCCGCTACCCGCGGATGATCCATTGCAGGGCATAGTTTGCAGACTTGAAACCCAGGAATCGAATCAGACTCAGGTGATGCGATTCCTCCAGGATCTGGCTTCTCGCTTCGAGCAGCTTCAGGCCTCCTTGGGAACCCTGAATCCGCAACCTCAAATACAATCAGCGGCTGCACCTATTGCACCAGTCGCAGCCACACACTCGCTACAACTGCCAGCTCCGTCCCGTTTCTCTGGGGACTCCAAGGCTTGCAGGGGGTTCCTTAGCCAATGCACGATTCATTTTGAGCTCCAGCCCCAAAACTTCCTGTCTGATCGGGCTAAGGTAGCCTATATCATTTCCCTCCTCTCTGGTGAAGCTTTAGCCTGGGCAGCCCCTCTGTGGGAACTGAATGATCCAGTGGTTTCTAGCCTGTCTGGTTTCTTGAAACTTTTTCGGAATATCTTCGAAGAACCGGCTCGTGTCTCTTCAGCGGCCAGCACCCTTTTACGTCTCCGCCAAGAGTCTGCTTCTGTGGGACAGTATGCCCTTCATTTCCGCATACTGTCGGCTGAGTTGAGCTGGAACAATGAGGCCTTAGTCGCAACCTTTTTGCATGGCCTGTCTGATAGAGTGAAGGATGAATTAGCTGGAAGAACCATCCCCACTGATCTGGCCGGCGTTATCTCCTTGTGTAACCAGATCGATATTCGCTTTCAGGAGAGGACCTTAGAAAAGCAACGCCAGCCCTCCTTGGTTCTTAGTCAGCCTGAGCTCCCCTCTCTTCGACCCGTAGAGCATCTCCTACCAGCTGAGGAACCCATGCAGCTGGGTCGGACCAGGCTATCCCCCGAGGAACGTGCTAGGCGCAGAACTCTTGGTCTGTGTCTTTACTGTGGGGGCAAAGGTCATTTTCGTGACACTTGCTCTCTTTGTCCAGAAAAACGTTCGGGTCCACTTCATCTGGAAAGTGGAGTATTGGACCCAGAAATATCACCTTCCCCTTCTCGTCTTCTGCTTTCTGTGTTCCTTCATGTTGGTGCTTCTTCTCATTCGGTCTCAGCATATCTGGATTCCGGAGCCGCTGGTAATTTCATGGACTGGGAAATCGCATCGTCCATGAGACTTACTCTTTTGCCCCTCACCACGCCATTGGTGGTCTTGGCGATTGATGGTACTGTTCTCCCAGGGGGACCTATCCGCTTCCAGACCCTCCCTGTTAAGATGTCGGTAGGGACACTCCACCAGGAGTGGATATCCTTCCTTATCTTACCCAAGGCCTCAACGCCTATAATTTTGGGTCTCCCATGGTTACAGCTCCATTCTCCTCATGTGGACTGGACTACTGGACAGATCCTGGCTTGGGGTCCCTCCTGTTCCTCCTCCTGTCTACCCAAGGTTGCCCCCTGTGAATCTGAGCCGGTCATTCATTCCAGGTTGCATAACCATTTACATTTCTCTGTCCCTAACCACCCTTGGACGCACAGCCAGGCTAGCTTGTCTACAAGTCCTGCAGTCGCTACGTCTTGCGATGCGATTCAGGTAGTCGCTACACCTGACTCAGCTATTCACTCTGCCTCTGTACTAGTTATGCCAGTCCAGCCCATGCCCAGTGAGCCTCTTACTTTTTCTTGTTCGGGACATTCTGCTTGTCCTTCAGCTATTCAGCTTGACTCCGGCGACATGTCACCTTCTAACCAACCTGACTTCAGGGTTCCACTGACATCTGCCCAGTCTGATGGTCCTGTGCAAGATGACCAGTTCCCCTTTAAGGGTCTAGGGGACCCTCCTCAGATTCCTGTTGATCCTCTCATGCCCTTGCTTATTCCTAGAGAGCCTTTGGTCCTCAATAGATCTTCTTGTCATCTCCCTACCTCGTTTTCGGTCTCTGAGGATAATTTTAAGTACGAGGTTAGACAAGTTCTGGATTCTCGGCTCTGCAGAGGCATTCTTCAGTACCTTGTGCATTGGAGAGGTTTTGGTCCTGAGGAGGCGTCTTGGATCGCTGCATCTGATGTCGCTGCACCTCATCTGTTGAGAAGGTTTCATCAGAGATTTCCCTTTAAGCCTGGGTCCAGGCGGGGGAGGGCCCATAAGAGGGAGGGTACTGTCATGGATATGCATTAATGTCTGTCTGCCATCTTACCTTCCTCCTCATGTGTTCATCTAGAGACCAGACCTCCTTCACCTGGCTTCCTTTATAATCTCCTCCCAGCCTGACTCCACCCCAGGCCCTATCACTGAACACTATATTAACCTGTGCACTGCAAGCCTGCTTTGCTGATCAACGTGTTTGTTAGGCATTGTGTGTTTGGGTTCCTGCCTGCCGTGTGCTACGTCTGTCTCTCTGTTACGTTATTGGCTTGTCCCCGACCATCCCTGTCTGCTCGTGACCCTTGACCTTCGGCTCGTTCTTCGTTATCCTTGTCTGCTTGTGGCCCCTGACCTTCGGCTTGTTATTCGGTTCTCTCTATCGTGTGCTGCTGCTTCCCCTTATCCTACGGGGCGTGAGCTAGGAAACTCCAGGGGCCGCGACCTGGTCCCAGCCTGCAGCGTAACATCCTCACCACTAGAGGCCCTGGAGAAGACCAGCTGGGTCTTAGACTCCGCGCCCTGGGGAATCTTGGCTCTCGCTTCCGTTGGGATCCCGGTTGTGCTCCTCTGGTCCCGCTTTCCACAACCACCCAGTTTCCTATCCACAGAAGCCAGCCATAGGGTTCACTACCTCGCGGTGCACTCCTGTCCCCCTACGGTGTGCATCTGTCACCTGGCCACAGGTGACCCTGACAATTTTTACTGTAGGCACAATTATGTACATGATTGTGCCTGCTCCAGTTTAGGAGTTTGCTGCTGCACCTTCCCTTCATTCGTAACTGCTCTGCTTCCTATACCAGTGAGCTGTGATTGGCCCACAGCTATCATATGGTACCTGAGACAATCACAGATCTCTAGTATTCACATCTATTATGAATGAAACTCATTCATGATCAAAGCATTTCTGTCAAAATGATCATCATGTAAAAAGATATTTAGAAAATTGAATATTTTTTTTTTAAAAGGTAATTTTATTAATGCTTGTAAGGTAAACATACACGAGAAAGAATAACAGTATATCACACAGATATACATATGTAAGTAATACAACTACAGCATATGTTCAACTTTATAATGCAAACACAACATAAAAAAGAAAGAACCACCCAGATGTCTAAATGGGTGTGCATTAACTGAACAAAACAAAATAAAACAAATAGTAACCAGATGGTGACATAACCATTCTTAAATATGATCTTCTACATGCCAAAATTTAATAGAAGAGGGGTAAGGAAAATAGAAAAAAAAAAAGGGGGGAGCGGGAGATAGCTCTCATAAAATGCACCCAGCACATTAATATGTTAGGATAATTATTAAACACTTTGCAGGAATAGAAACACCTAAACCTTTAGGTCACCTTATACAGCATCAATCCATCCCGACCACAACTTATCAAATTTTTTAGGGCATCCTTGAGCAAGGTAAGTCAATTTATACATTGGTAATGCTTTGTTAATTAGGTCAACCCAAGTTTCTAGGCGAGGAGGATCTGGCCTCCTCTGCTGCAGAACAATGCTTTTTTTAGCATAAAAAAATAGGAGGCGAAGTAGAGACTTTTGGGATTCTCTGAGCTCCTCCTCTGCCAGAATATATATATATATATTTTTAACATACTGTCACCAGTCAGTTTCCCTGATCACAGCCATATCAGTCATTTAATGACACTGCACTGCGCTGGTGACAGTATGTAAAGAAATATTGTGGAAAAAAATATATTTCATTTTCAAAAAAAATGTGACAAAAAATTTCAACTTCAGAAAACTTGCCATGCCTCTTACTAAGTACCCCAGATTGTCTACTTTCCAAAAAGAGATAATTTGGGGGGGTATTTGTTCTAGCATTGTAAGGGCTTCAAAAAATTTGATTGTCCATCATTACATCACGATTGATCAATTTTCAAATATATACTGTATATACTATAGTTTGTAGACACTATAACTTTAATGCAAAACAATTAATATACACTTATTGGGATTTTTTTCACCAAAGACATGTAGCAGAATACATTTTGGTCTAAATATATGAAGAAATGTGATTTCAATGGATATGCTTTATAACAGAAATTAGAAAATATTGTTGTTGTTTTTTTTATATATATAAATGTTCGGTCTTTTTTTATTTTTCATTCAGTTCTGTAATTAGTGATTTATATATTCATTTATTGGGATAAACAAATATGGTATCCTGTGTCCATTTAACAATAGCAAGTAAAAAAAAATGTAAACTCAAATAAATTTGAGTAAACACAGCAACTATGCTGTCTGAAAATTCATCAATTGTAATGAATACAGAGCAGGTTTAAATCTGATTGGCGGCTGTGAGAAACTTAGTATTGCTTTTTTAACAGTTTCTGTTTCTATGTGGGGAGTGGCAGCAAGTCAGGTTTTCTATGATCATTAGAAGGTGTGCTTCAACATTACCAGATTACAAACAAAAGGCAGTGGGGTAAACTGGCGCAGGACAGCAGTGACAAACTGAACTTTTCAGCAAGCCAGGTTCTACTGCTTATTTAAAGCTCAGAGATTAACTTTAATTAACCATTTTAACCTTAGTCCCTAAGACAAAAAAATCACAATTCATGTTTACCTCCTCCAGAACAATCTCACTTTGTATCTGTCGTGAAACAATAAAGCCTTGTACACAAAATCTGTTTTTTGTTGCATGCTAGGCTCATGTCAAATGTGAAGAGGTTATTCACCATACAAAAGTTCTTGTATGACAGAATTCAACTTCAGAAAGAACTAAATTATTTTGGACTTTGAATTGAAGCGTGCAGCCAGGAAAATAGCATTGCATGATACTATAATGCTGTCTGGTGGTGAAGCCATCTATAGTGCCATATAGTAAATGCATAGACATGTAGTAACCATCATAGTAAAGTAAAAAACTTTTATTCCATGACATGATACATAGTAATAAATTAACAGAATAGCATAATGACACACAGATTGCATATTGGCCTAGAGCCACAGTAATGACATAATGATGACACACCAGACTAGTTGCAACGTATTCCCACAGTAAGTAATATATAGGTATATTCCAGTGAACCGTGATCATGGTATCTTGAATAAAAAGACCAGCAGGGAAGGCATCTGTTAGCTCAACGCGTTTCGTAGCTGTAGCGCTACTCTTCAGGAGCAGATGCAGAGATATTGTCTAAAGATGTTTAAAAGTAGATATGATTAGTGATCATGTAAAAACGTAATAAAGAATATAAAAAATATAGAATAGTAAAAATTGGTCACTCATACTTGCAAGTCAAATCAGAGTCTGGACATGGACTGAGGGAACTGGAGGTAGACTGAAATGTCAAGCCGCCCTGGAACCTGAGGCGGCTAACCCCAAAAGCATCAAGATGGAAAGACCAACCAACAGAAGAACATTCCAAGGGTAGTTGCCCCATGGGTTGTGAAAAGGACATAAAGGTGTATACCATCTGAAACAATTATAATATAATAGTATTAATAGTAAATAAATGTAGGGATCAATATAGGAATTATAATATAGTAGATGGTGCATGGCATAGTGAATATTTATGGGTTAAAAAATTTCCCAATTTCCCAAATAAAAAAAGTCCCAAATAATTTAGTTCTTTCTTATCAACCTATCGGGGATGGAGGTACATCTAGCTGGCCTCACAAAAAAGTTCCAACCTCTTAGCTTCAATTTAATAGAATTCAACTTAAATTATTAGAAATTATGTAATGTGTTAAATTGTTTTGTATGTATTCTTTCATTTCCAAGCATGCGTAGTCTTGCTCTTATGATTTTTTTTGGATGAAAACCGTACTAATTAAATGAAAATCGGACATTGTGTTCACATAAGATTAACATTTTATAGTCTGCACATCCAGCTTTTGTCATACCAAAATTCGGAATCGTCTGTCGAAAGCACCATACCAGCGGTTCTAAAATCGGCAGATTGTTCATCGGATGAAATTTAACTTCCGATTTTCTTTTTTTTATCAATTCTTTTTCTTTTTAAGAAGGTACATTAACTTCCGATTTTCCTAACGTGTGTACGGGCCTTAAGAATTACATAAAGCCTAGGTTCACAGCGATTTGGCATGCGATTTGACATGTTCTACAAAATCAGCAGCTATTGCCGGCAACGGCATCGTCTGAATCTGTTGATCAAATCCCAAAAGTAGTTTCTGTACTACTTTTGGCGACTTTGGGGTGCAATTTGTATAGACATCTGTTCAGTAACCCGCACAGATGTCTCTGAAATCGCTCCCGAAGTTGGGAATGAAATTGTGCGTGTGAACTAAAGGTGTAAAAGAGGGAAAAGGGGTGCAGTTGACACACTTTTTAAAACTGAAAATGACAGCATTCAAATTTCCCACTGAGTTAATAATCATTCATGAACTGATTGTGTAAAGCAAAAGGAAAGTCTTTGATCCTGCCAGGATGCAGCATTTCTTGACAAAGGATTGTATTTGGAGCCAAAAAATTGTTGAGGTGAATAGCCTTTTACTTCTACTTGCTAGACTATAGAAAGAAAACAGATGTTGTGGGCCTTCCCTTCCAGCGAGTACTCGTTACCGAAGCATGGTCCTATATATTTAATTATATGCTGTAAACCAAACCTTCTTTTGTGCTGCATGGGGTGAGGATACCTTAATAAAGTACTGAAACCAAGATGAGCGCATATAACAATAATTAAGATGAAAAATCGCAAAATAAGTAAAGTTCAAATGCATAAAAGGTATACTGTAGTAAAGCTTTACCCCTTGACACTTTAGGGTCTCTGTCACACTATTACCTTATGCTAATGTGTGATAAAATGCACTGTTTATGGGGTGTGGCGTGATTCCATTCATTTTGAATGGCACCTTATTGCACATACAGTATACAGTGATCAAAAATGCACCTGCACTATAGTGTGTAGATGTAATTACCCGGTTTCTTGTGGTGTGCTGTGTAGTAAAAATAGTACAGGAGTGTTTTTTTTTTTGTGCTTTAACCATGTCAAAGCGCAAACAAATACACATTAACGCAATAGACCAGCGTGAATCAAGCCTAAAGCAGAGCGTCTGATTTTTGTCTTCAGGGCGTGTGCCTGGATCTTGTCTTGCATACTAATGGTACACAATTGTCGGCCAACAAACACGAATGTAGTGACGTACTACGAGGAATTTCAGCTCTTGGGCCCCTTCTGCTAATTTTGTGTTTGGTGAGCATTGATTCCGATCATGCGTGTTTGTACTTTCGACTTTTGTGTGACGGACTTGTGTACTGACGATACTCAAATCATACAACAGACAACGCCGGAAATTTACTAACCTGCCATCCAACATTTGTTGGCTGAAAGTTGGACAACAATTGTCAGAAGGAGCGTACTAACAGTCAGATTTTAGGACAACAGTCTGTCAACAGACAATCCCCTGCCAACAATCGAATCGTGTGCACGAGGCTTAATTCTTTTCTCCTATTTCCTCACATCTGTCCTTTCCCTCTCATTTCTATCCTTTTTCATTTCTTTTACAATTTTTTTTAACACATGAAACACTATAAAACACCGCAACCCTTACTAACATTGGTGCCTAAATAGGACTACAAACCATGCACTGCCGTTCAAAACATTTAAAGCGGAAGTAAACCCATCGATTTAACAGTTTCAAAAAGCAGTTGCATTCCTGGCATGCCGGAAATGCCAACTGTCACATTGGTTGTGCTCTCAACCAAACTGTCAAACCATCCAATGGCTGGTGTCATAACTGATCACATGTGCAGCACATGGCAGTTTAAGATTAAACAGAGGCCAAGATGGCAGCTTCCTTGCCTGAAAATGATAGGAGGGTTTACTTCCACTTTAATAAACAGAATTGAAACAAACAAACTGAAACAAAAAGTGTAAACTTGAAAATAAATTAGCAATAATAATGGTGCTCTTTAAAGTCTGAACAAATTGCATTTTGCTCCAATGAAATATCCAGCTTGTCCTGGGTGTGCTCAGACCTGTTTTGTGATGAAATGGTTAGCTGTTTTTTTCCTTTGTACAATTTAGTACATGGCAGTGACTTTAATTGTACCTCAGCTATTCACTGCCGTTGACGTACACATCAGCATGCAAATAAGGCAGAGCCAGGCTGACTGAGGCATTCTGATCTTAAAGAGCAGGGAGAATTTATGGAGCTGAGAATTTGTGACCATCTGTAGATTAGTTTGTGCTTTCTTATTTACTAAGTTGTGGATTTGTTAGTTTGTTTAGGTAGTTTAAATGAAGATTAGTATGCAGAGAGATGTGTAAAGCTAGCGAATCAAGAAAAAAAAAGATTTTGACCTTGATAAAGGAAAGCTAGAGCAAGCATAAAGCTAGCCATGCATTGTTAGCATCAATAGTGTAGGACCAGGAATTGCTGTGCTTATAGCTATTACAATTCCCAGGGATGTATTGACCATAAAACATTTGTGGGCCTGTGCCTAGGACAGCAGGGCAAAGGGAGCAGCAAACATAGTAACAAATTGTGCTTACCTTATTATTTTTGCTTTGTCTTGCCTTTTGTAGACATTTGTGAGTAAATACAGCAGCAGCCTCTCTGTAGCGCAAATAAAATATGGCTATTCAATCTTTAGCTCTGGGATATTGGCTTGAGAACTGCACAATATGGTCTTTTATGGCATTATTGTAACATTGTTGATGATTAAAGTAGTGGATCCTGTAGAAACTGGTAACCCAGGATTTAACTCATATCAGGTATATTACCAGTGAATGCTGGCAAATCTTTAGCAATCCCCCAAGTGAACTAACCAGTCATGGTTCCTCCTTCCCTGTATGTGTAATAGTAAAGGATTCGAGGGACATCTTATGGGTTCCTTACAGCACATGTGGGATTGTGGGATACCCATCCCTTGACACCCTGGGCTCACAACCAGTAGGTTGAAGGATGTTGGGCATCATCCAACACAGAAGAGGACTTTGAATAAAACTTTGTGTTTGATTTCCCATGCTAGGATAACATATATGGATTAAAAGAACACATCAATGCATGTGACATCTGGGCACATCTTTTTTCATTTTGTGGCCTTAAAGCTGACCCAGCATTAATACCTATATCTAATACAACATAATATGTTCATCTTCACACAGAAAATAAATGCTATGCAGCAGTTCTCACTTTACATTGTCATATATTCCTTATATGCAGGCCTGGCATGTTAGCTGGAGAGTTGATGCTGTGTGAATGTTAATGAGCGCAGCAACCACTAATGAGCAGTCTACCTACCATGCTGCTTCTTACAACTATGTAACTATATTCACCAACACAACAGAAAGATTACAGGAATGACAAACTGATCCCAATCTTGTCAAGATATATTTGAATTAGTTTATTCTTTTGAAAGAAACTTGGAGTAATTACATAACATTTTTGAAAGGGGGGCAGATGAATGTCTAAATGGTGTCAGATAAACAAGGTTGCAGGGGCAAGAGGAAAAAATAAAGTTGTTCTGTAGGGCTTACTGCCAGGGCTGTTTTAAACATTAATTGACCCAGAACAAATATTTCACAGTGGACCCTTACCAAATCTTTTCATTGCCCCAACGCAAAAGAAAAAAACATGCTACATTTAGTAAATATAACATTATGTCCACTGACAGGTAAAGTGAATAACATTGACTGTCTTGTAACAATGGCATCTGAAAGTGGGTGGGTGATATTAAGCAGATAATGAACATGTTGTCCCTGAAGCTGATGTGTTGAAAGCAAAAAATAAAATGGACACGTGTAAGACTTTGCACAACTTTGACAAGGGACAAATTGTAATGGCTAGACCACTGGGTCAGAGCATCTCCAAAACTGCAGCTCTAGTGGAATGTTCCCGGTCTGCAGTGGTCAAGACCTGCCAATAGTGGTCCAAGGAAGGGAAACCAGCGAACCAGTTACGGGGTCATGGGTGGCAAAGACTCACTGATGCATGTGAGGAGCAAAGGCTAGCCCATGTAGTCTGATCCAATGGAAGAGCTACTATAGCTCCAACTGCTGAAAAAGTTAATGCTGGTTCAGATAGAGAGGTGTCAGAACACACAGTGCATCGCAATTTGTTGCATATTGGGCTGCATAGCCGCAGACTGGTCAGATTGCCCATGTTGATCCGTGTCCACAGCCAAAAGCACTTACAGCATGCCTTCAGAGGTCTAGTGGGGTTTACACCTTAATAGGTTATGGTAGGTGGTCATAATATTATGGCTGATTGGTGTGTAGCACTTACCCCCATTTAAGGGACCGGCTGGTTTTGTTTGGGTCTGTGGCAATTACCTCTCTAGAGTGGATCCCTTCTCTCCGTTGTCCAGGTAAAAATCTCTTGGAATAAGGCCAATGTCCACACAGGAGTAAAACCCATTCAGCAAGGTTTTTTTTTCTTTATCTTTGAGTTAAACTTGAAGAGAGAGAGTAGGAAGTTGAGAAAAGTAGGGGAAGGTTCAGGCACGCAACACTTAAAGTTCAATGTTAATCTTTCGTTGCCACTCAAGCCTGAGTGGGTACTGCTCACCCGGATAGTCCCTATGAGAGCGGTCCTAACAGCCAGGATGTAACACGAATCAATCTTTTCCTTTCCTCTAAGTATCTGGGAATGCGATCGGAGAATCCTCTGCCACAGAATTTAAGTCCTGAACCTACTGGCCAAACAATACTTGAATATTTGTCTCTTTGAAGATAGATCCCTCTTTAGGCGAGTTTCCAGGCCTCTTCCCGAGACAGCAGTACCGTCGCTAGTCTCCTCAGGGACTGATCCTCCCCTGGTCTCCCCTAGAAGTGGGCAGCCTGGGATCCCTCTCTGAAGTGTAGGCCCCAGCCAGCAGAGCCGGGCCTACCATGAAATGAAGCAGCCTCGGGCTGAAGGTGCCCGAGGCCCGAACACACCCGCGCGCCTCATGCCATACAGGCCACGAGGCACACACACACACCCAGGACCAATGGGTCCTCTGGAACTCCTCACACCTAATGGCATCTGCCATTTATGTACCCTCTCCCAGCATTCACAGCGCGTAGACCACGCCCACTGCACGGCTGCTGAAAGAGGACACTCAAGGTGTTGTGATACCCCCTGTAGTTCAACCTATGCCGGCAGTGATAGTGCCACCTACTGGCAACAGAGAACACTACTGCCAGGCAGTATCACACAGAGAGCAGAAGCAATATTGAACCATTAATTAGTCTGAGCCCAACTACCAGCTCTGACTACCCCTAAATTTCCGCATAGCATCCCCAAATATGGGGGGGGGGGGGCGCGACAGGTG
This sequence comes from Rana muscosa, assembly GCA_029206835.1. NCBI lineage: Eukaryota > Metazoa > Chordata > Amphibia > Anura > Ranidae > Rana > Rana muscosa. The sequence goes on from CM055125.1 coordinate 253,014,575, forward strand.
TGTGTGTGCATATATATAAATATATATAAATAAATATATATATGACACACATACACACACACACAGATCTACAGATTTTGTGAAATTATGTATAGTTCATATAGGTTTATTTGTCTCACTCTTTTTCCACACTATCATGTGGTGGGCTGGAATTTAAGAAAAGGACTGATGTATTTATTACACTGGCACTCCAGTGATTTTTAGCAGTTGTAATTAACAGTCCCCCCTGCAAAAAACTTTGAAAATAAATGCCTGAGTGCTTGCATTTTTGTGCAGCCAGGACAGTGAGATCTGAGGTCTAATGGCCATAAGGGGGTGGTTACAAGAATTTAGAAAACCACTGGACTACCAATATTCAAAATAAATGCTTTTCTTTTCCTCTTCTACCTAGAGCTCTTAGACCAGTGTGACTGGGACTGGGGAAGCTGCACCTTTTGTTGATATTGTTAATGCAACTTTGCCTACTGTCAATTATATGGCCAGGAATGTGTTGGTGCAGGAGTTCTTCAGAGTTGAGCCACTGCCCTCCCAAATCTAGAGGTGCAAGTTGACGTGCGGATATGGTAAGAATATTTTATATGAATGCCCCTTCGGTGCTATACCAAGTGTATCCAAAGAGGAGGAGGTCTCTGGGAAGATACAAAACACATTGGTGAAATATTTCCTAGATGACTGTGAAAGCCATTTGAATCTCTTAGGAACAACTAGAGTCTGCAACTGAACAATTGTATATGAGAACTGAATGGTTCAGGCTGGTTACCCTGTAACTCCTTTAAGAGTTAACTTTTGAAAGTTATGATTGTTTGAAAGAAGTAGCACCATTTTTTATGGTTTATATAAATTGCTAGGCTTATTTTTAACCTGTGCTTTGTGTAATTTGACGTAGAGTAATCTACATGCTGAAAAATGAATGGATTTTTTAGAGCAGCCTAAAGGTTGGATTGAATCTTATGCCCTGTACACACGATCGGATTTCCGATGGATTGTTCCATCGGAATTCCGATGAAGCTGACTTCCATCAGTCTTGCATACACACCATCAGACAAAATTCCGACCGTCCAAAACGCGGTGCCGTAAAACACTCCGACGTCCCGAAAAATGAAGTTCAATGCTTCTGAGCATGCGTTGACTTGATTCTGAGCATGCGTGGGTTTTTTCTCCGATGGAATTCCACACAGACGATCGGAATTTCCTATCGTTTTTTTTTTCCATCGGTAAAATTTAAAACATGTTCTATTTTTTTACACCGATTGAAAAAAGACAGACGGGGCCCACACACGATCGTTTTTTCCGATGAAAAAAGTCCATCGGTCTTTTTTCATCGGAAAAACCGATCGTGTGTACACGGCATTAGGGTTCCTTTAAAGTGCCTTAAGTATTGGTAGAGTGCTGTGAAAAAGTATTTGGCCCCTTCCTGATTTTTTTGCATATTTGTTACACTTAAATGATTCAGATTATCCAGCAAATGTGAATATTACACAAATACAAATGCAGTTTTTAAGTGATAATTTAATTTATTAATTGTAAAAAGCTGTACAAACCTGCCTGGCCCTATGTGACTACCAATGTAAGGGATGCACTGTTCCTCCCATTGATCAGTGCCCACCACTTTAAGGAAGCTCTTCTTTACTGAATACATTTGGGGATTTTTACATTTTTGTGTACCTATTAACATCTGTGCTTAATGACAAAAAAATTAGCTCAATAACCGAGAATATCAGCTGCTGTGTGTAACACCTAACGTGTTTGCATACATTTTTGTCCATAATCACAGTGCTTAAACCATCAACACAAATTATACTAGATTACTAATTTATAAAATTATAATGTCCCATATAGTGCATATTCCATATAGTGCAGCTTTAAAGAGAAAGTCCATTAATGAATAATGTCCTTCAAGTGCTGTTTGCAGCTATTATTTATCTTGCGCAATACTGTCCAAAAAGATGCCCTTTGCAAATTGTGCAATCCAAATCCTTTTAATCATAAAATGCTCTTCAAAAAGTGCTCACGTGTTCAGCAGTGAGCCACCACCACATATGAGAACTCACCAGACAGAATTGACCCCTGCTAGAGTAGGTCAGTCAGTGCTTTCCCCCAAGAGGTTAATCATCCAAGGTAACACCGCTTCTTCCTCTCACCACGGAAAGGGATTTCATAAAATCAGAGGAGATAAAGGGCTCCAATAGTGTAAAAACCTTTCTTATTTACCTTGAATGATTAACCTCTTGGGGGAAGGTGCTGACTGACCTACTCTAGCAGGAGTCAATCCTGTCTGGTGAGTTCTCATATGTGGTGGTGGCTCACTGCTGAATACGAGAGCACTTTTTGAAGAGCATTTTATGATTAATAGAATTTTTTTTACACAATTTGCACGGAGCACTTTTTTGGACAGTAATGCACAAGATAAATAATAGCTGCAAGCAGCACTTGAAGGACGATATTCATTAATAGCCTTTCTCTTTAAAGCTGCACTATATGGATTATGCACTATATAGGACATTATGATTTAGTAATTTAGTATAATTTGTGGTTGATCGTTTAAAGTGGAAGTAATCCCTGTTTGGGAAGATGGTAGCCCTGTCAGTGGTGACAGCTCACCACTGGAGGGCTTCGTTCTAAGGTAAGCATTTCATTATGTGCTAGTATGCAATGCATACTAGTACATTATGCCTTTACCTTGCAGGTGAAAAAATAAATAAAATAGGCTACTGCTTTAAGCACTGTGATTATGGATATAATGTTTACATTTTTGCTTCATCTGTAGGGACAAGACCAAAAAATGTGCAGTAATGAACCATCTTCGTGTGAACATCTCCAACAATTAGATGGTATTGAGGGGGAGATTTTGTGCGGTTTAAGTGGCGTGTTATACCACCTGGATTTTTTTTTTAAATCCGTTCTCTTGTGTAGAGACATTAATAGAACCTTTGTGTATGTAAGAGTAAATAATTTACCATTCTTTTCCAGAGAGGTCGATAGATAGGTATTTTTCCCAATGTTGACTAGCGATTTTAGATTTGGGGGTGAGATTAGAGAAAAGTAGGGAGTATATTTCAGATATAATATGTCTTTGTGGGTCAGTTTTTATACATAACTTTTCGAAGTTAGTAAATGGTCTAGCATATTCTAGGTGTGAAAGAGGAGCGTTCAAAAAATGTCTAATTTGAAAATACGCCCAAAGTGGGAAAGGTCTATTTTGTAAATTGTAGGTTTAAATCTGATAATTCTAAGAAGGAATTATTTTAAAAAAATTGTGAAGCTCTTATGTTAGAGTGAGGCCAAATTTCTGAAAGAAAAGAGTTTGAGATGCCCTGTAGGAAGTCAGGGTTATTGCGAATAGGAGTAAGTGGACCTGGTGAAGAGGATATTTGACATTTTTGACAAGCTTTATTAAATATTTGTAAGGTGTTGTTAATTAGAGCACGTTGTTTACATTTTAAAGGGATGTGGTTAGTATGCGTCCAGGGCAGTTGATGGAGGGGTAATAGAGAGAAAGATTGTTCAATGTTGACCCAATCTTTGGAAAGGGAATGGACATTCCAGTCAACTATTCTAGCCAACTGGTATGCCCAGTAGTATTTTCCTATGTCAGGATATCCAATGGCACCCTTTATTTTGGGTAAAGTCAATCTATCAAAGCTTAATCTAGATTTAATTTTACCCCAAATAAAAGTAGAGCAGGTAAAACGAAATGAGGTAAAAAAAAAAAAGCTAACGGTAGTCTTATGGGAACAGTTTGTAAAATATATAGAATTCTCTGGAGTATATTCATTTTAATTATGGATGCTTTACCAAACCAAGAAAAGAGACCTGTGGACCAAGATTTCAAATCTTTCTGGATGTTGTGGAGGATTGGTAAGTAGTTTTTGGAGTACAGATTGGATAAATGTGTGGGTATTTAGATACCTAAATAAGTGATCAAATCTGAGCACCATTTAAAAGGAAAATTGGATTGACATTGAGCAGCAATGTCTGCATCTAAGGAAACATTCAGGGCTTCAGATTTTTTTAAATTAATTTGAAGATTAGTTAAAGTTTTAAACATATTAAAGTCTTTAAGAATATTTGGAATGGAGATATGAGGGTCAGTAAGAAATAAAAGAATGTCATCTGCAAAGGCCGCTAATTTGTATGTACATTGAGCAATGGTAATTCCTTTAATATCAGGGTTGGATCTTAGTCGTTGTAAGAGAGGTTTAAGAGTGAGAACAAAAATTAAAGGGGCTAAAGGACAACCCTGACAAGTACCATTAGATATTGGGAAGGCGTTCGATAGGTGGCCATTGACTCTAACCCTTGCTGTTGGGGATGAGTATAACATACGATTCGGCAATCCAAGTGTAGCGGGGTCCTCAAATTGATGGGATACACCTGGGGGATAGTGTGACCCAGGTGTATAATTGTGTTAGGGTTCAGACCCCTTTTTGTTTCGTGGAGGATTGGAGGATGTAGTATTCTCCTTTGCCTGTGGGTGGCGGGGTACCCACAGGCTTCAGGTAGAATCATCTCCTGCAGTGCTCCCTGTTTTGTCCCTTCCCGGAGATGGTATGGCTGGGGCGGGGAACCCGCCGGGCCGTTGATGGGAGGAGATAAAAGGGGGAGACGCCCGTACCACGAGGTCTTGCGGAGAAGGAGGTCCTCGGAGGAGGAGGGTTGCGGTCCACACCCAGGCCCCTCAGGCCTGGGTGCTGGAGATCCAGGAGTCTGGTCCAGGTGCCCATGGCCTGGTCCGGAGTCATGTTGGCGTCCATCCCAGGCACCTTTAGCCTGGGGTGAGGTACTATCAAGGAGGCCTGGGGCCCAGTACCTTCGACTGGGTCCCGCTAGGGTGGACTGTCCGAGGGTCCCTGAGCGGAGGGACTCGTATCTGAGGTGAGGAGGCCAGAGAGGTTACCCACTGGAGACCCGGAGCAGCACCAACCCGGTGACAGTGGGCCTCTGGGAACTCTCTTGGGAGGACACATCCCCCTGATAGGGGCCACAGCGTATCGAAGAGGGCTCCATTGCTGTTCATAGGGGTTGCTGGAAGAGACCCCATCTTTCCTGTTCTGTAACAGCCGGATTGGCTTAGGCGCCGCTGGTCATAGTACAGTGGCATAGAACTTAAACTTTAGGAAGTGCCTCGATCTGCTCGCCACACCGTTGGCAAGGTTATAGGTCCCAACCAGTTTGCTGCAAAAGAACTGTTTATTGTGCTTTGCTTATTGGAGTGTCAATTAAACAAGTGTTGGACCTTTCTCCGGTGTGTGAACTCCAGTTACTGGAAGCAAAGGGGAGGCTGGTGAGCTTGCAATTACAGACTCAGTGCATTCACAGAACACACCGGCCCGAGGAAACATCAGTAAGTGGCCTTCACCTCCCTACTACAATGGGGAGGACATGGGCCGTGGCGCATCTCACTCTCACAACCCAGGAACCCCTAGACATGAGTTGGTGTGCAACCGATAAAGATGGAGAGAGAGTGGGGCCGCTACACAAGCTTAGTAAGAGCTTCTGATATATAGTCCCAGGCCACTCTATCGAACGCCTTCTCTGCGTCAAGAGACAAGAAAAAATCACGTTGTTGAGTGGATGTCAACCATCTGTGTAAATTAATTGCTTTAGTAGTATTATCTCTCGCTTCCCTAGCAGGTATAAAACCAACTTGATCTAAACAAAACTAGTTTTGGTAAGAGGGGTAAAAGGCGATTTTCTAAAATCTTAGCATAAAGTTTGAGATCCACATTTAATAATGAAATTGGTCTATAGTTAGATACTAAGGAGTGATCTTTTTTAGGTTTTGGAATAACAGTTATATGAGCTGTGAGCAGGTCACAAGGTGGAGGATGATCTAGAGATAAAGAGTTAAAGGCTTTCAGAAAATGAGATTGAAGTATTTCTTGAAAGGTTTTGTAATATCCTAATGTTAAACCATCAGGTCCAGGAGTTTTCCCAGGTTTTCATTGTTTGAGAGCAAGCTCAACTTCTTTAGAAGATAAGGGGAGTGCCAATTTCAAAGTTTCTAGTTCAGAGATTTGTTTTAGTTAAAAAATCTGCTATCATTTGTTTACGGACTGGGTCACTAGATTGAGTGTTTAAAGGTGTAAGGTTGTATAGATGTGTATAATAGGCAACAAACTTGTTAGCAATATCATCATTGGTTACCAATTTGCGTCTGTTCGAATCAGTTATTGAATGTATAGTATTATTTGATCTTTTATTACGAAGAGCAGAAGCCAATAACTTTTCTGTCTTATTTCCATATTCATAAAAAAGTTTTTGATGTAGAATATAGTTACGTTTGGTTTTTAAATGTAATTCTTTCAAAAGGTCTTCTCTGGCTTTGTTTAGGTCATGTAATGAATTAGTGGCAAGAGTGGATTTTTGTAACCTTTCCAACTTGTGTATGCGAGTGATAAGAGAATTTATATAGGATTGTTTTTATTTTTTTCGTTTTATAGAGATAGCAATTAAATATCGTTTAATGGTGCATTTATGAGCTTCCCAACAAGATAAAGGTGACATTTCAGGAGAAACGTTTTCATCAAAAAATTGGGATAATCTCTTACTAATTTTAAGAAAAAACCCTGAGTCGGTAAGAAGTAAGGGATCTAATCTCCAAATTGAGGATTGTGTCAAGGTGTTTGGGAGTGTAATAGTAATTGATCTAGGGTGATGATCTGACATAAACATGGGATCTATTGTAGCGGAAGTGAGAGAAGTCAAGTCTCTTTGCGAAATTAAAATATAGTCAATCCTGGAATAACGTTTATGTGGGGCGGAATAGTATGTCAAATCTTTCATTGTAGGGTATAGAGTACGCCAAGCATCATGTAATGATAATTTTTGAAGGTGAGTTTTAATAGTGCGTAAAGCATTATAAGGTATAGAGGAAGATCCAGTAGATGTGTCTTGAAGAGGATTAAGTGGAACATTAAAGTCTCCACCTAAAATTAGTATGCCTTCTTGGAAATCGGAGAGAGTTAGTAGTGTAGATATAAAGAATGAAGTTTGTTTTGAATTTGGGACATAAATATTGTCTAAAGTCATTGGTTTACCATGAAGAGAACCTTTTAAAAAAAGGTATCTACCTTCAATATCTATGCATGTATCAACAACCTGAAATGGGCAATTTTTAGCAAAAAAGATTGAGACACCTTTAGATTTCGAAGTTGGGTTAGTTGCATGAAATGAAATTGGGTAATGTGTAGTGGGAATTTTAGGAACAGAATTACTTTTAAAATGGTTTATTTTTATGCATTGAGAAAAGTAATTGTGATCTTTTTTCCGGTATGTTAAGACCTCTGATATTTAGAGAAATTATTTTAATGACGGGTGATATCGTTTTGGAATGAGTAGAAGACATTTGGTTTTGGGTATTTATTAGCTAGATAAAATAGAAACTGTATATCGAGAAAGGGTTAAAATATATCAAAGGAAAAGGATAGGGAATATATTATAATGAAATAATGAAGGGTAATAGGAATAATAAAACGATAATGAAACAAATGAAGGGGTAAACCGGTGACTGAACAAGAGCCTGCTTGTTAGTCCTTTATTCAATAGATATTTAATCTATTAAAATAGAATAAAAATCTGGAATTTATCAGTGATAGTATGTGATCCAACTATGTGAAATTCAAAAGTGTAATATCGGGTATCACTGTGAGAGGACGAGATTGAATATTGAAGAAATTAGTTTGTGTAATCAATAAGGGGCTATCCACTAGACAGAAAAAAAGTAAAGTACCATATATACTCAAGTATAAGCTGAGTTTTTAAGCAAATTTTTTTGTGCTGAAAATGCCCTCCTCGGCTTATACTCGAGTCACCTTTTTGTGCCTGATCTCCTGGATTTTGGGGACCCGGTAACTTGGCACACATGTAGCCCCACTCTTCCTCTACAATTGTGCAAAGTTTGTTGTCCGGGGGACCTACGGCCGGGGAGCACCGATTTTTCAAATCTGGGCACCCCTTCCATAGACTCCCATGTTAAACGGTAATTTCTTTGGTGATTTTGGGGACCTGGTACTGGCCGATCATAGATCCCCTGGACCCGAAACTTGGCACACATATAGCCCCATTTCACCTCTACAAGTGTGCAAAGTTTGTTGTCTGGGGGACCTACGGCCGGTGAGCACCGATTTTTCAAATCTGGGCACCCCTTCCATAGACTCCCATGTTAAACGTCAGTCTAGGTATGGGCACAGTGAGGCATGGGCACAGTGAGGCATGCAGATGGACACCCTAGGCTTATACTCGAGTCAATACGTTTCCCCAGTTTTTGTGGTAAAATTAGGTGCCTCGGCTTATATAATCGGTTTGGCTTATACTCAAGTATGTCAGGGTCACCTGTGGCCAGGTGACAGATGCACACCGTAGGGGGACAGGAGTGCACCGCGAGGTAGTGAACCCTATGGCTGACTTCTGTGGATAGGAAACTGGGTGGTTGTGGAAAGCGGGACCAGAGGAGCACAACCGGGATCCCAACGGAAGCGAGAGCCAAGATTCCCCAGGGCGCGGAGTCTAAGACCCAGCTGGTCTTCTCCAGGGCCTCTAGTGGTGAGGATGTTACGCTGCAGGCTGGGACCAGGTCGCGGCCCCTGGAGTTTCCTAGCTCACGCCCCGTAGGATAAGGGGAAGCAGCAGCACACGATAGAGAGAACCGAATAACAAGCCGAAGGTCAGGGGCCACAAGCAGACAAGGATAACGAAGAACGAGCCGAAGGTCAAGGGTCACGAGCAGACAGGGATGGTCGGGGACAAGCCAATAACGTAACAGAGAGACAGACGTAGCACACGGCAGGCAGGAACCCAAACACACAATGCCTAACAAACACGTTGATCAGCAAAGCAGGCTTGCAGTGCACAGGTTAATATAGTGTTCAGTGATAGGGCCTGGGGTGGAGTCAGGCTGGGAGGAGATTATAAAGGAAGCCAGGTGAAGGAGGTCTGGTCTCTAGATGAACACATGAGGAGGAAGGTAAGATGGCAGACAAACACTACTGCATATCCATGACAGTACCCTCCCTCTTATGGGCCCTCCCCCGCCTGGACCCAGGCTTAAAGGGAAATCTCTGATGAAACCTTCTCAACAGATGAGGTGCAGCGACATCAGATGCAGCGATCCAAGACGCCTCCTCAGGACCAAAACCTCTCCAATGCACAAGGTACTGAAGAATGCCTCTGCAGAGCCGAGAATCCAGAACTTGTCTAACCTCGTACTTAAGATTATCCTCAGAGACTGAAAACGAGGTAGGGAGATGACAAGAAGATCTATTGAGGACCAAAGGCTCTCTAGGAATAAGCAAGGGCATGAGACGATCAACAGGAATCTGAGGAGGGTCCCCTAGACCCTTAAAGGGGAACTGGTCATCTTGCACAGGACCATCAGACTGGGCAGATGTCAGTGGAACCCTGAAGTCAGGTTGGTTAGAAGGTGACATGTCGCCGGAGTCAAGCTGAATAGCTGAAGGATAAGCAGAATGTCCCGAACAAGAAAAAGTGAGAGGCTCACTGGGCATGGGCTGGACTGGCATAACTAGTACAGAGGCAGAGTGAATAGCTGAGTCAGGTGTAGCGACTACCTGAATCGCATCGCAAGACGTAGCGACTGCAGGACTTGTAGACAAGCTAGCCTGGCTGTGCGTCCAAGGGTGGTTAGGGACAGAGAAATGTAAATGGTTATGCAACCTGGAATGAATGACCGGCTCAGATTCACAGGGGGCAACCTTGGGTAGGCAGGACGAGGAACAGGAGGGACCCCAAGCCAGGATCTGTCCAGTAGTCCAGTCCACATGAGGAGAATGGAGCTGTAACCATGGGAGACCCAAAATTATAGGCGTTGAGGCCTTGGGTAAGATAAGGAAGGATATCCACTCCTGGTGGAGTGTACCCACCGACATCTTAACAGGGAGGGTCTGGAAGCGGATAGGTCCCCCTGGGAGAACAGTACCATCAATCGCCAAGACCACCAATGGCGTGGTGAGGGGCAAAAGAGTAAGTCTCATGGACGATGCGATTTCCCAGTCCATGAAATTACCAGCGGCTCCGGAATCCAGATATGCTGAGACCGAATGAGAAGAAGCACCAACATGAAGGAACACAGAAAGCAGAAGACGAGAAGGGGAAGGTGATATTTCTGGGTCCAATACTCCACTTTCCAGATGAAGTGGACCCGAACGTTTTTCTGGACAAAGAGAGCAAGTGTCACGAAAATGACCTTTGCCCCCACAGTAAAGACACAGACCAAGAGTTCTGCGCCTAGCACGTTCCTCGGGGGATAGCCTGGTCCGACCCAGCTGCATGGGTTCCTCAGCTGGTAGGAGATGCTCTACGGGTCGAAGAGAGGGGAGCTCAGGCTGACTAAGAACCAAGGAGTGCTGGCGTTGCTTTTCTAAGGTCCTCTCCTGAAAGCGAATATCGATCTGGTTACACAAGGAGATAACGCCGGCCAGATCAGTGGGGATGGTTCTTCCTGCTAATTCATCCTTCACTCTATCAGACAGGCCATGCAAAAAGGTTGCGACTAAGGCCTCATTGTTCCAGCTCAACTCAGCCGACAGTATGCGGAAATGAAGCGCATACTGTCCCACAGAAGCAGACTCTTGGCGGAGACGTAAAAGGGCGCTGGCCGCTGAAGAGACACGAGCCGGTTCTTCGAAGATATTCCGAAAAAGTTTCAAGAAGCCAGACAGGCTAGAAACCACTGGATCATTCAGTTCCCACAGAGGGGCTGCCCAGGCTAAAGCTTCACCAGAGAGGAGGGAAATGATATAGGCTACCTTAGCCCGATCAGACAGGAAGTTTTGGGGCTGGAGCTCAAAATGAATCGTGCATTGGCTAAGGAACCCCCTGCAAGCCTTGGAGTCCCCAGAGAAACGGGACGGAGCTGGCAGTTGTAGCGAGTGTGTGGCTGCGACTGGTGCAATAGGTGCAGCCGCTGATTGTATTTGAGGTTGCGGATTCAGGGTTCCCAAGGAGGCCTGAAGCTGCTCGAAGCGAGAAGCCAGATCCTGGAGGAATCGCATCACCTGAGTCTGATTCGATTCCTGGGTTTCAAGTCTGCAAACTATGCCCTGCAATGGATCATCCGCGGGTAGCGGGATGTCAGCCGGGTTCATGGCTGATCAAACTGTCAGGGTCACCTGTGGCCAGGTGACAGATGCACACCGTAGGGGGACAGGAGTGCACCGCGAGGTAGTGAACCCTATGGCTGACTTCTGTGGATAGGAAACTGGGTGGTTGTGGAAAGCGGGACCAGAGGAGCACAACCGGGATCCCAACGGAAGCGAGAGCCAAGATTCCCCAGGGCGCGGAGTCTAAGACCCAGCTGGTCTTCTCCAGGGCCTCTAGTGGTGAGGATGTTACGCTGCAGGCTGGGACCAGGTCGCGGCCCCTGGAGTTTCCTAGCTCACGCCCCGTAGGATAAGGGGAAGCAGCAGCACACGATAGAGAGAACCGAATAACAAGCCGAAGGTCAGGGGCCACAAGCAGACAAGGATAACGAAGAACGAGCCGAAGGTCAAGGGTCACGAGCAGACAGGGATGGTCAGGGACAAGCCAATAACGTAACAGAGAGACAGACGTAGCACACGGCAGGCAGGAACCCAAACACACAATGCCTAACAAACACGTTGATCAGCAAAGCAGGCTTGCAGTGCACAGGTTAATATAGTGTTCAGTGATAGGGCCTGGGGTGGAGTCAGGCTGGGAGGAGATTATAAAGGAAGCCAGGTGAAGGAGGTCTGGTCTCTAGATGAACACATGAGGAGGAAGGTAAGATGGCAGACAAACACTACTGCATATCCATGACAAAGTATATACGGTATATATGAGGAGGTTTATCAAGAAAGGTTAGATAAAATACCCAATTAGCCCAATAAAGGCCAATTAGGAATGTAAATATCAGAATTCATAGGGAAATAAAATGACATATATATACTATGGAATATAAAGTAAATATGAATTAATAATGTGGTTATAAAAGGGATTAACGGAATAACATTCTTAAATAAAAAGATGGTTTGTTAGTAGAATTTAGGAGAAGTCAAATAAACATATTATATAGTAAATCATAAATATGAATATATAAATATAAGTAAATGAATTAATGTAACATTAAAATATGGTAAAGATAACAAGGTATAATATTAGTTAGGTAAAATATTTATAATCCTATGTATAAATTTAGAAATGTATTTCATAAAAAAAACTTGTCTATTTTGCGGTTTGTTACCAAAGATATATTAAAGTATATCAATTAGATAAAAATTGCAATTGTTTGTTTAAAAAAAATACATGAATTAAAATGTTATAATATAATTCAATAAAAACAATATATGCATTCAGTTAATTAAATATTTTTTAAAACAATTATTGTATTATGTTTTAGAAGAAGATCAGTATAAAGGGTTGACACAATGGAAAGGTACTGTATATTCTATAATAGAGATGAAAGTAAATGAAAGTTATTAGGAAAAATAAGAAAGTGGTGAAATGATATTGACTAAATAGTATTTGAATTTAATGGGTTAATCGTAATGTCTATTATAAAGTGTAAGTAACCTTTTTTCAATAAGTTCTATATATAAACTATGTAATAGTGAAGACACAAGCATATTGGGAGACTTACTTCAGCAGATCATAGCGTTAATATATGGAGAAAGTATCAATTCAAAGGAAAAATAGGTTTGGATAAAATAAATATGAAGAAAATAACCCAATAAATCTAGAGAGTATATAAGTATAATCAGAGAAAGAAAAAAAAAGAAAAAAAAATTCAGGATATTAAAAGTTAATAAAAGTTTAATGGTACAATGTCAATTTAAGATACAAAGTTCATTTAGGAAATAGTCAAGGTTAACAAAAAGTTAAAAACTAGCAACTTTAGAACATTGTATCCTCAAATATAGAAACAGGATATCCGAACTAGTTTGACAACTTTAAAAAATTAATGACCACGACGGGCTCTACGGGATTTGGGAGCTCTCATAGGATTCGGATCTTGAATCGCTTCTGAATTTAAATGGTCAGAGTAATTAGGATTTGGGATGAGCTGCGAGTTTGAGTCGAACCCATGTTCGACTCGAACATCGCCTGTTCGCCAAATTTCGAACATTATGGGCTGTTCGCGCCAGATTCGAGTGGCGCGTCACGGCCCATAATTCACTGCGGCATTGCAGTGCATTGCTGGCTGATGATTGGCCAAGCATGCACTATGACCCGTATGCTTGGCCAATCACAGCGCCGTAAGTACAGAGAGCAGTAATTGGCCAAAACTAGGGTGGCTTTGGCCAATCATGGCTCAGAGGAGTATGTACACGCCCCACACTATATAAGGCCGCCGGCATGGCGGCCTTGTGTAGTGTGTTGTGGCGTTGGTTAACTTAGAAGACACAGAGTGAGAGAGAGAGAGAGAGAGTGTAATTTTATTTGAGTTAGATAGAGCAGGCAGGCGAGTCAGTTAGCTGCAGTTACAGTGTGTAGAGGATATATATGCATCCTAGGTGTTGTATATATATTTACACGCTGTATTCAGTTTAGCTAGATCCGTTCCTGTTATTCTCTATACTGACAGGCAGGCAGGTGATTGTGCTAGCTGCATTATTTTCACTTAGTGTACTGTGTCCTTTGCATATCGTGCACCTAAAGGTACCTGAATACAATTGGTGGTGTTCTCATACCAATACCACAGGCAGGGAGCTGCTTTCTTTTCACTTGGTGTACTGTGTCCTTTGCACAGCGTGCACCTAAAGGTACCTGAATACAATTGGTGGTGTTCTCATACCAATACCACAGGCAGGGAGCTGCTTTATTTTCAATTAGTGTACTGTGTCCTTTGCACAGCGTGCACCTAAAGGTACCTGAATACAATTGGTGGTGTTCTCCTACTAATACCACAGGCAGGGAGCTGCAAGTATTTTCAGTTAGTGTACTGTGTCCTCTGCACAGTGTGCACCTAAAACTAACTGAAGACAATTGCTGGTGTTCTCATACTAATACCACAGCAGGCAGTTGATTCTGCTAGCTGCAGTATAATCAGTATAGATATATACAGTATGTAGCACTGACCCCCGAAGGAGCTGCTGAATTTGTTTGGGCCTGTATTCTGCTAGTGAACCCCCACTGACTTGGCTCAATCCCCTTGACACAGCTGTGGTGCAATGTTGGTGTGGAGCTAATGGTAAAGGGTAACCCCACAATATACAATATAATAACAGTATACCTTTGCTATTACCTGTGTACCCAATGGCTCCACCTGCTGCTGAAAAGGGAACAACACTCCACACCAAAGTACTTAACCAAGAACGTATTTTTTACTAAGGTTAGTGTAAAGTAATAATTTCAGTAGTTGCACTGTCACACAACATATTGTATCTGTACCGTTATCCTAGGAGACCTCTGATCATGTGTCTCCAATTGGGACTAGTGCTCAGGCAACAACATCAGCACTGGGCACCTTCCCAATTCAAGCACACTGCATAGACACCATGAGATCAGCAATGCGACACACAGTATTTGGCAAGAATTATATACCACAACATGATTAACTCAATATTCCCCCTACAGTCTCTAGTAGGTAATAGCAACACTGTAAGGCCTTACAGTAAGGAATATAGTCTCTGGTCTTCATTCTTCTGTCTTCTGCTAGCTATTGTGTGTCAGTACTTATAATCCACAGAATTTCCGATCAATAAAGCAGTGTGGAATAACATAGAGCAGTAACTTTAATTGTGCAAAGTATCTGTGAGCTCCTTCCCTGGGGATGTACCTCCAGCGGCAGTCACTTAGTAATGAAATCAGGCTTGAGGCCTATGCATATGTAACTCTATTGAACTGAACTGTTCCGTGGGACTACCGGTCCCAGCAACACTATGCAATCAGTCTAGGTGTGTGAAATGCAGTACAAAGTTCTGGACACCAGTCCTCTCACCACACTAGGTCCAGACAGATGGATGCCTCCGCTCCACAGGATCTCAGTCTGTTTGCTGCGGCCACGCCATCACACTGTTCCATTTCACAGACGACCGGGAGTCCTCGGTTACCTCCTTCAAGGGTCTCTGGTTCGAACACACTGCTGCTCCAGCACGCTGTGGTGTAAGGCAGAATCAAAGGCTGCTGTCCCGCTCTGCACAATGTAGGTCGCAGCTCTGTGGGAGACACACACCCACAGAGGTCTGCTGGCAGGCCATGCGTCCCAGGAAAAAGAGACCTAAGATGGCTGCACAGGGCTTTTTATAACCTACCCAGCATGCAATTCAGTACTGAGTGTTCATGGGTAGGTCACTTTGGCATTGTGGGTAGGTCAGTCATAGCAAATGTAAACAGAACAGTCATTTCCTGTTGTATCTCCATTTTTTTCAAAACAAAAATAATTAGGAGTCCATTTCACGTTTAGGCCACTAGATGGTGCCAATACCAATTTATATGCATTGACTACTATTTAGCATCACATAACATTAGAAAGCAAAAATGCCAGCGCTACATATATATATATATATATATATATATATATATATATGTACATCCCACCTTTGTGCAGCTACATCTCACTGCAAGCCATTAGTATGTCTGGAAGGCAAACAAGGAGAGGCAGACAGTCACAAGCCAATAAAAGAGGGCAAGCAGGCTCTGTGTCTAGAGGCAACAGTGCTGGTTGTGGACACTGTGCATCCTCATCAGCACGTGGCCGTGGGACACGCTTGTCCTTCTTTTCGGCAGCTGGCCATGTTGGGCCGCAACATGCCGAAGACTTGGTAGAGTGGATGACCAAGCCGTCCTCATCCTCCTCATCCTCTCTCAACCAGGCTCAGGGAACTTTGTCTGGCAAAGCAGCTGCCAACGCGGCCTCTTCCCTCGGCTCAATGGCATCAGTCACTCCTTCCCTAGCCCCACCATGTCCTCCTGAAGAGTCCCCCGAACTGTTTGACCACAGTGTTGCTCCAGGAGGATGCCCAGCGTTTTGAAGGCTCCAATGATGGAACCCAGCTAGAGGAAGGCAGTAACGTGAGCCCAGAGAGAGGGGGTAGTAACGTGAGCTCAGAGAGAGGGGGTGCCCAACAAGGACAGCAATCTGGCAGTCATGTTCCCCCAGCTGCAGCATACTGCCAGGTTTGCTCCAGTGATGAGGAGGGAGGGGATGATGAGGTCACTGACTCCACGTGGGTGCCTGATAGGAGAGAGGAGGAGGAGGAGGCACATCTCCAACGAGGCAGGATGCCCTCCAGGGGCCAGCTTAAGGGCAGCACACTGACTGCATCACACCGCAGAGCTCCGCATGTGCAGGGCGCTGCTGTCTCTGCGCGATATTCCAAAAGTTCTTTGGTGTGGGCTTTTTTGGAGACGAGTGCATCAGATCGTAGCGCTGCTATTTGCAACATATGTCTCAGCCGTATCTCGTGTGGCCAAAACATCATCTGCTTGGGCACCATATGCTTGATACTGCCATTCGTTGGCAAGCACACCTAAAAGACCCACACCAAAGAACAAAGCCTACCTCTCCTTGCTCCTCATCAGCTGGGATCTCCAACCC
This sequence comes from Rana muscosa, assembly GCA_029206835.1. Taxonomy (NCBI): domain Eukaryota; kingdom Metazoa; phylum Chordata; class Amphibia; order Anura; family Ranidae; genus Rana; species Rana muscosa. Next base: position 253,031,091 of record CM055125.1, read on the forward strand.
CACTATACCTTCAGTCCTCTCTGAAACCTGCACTGCGAGGAATAAAGGTGTAGAATTAGGTGTGTCACAGCCAAGTACTTGCGGGCAATCTGCTATCGGTACACCAACGTCAGATTGTACCAGGCAAATTTCCCTGCCCCAGCTGCTGCACCGCTGAAAGAAGTTTGCTCCCAGCCATCCACATGCCCAGCGGGTGAATGCTAGCTTGGCTAAATTGCTAGCACTTCAACTGCTGCCTTTTCAGTTGGTAGACTCTGCCCCCTTCCGTGAGTTTGTGGAATGTTCAGTTCCTCAGTGGCAGGTTCCCAAATGCCACTTTTTCTCACGGAAGGCGATTCCAGCTCTCTACCGGCATGTGGAAGGCAATGTCTTGGCCTCGCTGGACAGGGCGGTCAGCGGTAAGGTGCATATTACCGCTGACTCATGGTCCAGCAGGCATGGACAGTGACGTTACCTATCTTTCACGGCGCATTGGGTGACTCTGCTGGCAGCTGGGAAGAATGCAGGACAAGGTTCAGTAGTGTTGGAGGTTGTTCCGCCACCACGCCTCCAAAATGCTACTAGTGGTGATTCTGACACACCTCTCTCCTCCACCCCCTCCTCTTCTTCTTCCTCCATGGCCTCTTCCTGTGCTGATTTGTCCTCGGAACCAACGGTGCTCTGTAGGCATTCAAGGAGCTACGCAAGTACGCAGGCCAAAAGATGCCATGTGGTGCTTGAGCTGGTGTGCTTGGGGGACGTCCTTAACTTGGTGGTGCAGCGGTTTTTGGGCAGGTACCCGGGCTTACAGGATGTCCTGAAGCAGGCCAGGAAACTCTGTGGGCATTTCCGCAGGTCATATAATGCCAGTGCTCGGCTAGCTGACCTCCAAAAGGAATACAACCTGCCCAAAAACTGCCTAATCTGTGACATGCCCACCAGGTGGAACTCTACGTTGGCCATGTTGCAGCGGCTGCACACGCAGCAGAGGGCCATCAATGAGTATCTGTTGCAATATGGCACCAGGACAGGGTCAGGGGAGCTTGGATTTTTCCCACACGCCAGTGGGCCATGATCAGGGATGCATGCACTGTCCTGTCCCTCTTGTCCACCTGTTGGAGCACACGCTGCATGGAATAATGGACAGGGCACTTGAGGCAGAACAGAGGGAGGAAGAGGAGGACTTCCTTACCTCTCAAGGCCCCCTTTATCCAGACAGTGTTCCTGGTGGCCCGCCTATCACACAGGAAGAGGAGGAGGAGGAGGATTGTGTTAGCATGGAGGTGGAGCCTAGCACTCAGCATCAGCAGTAGTCTTCAAGGGTGCAATTACAGTCCCAAGAAACCCATGGACTTGTACGTGGCTGGGAGGAGGTGGCTGCGGATCATGTTGTCCTGAGTGACCCAGAGGACTCCAGACCGAATGCCTCAGCAAACCTACGCTGCATGGCCTCCCTGATCCTGAAAAGCCTGTGGAAGGATCCTTGTATTCGTGCTATCAAGGAGAGGGATCATTACTGGCTGGCAACCCTCCTTGATCCACGTTACAAGGGTAAGGTTGCGGACCTTATCCATCGCAGAGGGAGCAGAGGATGAAACATCTTCGGGAGGCCATGCAGAAAGGTCTGTGCAACGCATTCCCAGAGACTGGGAGGTTACAAATTTCTGGTCCTGGACAACGTGTTGCTGAGGCTTCGGTCAGTCAAAGGAGGAGCGGTGGAGAAGGTGACTGTCTGACCGATGCATTCAGACAATTTTTTAGTCCGCAGCCCCAAGGTATGATCGGTTCCAGCAACCATCGCCACCGTCTGTTTTACATGGTGCAGGAATACCTAGGGGCAAGATCAGACTGGGACACCTTTCCCACCGAAAGTCCTCTGGGTTACTGGGTCTTGAGGATGGATCACTGGCCAGAGCTTGCACAGTATGCAATTGAGTTACTGGCCTGTCCTGCATCCAGCGTTCTTTCGGAACGCACATTCAGTGCTGCTGGAGGCTTTGTAACCGATCACAGGGTGCGCCTGTCCACCGACTCGGTCGATCGACTGACCTTCATAAAAATGAATCAGTCTTGGATCACCACCAGCTACCAAGGACCTGATGCTGATGTAACCGAGTAATTTTTTTTGAAATGTCAGATCCCTTCAAGACTGCCTATGCTGATGCTGAGTGACTATCCTGTTATGCTTAGTGACTATCCTCTTCCTCAATGATCATGCTGATAGCTTGTAAGAACATTTTTGGTTCTGGGCACCGCCACCAGTGGCTAAGGCCCAATTTTTCAGCCCCTGATTAACAGGGGCGTGTAATTAAAACATTTTATGCAATACTTTGCAGCAGGGCTCATTCCTGCGCTCCAACTAGAGTATCTGTGAGGAGTTGCAGTGTTGTGGCAACAGTACCAGTGCCTAAGGCCCAATTTTTCAGCCCCTGTTTAACAGGGGCGTGTAATTACAATTTGTGATGCAATACTTTGCAGCAGAACTCATTCCTGCACTCCAACTAGAGTATCTGTGAGGGGTTGCAGTGTTGTGGCACCAGCACCAGTGCCTAAGGCCCAATTTTTCAGCCCCTGTTTAACAGGGGTGTGTAATTACAATTTTTGATGCAATACTTTGCAGCAGGGCTCATTCCTGCGCTCCAACTAGAGTATCTGTGAGGGGTTGCAGTTTTGTGGCACCAGCACCAGTGGCTAAGGCCCAATTTTTCAGCCCCTGTTTAACCACTTCAATACAGGGCTTTTTGTACCTATTCAATACCGGGCCTATTTTGGCACTTCTCTCCTACATGTACAAATCATCATTCTTTTGCTAGAAAATTACTCAGAACCCCCAAACATTATACATGTTTTTGTAGCAGACACCCTAGGGAATAAAATGACGGTCATTGCAACATTTTTTCTTGCACAATATTTGCGCAATAATTTTTCAAACGCCTTTTTAAAAAAAAAAATGGTTTCATGAATTAAAAAATAACAAAACAGTAAAGTTAGCCCAATTTTTGGGAAAAATATGAAAGATAATGTTACGCCGAGTAAATAGATACCTAACATGTCACGCTTTAAAATTGCGCACACTCATGGAATGGCGCCAAACATCGGTACTTAAAAATCTCCATAGGCGACGCTTTAATTTTTTTTACAGGTTACCAGGTTAGAATTACAGAGGAGTTCTAGTTCTAGAATTGTTGCACACACTCTAACGCACGCGGCGATACCTCACATGCGTGGTTTGAACGGCGTTTACATATGTGGGCGACTTACGTGTGCATTTGCTTCTGATCGCGTGCTACCGGGGACAGGGGCGTTTTAATTTTTTTTTTTTTTATTATTTCTTTTTTTTTTTACTTATTTATTTATTTTTTACAATGATTTTACTTTTTTTTTTTTTTGATCACTTTTATTCCTATTACAAGGAATGTAAACATCCCTTGTAATAGGAATGTGTGTGACAGGTTCTCTTTATTGAGAGATGCGGGGTCAATAAGACCCCACATCTCTCCTCAAGGCTGGAAAGCATGAGATCAGTGAAATTTTTTTCACTGATTTCATACTTACAGCCGCAATGGCGGCTTTGTTTACATTTGAGACCCGGGCGTGACGTCGTCACATCGCGCCCGGGCCTCCGACGATCATAGAGATGACTGGTCACCATCTGGTCACCAGTCATCTCTATGCTCATCACGTGACTCCACCAACGATGCCGGAAGATTCGCTCCGGGTCCCCGATCGCACGGGGGAGCCCGGAGAAGCACCGGATGTCGGCGGGAGGGGGGGGGGTGTCCCCTCCCGCCGCCTATAAGAACGATCAAGCGGCGGAACCGCCGCTATGATCATTCTTATGGTGCACAGAATCGCCGGCACTTCAAAAGGATATCTGAATGATGCCTCTAGCTGCAGGCATCATTCAGATATCCCCCTACAAAGCCGATGACGTCATATGACGTCCACCCAGGATGGGAGATCCCATCTGTGGACGTCATTTGTCTATGGTTGGGTAGGGAAGTGGTTAACAGGGGCGTGTAATTACAATTTTTGATGCAATACTTTGCAGCAGGGCTCATTCCTGCGCTCCAACTAGAGTATCTGTGAGGGGTTGCAGTGCTGTGGCACCAGTGCCTTAGGCCCAATTTTTCTGCCCCTGTTCAACAGAGGCATGTAATTACAATTCTTGATCTAATATTTCACAGCAGGGCCCATTCCTGCGCCCACCAAGAGTAACTGTGAGGGCTTACAGTGTTGTGGCAACACCACCACCTCCATCAAAGGCCCAATTTTTCTGCCCCTGTTCAACAGGTGCATGTCATTACAATTCTTGATCTAATATTTCACAGCAGGGCCCATTCCTGCGCCCACCAAGAGTAACTGTGAGGGCTTACTATGTTGTGGCAACACCACCACCACCAAAGGCCCAATTTTTCTACCACTGTTCAACAATGGCATGTAATTACAATTCTTGATATAATAGTTCACAGCAGGGCCAGTTCCAGCGCTCACCAAGAGTAACTGTGAGGGCTTACAGTGTTGTGGCAACACTAACACCTAAGGGCCAAATTTCTGAGTATATACGGCAGGCCCCTACTTTCAAACATCCAACTTACAAACGACTCCTACTTGCAAACGGAAGGAAACAACAGTGAGAGTGAGAGGAAATCTACCCCTAGGAAGGGAGAAGAAATCTACCCCTAGGAAGGGAGAGGAAAGTGAGTGAGAGGAAATCTACCCCTAGGAAGGGAAATTCTCTCCTGTAAGAGTTAATATGGGAAAAACGTGTCTCCTCTCCACTGATGCTTTATCACCAATCCTTGTTTCACTAAAAACCCCAAATTTTCAAAAAAAAATTGTCATTGGGACAGAAAGTGAGGTGAAATGTTCTGAGGTGCACAGACAGCAAAACTAATTTTCTTTCCAAAAAGCTTAAAAAAATATTTTTTTGGCTGGAGCTACACTTTAAAAATGTACCAGTTCAAAATTACAAACAGATTCTACTTAACAACAAACCTACAGTCCATGTCTTGTTTGAACCGCCTGTATAGTGCTGTTCAGAGTATATAAGCATCATTAAAATCACTGCTCCCGAAAAAACTGACGTTTTTAAAACTTTATTTTGATACATGGCAGGACCCGGGTCCCCAAACCCTTTTTAGGACAATAACTTGCATATTAGCCTTTATAATTAGCACTTTTGATTTCGAACGTTCGAGTCCCATAGACTTTAATTGGGTTCTAAAGTTTGCGCGAACTTTCGGTCCGTTCGCAGGTTCTGGTGCGAACCAAACCGTGGGGTGTTGGGCTCATCCCTAATTAGGACGTGCTTCCCATGGTGATCTTCTTCTAAAGCGAATATCCTGAGTTTCCATAGGTTCTCCTCCAGGTAAAGTAGATGCAATCATTTTCGGACGAAATTCAGAATACCAATCTGGAACCTCCATAAAAGGAATATCAAGTGCGTCACAGAAGTGACGTAGTTCTTCTGGTACTCTGAGAAGCGCTGTGTGGCCTTGTGAGGAAGCAGACAAACCAAAGGGGAATTTCCATCTATATGCAATTCCTTTCTTTCAGAGTACTTCCAAAAGGGGTTTCAGTTCTCTGCGTCTTTGAATCGTGATATTAGAAAAGTCTTGAAATAAATGCAAGTCATTGCCATTAAAAGAAAGTTTTGTTTTGAGTCATGCTTTTCTTAGTATTTCTTCTTTAAGTTGATAATCAATGACATGGCATATCACATCTCTGGGTGGATCTGAATCTTTTCTCCGAGGTCTAAGGGCGCAATGTATTCTTTCTAATCCTATAGGTGATGTAGAAGGTTTATCCAATAGATTATTAAAAATATCTATAACCGTAGATTGAAGGTGGTCAGCATCGATTGTTTCAGGAAGACCTCTCAATCTCAGGTTATGGCATCTTCCACGGTTCTCAAGATCTTCCACATGTCTATTAGGATCTCCAAGTTGAAGATAATGTAAATCCATAGTTTGATGTACTTTGTGAATCGTAGAGGATTGTATCGCTTGTACATTTTCCACTTGTACTCGTCCTGTTATAAATTGAATGTCTATGCGCAAGTCAGATATAGCTGCCGTTAACGTAGCTTTAATGTCAGCTTTAATGTCAACAGCCACCGAATGTAAATCGGTAAGGCTAGGTTGTTGATGTGGCGTCAAAATAATATCAGAAAGAGGAAGCTTTGATTGTGACAGTCCAGCTTGCTTCTGACTAGAATTTAACCGCCTGTTTTGAGAGGTCTCCATATTAGTAGCTTTTGACCGGAATAATTCTGGGATTGTAAATGAATGACCACTGCTCAAATCACGGGGAGAATGTGATCCCATAATTTTCCGGGTGTTTAAAGAGGAAAAATACTTCCGTAGCAGATATAATGTTAGTTCTGTCAGCGGGACCTCAGGAGTTAAGCGGCCATCTTCTTCCGCGGTCAAGACACGCCCCTACATCAATAGATATTAATCATGGCCTAAACCTGACCTCCCTCATCCAAGAGAAAGGAGGGACAAATCCACCTCCCCTGCCGTAGGAGTCATTTATAGTGTGCGTCACGCCAGTATTATAGAGCAAATTTTTTCCTACATCACACTGCGCATCACTTGTCGGCTTATGCACGATGTAGTATGTGCAATGGAGAAAACCAACAAAAGAAAAGCAAACAGATGAAGAGAATAGAAAAAGGAGTAGAACAATAAGGTTAAGAAAAAGAAAAGAGTAAAAGAAGTGCACCCTCTACTGCCAGAACACAGGTTTCAGCCCCTCTCAAAAGATATTTCTCTTATCGTCCATGGACTGACACAGCTGGATACTGTAAACGTGTGGGTATATGTCCCTGATCGCAGGAGAAGACCTAGGCAGAATGTTAGATGTTAAAACATTCTAGAACAAACCAGAGCTGAACAGCCCCGCCCAGGGGGGCGGTCCCTCCGGACATTACCCTCCCACCTGCAGCTAGCAGACCTCAGTTTTTTTCTGCCTAGCAGAAGGAGAAGACGTGGCTCTCTCAGGAGCCAGTCTCCTGGAAGATTTTTACTTTTAAATTTTATTCCTTTGGGAATTTTATTATTTTATTTTTGAGACCTTTAATCAACTGTCGGCTGGGCAACAGGTTGGGTACACTAGTATCCTCGTAGTCTTCCCTGTCCGACCATCGAGCGTGCTGATCCTCGCCTTGTGTGCGTGAGACTCAGTTCACGACATGCCCCATGACTCCAGGGGTGGCCGGGTTGCTTTCATGCTCCCGCGGTCCTCTCAAGATTGAACAGTACTTGACTGACTGTATCTCTCGTGGTGGACCGGGCCAACAGCTACGCAGTACGACTCTGTGATAGGTCTGTCTGAAACCAGCCAGTGGGTCCCTGAAAGGGACGGGTAAGTAGTCTCTCCTACTGCAGGTGAGTACATGCTGGCTGTGTTTCTGTGTGTGGGGGTTTCTCCCTGTCTCCCCCCTGTTATGCTGCTCTCTGCACCCTGTACTGGTGCTGTGCTGTGGGGTGCTTGGGGGTCACTCTGGCCTGACTGGGCGCTCATGTCTGCAGTTTTTTCTGGCGTGTGAGGTGATTATTGCGTGCACCATTGGCGCGCGCATTTGGCGCTGTTTGAGGTGGTTATTGCGTGCGCCATTGGCGTGCAATTTCGCGCTCGGCGGCCATCTTGCCGTTCAGTGGCGCAGTTATAGCTGGGGCTGGCGGCCATTTTCTTGTGGCCGCCGCACATTTATTTCTGGCGGCGGCGCGAATCCCCTCACAATCTCCTCACAGACTGAGCGGTCCTTAAGGGTTGGTGGGTCCTCCGGGTATCCCCTCCTCAGCCTCAGCGTAGCCAGTGGGTGGACTGTATATTCACTGTATAGTGTATAAGGTCTCAGAGGGTGGCGTTATGGAGTCTGATACACCTGCTCTCCACACTTGCCTGGGGCAACTGGCAGTGCTGCACAGTTAAACATGTTCATATGTTTCCTGCACCTGCAGTCCTTATGGACCAGTTGTCAGCAGTCCTGGAATCATTCCTGTCAGAATGGAAGTGGTGTGCGAGCAAAAGGAGCTATAAGCCCCCTCCCCCCACAAAAATCTTTAGTGAAGGAGTGCTCTGAGTCAGATATGGGCCTAGCTACTGTGCTCAGGACCCGAGCTCTAAATATTTAATGTTTATGAACAGGACATTCCCTTCTGAGGAAGACTCCAGTTCTGTGTCAGTGAATGACAGGGCGCTTGTAAGTGATCTCATTGATGATGTGAGAAACACTCTCAAGCTAGAATTGCTGTGACAAGCTTTTCTTTTACAGTTTCCTCACTGTTTTCCTCACACACTGCCTCAAGAGCAGCATGGATGAGGGAGGACTTTATTCATCTATGTCTCTAGTCCCTGTGAGCCTTCTGTGTGATATCCTGAGGCAACATTTCCCGCCATTTCCTGGGGAATGATTTGAGCTCTGACAGACACACGGTCTGAGGATCAGAGGTTACCTGTTACCTGCATGCTGCTTCGGCAGCACAGTCAAGCAGGTTGGAATGATACAGAGAAGATTATGCGCCTCTGCGCCATAATTTAAACTCATCCTATACCTCTACACTGCATACATTCACAGTGTATGTATGTGTTATTGGTCTCTGTGTCTGCGTGGCTGTCCCCACGTTCCAATGCTGTGTTTCAGTGCCATACATGATATAAACGTACAAAATATGTTTATGCACGACTCCAGATACATTCACAGTATATGTATGTATTATACTCTCTGGGTCGGCGGGGGCTCGGGTGTCCTCCCGCACTCTCAATGGTATGTGCGCTTCGGCTCTCTGCACAGTATAGACATGTTCAATATGTTTATTGCACGTATTATACATGTTTACAGTATGGGTATACTTTTTGCGTGGGATTCCTCCGGGTACTCCGGTTTCCCCCCCACGCTCCAATGGAAATGCACAGCATAAACATGTGCAATATGTTGATTCACATGCTATCATTCCTACACGGTATCTGTGTGCTGTCTGCGTGGAGTTCTTCCGAGTGTTCCGGTTTCCTCCCACGCACTGACGGTATGTGCGCCTTTGGCCTTCTGCACAGTTAAACATGTTCAATGTTTATCACGCATGCTATAATACCTACACGGTATGTGTAGGCAGTCTGTGTGGTTTTCCTCCGGGTACTCCGGTTCCCTCCCACACTCCATTGGTATGGGCGCTTTGGCGCTATGCACAGTCTAAATTTGTGCGATTGGATATCCACATACTAACATACCTACATGGTATGCGTATGCAGTCTGCGTGGGTTTCTGCCCACGCTACATGACATGCATGCCTTTGGTGCAATACACGGTGTAAACATACTGTGACAGCAGGAAGGTAAAGTCACCTGGTTGCATCCAGGGGGGTAGATATATTTCGCCCAGATTCAGGCTTTACGCCGACTTATACAACTAGGTGGAGAGTTGTATAAGGCTAGTGGGCTCATGGATGACTCATACCTCTAGGGAGAGTGTGGGGCGTCGTGCAGACAGAGATGAGGAGACCAGCTGAACCTTGTCAGCTCATTTAGGCCTCTATAAGAACTCCCAGCTTCATTAGATGTTAGCTCATGCCTGGAACCAGACCTGTGTGGACTGTCTAGGGAGAGTGAACCCCTGTGCGGTGAGGCAAAGCCTGTGTGGCTATTTGTTTGGACTTTTACTAAACCAGGGACTTAGGGACTAGGACAGCACTAGGCTGATCCCAGTTGTTAGTTAGGAAACCTGTATGTTTAGTCAGAGGTCAACTTGACCAGGATTTATTTTGGTTATGTTTCTTTTGCTTTGCTGTGTTTTGTCACTGTAAATAGAAAATAAACCGCACCTTTTTGATTTTGAAAACCACAACCTCCGTTTGCTGGGCCTGTTTTGTGTGGGGAGCCCATCCCGGGGGTCACACACACCCGCTGCCGAGCTAACCCCCTCACAGTTGGTGGAGAATGCGGGCAGTTTTTTTTTAAGCCAGCATGGAGGAGATACTGAAGCAGCTGGCTCTAGCAAATGCCAATCAACAGCAGACAAATGCAGGTTTGCAAAGGAGCCTTGCAGCCCAGCAGCAGACAAACGCAACTTTGCAACAGAGTCTGGAGGCTCAGCAACGAGCCCAGCAGCAATCTGAGGCCCGCTTCATAGACCTGTTGCAGAAGCAAGAGCAGAGACTACAACAACAGATGGAAGCAGTAATGCAGCAACGTCCGCAGACCAGTGAGGAAAGCCGTCCCACTAATACCGCGTCCTTTGGGGTGAGTCGTTTATTGACAAAAATGACTGGAGAGGATGATCCAGAGGTATTTTTGACCACATTTGAAAGGACCGCTGAAAGAGAAAAGTGGCCTGAGGAGCAGTGGGCTGGACTGGTGGCTCCTCTGTTAACTGGTGAATCGCAGAAAGCTTACTATGACCTAGAGCCTAACCAAGCAAAAGACTATGTGATGCTAAAAGCTGAAATATTGGCAAGGCTGGGTGTCACCCAGGCTGTCCGGGCTCAGCGTGTGCATAACTGGACTTTCCAGCTTGGAAAACCCCCCAGGTCTCAAATGTATGATCTCATTCACCTGAGCAGAAAGTGGCTACAGCCAGAGACTTTGTCCGCACCAAAGATTGTGGAACGTGTTGTAATGGATCGGTTTTTGAGAGCTCTTCCTACTGCCATCCAAAAGTGGGTAAGCCATGGAGACCCAGAGACGGCCGATGGTCTTGTGGATCGTGTGGAGAAATACTTGGCTACAGAGAACCTGACGGCCTCTTCCAGAGACACTCGGACTTTCCACCCTAAGACCAGACCATCCCCAGGGGCGGATAAGAGGATTCCAAGGGGTGAGGGTGGAGAGAGTGAGAGGGTGGGAGCTCTACCCCAAGTTTGGCGAGAACAGCCTGGGAAATCAGCGGCTCAAGAGGCGGCAAGAAGGATCGTTTGCTACCGCTGCCGGCAAGCGGGACATATTGCAGCCAATTGCCCGGTTGTGGAGGAACCCATGCAGTGTGACTTTCTGACGGGCAGACGTCAGTCGCTGTGTGCGACAGTCGCATGCACTGCCATTCGAGGAACTGAGAAACATTTATGCAAAATGTGTGTTAATGGTAGAAATGTTGTGGTATTGCTGGATTCAGGTAGCCTTGTGACCCTGATAAAGGCTGAGTTAGTTAAAACAGAGGTCTCTGGGAATAGCAAGGTAGCTGTTATTTGTGTGCATGGGGACACCCGAGAGTATCCAGTGACTACAGTGTGTTTCGAGACCCCCAAAGGTACCCTCTCTCATCCAGTGGGCTTAGTATCTCAGTTACCGCATGACGCCATTGTGGGAAGGGATTTTCCGAAGTTCTGGGAACTGTGGGAAGATCCTGAGCCCCTCACTGGTGCCCCTATGTACCAGGAATGTGATAGCCAGAACTCCCCTGAGAGTGGTGAGGACTCTCCGGAATTTCCCTTATCAGTATTGGCAGGGGAGACTCAAGAAACTGGAGAGGAGCCCACCTCCTCAGACGAAAACCTACCGTCTGTGGAGTTTTCTGATCTTGAGGTTCACAGGGAAAACTTTGCCACAGAACAGTTGAAAGACCCCGCCCTAATAAAGGCACGGGAAAACGTAGTGAAAATAGATGGTGAGTTAGTGAACCCAGATAATACCTGCACTTACCCATACTTCAGCGTAGAGAAGGACCTACTGTATCGGGTGGCAAAAAGGGCAGAAGAAACCGTTGAGCAGCTTGTGGTGCCCAAACCTTACAGGAAGTTGGTGTTGGAGTTGGCCCATGGGCACATTCTTGGAGGTCATCTGGGGACAGAGAAAACCCGAGAGAGGGTATTACAGAGATTCTATTGGCCGGGGGTGATGAAGGACGTAGAAAATTATTGTTCCTCCTGCCCTGTGTGTCAGAGGTTGGCCCCGATGCCACATTTCCGTAGCCCGCTGGTCCCTCTACCCATCATTGAGGTCCCGTTTGAGAGGATCGCCATGGATTTGGTAGGTCCTATAATCAAGTCCGCTAGGGGGCACCAGTACATATTAGTTATAATGGACTATGCCACCCGTTATCCAGAAGCGATCCCTCTCCGAAATACCTCGGCCAAAACCATAGCCAAAGAGCTATCTCTTGTTTTTAGCCGGGTGGGTATTTGTAAAGAACTGCTTACGGACCAAGGTACACCCTTTATGTCCCGGGTTATGAAAGAGCTGTGTAAATTGTTCAAAGTGACGCAATTGCGTACGTCTGTGTATCACCCCCAAACCGATGGGCTGGTTGAAAGATTCAACAAAACCCTAAAACAAATGTTGAAGAAAGTGGTGGATAGAGATGGAAAGGATTGGGACTGTTTACTTCCTTATTTGATGTTTGCTATTAGGGAGGTGCCCCAATCCTCTACGGGATTCTCCCCCTTTGAGTTACTGTATGGGAGACACCCAAGAGGGCTGTTGGATATTGCCAAGGAAACTTGGGAAAGTGAGAGTTCTCCCCACAGGAGTGTGATTGAGCATGTCGCCCTGATGCAAGATCGAATTGCACAGGTAATGCCCATCGTGAAGGAACATTTGGCCCAAGCGCAGTTGGCACAGCAGAGAGTGTACAACCGTGGAGCCAAGACCCGTACCTTTTCCCCGGGGGATAGGATATTGGTACTTGTCCCTACGGTTGAAAGTAAATTCCTTGCCAAATGGCAAGGCCCCTACGAGATAATGGAAAAAGTGAGCGAAGTGAATTACAAGGTCAGACAACCAGGAAGGCGAAAGCCCGAACAGATCTATCACGTTAATCTGTTGAAAGCCTGGAGGGATAGAGAGTCCCTAGTCGCAGACACTTGGTCACCAGCTCAAACTGGTTGCGTGATTCCTGAGGTTGGAATAGCAGCCACCTTGTCACAACCCCAACAACAGGAGGTTAAGGAGTTTGTGCTTCGCAACAAGGAGGTATTCTCTGAGCTGCCGGGACAAACATCTGGGGTAGAGCATGACATCATTACCCCGCCCGGTGAAAGGGTGAAGTTAAAACCCTATCGGATCCCAGAGGCTCGACGGGAGGCAATACGGGAGGAAGTACAGAAAATGCTGAACTTAGGGGTGATAGAGGAGTCCCAAAGTGATTGGTCTAGTCCCATCGTGTTGGTGCCTAAACCGGATGGGAGCTGGCGATTTTGTAACGATTTTCGTCAGTTGAACAAAGTTACAAAATTTGACACCTACCCCATGCCACGTATAGATGAGTTGATCGACCGGCTGGGAACAGCCCGATACATGACGACTCTTGACCTCACAAAAGGGTATTGGCAAATCCCCCTGGCCAAGTCGGCCAAAGAGAAAACCGCATTTGTAACCCCAGACGGGGCGTTCCAATATAAAAGAATGCCGTTCGGGTTACAGAATGCGCCGGCCACATTCCAGCGGAAAATGGACCAGATGCTGAGGCCCCATCGGAAGTATGCTGCGGCTTACCTTGATGACGTAATTGTCCATAGCACAGATTGGGCCTCACATCTGCCAAAAGTGCAAGCAGTCCTGGACTCTGTTCGGGAAGCGGGGTTTACGGCTAACCCCAAGAAGTGTACCATTGGGCAGGAGGAGGCCAAATATCTTGGGTACACCATTGGGAGGGGAGTAATAAAACCCCAACTCAACAAAGTCGAGGCCATCCAGAGTTGGCCACGTCCCAACAGCAAGAAGCAGGTACGAGCCTTTCTGGGAATCGCTGGGTATTATCGGCGATTCATTCCCCACTTTGCTTCTAAGGCTGTGCCCCTAACCAACCTGACGAAGGGGAAAGGGTCGGTCATGATTAAATGGACCCCCGAGGCTGAGGCAGCATTCCAATTCTTGAAACAAGCCTTATGTAGCCAGCCAGTGTTGTACTCACCCGACTTCTCTAAAGACTTTGTCGTACAAAGTGATGCGTCAGATGTGGGGTTAGGAGCAGTATTTTCCCAGGTCTGGAACGGGGAAGAGCACCCAGTCATTTACCTCAGCAGGAAGTTGAAGTCCCATGAGGTAAATTACGCCACCGTTGAAAAGGAGTGTTTAGCGGTGAAGTGGGCTCTAGATTCCCTTCGGTACTACCTGCTAGGTAGGCACTTTGACATGGTTACGGATCACGCTCCGTTAAAGTGGATGGCTCAAAACAAGGAAACAAATAGAAGAGTGAATAGGTGGTTCCTGGCCCTCCAGGAATTCAACTTCACAGTAAAGCATCGCCCTGGCGTTCAAATGGGGAATGTGGATGCTTTGTCTCGAGTACATGAATGCCTGATTGCTGGTGTTCCAACCCCGAGGTTAAAACAAGAGGGGGGGTATGTGACAGCAGGAAGGTAAAGTCACCTGGTTGCATCCAGGGGGGTAGATATATTTCGCCCAGATTCAGGCTTTACGCCGACTTATACAACTAGGTGGAGAGTTGTATAAGGCTAGTGGGCTCATGGATGACTCATACCTCTAGGGAGAGTGTGGGGCGTCGTGCAGACAGAGATGAGGAGACCAGCTGAACCTTGTCAGCTCATTTAGGCCTCTATAAGAACTCCCAGCTTCATTAGATGTTAGCTCATGCCTGGAACCAGACCTGTGTGGACTGTCTAGGGAGAGTGAACCCCTGTGCGGTGAGGCAAAGCCTGTGTGGCTATTTGTTTGGACTTTTACTAAACCAGGGACTTAGGGACTAGGACAGCACTAGGCTGATCCCAGTTGTTAGTTAGGAAACCTGTATGTTTAGTCAGAGGTCAACTTGACCAGGATTTATTTTGGTTATGTTTCTTTTGCTTTGCTGTGTTTTGTCACTGTAAATAGAAAATAAACCGCACCTTTTTGATTTTGAAAACCACAACCTCCGTTTGCTGGGCCTGTTTTGTGTGGGGAGCCCATCCCGGGGGTCACACACACCCGCTGCCGAGCTAACCCCCTCACAATACATATTATGTCTATACACTACACTAAATACATTCACAGTGGTTGTAGGTATTGCATTCTCTGAGTATGTGTGGGGTACTTCGGTTCCTCCCACACGCCAACAGTGTGCGCGCCTTCGGTGCTATGCACACATGGGCTTGTGCAAAATGTTTAGCACACATACTATAATACCATACACTAGGCTTGTGCACAACGGAAAAATTTGTTCCGTTTCGGTTCGTTTCTTTCCGGTCCTGTTGATTCGTAATCATTCGTAATTTTGCTAGACGGGATTTTTCGTGTTCGGACTCATTCGTATTTTTGCAAGCGACATTTTTCGTTGAATTTTTTGTTGCTTTATAATTCGTACTTTCGGTAGAGTACGTTGTTTTTCGTTGATTCTGGACACAACTCCTACTTTCGTAACTTTTTTTGGGTTCGTTGATTCGTAATTTTCTGTGTCTCTCTCACGACGACGCTGCCTATTATGCCTAATGTGCTTCGAATGGATTTGTACTTTTCGAAATACATAGCGGTTATTTGTAACGATTCGAAATCTCGTATTTTACTTTCGTTTTTTACATGCGGCTATAGCCTCCGCCCCTGTACACCATTTTGAGAGGGTTCAGCACGGTGAGGGAGAAGCAGAGAGCAGAGCAGAGTGTTATTGTGCTTCGAATGGATTAGAAATCTCGTATTTTACTTTCGTTTTTTACATGCGGCTATAGCCTCCGCCCCTGTACACCATTTTGAGAGGGAGTTCAGCACGGTGAAGGAGAAGCAGAGAGCAGAGCAGAGTGAGTGTTATTGTGTTTCCAATGGATTTGTACATTCATAAGTTTTTTCATAACGAATTATGCCGAAGACATTCGGGCATTCGCTATTTTGCGGTATAATTTATTTCGGATTCGGTTTTATTCGTAATTGCTTTGTTCGGAAATTCGAATGCTTCCGAATGTCCGAAAGTTGCTAAATTCGGACGAATTTCGATTCGTTACGAAACGAATTGCACAAGCCTACCATACACGGTATGCGTATGCAGTCTGCATGGGTTTCATCCGGGTGCTCAGGTTTCTCCCCTGCGTTCCAATGGTGTGCGCATTCTCAGCGCTATGCACAGTATAAACATGTGAAATTTGTTTATTCGCAGGCTAACATACCTACACGGTTGTGTACGCAATCTGCGTGGCTGGTTTACGTCCAAGCCCAGATGATGTGCGCGCCTTCGTCACTGGCACAGTATATACGTGTTTAATAGGTTTATCCACAAATACTAAACTACATACGCCGTATGTGGGGGTATTATGCTCTTTGTGGCTGGGTGGGTTTCCTCCCACACTCTCTATTTGCGCGTTTGACGCAATACATAGTATAAACTATGTTTGCACAATCAGCACTTATCCATGGGTAGCTGCTGGATGGCGCATTGTCACAAGGATCCCTGGTTTCAGGGGTATCACTTTCCACCTGCTTTCAGTGGTGATTAGAAGCGCTGGCTTGGACTGTGTTCGCCAGGCTGAGGTTAGCGTTACGCCCATTAGTGGCTGCGTCTCTGGCGTTTTTTGTAGCTCAATGACTGGGCAAAAGCCTCCACTTCATCCATCAGTCGTCTAGCAGGTGCACTACAACTGCTTTAGCCTTTAGGGTCTCTGTGCCCGGGGTGGGTTTGCGCCACCTGTGGAGGCTGAGGTACTAGTCCTCTGACCGAGTTTCTAGGGAAGTTCCATCAAGTTGCCTTTATTGGCCAACATTTGAGGCACCCTGTACACTGGGGCCTCCCTTCTCCGATACATTGCGGAGTCTCTTTGGGATTTTCATACATCTCGCTGCAAGATGGTCCTGTCGGCCGTGTGCATTGCAGGCGAAGGGTCCTTGCATCTGGAGGTGTTTCCACCTTCTTTACTGGAGGTGGGGCACCGGAAGTGGACCTTATGGCCTCTCGACTCACTCGCAAGGTAGCAAGATCATGGTCAGGTCCAGGGACCCCTGGGTGGACGCGTCAGATGCGTTGGAAGCCCGTGGGGGCAGTATCGCCTGATATATGCTTACCCTCCGCTACTGTTGTTGCCTCGCCAGCTTCGCAGAGTAGGGGCTGAGGCCATTCCAGTGCTCCGGAACGGTGACATTGGTACGCCGATCTACTTCGGCTAGTCGCAGACATTCCTGGGGTGGACCTTCTGTCTCATGATCCCATACTTCATCCTGCTTTACAGTCCTTGGCTTTAATGGCATGGCTGTTTAAAGCCAGGTGCTGAAGGACCGAGTTCTCTCGTATTCGGTCATCTCTTCTATGTTGTTGACACGGGAATCTTCCTCCAGAAAGATATCTCACCGTACCTGGAAGGCTTACATCGCTATGTGCGAGGAACTTGAGTGGCATCCTCGGATGTATTCCGTTCCCAGGATTTTGCTGTTCTTACAGCGTGGTGTGACCCAAAAGCTGGCCTTGCATACCTTTTTTGAGGGTCGGATTTTGGCCTGGGCTGTCTTTTTCAACGACCGCTACCGGGCCATTCCTTGATTAGCACCTTTTGTGCAGGGGGTTCGCCATGTGATCCCCCCTGTCAAGCCTCCTCTCCCTACTTGGGATCTGATTTTGATGCATCTTGGTTCTCCAAGAACATCCCTTTGAGAATATCAGAGAGATTCCTCTCTTGACCTTGTCCCGGAAGTTGGCCTTCTTAGTGGCCATTGCTTCGGTTAGACGGGTGTCTGAGTTGGCGGCCTTGTCCGGCAAGTCGCCTTACTTGGTCCTCTATAAGGATATGTTGGTGTTGCGCCCACGACCATCCTTATTTTCTAAGGATGGTCTCGGCTTTTCACCTTAAGAAGGACATTGTTCTTCCGTCCTTGTGTCCTCACCCATCGCATCCCTGAGAGTTTGCGCTTCATACATTAAGATGGCTACAAGCGAGTATACCTGTCTGCTACTGTTTCCATACGGAAATCTGTGTCTGGTCCAAAACAGGGCCGAGCGGTGTCGTCTGCCATCGTCTTTAGGTGGATCAGGCAGACCGTCATACAGGCCTATGCCCTTAAGGGGCGGGCGCCTCCCTTTCCTGTTGCGGCGCATTCCACCAAGGCAATTGGTGCTTCCCGGGCCTTCCGACATCAAGCCTCGGTTGCACAAGTGTGCAAGGCGACGACCTGGTCGTCCGTTCATACCTTTTCAAGATTTTATAAGGTTGATGTTTCTGCATCTTCGGATGCTCCCTTTGGCCGCAAAGCATTGCAGGCCGCTGTTTAATGTCGCAACTCCTCCGTTGAGGAGCTCTGCTTGTTTGGAGTGAAGTTTTGGTTGTTCCTTTACTACTGCTCCCACCCTTCTGATACTGCTTTGGGACGTCCCACACGTTTACAGTATCGAGCTGTGTCAGTCCATGGACAATAAGAGAAAATAGGATTTTTGTACTCACTGTAAAATCCATTTCTCTGACGTCCATGGACTGACACAGCACCCACCCTTCCTTTTAAGGTTTGTACTGCTTTGTTACGAACTGAGGTCTGCTAGCTGCAGGTGGGAGGGTAATGTCCGGAGGGACCGCCCCCTGGGCTGGGCTGTTCAGCTCTGGTTTGTTCTAGAATGTTTTAACATCTAACATTCTGCCTAGGTCTTCTCCTGCGAGCAGGGACATGTACCCACAGGTTTACAGTATCCAGCTGTGTCAGTCCATGGACGTCAGAGAAATGGATTTTACGGTGAGTACAAAAATCCTATTTTTATCCAGGGATCCCAATTTTTTTCAAAGAAGGCCAATCTGTCATGTAGAATCATCAACAAATGTTCATTTATCATGCTCCATGTCAACTTGGCCTTCAAGAGATCAAACAGGATTATGGGAGATTTCCAGGATTTTGCAATTGAGATCCTGGCTGCTCTGAAAATTAATGAAATGAATGCATGTGTCCAGGTTTCCCCTCCACCGGTCTTCTCAGTAGGGCCTGTTGTGGAGTTTTAATTAGGTTCACCTGGGTAAGGGAATAAATGAAATTGTATGTGCAGATCCAGAACCGCTTGACTTTCGGACAAGTCCAACATGTGTGCACTATCGTTCCCTCCTGACCACAGCCTCTGAAGCACAATGAGGAGGCTCCTGGGACACACAACGTCAGTCGCACCAGCACCATATACCACCTAAGGAAAACCTTGTAGTTCGCCTCAATCAGTGAGGTATTTATGTATGATTTAAAATTGTACTGAGGCAATTTACCCCATTCCTCTACTGCCATCATCTCTCCCAGATCCTGTTTCCATTTCTCCAAGTATGGCAACTTGGAAGAACCTGAAATCAATATAGTATATATTTTAGATATGTGCCCAGTATGTTTATCATTATTCCTGCATAAATACTCCATTGAGGTGGAAGGGGTCAGGTCACTAGTGTGATTTAGAGCAGCCAAAAAGTGTGGTATTTGAGAGTATCTGGTGGTTTTCTTTGTACTTACTTTCTTGCCATTTGGATGCTCAAGTTTCCCCATGTAGCTTCCAGTCTAGACCCTTGAATCAGGTACCTTCTACATTGCAAAAAGATTTTTTTTTAAAGGGTAAATTTTTAATAATTTTGCATAAAAAGAAAAAATACATAGAAATACAGTGTACAAAATATTTCTCTTACATAGGAAAGTAAACTTTGGATACTAAGACATTAACCACTTAACGACCGGGCACGGCATATATATATCGGCAGAATGGCATGTACAGGCACAATCACGTACCTGTACGTTGCCCTTTAACTGCCTGCCGTGTGGTCGCGCGCGCGCCGGCGTGCTCGCGACCCTGCCGCCATCCCCGTGAGTCGGACCGCGGGTCCCGCGGACTTGATCGCCGCGGGGATCCCCGCGATCGTCTCACGGAGGGATAGAGCCGGGAGATGTTAGTGTAAACACAACATCTCCCCGCTCACCTACTGACACTGTCACTGATTTCCGCTCTGTGTAATCAGAGCGGAGATCAGTGACATGTCACTCGTAGCCACGCCCCCACACAGTAGTAATCACTCCCTTAGGCACACTTAACCCCTTCAGCGCCCCTAGTGGTTAACCCCTTCACTGCCAGTGTCATTTTTACAGTAACCAGTGCATTTTTATAGCACTGATCGCTGTAAAAATGACAATAGTCCCAAAAATGTGTCAAAAGTGTCCGATGTGTCTGCCATAATGTCGCAGTCACAAAAAAAATCGCTGATCGCCGCCATTACTAGTAAAAAATTTTTTTTTATAAAAATGCCATAAAACTATCCCCTATTTTGTAAACGCTATAACTTTTGTGCAAACCAATCAATAAACGCTGATTGCGATTTTTTTTACCAAAAATATGTAGAAGAATACGTATCGGCCTAAACTGAGGAAAAAAAAAGTTTTTATATATTTTTTGGGGATATTTATTATAGCAAAAAGTAAAAAATATTTTTTTTCAAAATTGTTGCTCTCTTTTTGTTTATAGCGCAAAAAATAAAAACCACAGAGGTGATCAAATACCACCAAAAGAAAGCTCTATTTCTGGGGAAAAAGGGACGTCAATTTTGTTTGGGAGCCATGTCGCACGACCGTGCAATTGTCAGTTAAAGCAACGCAGTGCCGAATCACAAAAAGTGGCCTGGTCATTAACTAGCCAAAATGGTCCGGGGCTTAAGTGTGTATATATATATATTGTGAGGGGGTTAGCTCGGCAGCGGGTGTGTGTGACCCCCGAGATGGGCTCCCCACACAAAAACAGGCCCAGCAAACGGAGGTTGTGGTTTTCAAAATCAAAAAGGTGCGGTTTATTTTCTATTTACAGTGACAAAACACAGCAAAGCAAAAGAAACATAAACAAAATAAATCCTGGTCAACTTGACCTCTGACTAAACATACAGGTTTCCTAACTAACAACTGGGATCAGCCTAGTGCTGTCCTAGTCCCTAAGTCCCTGGTTTTAAATGTCCAAGCAAATAGTCACACAGGCTTTGTCTCACCGCACAGGGGTTCACTCTCCCTAGACAGTCCACACAGGTCTGGGTCCAGGCATGAGCTAACATCTAATGAAGCTGGGAGTTCTTATAGAGGCCTAAATGAGCTGACAAGCTTCAGCTGGTCTCATCAACTCCCTGTCTGCACGACGCCCAGCACTCTCCCTAGAGGTATGAGTCATCCATGAGCCCACTAGCCTTAGCTGGGCTTATACAACTCTCCACCTAGTTGTATAAGTCGGCGTAAAGCCTGAATCTGGGCAAAATATATCTACCCCCCTGGATGCAACCAGGTGACTTTACCTTCCTGCTGTCACATACCCCCCCCTCTTGTTTTAACCTCGGGGTTGGAACACCAGCAATCAGGCATTCATGTACTCGAGACAAAGCATCCACATTCCCCATTTGAACGCCAGGGCGATGCTTTACTGTGAAGTTGAATTCCTGGAGGGCCAGGAACCACCTATTCACTCTTCTATTTGTTTCCTTGTTTTGAGCCATCCACTTTAACGGAGCGTGATCCGTAACCATGTCAAAGTGCCTACCTAGCAGGTAGTACCGAAGGGAATCTAGAGCCCACTTCACCGCTAAACACTCCTTTTCAACGGTGGCGTAATTTACCTCATGGGACTTCAACTTCCTGCTGAGGTAAATGACTGGGTGCTCTTCCCCGTTCCAGACCTGGGACAATACTGCTCCTAACCCCACATCTGACGCATCACTTTGTACGACAAAGTCTTTAGAGAAGTCGGGTGAGTACAACACTGGCTGGCTACATAAGGCTTGTTTCAAGAATTGGAATGCTGCCTCAGCCTCGGGGGTCCATTTAATCATGACCGACCCTTTCCCCTTCGTCAGGTTGGTTAGGGGCACAGCCTTAGAAGCAAAGTGGGGAATGAATCGCCGATAATACCCAGCGATTCCCAGAAAGGCTCGTACCTGCTTCTTGCTGTTGGGACGTGGCCAACTCTGGATGGCCTCGACTTTGTTGAGTTGGGGTTTTATTACTCCCCTCCCAATGGTGTACCCAAGATATTTGGCCTCCTCCTGCCCAATGGTACACTTCTTGGGGTTAGCCGTAAACCCCGCTTCCCGAACAGAGTCCAGGACTGCTTGCACTTTTGGCAGATGTGAGGCCCAATCTGTGCTATGGACAATTATGTCATCCAGGTAAGCCGCAGCATACTTCCGATGGGGCCTCAGCATCTGGTCCATTTTCCGCTGGAATGTGGCCGGCGCATTCTGTAACCCGAACGGCATTCTTTTGTATTGGAACGCCCCGTCTGGGGTTACAAATGCGGTTTTCTCTTTGGCCGACTTGGCCAGGGGGATTTGCCAATACCCTTTTGTGAGGTCAAGAGTCGTCATGTATCGGGCTGTTCCCAGCCGGTCGATCAACTCATCTATACGTGGCATGGGGTAGGTGTCAAATTTTGTAACTTTGTTCAACTGACGAAAATCGTTACAAAATCGCCAGCTCCCATCCGGTTTAGGCACCAACACAATGGGACTAGACCAATCACTTTGGGACTCCTCTATCACCCCTAAGTTCAGCATTTTCTGTACTTCCTCCCGTATTGCCTCCCGTCGGGCCTCTGGGATCCGATAGGGTTTTAACTTCACCCTTTCACCGGGCGGGGTAATGATGTCATGCTCTACCCCAGATGTTTGTCCCGGCAGCTCAGAGAATACCTCCTTGTTGCGAAGCACAAACTCCTTAACCTCCTGTTGTTGGGGTTGTGACAAGGTGGCTGCTATTCCAACCTCAGGAATCACGCAACCAGTTTGAGCTGGTGACCAAGTGTCTGCGACTAGGGACTCTCTATCCCTCCAGGCTTTCAACAGATTAACGTGATAGATCTGTTCGGGCTTTCGCCTTCCTGGTTGTCTGACCTTGTAATTCACTTCGCTCACTTTTTCCATTATCTCGTAGGGGCCTTGCCATTTGGCAAGGAATTTACTTTCAACCGTAGGGACAAGTACCAGTATCCTATCCCCCGGGGAAAAGGTACGGGTCTTGGCTCCACGGTTGTACACTCTCTGCTGTGCTAACTGCGCTTGGGCCAAATGTTCCTTCACGATGGGCATTACCTGTGCAATTCGGTCTTGCATCAGGGCGACATGCTCAATCACACTCCTGTGGGGAGAACTCTCACTTTCCCAAGTTTCCTTGGCAATATCCAACAGCCCTCTTGGGTGTCTCCCATACAGTAACTCAAAGGGGGAGAATCCCGTAGAGGATTGGGGCACCTCCCTAATAGCAAACATCAGATAAGGAAGTAGACAGTCCCAATCCTTTCCATCTCTATCCACCACTTTCTTCAACATTTGTTTTAGGGTTTTGTTGAACCTTTCAACCAGCCCATCGGTTTGGGGGTGATACACAGATGTACGTAATTGCGTCACTTTGAACAATTTACACAGCTCCTTCATAACCCGGGACATAAAGGGTGTACCTTGGTCCGTAAGCAGTTCTTTACAAATACCCACCCGGCTAAACACAAGAGATAGCTCTTTGGCTATGGTTTTGGCCGAGGTATTTCGGAGAGGGATCGCTTCTGGATAACGGGTGGCATAGTCCATTATAACTAATATGTACTGGTGCCCCCTAGCGGACTTGATTATAGGACCTACCAAATCCATGGCGATCCTCTCAAACGGGACCTCAATGATGGGTAGAGGGACCAGCGGGCTACGGAAATGTGGCATCGGGGCCGACCTCTGACACACAGGGCAGGAGGAACAATAATTTTCTATGTCCTTCATCACCCCCGGCCAATAGAATCTCTGTAATACCCTCTCTCGGGTTTTCTCTGTCCCCAGATGACCTCCAAGAATGTGCCCATGGGCCAACTCCAACACCAACTTCCTGTAAGGTTTGGGCACCACAAGCTGCTCAACGGTTTCTTCTGCCCTTTTTGCCACCCGATACAGTAGGTCCTTCTCTACGCTGAAGTATGGGTAAGTGCAGGTATTATCTGGGTTCACTAACTCGCCATCTATTTCCACTACGTTTTCCCGTGCCTTTATTAGGGCGGGGTCTTTTAACTGTTCTGTGGCAAAATTTTCCCTGTGAACCTCCAGATCAAAAAACTCCACAGACGGTAGGTTTTCGTCTGAGGAGGTGGGCTCCTCTCCAGTTTCTTGAGTCTCCCCTGCCAATACTGATAAGGGAAATTCCGGAGAGTCCTCACCACTCTCAGGGGAGTTCTGGCTATCACATTCCTGGTACATAGGGGCACCAGTGGGGGGCTCAGGATCATCCCACAGTTCCCAGAACTTCGGAAAATCCCTTCCCACAATGGCGTCATGCGGTAACTGAGATACTAAGCCCACTGGATGAGAGAGGGTACCTTTGGGGGTCTCGAAACACACTGTAGTCACTGGATACTCTCGGGTGTCCCCATGCACACAAATAACAGCTACCTTGCTATTCCCAGAGACCTCTGTTTTAACTAACTCAGCCTTTATCAGGGTCACAAGGCTACCTGAATCCAGCAATACCACAACATTTCTACCATTAACACACATTTTGCATAAATGTTTCTCAGTTCCTCGAATGGCAGTGCATGCGACTGTCGCACACAGCGACTGACGTCTGCCCGTCAGAAAGTCACACTGCATGGGTTCCTCCACAACTGGGCAATTGGCTGCAATATGTCCCGCTTGCCGGCAGCGGTAGCAAACGATCCTTCTTGCGGCCTCTTGAGCCGCTGATTTCCCAGGCTGTTCTCGCCAAACTTGGGGTAGAGCTCCCACCCTCTCACTCTCTCCACCCTCACCCCTTGGAATCCTCTTATCCGCCCCTGGGGATGGTCTGGTCTTAGGGTGGAAAGTCCGAGTGTCTCTGGAAGAGGCCGTCAGGTTCTCTGTAGCCAAGTATTTCTCCACACGATCCACAAGACCATCGGCCGTCTCTGGGTCTCCATGGCTTACCCACTTTTGGATGGCAGTAGGAAGAGCTCTCAAAAACCGATCCATTACAACACGTTCCACAATCTTTGGTGCGGACAAAGTCTCTGGCTGTAGCCACTTTCTGCTCAGGTGAATGAGATCATACATTTGAGACCTGGGGGGTTTTCCAAGCTGGAAAGTCCAGTTATGCACACGCTGAGCCCGGACAGCCTGGGTGACACCCAGCCTTGCCAATATTTCAGCTTTTAGCATCACATAGTCTTTTGCTTGGTTAGGCTCTAGGTCATAGTAAGCTTTCTGCGATTCACCAGTTAACAGAGGAGCCACCAGTCCAGCCCACTGCTCCTCAGGCCACTTTTCTCTTTCAGCGGTCCTTTCAAATGTGGTCAAAAATACCTCTGGATCATCCTCTCCAGTCATTTTTGTCAATAAACGACTCACCCCAAAGGACGCGGTATTAGTGGGACGGCTTTCCTCACTGGTCTGCGGACGTTGCTGCATTACTGCTTCCATTTGTTGTAGTCTCTGCTCTTGCTTCTGTAACAGGTCTATGAAGCGGGCCTCAGATTGCTGCTGGGCTTGTTGCTGAGCTTCCAGACTCTGTTGGTGAGCTTGCTGCTGGGCTGCAAGGCTCTGTTGATGAGCTTGCTGCTGGGCTGCGAAGTTCTGTTGTTGAGCTGCAAGGCTCTTTTGCAAACCTGCATTTGTCTGCTGTTGATTGGCATTTGCTAGAGCCAGCTGCTTCAGTATCTCCTCCATGCTGGCTTAAAAAAAAACTGCCACTGGTTCTCCACCAACTGTGAGGGGGTTAGCTCGGCAGCGGGTGTGTGTGACCCCCCGAGATGGGCTCCCCACACAAAAACAGGCCCAGCAAACGGAGGTTGTGGTTTTCAAAATCAAAAAGGTGCGGTTTATTTTCTATTTACAGTGACAAAACACAGCAAAGCAAAAGAAACATAAACAAAATAAATCCTGGTCAACTTGACCTCTGACTAAACATACAGGTTTCCTAACTAACAACTGGGATCAGCCTAGTGCTGTCCTAGTCCCTAAGTCCCTGGTTTTAAATGTCCAAGCAAATAGCCACACAGGCTTTGTCTCACCGCACAGGGGTTCACTCTCCCTAGACAGTCCACACAGGTCTGGGTCCAGGCATGAGCTAACATCTAATGAAGCTGGGAGTTCTTATAGAGGCCTAAATGAGCTGACAAGCTTCAGCTGGTCTCATCAACTCCCTGTCTGCACGACGCCCAGCACTCTCCCTAGAGGTATGAGTCATCCATGAGCCCACTAGCCTTAGCTGGGCTTATACAACTCTCCACCTAGTTGTATAAGTCGGCGTAAAGCCTGAATCTGGGCGAAATATATCTACCCCCCTGGATGCAACCAGGTGACTTTACCTTCCTGCTGTCACAATATATATATATATATATATATATATATATATATATACAATATATACCAATATATACAGTAGTAGGAACACCGTATTAAAGGTACTAATATTACATATACATTGACTGATCATCTATGCATAGTTTCAACCTCCTACATCACCGGGGAAGTACCCCTAGGTACAAGGATGTAAATGCGGAGCATTTAATAGAGAACATAAAAAACAAACAAAAACAAAACAACAGTGTAATGGAAGTAGTCCACATTTGAAACTCAATCAATAGACTCATCCCTCCTATTATATATAGGGAGACATGTGCATCTGCATACATCAGTTTATTTCATGGAAAGGAAGTCGGTTAACCGACATGGTCCCATCCAGTCTGCCTCATACCTCTATATCCCCTGACACCGATTTAATCCAACCAGCCCATATTTTGTTAAATTTTTTCGGGCAACCCCTGGAAATGTAAGTCAGCTTATATTTTGGTAGGGCTCCATTAACCAGGTCAATCCAATATTGAAGGGACGGAGGCCTATCATCTTTCCATTTCAAAGCCAGTGCCTTTTTAGCATGAAAGAAGAGAGTTCTCAGTAGAGTCTTTTTGGATTCTGACAGCTCCTCATCTCCAAAGTCACCTAGTATGCATCTAGCTGGAGTACATATGTTCGGGAGGGCCAGCTTATCTTCAATGAATGACATGATGTTCGACCAGAACCCCCCCCACCCAGGGACAAAGCCATATCATGTGAAAGTAATCTCCCATCCCTACCCCACATCTATTGCACTCTGGTGATTCTACCCTGCCCATCTTAAAAAGCCTCACCGGAGTGTAATACACTCAGTGCAGAAAATTAAACTGAATAACTTTATCTCTGGCCGAAATCACCGACGGCAACAGTGACGCGGTGACTGCAGCCCAAGATTCCTTGGTGAGGTCTGGGATATCATTTCGCCATTGAGCTTCCACCCTCTCCATCCTGGGAGAAGAGGACGTCATCAAGGAGAAGTAATATCTGGAGATTAATTTTGAGTGGTCTTCCTCCAGCAATAGTTTCTCCAGCTCAGAGTGTGCCAGTTGGACCCCCTGAAGACCAAATTGAGCTGCTACAGCATGGCGCAGCTGGAGATACTGAAAAAAAGTAGGCGTTGGGGCATTTATATTCAGATTGAATGTCCCTAAAGGTCCTAAAAGTTTGGTTCCTGAATAACTGATATACATATTTAGGATGAGGAAAAATGAGCAGATGTCAGCAGGAAAAATATAAATCTAAAGGCACCACCATCCCTGTATTAATATGTAAGAAAGAGGTAGAATGTGGGACTTTAAAGGTGCTTATAACAAAAGAAAAGTAAGTTGCAAGACAAAAATCTTTATAAAAATAGAAAAAATGTTTATTACAATATACATAAAAAACTGATACATATACATGCCTGTGGCCATCACAGGTATACACCTAATACCAATGTCTAGATGGTCACGCAGATATATACAGTTGAAATGAAGCGTCCGTAGAGTTTCTACAGTTTCGCCTGTTAGGCTTCATCAGGAATAGACGCCCATGAAATTTATTTTTTTTGTTTACAAACTTTTTTATTGTGTACAAAATAATGGTACAAACATTATGTCATGACATCAGAGAATTGCAGTATTTTCAATCGATAATTATAATGATTTATGGCAGAGTAACCGCCTTTATTTATTTATGACAACATCTATTACATATAGAAAATAAATGATTCAGTAGTATTTTGAAATGCGGGGTTATTTTTGTGTATAAAAGAATTGGATGTGAAAAGGGGATTCTAATATGGGTCTAAAAGGTAGTCTAAATATTTGAACCATAGGTTCCATTTTTTATCCAGTAGGTGCATGGTATTATGCAAGGTATGCAAAAAAAATTCCATAAGGTAAATGTCGTTTATTCTAATTTTCAATTGGGAAATTGGTAACGATGGGGATTTCCAATGATAAGCTATCAGCCAGTGGATGGATACACAAATTGTATGGACTATTCTTAATTGAAACGTGTTTAAACCCAAAATCGGGGCGAACAAGAGACAATTGGGAAGGGTAAGGGTTATAATTTTGTTTGAAATTTTAGAAGAAAATTTATCAAGTCGTTTCCATAATTGGGCTGCTTTTTCACAGTCCCAAAAAATGTGAGAGAAGGAGCCGATTGTGGTGCAATCTCTAAAGCAGGTATTGGGAACTGTGGGAAATATAGAATGGAGTTTGGCTGGAGTATAATACCACCTGGCAAATAGCTTAACTGCAGTTTCCCTAATTGTGATAGATGAACCTCTTAGTGGCCCATTCATACCAATTCTGGAAACTGCATAATAAAAAATTTACATTGACCTCTCCCACACATCCCCTTGCTTCTTTTTTAGGCGACCCTAAGTTCCTAAAAAGCTACCAAAACACTGATGAATTTGCTTGGTCGATTAACAATAATCTAATCACCCTTAATAGATTTATTGAGAATACTTCATTAACTTCATTCTCGATACTAAAAACCAAATACGACATTCCCAATACAGAACTCAGAAGATTTTTCCAAATTAGAGACTTCTATAATTCAAATTTCCCATTGTTAGACAATACATCTCCCACATTCTATGAGAATATCTGTACTAAATACCCAAGAAGAACAGGCCTAATATCAGAGATATATCTAAACTTGATCAATAACACCAACCAGGATAAATTACCATACATGCTCAAATGGGAACAAGAATACGATTTTGTATTGCCCCTCGAGAAATGGTCTGAATGTATAGACGCCCATGAAATTTTAACAGATTTGAAACAACAAGCTGTTAGGTGTGAAAAAGAAAAAAACACAAATTAATGATATATCGCACATAAGTGATAATCTCTTGAAGACATTCAGACATAGCACGCTGATACATTCCCAAAACAAATGCAGACCACACATGAAGCAAGCCAACCCAGGACCACCATAAACCCTTCATACCTCCAAATGCGCAGGTCAAAGGATGGTCAGGACCACTGCCATAGATTGCCAGAGATATGGTCGGCCGGCCCCGCCTCTGGCAATCACAATCCCGTAAGGGAGGACAAATTTTAAAGTTTCAAAAAATAATATGTTTAAAACAATTACCTGTAGACAATAAAGGAAAAATCACACTGGAAGTTCAGGCTGGCGGCGAATGATACAGAAGATAGTTTTTTAATCTTTTGTTATCTATGGCACTTAAGGAGAGATCAAATATTGTACTTATAGCTATTTTTGTTTATATAGTTTTTGACGGACCATCTTTATTTGTGGGATACTTTAAGAATACGGACATCTTACTATAGACCCCTCTACATTGCTGTAAGAGTGGACTCTGCCTCTATATTCAATTTGGAGGTGATCATGTCTTAAGCCCTATTTTGGATCCTCTCTTTTTTGTTTTGGTGAGCAACTATTGATTTTGTAGCTTCTTTCCTTGCTTATTTGTATTGCCCTTTGATAATGTTAGTTGCTTTTCCTTCTCCCCTTAGACGGGTCTCTTTTTGAAACTTGTCTTCTTAGAAGCCATTTTCCGTTGCCGCCGCCATATATGAACTTCCTTAGCTTGGTTGATTGGTCAACAGACAGTAGGGAGGTGAGTGTGGTCCCTCTTTTCCTATACCAAGACCGCAATATTCCTTCATTATTGGTCACATTATATATTAAAGTGTGATTTTTCCTTTATTGTCTACAGGCAATTGTTTTAAACATATTATTTTTTGAAACTTTAAAATTTGTCCTCCCTTACGGGATTGTGATTGCCAGAGGCGGGGCCGGCCAACCATATCTCTGGCAATCTATGGCAGTGGTCCTGACCATCCTTTGACCTGCACATTTGGAGGTATGAAGGGTTTATGGTGGTCCCGTGTTGGCTTGCTTCATGTGTGGTCTGCATTTGTTATGGGAATGTATCAGCGTGCTATGTCTGAATGTCTTCAAGAGATTATCACTTATGTGCGATATATCATTAATTTGTGTTTTTTTCTTTTTCACACCTAACAGCTTGTTGTTTCAAATCTGTTAAAATTTCATGGGCGTCTATTCCTGATGAAGCCTAACAGGCAAAACTGTAGAAACTCTATGGACGCTTCATTTCAACTGTATATATCTGCGTGACCATCTAGACATTGGTATTAGGTGTATACCTGTGATGGCCACAGGCATGTATATGTATCAGTTTTTTATGTCTATTGTAATAAACATTTTTTCTATTTTTATAAAGTTTTTTGTCTTGCAACTTACTTTTCTTTTGTTATAAGCACCTTTAAAGTCCCACATTCTACCTCTTTGTTACATGATATACATATTTGAGACCATACCGCGCCCAACATGCCCCATCCAGTATTTTACAGATATCTGCAAGTTGAGGGTTATACCACAATGGTGCATTGGGGGAGGAAGTCAGTAAACTACCCCCTGTCTGTTGGTTACATATGTGAAAAATCTTGTAGGAGAGTTTAAGGATGTCTGCACCTTGGGGCACATTGCTAAATTTAGTACTGCTGGGACCTTAAAGAAGGGGACATAACCTGAAAGCTTGTCCTGATAAATTATGTTAGTGCAAATAAAAAAAGTATCACAGAAAGTACTCAATTGTTTCCGTTGGATAAAGTTTTATAATTCTTACAATCATAATTACCATAGTTAGGCAGGTTTACTTTGCAGATTTCACAACCCTGAATCACCTATAGGTGTGATCCAAAAAGTCTTGTTATTATATGATACAGTACCTTGAAAAAGTATTCATACCCCTTGAAATTTTCCACACTAAAAATGTAAATGTGATTTATTGGGATTTTATGCGATAGACTAACACAAAGTGGTACATAATTGTGAAGTGGAAAATTATAAATAGTTTTAATTTTTTTTTTACAAATAAATATCTGAAAAGTGTGACGTGCATTTTTATTCAGCCCCCCTGAGTCAATACTTTGCAGAACCAGCTTTCGCTGCAATTAAAGCTTCAAGTCTTTTTGGTTATGTCTCTACCAGCTTTGCACATCTAGAGAGTGAAATGTTTTCCTATTCTTCTTTGTAAAATAGCTCTAGTTCTGTCAGATTGGATGGAGAGCATCTTTGAACAGCAATTTTCAAGTCTTGCCACAGATTCTTAATTGGATTTAGGTCTGGACTTTGACTGGGCCATTCTAACACATGAATATGCTTTGATCTAAACCATTCCATTCTAGCTCTGGCTGTATTTTTAGGGTTGTTGCCCTGCTGGAAGGTGAACCTCCCCCCCAGACTCAAGGTTTACTTCTATAATTGCCCTGTATTTTTGCTCCATCCATCTTAACATCAACTCTGACAAGCTTCCCTGTCCCTGCTGAAGAAAAGTATCCCCACAACATGATGCTGCCACCGCCATGCTTCACGTTGGGGATGGCGTGTTAAGGGTGATGTGCAGTGTTAGTTTTCTGCTACACATAGCGTTTTGCTTTTAGGCCATAAAGCCCAATTTTGGGCTCATCTGACCAGAGCACCTTTTCCCACTTGTTTTCTGCATCCCCCCACATGGCTTCTCGCAAACTGCAAACGGGACTTCTTATGGCTTTCTTTCAACAATGGCTTTCTTCTTGTCACTTTTCCATAAAGACCAGATTTGTGGAGTGCACGACTAATCGTTTTTCTGTGGACAGATTCTCCCACCTGAGCTGTATATCTCTGCAGCTCCTGCAGAGTTACAAGGGGCCTCTTGGCTGCTTCTGTGATTAATGCCTTCCTTGCCCTACCTGTCAATTAAGGTGGACGGCCATGTCTTGGTTGGTTTGCAGTTGTTCCATACTCTTTCCATTTTTGTGATGATGGATTGAACAATGCTTTGTGAGATGTTCAAAGCTTGGGATTTTTTTTATAACATAACCCTGCTTTAAACTTCCCCACAACTTTATCTCTGACCTATCTGGTGTGTTCTTTGGCTTTCATGATGCTGTTTGTTCACTAAGGCTCTTTAACAAACCTCTGAGGGCTTCACAGAACAGATGTATTCATACTGAGATTAAATTACACACAGATGGACCCTATTTACTAATTAGGGGACTTCTGATGGCAATTGGCTCCACTAGATTTTAGTTAGGGGTACCAGAGTAAATAGATAAATAGATAGATATTTATTTGTAAAAAAATATTGAAAACCATTTATCATTTTCCTTCCACTTCACAATTATGTGCCACTTTGTGTCGGTCTATGACATAAAATCCCAATAAAATACATTTACGTTTTGGTTGTAACATGACAAAATGTGGAAAATTTCAAGGGGTAGGAATACTTTTTTAAAGCACTGTATATATCTCAATATGTAATTAGTTGTCTACATCCTATTCATTATAAAGTCCTTCTCTCTGAAGTAAAGGGTATTTTGCTGTGAACTGGATGATCTGTTTGGATGATCTGTTTTATAATCATACTGTACCTTGCCTATTGTAGCTTCCTTCCCTAAGGTCAAGAACTACCGTATTTTTCGCTCCATAAGACGCACCTGACCATAAGACGCACCTAGGTTTTAGAGGAGGAAAAAAATAAAAAAACAATTCTGAACCAAATGGTGTACTAAAATATTTAATATTATAGTACTAGTATAGGTGGGTGGTGGACACACAGCAATTCCACCCCCCCCCATCAAATCAGCTCAGCTACACTATACCTGGGTGGTGGTGGGCACAGCAACCTCCCCCCCTTTCCCAGATCAGATCAGGGTGGCAGAGCAGACACAAACACCCCTTCAGCCTCTTCTATCACAGCAGCTCAGGTGACTGGGCAGTGCATACCATGCTTGCCCACACCTCCCACCCCCTTATTACCAGCTTACCTCAGGCAGCGGAGGACACTGCCATTACAATGCACAACCCCCTCTGGCTGGCTGTCTGGCTTTCAGCCTCAGATGCACCCGGGCAGCAGCTAGGAAGAACGACAGGGGACATACTGTAGTTTGCAGCAGCAGCTTCCAGTGGAAAGAGCAGGAAGTGAGACTGGACCAGACCACTGCGCCGGGGGGTGTTTCGGCTGAAAAGAAAAAACAGCAAGGGCTCTTGCTGCTTTCGGAACGGTGTCAGATTTGGCGGGTGTCAACTGACCTGGGTGCGGAGCGCACCCCCATAACAATGCCACTGACACCCCCCATGTTTTGGCACCCAGAGCAGACCGCCTCCCCCGCTCCCACTTGGTATGCCCCTGCAAGGATCTGCCTCACATCCTGTCCTCTCTCCTCCACAGAGAATCCGAGTGCTGATATTGTGATGCTGCTGCGACGGAGGTGGGCGGTGCCTCGACAGTATCCGCTCCATAAGACGCAGGGACATTTTCCCCCTTTTTGGGGGGTGGGGGGGGGAAAGTGCGTCTTATGGTGCGAAAAATACGGTAGATATTTTAGGCAAAGGTCTTTTTACTGGTGAACATTTGTTATTGTGGGACACCGTAGCTGTTGGTCCATGCTCTCTTCTTCTGTTCAGGTAGTTTGTTACTCTACCTCTTCTCCTTATGGTGGATGATTGCTTGGCATCCACATTGCTATTTGAGGCCCATCATTTTTCAGGTAACACTTTTTTCTGGCAATTACCAGTCCTGGTTTGAAGCACTAGGTTGATCCTTGATGTCCTCCCCTTGGGGTCATGGCTAATTCCCATAATTGGATGACCCTGCTTTGTCTAGCTTTAATTCAGACATTTATTTATTATTTACATACTTCTTGTAGTATGATTTTCACATCTGTTGGATATATCAGTGACTGTTGCCCACCTCCCAGTTGAACTGCTTTTGGATGTCCCAAATGTCTAAGAATTTACTGCATTCGTATGTCCTTCAATTAACAATAATGAAAAATTCCAACCCTCTGTGTTATTGGCCTCTGTACTGTTTGCTGACAAAACCTTTTTTACGGCTCATGGTTATGAAAGTTTTCTATTATGTTTCATGGAAAATAAGCAGTACCTGCAACCTGTAATAGAATGTATAAATAACTGACTCCATTTTTGAGTAGAAATTAACTTTTGAATATATGTTTTGACATAATTAGCTTAACTAACAGTTTGCATAGAGACATGTAGCAGCCTGTTGTGTCAGCAGTCATCAGCTAGTTCTTGCAGTTTTAATCATGATAAAAAAGTACAGAGTTTGTATAACGTATGCATTAAGACATAGCCCCTCCTATCTTTCTTTTGCATATAAGCCACAGTGGTACTGAATAAAGTTAGAGATCTAATGAACACACAAATCTGTTTCCCTGTGTCATTTGTCTCTCTGGATCTGTGGGTCATTGAAGCTCTTCTTTCATTACCTGAAGTACACCTGGGTGGCCATATTACCTGTTTACCTCTTCAGATGGTGGCAGCGGTGGGATGAAATAATCACCTTTGGTAAGAAGAATCTTTTTGTCTTTTAGACAGACTGTTTTCTCTTGCCTTAGCTCTGATTTACATTTCATCTCAAACTAAATTTATGTAGAAGAGGGATACGAACCACGCCTTGGTGTATAGGGGATTTTTTGGGAAAATCCGCCTTTGAAAGTACCTCTAAAAAGGTCCTAATTAATTAGAAGCATTTTGGGAACGCTGTAGAAAAGTGTACACGACAGTCCTTTTGGGAAGGAAATGGTTAATGAGGATTATACTTCGGTGACCCAACCTACTTTCGCTTTTCTTTCTGTCGCATAGAAGTAATACGTACTTTTGTATGTATGTTTATAAATGTTGTCGCTGTGGTGCAAATGGGACAAAGGGGTTTTAGCTATGCTATACAAGCCAAGGTTTTAAGAAGGGAAAGTTATTGTTAGTATAGGAAATTCTCTTCCATCTGCTCAGAGAGAAATGCTTACATTTTATGTGATTGTTTGTTGTTGTCTTGGAATTCCAATTTAGAGAATAAGTTGTTTTTTCTTCTGAATGCAAATGGATTGTTGAGTAATTGATATATGTCTTTTGATCCTGCCAAGTAGGAGAGCATTGCTAAAGTGGGCAGGTGAGAGGGACAGAGTAGGGTACTCATCTGTGTGTGGTGCTTTATTTGAGTGATTCCTCCTATCCAAAGTATTGTTAGCACAATACACAGAGGTACATACTCGCTTGCATTAATCTGCTATTTCGCTTCAAGTGAAAGAGGGGATCAAACCACCGACCATACCTTCGCCACCACTTTTGCGCAAAGCATACTGCTATATTTGAATTCCATATTCAGCGAGTCAGAGAGACTTGCTGAGGTGGAGAGTGAATGTTAAAGAAGGATTTAATTCAGAAAAGTTATCTATATATATAAAAAATACATGTTCATTGGTAAAATGTTACAACTATTGTCAGTCTATTCATGAAATGTGTTGGGCACATATTAAGCCCATGCCCAATACATAGTTAATTGGAAACATTAAAAGGGGAATGTGACATGTCACTGATAAATTACATCTATGCGCTGGTACCAAATGTTTTTATTTTTTGAGGAATCTGATAAGATACAAATTTTTTAGAGTAGCATTTCAATTTATACATGGGGTATTTTGATTATTTCAGTTAGGCTCTGTTTCCACTATTGCAACCCCAGAGTTGCGTGATTTACAATGCGACTTTGCAATGCGATTTTTTGATGCAATGTCATGCAACCAGTGAAAACCATGTGAGAACAAGTCGCACCGAAGTAGGAACAAAGTAGTGCAAGAACCTTTTTTGAAGTCGCTGAGACTTGAGTCGCACCAATTAAAACGGGGACCATTGAAATACATGGGTTTTGACTTGTCACACACTTCACATGTGTCAAGTTGCACAGCAACTCACAGTAGTGGAAACAGAGCCTTATGCCCCGTACACACGATCGTTTTTAATGTCATTTTTTAAACCAACGTTTTTCTCCTCGTTTTTTTTCATGTTTCCTCTCAAGCCTGCCTTGCGTACACACCATCATTAAAAAAAACGATCAAGCAAAGCGCAGTGACGTTCAACACGTACGACGGCACTATAAAGGGGAAGTTCCGTTCGAATAGCGCCACCCTTCATGTTAGTAAAGTTTTTTGGGCGACGATTCGCGCTTTTCAGTCCATTACTGTGTAATAAATGTGCTATCTCCATTACGAACGCTAGTTTTACCAGAACGAGCGCTCCCGTCTCAGACTTGATTCTGAGCATGCGCGTTTTTTTTCACGTCGTTAAAGCATACACACTATCGTTTTTCACGTCGTTAAAAAAAACGACATGAAAAACGACGTGAAAAAAGAGAGCATGTCCGGAATTTTTAATGGCCGTTTTTCACGTCGTTAAAAATGCTCTGGAGCCTACACACGGTCATTTTTAATGGCCATTTTTTAAAATGGCATTTTTAACGGCATGAAAAACGATCGTGTGTACGGGGCATTAGAGTCTGACTTTAGGGATTGTTTTTATTGTGTAATTGCCTATCCTTACGTTATTGAAGTTAAAAGGTGTTTTTTTTTTCAGTATCAACAAATGTGCTATCATTCGGATTGATATAATTGCCCTGGGCTCCGCGGTGTTCAGTAAATGGCATTACAGTTTTGTTGATGTTGAGAAAGAAAAAAGGGAACTTTTGCATTGTATAAGGACATTGTCTGTTACAAGACAAGGGAATGGTTATTTGTGCAAATGGTTTTAATTGTGTTTAGGCTGTATTAACAATGACTGGTGATTTTAAAATGTTTGATTTTATCTTTTTTTGGTTAAAATACAAGTATGGGGCTGGGTTCACACATATGCGGTGCGAATTTGAGCTCTGTTTTCACAGCTAATTGACAAAGTAGTTGTTCAGCGTTTCATGTCAATTTTTGATCAGGATCAGGTCAGGATTGCATCAGTATCAGGTCAGGATTTTATACTTATATGAAAAAAGCAGTGCAGCGCTAAAATTGCATTATAATATAATATTTATTATAGGATTTTATACTGTTCACAACTGAATGACATGTGCGATTCAGAAGCGTTCCCATAGAAGTCAATGGGCCTGTATTCGCACGTAAGCCGGACCGCACTGCCTAGAAAACGCACACTTTTTTGGGCAGTGCGGAGTGCGAATGCACCACAGGTGTGTGAACCAGCCTCATTCAAGGAAGTTATGTATTTCAGGCGTTACGCCAGAGGAATTATGGTTGGTAAAAAAAAAAAGGAAGTAACTTAAGGTTTGTGTAATCCTATGCACTAGGGGAAAATATGAGAGATATGGATTAAAAAAAAAAAAAAAGTTAAAGGTCTTCAAAGGGCAAATATGGAAAAGATTTCTGAATGAATGGAGTGGCCAAATGAATGTGAATAAAAGGAGAAAGTGGTTGTATTGTGTTTAATAATTGCACAAGATATTATTTGATTAGTAAAGTATCTTAAGTGTTTGTTTAAAATGTACACAAAGAGTTGTCTCATATTGAGTTTTCTTGTTCTGTGAGTAGAGGTTATTAGGCCCATGTTCCTGATAATATATATGTCCCTAAAAGTTTGGGTTAAGTAAGGCTTCATGTACACGGAACGTTGTTCAACCTCTCCTGAACGATTTAACTTGACAGCTAGAAACCGGCGTCTAAAAACGTCCGTTTTGCCACGTTTGCGTCTAGAAGCGTTTGAAAAACGTCTGTAAACTAAACTCTGCTAAACGCAAGTTACCGCGTTTAGGCTTGTTTGGCGCATAAAATGCCTCTAATATCAGCTCCTGAACGCATTTTTTTGGGTTCTAGAAAAATCCTCTAAACTCAACTGCCTAGAAATGACTATAATGACCCTGTGTACATGTACTGATAAGATAACATAGAGGAGAGTTCAGGAGCAGTTGAAAAAAATGCCCAACTGCTCCTAAACGTCCGTTTACCAGCAGCAGTGTATATGAGGCCTTACCAGGATATACAAAATAAATTACTGCATATATTGAGTCCATGAGGTACTAAAATATGATGGGAAAGTTTGTTTGAATAACAGTCAGAGTGACTATTCTGGATATATTTACCTTTTGAATTCCCAGAGTTACAATCGTGAAGTGTTGATGATGTAATATTGTTTATCCATCAACATTTCGTTTGTTGCTGATGATCAGATATACAGGTCCTTCTCAAAAAATTAGCATATTGTGATAAAGTTCATTATTTTCTGTAATGTACTGATAAACATTAGACTTTCATATATTTTAGATTCATTACACACAACTGAAATAGTTCAAGCCTTTTCTTGTTTTAATATTGATGATTTTGGCATACAGCTCATGAAAACCCAAAAATCCTATCTCAAAAAATTAGCATATTTCATCCGACCAATAAAAGAAAAGTGTTTTTAATACAAAAAAAGTCAACCTTCAAATAATTATGTTCAGTTATGCACTCAATACTTGGTCGGGAATCCTTTTGCAGAAATGACTGCTTCAATGCGGCGTGGCATGGAGGCAACCAGCCTGTGGCACTGCTTTGGTGTTATGGAGGCCCAGGATGCTTCGATAGCGGCCTTAAGCTCATCCAGAGTGTTGGGTC
The DNA here is from genome assembly GCA_029206835.1 of Rana muscosa. Classification (NCBI taxonomy): domain Eukaryota; kingdom Metazoa; phylum Chordata; class Amphibia; order Anura; family Ranidae; genus Rana; species Rana muscosa. Next base: position 253,069,654 of record CM055125.1, read on the forward strand.
TTGCGTCTCTCAACTTTCTCTTCCCAATATCCCACAGATTCTCTATGGGGTTCAGGTCAGGAGAGTTGGCAGGCCAATTGAGCACAGTAATACCATGGTCAGTAAACCATTTACCAGTGGTTTTGGCACTGTGAGCAGGTGCCAGGTCGTGCTGAAAAATGAAATCTTCATCTCCATAAAGCTTTTCAGCAGATGGAAGCATGAAGTGCTCCAAAATCTCCTGATAGCTAGCTGCATTGACCCTGCCCTTGATAAAACACAGTGGACCAACACCAGCAGCTGACATGGCACCCCAGACCATCACTGACTGTGGGTACTTGACACTGGACTTCAGACATTTTGGCATTTCCCTCTCCCCAGTCTTCCTCCAGACTCTGGCACCTTGATTTCCGAATGTACTTTGGACCACTGAGCAACAGTCCAGTGCTGCTTCTCTGTAGCCCAGGTCAGGCGCTTCTGCCGCTGTTTTTGGTTCAAAAGTGGCTTGACCTGGGGAATGCGGCACCTGTAGCCCATTTCCTGCACACGCCTGTTCACGGTGGCTCTGGATGTTTCTACTCCAGACTCAGTCCACTGCTTCCGCAGGTCCTCCAAGGTCTGGAATCGGTCCTTCTCCACAATCTTCTTCAGGGTCCGGTCACCTCTTCTCGTTGTGCAGCGTTTTCTGCCACACTTTTTCCTTCCCACAGACTTCCCACTGAGGTGCCTTGATACAGCACTCTGGGAACAGCCTATTCATTCAGAAATTTCTTTCTGTGTCTTACCCTCTTGCTTGAGGGTGTCAATGATGGCCTTCTGGACAGCAGTCAGGTCGGCAGTCTTACCCATGATTGCGGTTTTGAGTAATGAACCAGGCTGGGAGTTTTTAAAAGCCTCAGGAATCTTTTGCAGGTGTTTAGAGTTAATTAGTTGATTCAGATGATTAGGTTAATAGCTCGTTTAGAGAACCTTTTCATGATATGCTAATTTTTTGAGATAGGATTTTTGGGTTTTAATGAGCTGTATGCCAAAATCATCAATATTAAAACAAGAAAAGGCTTGAACTACTTCAGTTGTGTGTAATGAATCTAAAATATATGAAAGTCTAATGTTTATCAGTACATTACAGAAAATAATGAACTTTATCACAATATGCTAATTTTTTGAGAAGGACCTGTATTTGCAAAGTTGGGAGGCTGGCTCCTGAGTTAGAATATGTGTTTGGGTAAAATGTTCTGTTCTGAGTTCCTCTGGTCCACTTGTGTCCCAGGGATAGAAGAAACTAAAGTTGTTTAAGATTTATTGAAGTCCTGTTGTAATACTGGATTTGAAAAAACGTTTAGTTAATTATATTAAATCTATATAATGAAGACTATTGCTGAGAAACATTTAATATTTCTGCATGCTTTACTTATGATTGAGTTAATGAGGAATATTATTTGTAATACCTCCAATGGTTAAGGCCTTAACTGATCAGGTAGGACCTTTTAATTATTCACGTTGGATGAGGAATATCCACCCCAAACAGCCAGCATTTACCCCTAGCCCCCTGCACATGAAGAAATGCCCACCGCATTCCTACCCTATACCCCATTCATACCCTGCCCTATACCCTATCCGGATGAAGAGATGACTACAGCTTTTACATGGAAATCTTTGTTGTTCATCTTTGTTGTTCAAATGCCATGGGAGGTGCTGAGATGAGTAAAGGCGGACTCCTGCTGGAAAATGTTCCTGGGAATGAAACCTTGGGGGTTAGCCATGACGCACACCCAAGGTCTACGAAATTCCAGTGAGCATCACAAGGGAGAGATCCAGATACGCCAGCCCGAAAACCCAAGTCTAGCCCAATGTATCAGTTGCAGTCTGTCTGTGGATATCGAGTTCTATCCTTACAAAGAGGCAGGGTTTTGGGGTAGAAGGATCTCTGTAACATATGGATGAACACAGAATCGAACCAAAAGTTTGGGGAAAAGTTTAGGAGAATGAGAATTATAATGTGGACATTTCCTTTTCCTTCCCATTAATGAATTTATCGGACTTTCAGAAGCCATACAAGAGACCTTTTTTTGTGCTTTTATTTGGGACTATTTTATTTGGCCTAAAGGCTGTCATGCCCCTCCCACTTGCTTTTAAGGACTGTCACGCCCCTCCCCCCTTTGTATTTCATGGACAATTGCTATGAAGCTGAGATTATCTGTTTTATTGTTCTCTATTTTTATAATGATACATTATGGGAAAGTAGTCCAGGTGATAGACGGGGGCTTCAGGGTTCGTGATTATCACGTTCGTGATAAAAAATGGGATTGTAATAGAATGTATAAATAACTGACTCCATTTTTGAGTAGAAATTAACTTTTGAATATATGTGTTTTGACATAATTAGCTTAACTAACAGTTTGCATAGAGACACACCCTGCTAGTCATTTGTGGTTAAGCTGATTCATGTAGCAGCCTGTTGTGTCAGCAGTCATCAGCTAGTTCTTGCAAATTTAATCATGATAAGAAAGTACGGAGTTTGTATAACGTATGCATTAAGACATAGCCCCTCCTATCTTTCTTTTGCATATAAGTCACAGTGGTACTGAATAAAGTTAGAGATCTAATGAACACACAGTCTGTTTCCCTGTGTCATTTGTCTCTCCTGACCATCGGGTCATTGAAGCTCTTCTTTCATTACCTGAAGTACACCTGGATGGCCATATTACCTGTTTACCTCTTCACAACCTAGTTAGTAGAGCAAGAGAACTGAGAACATTGTCACATAGGTCACTGGATTCTTGTCTCTGTGGTGTGCCCTTCAGAGCTCTAAAATTGTGGTGTGCCCTTCAGAGCTCTTGTAAAGAGTACAGAAGCACAAAGACCTCTCATTAACTTGCACTGGCATACAGAACAGTTAGTAGAAGACTGCAGATCCCTTGTGTTGTTACTTAGTCTATCAATCACCAGTATTTCTGAGAGCAATTTTCCTGGAAAAAGTTGCTGTAAATAGTTATCTTTTCTGCAATAGTTCACCTGGACATATGCCATAATGCACTCAATTCTGATGAGGCTCAGTGTTGTAAAATGTGTAATGGCAAAACACATAGCTAACTCAAAAGACAAAAAAAGACAAAACCTGTGCTGGATGCACAAAAAACAAACACCAGTAGGTGAACACAAAAAGTACACGTGAACACACACAAAAAAGTGCATTTAGGCTGTGTCTCTGGTCTATCTCCTGAAGAAGTAGGATCTTGACACCCCTGGGCGTAAGGCTCCTGACGGGGATCCGGTGGACCCCTCTTCTCATAGTAATCTGAAGCCAACCGCCGAGTACTAGGTGAGGAGCTCTCTCGTACAGAGACCCCCAAGGCAGAGGAGGCAGGAACATGATGTTCACACATCCTTCCCTTAGACTTCAGAGTAGGAAACACAACATACAGGTAAGTGCAAGTGACACATGTGAAATATGCAAAATAAAAAAATTGCCCCCGTCTCAGACAAAAGGCCTATCCCATAAGACATGGTGCAGAAGAAACAAGAGGTGCTGTAGCCATGTGCTCTTTCTCACAGTGGGGTCCCAAACCAATAGTGCAACTAAGAGTACCCCCAGGTAGGGATGCACCGAAATTTCGGCCGCCGAAACATATCGGCCGAAAATTGCCTTTTCGGCAATTTGCCAAAAGAGAATTCTTGCCAATAATAGCGCCGAAAATCGTGCATGCACAGTAGCGGTGGGAGAAGCAGTGGGTGACGTCACTCGTTGTGTGGGCTGCATGCGCGGTTAAGACGCCGCACTCGTAAGCACGTTCCCTGCTGAGACGCTGGCACCTTCTTCGCGGACGCTGCTCATGCTAGTCAGATGCTGCTGGGAGCAAGAGCGAGAGACTTGCTGGAACCCGAGAGACTTGCTGGAACCCGAGAGACTTGCTGGGACCCGAGAGAAGCTGCTGGGACACGAGAGAAGCTGCTGGGACCCGAGAGACGGCTTCATAGAGGGCTGCACATAGCATACCCAAGTACAAGAGGCACTGTCACTCCTGGATGGCTACCATTATTACTTATTTGCCGGTGAGCATTGCCGCTTTTGCCTTACTTAACCTGACAGAAACAATCCAACTAGTATTATTAATTTATTTTATTATAGACTAGTACTGAAACTGATGATCTTTCTGTCTATAGCAGTCAAACCACATGTATTACTTACTACTTGGCCTTTGTTAAACAACAAGCCAGTACTCTTGCCATGCAATACTAGTATTTAAAATGTCTGTCTGTCTACACTCCAGTACATCTGACTTGTAGCAAAAAGATTATTGAACTGATTAAATATAATTTGAAATGGATTGCAATTGCATGCTATTTATTTTTTTAGCTATTCTGTAGTATCCTATAAAATTCATGCGCTTGTTGTCATTTAATTTGTCACTTTGCCAGAGTAGTATAAGTTATACAGTTATACTACACTGACATGACAGCAAGCGCAGGAATTTTTTAAACATGACAGTACGCAATAAGTATAATATTTATTTATTAAATATATATTATATTTATTGCGTACTGTCATGTTTAAAAAATTCCAGTGTTTGCTGTCATGTCAGTGTTGTATAACTGTATAACTACTACTGTAATACTATGCTGACAAAGTGACTATTTCAATGACAACAAGCGCACAAAGTATACTACAGAATAGCTCAAAAAAATAAAATGGCATGCAATTGCAATTTGCAAGCAATCCATTCCATTTCAAATCAAATGTAATCAGTTGAACAGTTCAAATATCTTTTTGGTACAAGTCAGATGTACTGCAGTGCAGCACTGCAAACATAACTACCTTGCATGGCAAGAGCTGCACCGTAAAAAAAAAAAAAAAAAAAGATTTGTTAGTTTTATTTTTTAAAGCTGCCTCTTGGGGTTTAGCTTTTAAATTGTTTTTTTTTTTCACCCCCTCAGATTTCACTCCCACTATAAATCATTCTATGCTATTATTCTGCGCTACCAACAAAGGTGGACCATGTCTGCAGTGTGGAAATATTTTAAAGTTTCTGATAAAGACCCCAAATTTGCAATCTGCAGTCTTTGCTCAGCAGAAATTTCAAGAGGGGGTACAGTGCCATGGAATTTTTTAACAACAGGTTTGATACACCATCTGAAAACACGTCATCCAGTTCAGCATTTAGATTACAAGAAAACAGTGCGACTTCCAAAAAGTTCCTCAGGCTTAACACCATCTGTGGCCACAGTCTTTGAAAAGGTTAAAAAATATGCAAGTGACAGTCCCAAAGCTTGTGCCATTACAGATAAAATTATGGAATTTATTGCATTAGATGACCAGCCATTCTGTGTTGTGGAGGACGTTGGATTCCGTAGGCTCTGCAACATATTGAGCTGCGTTACTCACTACCAAGCAGATGCTACTTTGCAGATACCGGTCTACATGAAATGTTTTGCAGTGTTAGAAAACACCTTCATGAGCTCATGACTACAGACATCATAGCAATCAGTTTTACTACCGACATTTGGAGTTCAGACGTCAGTCCAACGAGCATGCTTAGCCTGACAGCGCAGTGGATATATGACAAATTTCAATTGCAAAACATTCTACTTAACGCACGTGAGTTTGTTGGATCACATACTGCAGCAGCAATATCTGACGCTTTAAAAACTATGCTTGACACTTGCCACATTGAGAAGTCTAAAGTGCATTTTATTGTCTGAGATAATGGGCGGAACACGGCAAAGGCAATGGAGGACAGTGAACTTAAAAGCATATCGTGTATGACACACACACTGCAATTAGCTGTGAATGAAGGATTGCTGAGTCAGCGCACCATATCTGATATCGTATCAAAAGGAAGAAAAATTGTGGGTCACTTTAAGCATTCTCCACTTGCTTATTCCAGATTACCAGCTTTGCAGATGCAGTTTGGAATGGCACCGAAACGACTGCAGCAAGATGTATCCACTCGTTGGAACATCACCTACTATATGCTGCAAAGTCTTTTTGAACAAAAGCGTGTTTTAGCTGCATACATTGCAGATTACGGGCTTCTGGCAACACTGAGTGCACATCAGTGGGTGTTAGTTGAAAATAGTTTGTCTCTTCTATCTCCATTTGAACAGTTAACAAAAGAAATAAGCTCAACAAATAATTCCATTGCTGAAGTTATTCCCTTGGTTGCTGCACTGAAGCGTCTGCTAGGAAAAGAGGTAGAAACAGACCATGGCATAAAAACTGCTAAAACCACTCTACTGGAGGCCGTTGCCAACCGGTTTCAAGACACCGAGTCCAACCCTCTGTACTGCATTGCAACAGTTCTAGATCCTTGATTTAAAGAGCATTATTTTAATGTGGAGAAAAAGCAGCATGCACGGGAAATGATACAGGCACAAATGGAGGTGGTGGAAGCATCTGGTGAAGGAGTTTCGAGGTGTAGCACAGAGGAAAGTGAGAAGAAACGGTCGCATACAAGTGAAGAGGAACACACTCCCTCCATATCTGATATGTTAGAAGAAATTTTACATGAATGCACCCCGATCCATAGCAGTGCCACAACAAGTGCAGCTACCCAACAGCTGGACATTTATTTAGCTGAACAGCCTATCGCCAGAAGCGACAATCCCCTTGAGTACTGGTGCATCAACAAAGAACGTTTTCCTTTGCTTGCACAGATTGCACACAGATATTTATCTGCCCCAAGCACCAGTACAGAGAGTGAGAGACTATTTAGTCTAGCATCTCATATTGTTGATGAGAAGAGAAACCGTCTCTCCTGTGAGAAAGCTGAACAACTTTTGTTCTTACAGTGAAATCTGACACTTTTACTGAAATAGATTTAAAAATCCGTAGCATAGACCAATTAATTTACCATGTTGAACATAGTAAATTAATTGCTATTGGACAATTGGAACATACAACATAGTATGACTGACTACCTAGTATGTTCCAATTGTCTAGTTGTGCCATTTGTTGGTTGTTCATTGTAGTTCTTCTACAGTTTTTTGCACTTCTTTAATTTAAGAGAGAACTCCAGATTTTGAACTACTGTACCATAGTTTGTTGCTGTTGGGCCAAACTATGTCTCTCCCTAAGCTGTCAGCCTGCTGCATGTGCAAATGCAAAACTGTATGTTCTGTATCTGTGGCTGTCTACATACTACAGTACTATACACTATAATCGGCGGCAGGTACTGTACCTACATACACTTTTATATCGCACATGCAGCCGCTGACACCCTAGGGAGAGAACTTAGAAGAAAATTAGTTCTCATTTAAGTTAAAAATAATAAAATAAACATTTTATTATAGCATACTATGTTATATTTACAGAAACTGTGAAACAGAATAACAGCCTTCTGCCATATTTCTGTTATGGTTAGTTGAGAGAGTTGTTCTTTATACATAGTTTGTTGTTGTTGGGCCAAACTATGTCATTGTCTCTCCCTAAGCTGTCAGCCCGCTGCATGTGCAAAACTGTATGCTCTGTATCTGTGGCTGTCTACATACTACAGTACTATACACTATACCCGCACTGTGCTACATACATACACTTGTATCGCACATGCAGCCGCTGACACCTTAGGGAGAGAACTTGGGGAAAAAAATACTAGTTCTCAAGTTGAAAATAATAAAATAAAAATGTTATTATCCCTTTTTTGCCGAGCGTATGCATATATGCGGCCTCGGCTTTCGGGGGTTATACCGGGATCATGCCTGCAGCTGCAGGCATGATCCCGGTACCTTTGTTTAGAGCTAAAAGCCGCTCGGTTGTTATACTGGAGGAGCGGGAGGGGACTTTATTAAAAAAAAAATGAAAAAAAAAATGAAAAAAAAATTTTTTAAAGTGCCCCCCTCCCCGCGAGCTCGCGCAGCAAAGAAAACGCATACGGAAGTCGCGGCCGCATATGTAAACGGTGTTCAAATCACACAAGTGAGGTATCGCTGCGATTGTCAGAGCGAGAGCAATAATTCTAGCACTAGACCTCCTCTGTAACTCTAACCTGGTAACCGTAAAAAAAGTTTAAAGCGTCGCCTATGGAGATTTTTAGGTACCGTAGTTTGTCGTCATTCCACGAGTGCATGCAATTATAAAGAATAACATGTTTGGTATCTATTTACTCGGCGTAACATCGTCTTTGAGATTATACAAAAAAATTGGGCTAACTTTACTTTTTCATTTTTTTTTAATTCATGAAAGTACATTTTTTCCAAAAAGTTGCGTTTAAAACACCGCTGCACAAATACCGTGTGACATGACATAAAATATTGCAACAATCACCATTTTATTCTCTAGTTTCTCTGCTAAAAAAATATATATAATGTTTGGGGGTTCTAAGTAATTTTCTAGCAAAAAATATGCATTTTAACTTTAACAGAAATAGGCTTAGTCATGAAAGGGATAATTATTATAGCATACTATAATGGTATATTTACAGAAACTATGAAACAGAATAACGGCCTTCTGCCATATTTCTGTTATGGTTGTTCTTATACATAGTTTGTTGTTGTCGGGCCAAACTATGTCAGTCATTGTCTCTCTCTAAGCTGTCAGCCCGCGGCATGTGCAAAACTGTATGTTCTGTATCTGTGACTGCCTACATACTACAGTACTATACACTATACCCGCACTGTGTTCCAGGTATGGGCGGAGACTTCCAGAAATACAGACTAGTCTACATTGCTTGCTGTGATTGGCTGAACAGCGCTGCTGTAGGCCAGACTGTAGACTAGTCTGTGTTCCAGGAAGTCTCTTCCCATACCTGGGGGCCGGAACACAGTGAGGTCTACTGTATGACCATGTATGTAACCCGTAGCTACATACATACACTTATCGCACATGCAGCCGCTGACACCTTAGGGAAAGAGAACTGAATTACTAGTTCTGATTTAAGTTGGAAATTAATAAAAAATGTCTTCTTAGACTTATGCCGCGTACACACGACCATTTTTCTCGTCGGGAAAAATGACATTTTTTCTCTTTGACGAGAAAAACGACCGTGTGTGGGCTTTTGATCATTTTTCCCGACGAGAAAAGCGCATTAATCACGACGAGAAAAATTAGAACATGCTCTAATTTTTCTCGTCGTGATTCACGGCATTTTTTTCCGCTGCAGTTTTCCCATAGGGAAAACGCTGCCGGGGATCCTACACACGGTCGTTTTTCTCGACCAAGAGAAAAAATGTCAGGAAAAACGGCCGTGTGTAGGGGAACAAGCCGTTCCTCGTTTTTCTCGTCGATTTTCTCGACAGTGTTTTCACCGTCGAGAAAATCGATCGTGTATACGCGGCATAAGTCTTTCGCATTTTTTATATTATTTATTTTATTTTTATGCCTGTTTTTTTTTTTAAATGTATTTGTTGTTGTTATGGTGCAATGTGCACTGACTGCAGTCTGCACTGCAGGATATGCTGTAGTTAACTTACTTTAAATTTATTATAATTCTGTATTTTATTTGATTTTATCTTCTGTGTCCACTGTCCAATTTATGTGGGTTACTTTTTATTAAAGTACTTATTCACTGGATTGTACTTGTCAGGGCCCGGACTGGCGGCTAGTGAGGACACAGGAGGTGGATCCTCTGTGCCAGAGAGGCGAAGGCACGGGTCGCACTGAAGGACCGGTTCTAAGTAGCTACCGGTTTTCACCAGAGCCCGCCGCAAGGCGGGATGGACTTGCTGCGGCGGTAGCAACCAGGTCGTGTCCCCCAGTAGCGGCTCAACTTCTCTGGCAGCTGAGATAGGCACGGTACACTGGGACTAGGCAGAGGCAAGGTCAGATGTAGCGGAAGGTCAGGGCAGGCGGCATAGGTACGTAGTCAGGGGCAACGGCAGAAGGTCAGATACACTGGAAAGGCAAGTACAAAACGCTTTCTCAGGGCACTAAGGCAACAAGATCCGGCAAGGACAGGAAGGGGGAGTGGGTTTTTGAGTGTTTTGGCGTGTGACACAGTAATTGGACCAGGCACCAATCAATGGTGCACTGGCCCTTTAAATTTAAGAAGACCGGCGCACGCGCGCCCTAGAGAGCAGCGGGACCGCGCGCGCCGGGACGGAGCAGGAGGAGGAGGCCGGTGAGCAGAATGGGATGCGATCCGCGGGCGGACAGGTGCCACCGCAAGGATCGCATCCCCGCCAGCATCAGAGCAGCGCTCACGGTCAGAGGAGCCGACCGGAGCTCTGCAGGGAGACAGACGCCACGGGCGCTCCGGGATGGATGGGACACCCGGAGCGCTCGGCGTTACAGTACCCCCCTTAGGTCTCCCCCTCTTCTTGGAACCCAAGAATCTTCGGATGAGCTCTTTTTCGAAAATGTTGGCCTCAGGTTCCCAGGACCTTTCCTCAGGACCACAGTTCTCCCAATCGACTAAAAAACATCTTTTACCTCAGATGACCTTGGAGGCGAGGATCTCTTTCACCGAGAAGACATCAGAAGAACCAGAGACAGGAGCAGGAGCAGTGACCTTAGGGGAAAATCGGTTAAGAATGAGGGGTTTAAGGGGCGTGGCCTGACAGTGCATGGAGTAGGACGCTTGCTGAGGAGCTCCGGCCGTTGATCCTGCAATCCAATCCATCCTGTGACCCACAGAGCAGATTTCTGCACAGCTCATACCTGCCTAGACACCCCAGTCCGCGGACGTCATGTCGCCCTCAAAAACGAACAAAGCCGCGGCAGCGAGGCTAGCGCAATTCTGCCATCAAGGTGCGGAGGAGTCGAAGGAAGATGGCGGCGCGGTGCCGGAGGGCAGCGGGAGGCCTGCGGGGGATACAGCTCAACTCCTGGAGGCCATTAACCTATGTCGCACATCCCTCGCAACACAGATCGAGGAGGTGAAGGTGGATGTATCCCTCATCAGGCAGGACATGCAAAACCTGCGCGACAGGGTTAGAACCGCGGAGACACGACTGAGCGAGGTGGAGGATGCACTCCCGCCATTGCATACTGGAGCAGACCGCATGCAACAACAGATCATGCAGCTGTTCTCCAAGCAGGATGAGATGGAGAACAGGTTGAGACGATGCAACTTACGATTGGTCGGCCTGCCCGAGGGAGCTGAGGGTAAGGATCCTACCACTTTTTTGGAGCAGTTGCTCATCACATCCTATGGCAGGGAGGCCTTCTCCCCCATGCTGGTGGTTGAAAGAGCTCACCGCATGCCGGCCAAAGCGCCACCGCAAGGCGCACCGCCACGCACATTTATAGCTAAGTTGCTGAATTATAAGGATCGTGATGCGGCCCTCAGAATGGCCAGGGTAAAGGGCAACATCACCTTAGGGAATGCTAAAGTTGCTGTGTTCCCAGATTTCTCAGCGGACGTCCAGCGCCGCCGCCATAATTTCATGGAAGCCAAACGCAGACTTCGCATCCGCAACTATAAATATGCCATGCTGTTCCCGGCCCGACTTCGGGTGGAACACGATGGCAAGGTCTCCTTTTTTGATACCCTGGAAGACGCAATCAACTGGCTGGAACGCTGCGCTGTCCAGGGAGCTGGGAACTGAGGTACTCTACAAAATACACTGTTTATTCTCCCTTATCGGCCCGCACTCTACACGCTCCTTACCCGTATGCTGTATGGCCTGAACCGTTATCCAAGTTCAATCCCCTCACCTTCAGACCCCCCGCATGCTGTTTGAAATGTGAACTTTACTAAGCCGACTCCTTAACAACTCGGTTTTTGGTCCCCCTGGCTGGACGGCAGGGACTAACCAGCTTACACAACCTGTGGTAAACTATTAGTTCTGTTACTGACTATGATCCCTGAGCCGCGTTGCAGGCTCTCATACATCCTTTGCTGTGACGGCAGTTGGAGCTCCAAGTCGGTGGGAGTTCTGCTGTTCAAGTGTACAGTGCAGCGAGACTTTCCCCCAAGCTCATCCAGGATATGTCCCTATTATACACGGAACCTTAGTGGTAACGTTTGGGAGTCCCCACACACCTGCAGAGGAAGGTTGATACCACTGCTGACTTCTCCTAGTCAATATTTCCCTGATTTGCTTACTTATAATGCTTTGTGCACATCAGGACCCCATGAACTTCCACTTATGATATCTGTTGTGATAATTTTTTCCTGGAGGGCAGGTACCGTTTTGTTCTGGGACAACACCCGCATCAGTTTGAAAAGATGCAGGGCAGGGAGGGGGGTGGGGGGGAGGGAGTTTATGTTGAACCCTATGTCAATGTGTACACGCAGTTCGATACGTTACATGCTCTATAGCATGAAGTTAATCTGGTGCTTTTATGCTTTGCTTCGCTCAATGTTACTATATTTCTCTATGTCTCACGGGCCCACTGTGATAATATCCTATGGAACTATAACAAACATGGCTAAAATATGGAGGTGTTCTACTGAGAGGGAATTGTTATGGCGTCCCTAAAATTCTTGGTATGGAATGTGAGGGGGTTGCGGGATAAATTAAAGAATGAGGGGTTTAAGAAGAGACACATGAAAAGAGTTGGGAAACAGAATTGATTTGGTTTTTGATTTTAAATGGCCCGAGGTAACGAGGGCCCAGCTTGTAGCTAGGTACCCGAAACCGAATATATTTGGAGGAGAGCCACACTTTGTCACCAGGGGTATAGACAGAAGGGATTCTTCTTTTTTTATCTGCATGTCTCTTCATGCGGGCAGAGGCCAGTGAGAGCGACTTTTGAGTCTCTTTCCAGATAGAGGCAAAGTCCTGAGTAAATTCATCCACGGCCGGAACTCCAGAAGATGTGGGAATGGGGAGGGGGGCAATGGGTGACGGCCGTAGACCACAAAGAAAGGCGACTTGGAGGAAGATTCAGAGTTCTTGAAATTGTATGAGAATTCTGCCCAGGGCAATAGGTCGACCCAATCGTCTTGACGGGCGGAGACAAAATGTCGTAGGTAGTCGCCAAGGACCTGGTTAACTCTCTCCACCTGTCCATTGGACTGCAGGTGATAAGCGGAAGAAAAATTCAACTTAATTTTTAGTTGAGTACAGAGAGCTCTCCAAAATTTTGAGATGAATTGAACACCTCTATCCGAGACGATATGTGAGGGCAGCCCATGGAGGCGGAAAATTTGAAGAAAAAAATGCTTCGCCAACTGAGGTGCAGTAGGCAGGCCAGGGAGCGGGACAAAATGAGCCATTTTAGAAAAGCGGTCAACGACCACCCAGATGACAGTGTTACTACGAGACAAAGGGAGGTCTGTGATGAAATCCATGGCGATGTGGGACCATGGTTGTTCAGGCACAGGTAGGGGAAGAGAAGACCTGCAGGCTTCTGGCGAGGCGTCTTGTCACGTGCACAGATAGTGCAGGCCCGTACAAAGTCAGTCACATCTTCCTCCTGGGTAGGCCACCAATAGTGTCTGGCAATCAATTGTATGGATTTTTTGATCCCAGCGTGACCGGCTAGATGGGAGGAATGAGTATCTTAAGCCGAAGGCGTGGAGGAACGAAAGTCTTTCCTGGAGGAATTGGCACGAGAGAAGCGGGAGCAGAGGAAATCAGACACTCAGGGGGTATGATGTGTTGAGGAGGAGTCTCGGTTTCAGAGGTATCGGAGAGACGGGACAAAGCATCAGCCCTGACATTTTTGTCTGCGGGCCGAAAATGGATCTGGAAGTTGAAGCGGGCAAAGAACAATGACCACCTGGCCTGGCGAGGATTTAGGCGCTGAGCGGACTGAAGGTAGGACAAATTTTTATGGTCAGTGTAGATGGAGGTAGGGTGAAGGGATCCTTCCAGGAGATGTCTCCACTCTTCTAATGCCAACTTGATGGCCAACAGTTCACGGTCACCTATGGAATAGTTTTTTTCCGGAGGGGAGAAAGTTTTAGAGAATAAAACCACAAGTGACGTTTTTCCCTTTAGCGTTTTTTTGAAGAAACACAGCTCCGGCTCCTACCGAGGAGGCGTCGACTTCAAGGAAGAATGGCTTTAGAGGATCTGGCTGAGACAGGACAGGTGCAGAGGAGAAGGCGGTCTTAAGGCGAGTAAAAGCTTCCTCCGCTTGAGGCGGCCAGGACCTATAGGAGCAACGATGGTGGAGAAGTGGGGTATGAACTGACGATAGTAGTTGGCGAAACCAAGGAAGCGTTGGATAGCACGAAGTCCAGAGGGGCGTGGCCAACCCAAGACTGCGGAGAGTTTGTTAGGGTCCATTTGAAGACCTTGTCCAGAGACCAGATATCCTAGGAAAGGAAGACTGATGCGCTCAAAAAGGCATTTTTCAAATTTAGCGTAAAGATGATTTACGCGGAGGCGCTGGAGCACTTGACGGACATGGAGCCGATGTTCCTTAAGGTTGGCAGAGAAGATTAGGATGTCGTCAAGATAGACAACCACACAGGTATACAGTAGGTCCCGGAAGATTTCGTTGACAAAATCTTGAAAGACTGCAGGGGCGTTGCAAAGTCCGAACGGCATGACGAGATATTCAAAGTGACCGTCTCTGGTGTTAAATGCGGTTTTCCATTCATCTCCCTTACGGATTCTGATGAGGTTATAAGCGCCCCTGAGGTCCAATTTAGAAAAAACTTTTGCTCCGCGCAGACGGTCAAAGAGCTCCGAGATGAGAGGCAGAGGGTAGCGGTTTTTAATAGTGATTTTATTGAGACCACGATAGTCTATGCAAGGGCGTAGAGATCCGTCCTTCTTGGCCATGAAGAAGAAGCCCGCTCCGGCTGGAGAAGATGATTTCCTAATAAAACCTCTCTTGAGGTTCTCCTGAATGTATTCAGTCATAGCCTTGGTTTCAGGAGAGGAGAGAGGGTAAATTCTGCCACGGGGTGGTGTAGTACCTGGGAGCAAGTCAATGGGGCAGTCGTAGGGTCTATGTGGTGGTAAGACCTCCGCCTGTTTTTTGCAAAAGACATCAGAAAAGTCCTGATAGGCCTTTGGAAGGCCAGGCAAAGGAGTAGTGATGGGGACTTGACAGGTCGGTACAGACTTAAGGCAATGCTTGTGACAGGAGTCACCCCAGGATTTGATGTCCCCAGTGGTCCAGTCGAGGGTAGGAGTGTGACGCTGGAGCCAGGGTAGGCCAAGAAGGATGTCAGAAGTACAGTTCGGCAAAACAAAGAATTCAATATTTTCTTGGTGAAGAACACCAACGGACATGAGCAGGGGTTCGGTGCGGTAACGCACGGTACAATCCAAATTCTCTCCATTTACAGAGGAAATGAAGAAGGGTTTGATGAGACGGGTAACAGGAATGTTGAACCTGTTGATGAAAGAGGCTTCAATAAAGTTTCCTGCAGAACCAGAGTCCAGGAAGGCCACCACAGGGAAGAGGGAGCCAGCAGAAGGAGAAATCCACACAGGAATAGTCAGACGTGGAGAGGAAGAATTCACACCCAGTAACGCCTCTCCCACGTTCACTAGGTGCGGGCGTTTCCCTGACGCGGAGGACGAATAGGGCAGTCTTTTAGGAAGTGATCAGAGCTCGCACAATAAAGGCATAAGTTCTCGTTCCTACGGCGAGACCTCTCTTGTAGGGTCAGGCGAGACCGGTCCACTTGCATGGCCTCCTCGGCGGGAGGCACGGTAACAGGATGCATTGGATTCAGAAAGAGAGGAGCCAGGCGCGGATAACGCCTGGTGCGAACAAGATCTTTCTCCTGGCGAAGCTCTTGGCGTCTTTCGACGTAACGCATATCGATGCGGGTAGCTAAATGGATGAGTTCCGTCAAGGAAGAGGGTATCTCTCGTGCGGCCAGACAATCCTTGATGTGGCCGGATAAACCCTTCTTGAAGGTCGCGCAGAGAGCCTCATTATTCCAAGCTAACTCTGAGGCCAGTGTGCGGAACTGTATGGCATATTCGCCCACAGAAGAGTTTCCTTGGACAAGGTTAAGCAGGGCGGTTTCAGCGGATGAGGCTCGGGCTGGTTCCTCAAAAATGCTGCGAACCTCAGCAAAGAAGGACTGAACGGTGGCTGTAGCAGGGTCGTTGCGGTCCCAGAGTGGCGTGGCCCAGGCCAAGGCCTTTCCAGACAACAGAGAGAACACGAATGCCACTTTAGACCGTTCTGTGGAAAACTGGTCAGACATCATCTCAAGATGCAGGGAACATTGGGACAAGAATCCCCGGCACATCCTAGAATCCCTGTCAAATTTCTCCGGAAGAGACAGGCGAATTCTCGAGGCAGTAGCGGAGAGGGGAAGATGCTGGAGGCTGCGGCGGCAGAAGCTGCTGGACCATGGCGGTCAACTGTGACAGCTGCTGTCCTTGTTGTGCGATCTGTTGCGACTGCTGGGCAACCACGGTAGTGAGGTCAGCGAGATTTGGCAGCGGTACCTCAGCGGGATCCATGGCTGGATCTACTGTCAGGGCCCGGACTGGCGGCTAGTGAGGACACAGGAGGCGGATCCTCTGTGCCAGAGAGGCGAAGGCACGGGTCGCACTGGAGGACCGGTTCTAAGTAGCTACCGGTTTTCACCAGAGCCCGCCGCAAGGCGGGATGGACTTGCTGCGGCGGTAGCAACCAGGTCGTGTCCCCCAGTAGCGGCTCGACTTCTCTGGCAGCTGAGTTAGGCACGGTACACTGGGACTAGGCAGAGGCAAGGTCAGACGTTGCGGAAGGTCAGGGCAGGCGGCAATGGTACGTAGTGTGACAGCAGGAAGGTAAAGTCACCTGGTTGCATCCAGGGGGGTAGATATATTTCGCCCAGATTCAGGCTTTACGCCGACTTATACAACTAGGTGGAGAGTTGTATAAGGCTAGTGGGCTCATGGATGACTCATACCTCTAGGGAGAGGGCTGGGCGTCGTGCAGACAGGGAGTTGATGAGACCAGCTGAAGCTTGTCAGCTCATTTAGGCCTCTATAAGAACTCCCAGCTTCATTAGATGTTAGCTCATGCCTGGAACCAGACCTGTGTGGACTGTCTAGGGAGAGTGAACCCCTGTGCGGTGAGACAAAGCCTGTGTGGCTATTTGCTTGGACATTTAAAACCAGGGACTTAGGGACTAGGACAGCACTAGGCTGATCCCAGTTGTTAGTTAGGAAACCTGTATGTTTAGTCAGAGGTCAACTTGACCAGGATTTATTTTGGTTATGTTTCTTTTGCTTTGCTGTGTTTTGTCACTGTAAATAGAAAATAAACCGCACCTTTTTGATTTTGAAAACCACAACCTCCGTTTGCTGGGCCTGTTTTGTGTGGGGAGCCCATCCCGGGGGTCACACACACCCGCTGCCGAGCTAACCCCCTCACAGTTGGTGGAGAACCAGTGGCAGTTTTTTTTAAGCCAGCATGGAGGAGATACTGAAACAGCTGGCTCTAGCAAATGCCAATCAACAGCAGACAAATGCAGGTTTGCAAAGGAGCCTTGCAGCCCAGCAGCAAGCTCATCAACAAGCCCAGCAGCAATCTGAGGCCCGCTTCATAGACCTGTTACAGAAGCAAGAGCAGAGACTACAACAAATGGAAGCAGTAATGCAGCAACGTCCGCAGACCAGTGAGGAAAGCCGTCCCACTAATACCGCGTCCTTTGGGGTGAGTCGTTTATTGACAAAAATGACTGGAGAGGATGATCCAGAGGTATTTTTGACCACATTTGAAAGGACTGCTGAAAGAGAAAAGTGGCCTGAGGAGCAGTGGGCTGGACTGGTGGCTCCTCTGTTAACTGGTGAATCGCAGAAGGCTTACTATGACCTAGAGCCTGACCAAGCAAAAGACTATGTGATGCTAAAAGCTGAAATATTGGCAAGGCTGGGTGTCACCCAGGCTGTCCGGGCTCAGCGTGTGCATAACTGGACTTTCCAGCTTGGAAAACCCCCCAGGTCTCAAATGTATGATCTCATTCACCTGAGCAGAAAGTGGCTACAGCCAGAGACTTTGTCCGCACCAAAGATTGTGGAACGTGTTGTAATGGATCGGTTTTTGAGAGCTCTTCCTACTGCCATCCAAAAGTGGGTAAGCCATGGAGACCCAGAGACGGCCGATGGTCTTGTGGATCGTGTGGAGAAATACTTGGCTACAGAGAACCTGACGGCCTCTTCCAGAGACACTCGGACTTTCCACCCTAAGACCAGACCATCCCCAGGGGCGGATAAGAGGATTCCAAGGGGTAAGGGTGGAGAGAGTGAGAGGGTGGGAGCTCTACCCCAAGTTTGGCGAGAACAGCCTGGGAAATCAGCGGCTCAAGAGGCGGCAAGAAGGATCGTTTGATACCGCTGCCGGCAAGCGGGACATATTGCAGCCAATTGCCCGGTTGTGGAGGAACCCATGCAGTGTGACTTTCTGACGGGCAGACGTCAGTCGCTGTGTGCGACAGTCGCATGCACTGCCATTCGAGGAACTGAGAAACATTTATGCAAAATGTGTGTTAATGGTAGAAATGTTGTGGTATTGCTGGATTCAGGTAGCCTTGTGACCCTGATAAAGGCTGAGTTAGTTAAAACAGAGGTCTCTGGGAATAGCAAGGTAGCTGTTATTTGTGTGCATGGGGACACCCGAGAGTATCCAGTGACTACAGTGTGTTTCGAGACCCCCAAAGGTACCCTCTCTCATCCAGTGGGCTTAGTATCTCAGTTACCGTATGATGCCATTGTGGGAAGGGATTTTCCGAAGTTCTGGGAACTGTGGGATGATCCTGAGCCCCTCACTGGTGCCCCTATGTACCAGGAATGTGATAGCCAGAACTCCCCTGAGAGTGGTGAGGACTCTCCGGAATTTCCCTTATCAGTATTGGCAGGGGAGACTCAAGAAACTGGAGAGGAGCCCACCTCCTCAGACGAAAACCTACCGTCTGTGGAGTTTTCTGATCTTGAGGTTCACAGGGAAAACTTTGCCACAGAACAGTTGAAAGACCCCGCCCTAATAAAGGCACGGGAAAACGTAGTGAAAATAGATGGCGAGTTAGTGAACCCAGATAATACCTGCACTTACCCATACTTCAGCGTAGAGAAGGACCTACTGTATCGGGTGGCAAAAAGGGCAGAAGAAACCGTTGAGCAGCTTGTGGTGCCCAAACCTTACAGGAAGTTGGTGTTGGAGTTGGCCCATGGGCACATTCTTGGAGATCATCTGGGGACAGAGAAAACCCGAGAGAGGGTATTACAGAGATTCTATTGGCCGGGGGTGATGAAGGACGTAGAAAATTATTGTTCCTCCTGCCCTGTGTGTCAGAGGTTGGCCCCGATGCCACATTTCCGTAGCCCGCTGGTCCCTCTACCCATCATTGAGGTCCCGTTTGAGAGGATCGCCATGGATTTGGTAGGTCCTATAATCAAGTCCGCTAGGGGGCACCAGTACATATTAGTTATAATGGACTATGCCACCCGTTATCCAGAAGCGATCCCTCTCCGAAATACCTCGGCCAAAACCATAGCCAAAGAGCTATCTCTTGTTTTTAGCCGGGTGGGTATTTGTAAAGAACTGCTTACGGACCAAGGTACACCCTTTATGTCCCGGGTTATGAAAGAGCTGTGTAAATTGTTCAAAGTGACGCAATTGCGTACGTCTGTGTATCACCCCCAAACCGATGGGCTGGTTGAAAGATTCAACAAAACCCTAAAACAAATGTTGAAGAAAGTGGTGGATAGAGATGGAAAGGATTGGGACTGTTTACTTCCTTATTTGATGTTTGCTATTAGGGAGGTGCCCCAATCCTCTACGGGATTCTCCCCCTTTGAGTTACTGTATGGGAGACACCCAAGAGGGCTGTTGGATATTGCCAAGGAAACTTGGGAAAGTGAGAGTTCTCCCCACAGGAGTGTGATTGAGCATGTCGCCCTGATGCAAGATCGAATTGCACAGGTAATGCCCATCGTGAAGGAACATTTGGCCCAAGCGCAGTTGGCACAGCAGAGAGTGTACAACCGTGGAGCCAAGACCCGTACCTTTTCCCCGGGGGATAGGATATTGGTACTTGTCCCTACGGTTGAAAGTAAATTCCTTGCCAAATGGCAAGGCCCCTACGAGATAATGGAAAAAGTGAGCGAAGTGAATTACAAGGTCAGACAACCAGGAAGGCGAAAGCCCGAACAGATCTATCACGTTAATCTGTTGAAAGCCTGGAGGGATAGAGAGTCCCTAGTCGCAGACACTTGGTCACCAGCTCAAACTGGTTGCGTGATTCCTGAGGTTGGAATAGCAGCCACCTTGTCACAACCCCAACAACAGGAGGTTAAGGAGTTTGTGCTTCGCAACAAGGAGGTATTCTCTGAGCTGCCGGGACAAACATCTGGGGTAGAGCATGACATCATTACCCCGCCCGGTGAAAGGGTGAAGTTAAAACCCTATCGGATCCCAGAGGCTCGACGGGAGGCAATACGGGAGGAAGTACAGAAAATGCTGAACTTAGGGGTGATAGAGGAGTCCCAAAGTGATTGGTCTAGTCCCATCGTGTTGGTGCCTAAACCGGATGGGAGCTGGCGATTTTGTAACGATTTTCGTCAGTTGAACAAAGTTACAAAATTTGACACCTACCCCATGCCACGTATAGATGAGTTGATCGACCGGCTGGGAACAGCCCGATACATGACGACTCTTGACCTCACAAAAGGGTATTGGCAAATCCCCCTGGCCAAGTCGGCCAAAGAGAAAACCGCATTTGTAACCCCAGACGGGGCGTTCCAATATAAAAGAATGCCGTTCGGGTTACAGAATGCGCCGGCCACATTCCAGCGGAAAATGGACCAGATGCTGAGGCCCCATCGGAAGTATGCTGCGGCTTACCTGGATGACGTAATTGTCCATAGCACAGATTGGGCCTCACATCTGCCAAAAGTGCAAGCAGTCCTGGACTCTGTTCGGGAAGCGGGGTTTACGGCTAACCCCAAGAAGTGTACCGTTGGGCAGGAGGAGGCCAAATATCTTGGGTACACCATTGGGAGGGGAGTAATAAAACCCCAACTCAACAAAGTCGAGGCCATCCAGAGTTGGCCACGTCCCAACAGCAAGAAGCAGGTACGAGCCTTTCTGGGAATCGCTGGGTATTATCGGCGATTCATTCCCCACTTTGCTTCTAAGGCTGTGCCCCTAACCAACCTGACGAAGGGGAAAGGGTCGGTCATGATTAAATGGACCCCCGAGGCTGAGGCAGCATTCCAATTCTTGAAACAAGCCTTATGTAGCCAGCCAGTGTTGTACTCACCCGACTTCTCTAAAGACTTTGTCGTACAAAGTGATGCGTCAGATGTGGGGTTAGGAGCAGTATTGTCCCAGGTCTGGAACGGGGAAGAGCACCCAGTCATTTACCTCAGCAGGAAGTTGAAGTCCCATGAGGTAAATTACGCCACCGTTGAAAAGGAGTGTTTAGCGGTGAAGTGGGCTCTAGATTCCCTTCGGTACTACCTGCTAGGTAGGCACTTTGACATGGTTACGGATCACGCTCCGTTAAAGTGGGTGGCTCAAAACAAGGAAACAAATAGAAGAGTGAATAGGTGGTTCCTGGCCCTCCAGGAATTCAACTTCACAGTAAAGCATCGCCCTGGCGTTCAAATGGGGAATGTGGATGCTTTGTCTCGAGTACATGAATGCCTGATTGCTGGTGTTCCAACCCCGAGGTTAAAACAAGAGGGGGGGGTATGTGACAGCAGGAAGGTAAAGTCACCTGGTTGCATCCAGGGGGGTAGATATATTTCGCCCAGATTCAGGCTTTACGCCGACTTATACAACTAGGTGGAGAGTTGTATAAGGCTAGTGGGCTCATGGATGACTCATACCTCTAGGGAGAGGGCTGGGCGTCGTGCAGACAGGGAGTTGATGAGACCAGCTGAAGCTTGTCAGCTCATTTAGGCCTCTATAAGAACTCCCAGCTTCATTAGATGTTAGCTCATGCCTGGAACCAGACCTGTGTGGACTGTCTAGGGAGAGTGAACCCCTGTGCGGTGAGACAAAGCCTGTGTGGCTATTTGCTTGGACATTTAAAACCAGGGACTTAGGGACTAGGACAGCACTAGGCTGATCCCAGTTGTTAGTTAGGAAACCTGTATGTTTAGTCAGAGGTCAACTTGACCAGGATTTATTTTGGTTATGTTTCTTTTGCTTTGCTGTGTTTTGTCACTGTAAATAGAAAATAAATCGCACCTTTTTGATTTTGAAAACCACAACCTCCGTTTGCTGGGCCTGTTTTGTGTGGGGAGCCCATCCCGGGGGTCACACACACCCGCTGCCGAGCTAACCCCCTCACAGTAGTCAGGGGCAACGGCAGAAGGTCAGATACACTGGAAAGGCAAGTACAAAACGCATTCTCAGGGCACTAAGGCAACAAGATCCGGCAAGGACAGGAAGGGGGAGTGGGTTTTTAAGTGTTTTGGAGTGTGACACAGTAATTGGACCAGGCACCAATCAATGGTGCACTGGCCCTTTAAATTTAAGAAGACCGGCGCGCGCGCGCCCTAGAGAGCAGCGGGACCGCGCGCGCCGGGACGGAGCAGGAGGAGGAGGCCGGTGAGCAGAATGGGATGCGATCCGCGGGCGGACAGGTGCCGCCGCAAGGATCGCATCCCCGCCAGCATCAGAGCAGCGCTCACAGTCAGAGGAGCCGACCGGAGCGCTGCAGGGAGACAGACGCCGCGGGCGCTCCGGGATGGATGGGACACCCAGAGCGCTCGGCGTTACAGTATTATTCTTTTATTCACATTAGGATTAAGTTGAATATAAATAATATAACGAATACAAATATAACACAATTTTATATATCAAATAATTTTTTTGTTTAATATATAAAAAAAGCCTATTTCGGTATCGGTGCTGTTTCGGTATCGGTTTCGGTTTTCGGCCTAGTGTACTTTTCATTTTCGGTATCGGTTTCGGCACAATAAAACCCATTCGGTGCAGCCCCACCCCCAGGGCTTCACTCCCAGGGGCACTTGACACACCGCCAGTTCTCTGCCTTCCAGGCCCCTGGCCAGACAAGACAGCACGGCTCTAATCATTAAGGACTGGGCCCCTAGGAATGCTCCACACCAGGGAATTACTCCCGAGCCACACCTTGCGTGGTGCACGCTATATTCAGTTAACTTGGCCATCGGGAAGATCCTTCACGACATCCATCAATCCAGTGGGAGCACAATGCAAAAAGCCATTTTAGCCATATAAGCAGAATGAACTGTGGAGTGCCCCTACTGGACACTGATAAGAACTGATACTACACTTGATCTTAGCTCCCTTCAGCGCTGAAATAAGGACCGCTTGGAGGGAAAAGAAAGGGCCGTTGATGACACTAGATGAGCCAGAAGAGTTTTAGAATTAGGGAATTTAGAAAATCTTGTACCCTCATTTTCAGTAACTTCAGAGCTAATTTTCCTGCCTATGAACACAGAGCGCTACCCCCATAGGAGCTGCTGAGTGAATTCCTAGGGTTCTTGTCCCAATAAGTGCACTGCAGCCGGCACACAATTCCAATCACTCTTCAGACGCATTACCCATTCTGGGGGTATGCTTTTTTTCAGATTTTTTTATGAAACCTTGAACTTGGATAGGTAGTGGGTAATTGTAGGATACTCCAGTAACCTTTAGTAGCAAACTGAGGAAACTAAACTTTCTCCTTTCAAACTGTGAGCCAAGTGCACAAGTAAATGGCAGACTGAGCTTTGTAGTAGCAACCTGAGGAGATCCGAGCAAAGTCCTTTCACTAAAAAATAAATAGACTGAGCTCTTCAGAACACCAGACACAATGTCCCCTTTAAACATGCTGACTCTAGCATAATAGGGATGGCAGCAGCACACAATCTCTAGGATCTCTCATACCAGTCCTTACTTACTATTGTCCTTGGATAGTTGGTTGCCTCCTTCCAATATCTTCCAGACACTTTCACCCCATGATACCAGGCTAGATTCTCAGATGACAGCCCCTCAGTCAGCTTTAGAAAACTCTTAGCAAAGTAGGCCTCCAGCTAGCCAATTTGAGGCCTCTATGGACTGCAAGCACTTGGCAGAATTGCATAGAAGGCAAACAGCTGATGGTCCAGAGTGGAGAGTCTTCATATTCAGAAACCAATCACAGTGGGACCCACTCTCAGCGTTGCATTGTTGACATATTATCGCTACCTGCTCCCCATTCAGACCTGAAAACCCTGGATTTGACTGGTGAAAGTCTTCTAGTACTGACTTCTTTAGCAGCTATGAAATGTCATGCAGAGTGTTGCAAAGGTCGCTGTTGCTGAAAGATGTGAAAAGGTATGTCACAATAAGCCATGTGTAGAAACAACCAACTTTCACCGGGATCTCGATCAATTAATATGGCACCATGGCACACTTTGCATACTACACTTTCTTTTGCCCATAAAAAGCTATAGTTGGTTGTGATTGGTTCCCATTACTCTCCTGGAGCAAAGTATACTATGTAATAAGTGTACTCCTGATCCTATATTGTCCAGTCAGGTGACTAAGACTAAGGGTGTGTTTTTGATCATGCTTTGAAGGCTGAAGGGTACCTGGATAACAAAACTGTCTGCACAGAATTTCAAAACCTATGGCATGTAAACAATATTAACGTAAATATATTTCAATGGACTACTTAGCTGCTTGCCTAAAGTTTAGCCTTAAAAGAGAAGTATGGCATTTGAAAAAAAAAAAAACATTTATTCAAACCTAGGTGGATACAGCATCATTTCGATCTGCATCTGTCCCCTGCCGACTCTGCACTGAGAACTGAGAGATCAAAGGCTGTTGGTCGCTTAGTTCTCGGCATTCTGTGAGTTGAGAGCCAGGACTGTCAGTCTCCGGCTCTCTGCTCTGCCACTCCAGCGCTCACTGGAGCACTGGGCTGTGGAGGGGGGCGGAAGTGGCTGGCTCAGGCTCTTAGCAGATCTCTGTGACGCTGAGCCAGCTGTTGGCCCAGGCTTCTGGGCGGATCCCAACCATATGGTCGGATTGTTTCAGAGCCTGCACAGGCTCTGTGACATGAGCCGACAGTGGGCCTCAATCCGCTGTCAGCTAAAAAAAGGATCACAGGAGTGCAGAACAAGCTGCACTCATGTGACTCGTAGGAGAAGTACAGCTAAAATAGCTTTGGCTATACTTCTTCTTTACTGCAATCTTTGTATGTGCAAAACATATCCTTAGTAGTAGTACAGACTATGGCTGCAGAGTTAAGACATGACATAGAATAGCCTTTTTTAACCAGAATGCCTTCTAGGTTTTTCAGGTGTTTCTTGGCAAAATTCCTAAAAATTGCCCCAAGTTTCCCCAAAATTGTGTACATGCCAGCGGGTGGATCAAGCCAGCCTTTTTGTCACACAAGGTTTTGATTGTGCAGCAATAAAACCTTGGGCATACTGGTGTCCTAACAAGCCATGACTTTATTAGCTGATAAGGAGGATATCAGGCACCTGCTTAGCATCCTTGTTTGCCCCTCCCATGCCTCTCTCCATCAGCACTTGGGTTCATGTTAGCTGAATAAAGGGTAGAAACTGAGGGCAAAGGGAAACACTGGAATACTGTAAAGGATTTATCACCTCTAATGTTGGGTGTCCTATGTGTGTGCACCCTGCTGCTATAAATAAAACTATTAGTTTTGTTTTTTACATTTTAGAATGGGTGCCTTATTTGCATAGTTTTAAAGGGTGCCTTGTGTGAAAAAGTTGAGAAACACTGGCATAGACAATGTACAAGCATTGAAATGTGTGGGTTTGTAATGCTATGCAAAGCCCACAGCTCTTGAATGCTTTATGTGATCTGCAAATAATTTTTGCTGTAGAGGGGTCTTCTCCGCTGAGCTCTCTGTTCAAAGGATCTGCAGAGAGATAAGGGCAAGGAAAGAGAGAATGAGAAGAGAGAGGCTGTTAAGAAGGGAAAGTGTGAAGGAATGAGAAAGAATGGAGAAGACAATGCGAGAGAGGAATAGAGCAAATGAATGAAAAGATGAAAAAGGGAGTAAGGAGAATAAGTGAGGAACAAAACAAATAATAAAAAGGTGGGTGGGGGAAGGAGAAAAAGTATTGAGAGTGAAAGAGGGCAGAAAGAGCGGGAGATAGGTGGCAAAGAATAAGAGATAGATAGGAGGCAGAGAAAAAAGAGGGATGAAAGACGGAAGAGGGGATAATAGGTAAGGAAAGAGGGGGGGATATGAGGCAGAGAAAGAGAGCTAGATAGGTTGTAGAAAAAGAGGGAGAGATGGGAGGCAATGCAAGAGTAGAGATGGGAGGCAGCAAAAGAGGGAGAAAAGGGAGGAAATAGAGGATGGGTCAAGAGGAGTATATAGAAGATCAAGGAAGAGGGGCAGATAGGAGGCAAAGAAAGGGGGAGGTGGTTATAGAACACCAAGAAAGAGGGGGACAGGGAGACATAAAGATAGGGGAAAATAGGAAAATAGAACAGAGAGAAAAGGGGGATGTAGATGACAGAGAAAGAGATGGAGACAGGAGAAAGAGATTGAGAGAGGAATAGGAAACAGAGGCAGAGGCAGAGGCGAAGGTAGAGGTCAAAGAAATAGGGGGGATAGGAGGAAGAGAAAGAGATAAGAATCAGAGAAAAGGGAAGCTAGGGGACAAAAAAAGAGGGGGAGATAGGCGGCGGAGAAAAGGGAGGACAGAGAAAAAAGTGGTGTTAGGAGGGAGTGAAAGAGGAGGAGATAGGAGGCAGAAAAAAAGAGGTAGAGAGGTGGTAGAGAAAGAGGGGGAGATCAGAGACAGCGAAATAGAAGAGATAGGAAGCAGAAAAGAGTGGGATTGGAAACAGAGAATGAAGGGGAGATAGATGAAAGAGAAAGACAGGACGAAAAATGACAGAGAAAAAGGGGTAAACAGCAGATGATGAAAGAGGGGGAGATAGACGACAGCAAAAGGGGAGATAGGAGGAAGAGAAAGTGAGGGATATAGAACACAGAGAAAAAGGGGCAATAGGAGGCAGAAAAAGAAGGGGAGACACGAGGCAGAAGAAATGGGGAGATACAGTATCTCACAAAAGTGAGTACACCCCTGACATTTTTGTAAATATATTATATCTTTTCTGTTTACAAAAGTTTTTATTGAAAAATCATGAAGAAAAACAGTAACTGTGTCAGACAAAGTCCAAAAACAAGAACAAGATAAGGTAGTTAACAACATGATGGGGAATAGGGGCATAAAGAGTGGGGAATGTTGTAAAAATGACATTCAATATGCAATATATTTATCTGTAGAAATTTGTCATTTTTTTTTTATTTTTCTTCAATAATATATGCGTGAGTCATAAAGCTGTTGTATACCAATGTACCCATTTGTACCTTCAATATTATATATTTTCATGTGACAACACTAAAGAAATTACACTTTTATACAATGTAAAGTAGTGAGTGTACAGCTTGTATAACAGTGTAAATTTGCTGTCCCCTCAAAATAACTCAACACACAGTCATTAATGTCTAAACTGCTGGCAACAAAAGTGAGTACACCCCTAAGTGAAAATGTCCGACTTGGGCCCGAAGTGTCAATATTTTGTGTGGCCACCATTATTTTTCAGTACTGCCTTAACCCTCTTGGGCATGGAGATCACCAGAGCTTCACAGCTAACTACTGGAGTCCTCTTCCACTCCTCCATGACAACATCACGGAGCTGGCGGATGTTAGAGACCTTGCGCTCCTCCACCTTCCATTTGAGGATGCCCCACAGATGGTCAATAGGGTTTAGGTCTGGAGACATGCTTGGCCAGTCCATCACCTTTACCCTCAGCTTCTTTAGCAAGGCAGTGGTCGTCCTGGAGTTATGATTTGGGTCACTATCATGTTGGAATACTGCCCTGCAGCCCAGTCTCTGAAGGGAGGGGATCATGCTCTGCTTCAGTATGTCACAGTACTTGTTGGCATTCATGGTTCCCTCAATGAACTGTAGCTCCCCAGTGCCGGCAGCACTCTTGCAGCCCCAGACCATGACACTCCCACCACCATGCTTGAATGTAGGCAAGACACAATTGTCTTTGTACTTCTCACCTGGTTGCCGCTACACACGCTACACACCATCTGAACTGAATAAGTTTATCTTGATCTCATCAGACCACATGACATGGTTTCAGTAATCCATGTCCTTAATCTGCTTGTCTTCAGCAAACTGTTTGCATGCTTTCTTGTGCATCATCTTTAAAAGAGGCTTACCTCTGGAACGACAGCCATGCAGACCGATTTGATGTAGTGTGCGGTGTTTGGTCTGAGCACTGACAGGCTGACCCCCCCCCCCCCCCCTTCAAACCTCTGCAGCAGCACTGGCAGCCCTTTTATGTCTATTTTCCAAAGACAACCTCTGGATATGACGCTGAGCACGTGCACTCAACTTCTTTAGTCGACCATGGCGAGGCCTGTTCAACCACTGTATGATCTTGGCCACCGTGCTGCAGCTTAGTTTCAGGGTCTTGGCAATCTTCTTATAGCCTAAGCCATCTTTATGTCGAGCAACAATTCTTTTTTTCAGATCCTCAGAGAGATCTTTGCCATGAGGTGCCATGTTGAACTTCCAGTGACCAGTATGAGAGAGTGAGAGTGATAACACCAAATTTAACACACCTGCTCCCCATTCACACCTGAGACCTTGTAACACTTATGACATGACATCAGGGAGGGAAAATGGCTGATTGGACCCAATTTGGACATTTTCACTTATGGGTGTACTCACTTTTGTTGCCAGTGGTTTAGACATTAATGGCTGTGTGTTGAGTTGTTTTGAGGGGACAGCAAATATACACTGTTATACAAGCTGTACACTCACTACTTTACATTGTAGCAAATTGTAATTTCTTCAGTGTTGTCACATGAAAAGATACCGTATAATAAAATATTAACAAAAATGTGAGGGGTGTACTCACTTTTGTGAGATACTGTAGATGACAGAGAAAGAGGGGAAAGTGGGTGACAGAGTAGGAGGGAAGGATTGGATGTAAAGAAAGTGGAGGGAACACAGGAAAAAGGGAAGAAATAGGAGGCAAAGAAAAAGGGGGAGATAGAAGACAAACAATGGAATATGAAAGGCAGAGAAAGAGGGGGGTATGGGAGGCAGATAAAAAGGGGGCAAGAGTTTAACGAGAAAGAGGGGGAGGTAGGAGACAGAGATCAAGGAAGAAATTGGAAGAAATTGGAGATAGATAAAGAGGGGAAGCTAGAACACAGAAAAATAGAAGGATATTGAGACAAAGAAAGAGGGGTCAAAAAGTGACAGAAAAAGGGGGGGGGGATAAATGACTGAGAAACAGGGTTAAACGGGAGCAGAGTAAAAGAGGGAAACAGGAGAAGAAGAAAGAGGGGGGGAGATGGGAAACAGAGAAAGAGGGGGCAAAATGACAGGGAAATAGAAACAGAGTAAGACAGGAGGCATAGGAAAAAAGAGAAACAGGAGACAGCAAAAGAGGTGGTGATAGGAGGAAGAGGAGGGAAAGGGGGGCAGAAGAAGATTGGGAGATATATGATGGAGAGGGGAATATAGGAGGCAGAGAAAGTGGGGGTATAGAAGACAGAGAAAGAGGCGAAATGGAATCAGAGAAAAAGGGGGAGATAGGAGGCAGAAGAAGAGGGGGTGATAAATGACACAGGAGGAAAAAGAATACAGAAAAAGAGGACACAGATAAATAGGATATAGAAGACAGAGATAAGAGACAGAGAAAAGGGGGAAGATAGAGACAGAGAAAGAGGAGGGATATAACAGGAAAAGAAAGAGGGTGCAGAGACAGAGGGAAAGATAGGAGGCAGAGAAAATAGAGAGATAGTTCACAGAGAAAAAGGGGGTGACTGGAGGTAGAGAAAGAGGGGGATATAGTAAATAGAGAAAGAAGGAAAATATTAGAGATGGAAGGAAAGAGATATTGGGGATTAGGAAAGAGGAAAACAGGTATCAAGGGTAAAGTGTGGTTAGAGAAAAAGAGGCAGATACTGTAGAAGACATGAAAGAAAGAGGGTCAGGTTTTAGAATGGAAAAGCTGGAAAGAAAGTGAAAAAGAAAAAATAGATGAGGGACAGAGAGAGATGGGAGAGAAGAAGAGGAAACGTAATACTGAAAGACCATGAAGGGATAAAAAGGGAAGAAAGTAGAACAATACATAAGGCTGCCTCATAAACAGCTGCTGCAGAAAATAAAATAAGAGGGAAACAAAAGCAATGTTCAGCGTGAATATCACAGCTTTTCTTTTTCACCAAATAAGCCATCGTTCTTAAATCTGCAATCAGCAGTATAAGCATCTCCCTGATAAGCTGCTTGTACTGCGTTTCTATAGCCACAGAAAATAAGTCTGCGGTGTCTGAACGAATATAATAAACTGAAAGAGGCAGCCAGGAGAAGTGCAAGCAGGGAAGAAACTGTGCAAGCGAAAAGACAGCAAGAGAAGCAAATCTCCTTGAGCTAACACGGTTGCTATGACGACGTGCGAAAGAGGAACAGGAAGCCGCAGAAAATAGAATCCTTTTTGCTGAGGCCTGCAATAGCTCTGCGGAGCCCAGCTCCCTGCAGGAGGTTACCAGGGATACACTGATGAAAGGGAGGCTGCCGCATTTTTTTTCTTCCCCCTTCCGTTCATTAAAATCTGCTGGCTGCTGCACCTTTGCAGGTAGCAGGACAAGGCGATCTGTGGAGGGAGGAGAGATATGTAGGACAAACAAAAGGAAATCATAAGAGAGCCCTGTGCTGAACAGAGCGTTAAGCAGAAGCAGTTATCTCTGGCTTGAATTAATCATTTGCTCTGGATATATCTTAAGAGTTTTGAGCTCCTGGGGATTGTATAATCTTGTTATTCAGAGGCCGAGAATAACATAGAGTTCTGGTTTCACTTGTAAATTGTTCCTTGGTTCTTCGTAGAGCCCAAAGCTATCCATGGACATTAGATGGTGGTTGGGCATGTGAGCATGATCGTTCAAAGATAGTTTATTTAGAACAATTATATTAACATCATGCTTCATGTAGCATGGATGATAAAGCAGACTTAAACTCAAAATATATGCCTACTTTCAAAAATTATAGAGAACTTGGGCAGATAAGTAGGAGTTTTTATTCATCAAACCCCCCCCCCCCCCCAAAAAAAAAAAACAAGATCTGGTGAATCTCTGGTTGAAGGTACAATCTGGTTAAGCTTTATAGCTGGTTCAATCCTATTTCACAGCAGCCATTCACAGAGGCTGTTACATCATCCAAGACTTCAACTAAAGACTCTTCTGATGTTAAAGTGATTATAAAATCTTGTTTTTTTTCATGTAGAAATATCAAACATGTCATACTTACATTCTCTATGCAGTAGTTTTGCACAGAGCAGCCCAGATCCTCCTCTTTTTGGGTCCCTCTTCTGTGCTTTTGGCCCCTCCCTCCTGTTGAGTACCCTCACAGCAAGAAGCTTGCTATGGGGGCCCCTGAGCCAAGCCACAGCTCCCTGTGTCTATTCCATTCTCCTCCTTGGCTGACTGAGTTTGATTGACAGCAGGGGGAGCCAATGGCACCCTGCTGCTGTCTTAGCCAATGAGGACAGCAGAGGGGAGTCCCGGGCAGCCGAGACACTTCTACAACATTGCTGGATCTAGAGTGACCTTAGGTGGGCTGAGAGGGGCTGCTGCACACAGAAGGCTTTTTATCTTATTGCATAGAGTGCATTAAGATAAAAAAAACTTCTACCTTTACAATCACTTTAAGTGCAAGAATGCAGAGCTGCTGCAATCCACATGACCTAATGCTAGCCTTACATCCAATGGTATAGGCGACAGCCAAGTTTATGCTTATTTTATTACCCCCTATCCACCCGTGCTAACACAATATAAAGAAAAATTGCTAAAATCCAGCTCAGCCAATTGTCTTTGCCTAAAGATAATAGCCCAGTCTATCCACTCCTACTCAAAGCTAAAATGCATAGTTTCCAACTGCCCCTTATTTTGAGGGACTGTCCCTCCTTTGGAATCAAATATCTCTGTACCTTGTTTCTTCCTCCTTCTTTGACATCATGTATAGATCTCTATGAAGTGTTTGATACCACACTAAAACCTTTCATCTAAATATTTCATCTCAACCAATAATTTTTTGTATATTATATCTTCATGATCTAGGTAACTGGAGATGTGGTAAAGGTGTGTCCTTTGTCTGTACACCATGCGCTAAAGAGTTATATAACAGAGATACAATGTGATAGAATTGGCACCACATCCCAAACTGTAAATGAGTGCACAAAAAAGAAGCAAAAATTGATTTTGTATGGTGCCAAAATACTCAGGAAATGCAATCACAACTCAAAATTATAAAAATACTATAATTTTATTGTGTACAAAATAGATAAAATAAAATCCAATAAAACCAAGTAAAAAGATGTGTATTCATGGAATACCCGAGATATCAACTACTCTATCTTTATGCTGACAGACCAGATCTGCTTCTAAAAGTATATAACAGTACCAGATAACATGATGAAATATAATAAGATGTCAGAAATTGACAGATCTTCAATAATAGGAGGTTCTATGTCTGTTGAGCATGCAGAAACATTCCAGAGGGTCCACGCGTTTCACAGTATGTCACTTCCTTATGAGACCTTGGGATACTAGGATATATTTATATGTAGCGACCTCACCCCTCTCACCCCTTCTCATTCTCGGCTTGTTGGTCTTGTCTGGGGGTTTAGTACTGAGGGGAGGGATGCGATACACCACGGCCCATGTCCTCCAGAGAGACTGGAGGTGAAAGCCAGAACTATCGGGTTTTGTGTGTGTGTCCCAGAGTCAAATCCTTTCTTCGAACTGACTCCCTTTGCTCCTAGTAACCAGAGTTCCACACACTGAAAGGGTCCAACTCGTATTTATTCTCTTCCAGCAATAAACAGTCATACAGCACAGACAGGTTGAGACCCAGAGAACACTTCAGTATTTGTGGGGAGTAGGTCAAGGCACAATTCTTTAAGTAGAGCTAACCACTGTGGTGTCACCAATGGTTATGATGTATAGTCACTGCCACCGACTATATAGAACAAGAGCATGAATTACCTTTGCTATCACAGCCCCTGTCAGAGGGAAGACATTCGTCCAAGAGAGTTACCGGAGGCCTCTCCGTCCCCGGCAAATGGTGCGCCAGACTTTCCGGAGAAGTTCCGCTCACCGGCCTCCTCAATCTCAGACACGGGCACCCAAGGCGTTAGGGCCCCCTCGGATTCCTCCACCCTTGTGGAACTCAGTCGAAGGTACTGAGTCCCAGGCCTCCACATTAGTACCTCACCCTAGGCTAAAGGTGCCTGGGATGGACTCCATCTCCCGCTCCGGCCAGGTCAAGGGCACCTGGGCCCGGAACTCCGGCACCCAGGTTGAAGGTGCCTGGGCGCGGCTGCGTCCTCCGACTCTGAACCCCAAGGTCAGGGCGTCCGCCACCTTTTATCTCCTCTCCCTTTGCGTCACAGCAGGTTCCCCGCCCTACCGTACCAGCGCCAGGAAAGGACAAAAAGGGATGCAGTCTTGCAGTGAGTGTTCAGCTCCGGCCCAGGGCGACAGCGCCACCTGCAGGCCGCAGGGAACCTCACACCACCAGAGTCCTCCAAGAACCATAAAAGGGTCTCAGATTCCCTAACAATCAGTGCATCTGGGTTACACTACCACCCAGATTCCGCCCCTAAATTCAAATACCCTCTACATATACATTAGTATCCAAAACACTATTGGGCAAATGTTTTAGACAGGTGTGAAAAAATGCTGTAACTTATTATCGATTTCAGAAATTAATAGTTTATTGTTATCAAGTAACGAGTAAAGTCAATGAAAAGAAGAGAAATCCAAATTAAGTCAATATTTGGTGTGGTCACCCTTTGCCTTCAAAACAGCATCGATCCTTCTAGGTACATTTGTACACAGCTTTTAAAGGAACTCAGCAGGTAGGTTGTTCCAAACATCTTGGAGAACTGACCACAAATCTTCTGTGGATGTAGGCTGCATCCGAACCTTCTGTCTCTTCATGTAATCCCAGAAAGACTCAATGTTGTTGAGATCAGGGCTCTGTGAGGGCCAAACCATCACTTCCAGGACCCCTTGTTCTTTATGCTGAAGATACATCTGAATAACATTGACTGTATGTTTGGGGTCATTGTCCTGCGGCAGAATAAATTTGGGGGCCAATCACACGCCTCCCTGATGGTATGGCATAATGGATAAGTATCTGCCTGTATTTTTCATTTTGCATTGAGGACACCATTGATCCTGACCAAATCTCCAACTCCATTTGCAGAAATGCAACCTCAAACTTGCAAGGAACGTCATCCACCATGCTTAACTTTTGCCTGCAGATACTAATTGTTGTACCGCTCTCCAGCCCTTCACAAAAAGACTGCCTCCTGTTACTGCCACATATTTCAAATTTTTACTCAGACTAGAGCACCTGCTGCCATTTTTTTTGCACTCCAGTTGTATTTTTGTGCATAGTTGAGTCACTTCACCTTGTTTCCTTATCAGAGGTATGGCTTTTTGGCCACAATTCTTCTATGAAGACAACTTATGGCTTCTCCAAACAGTAGATGGGTGTACCTAGGTTCCACTGGTTCCTGCCAGTTCTGTGCTGATGGCACTGCTGGACATCTTTCGATGTCGAAGGGAAGTATGCATGATGTGTATTTCATCTGCTGCATTACATTTCCATGGCTGATCCCTGCATCTACAGTCCTCAAAGTTGCCGTTTCTTTGTGCTTCTTCAAAAGAGCTTGAACAGCACATCATAAAAACCTCAGTCTGCTTCAAAATCTTTGCCTGGGAGAGACCATTCTGATGCAATGTAACTACCTTGTTTCTTGTCGCTGTGCTTAGTCTTGCCATGGTGTATGACATGTGACATGAAACTGTCTTCCACAACCTCACCTTATTAGCAGAGTTTGGCTGTTCTTCACCCGGTTTTAAGCCTCTAAACTGTTTCTTTTTCAGTTAATAACTGTGTTTCAACCTATGTATGAAATTGATGATCATTAGAACCTGCTTCGTATAATTGGTTAATCATACACCTGACTATAATCCTGCAAAATTCAGAGTTTTTATGCAAGTGTACAAAGTGTGTGAGTGCTAGAATTTATGCTGGTTTAAAGCCAAAAGGATAGCCACATCAAATATTTATTTGATTTAGATTTTTCTTCTGTTCGCTCAATTTGTATTTTGTAAATTGATAAAAATAAATTAAAATATATAGATTTTTGAAAGCATTCTTACTTTACAGCATTTCTTAACACCTGCCTTACACTTTTGAACAGTACTGTAATTAAATAATTATTCCCATAATTCAACAATACATAAGACCATATAATCACATATACAGTAGAATGTATCTAGAATTGATGCTGCGCATTAACTGGAAAAGGCTGAAACACCCTAAAGGACTACAGTTTAACACCTTAACGACCACTCACGCCATATATATACGTCGGCAGAATGGCTCGTACAGGCACAATTGCGTACCTGTACGTGGCCCTTTAACTGCCTGCCGTGTGGTGGCGCGCGCCCCGGCGCGCTCGCGACCCTGCAGTCATCCCCGTGAGTCGGACCGCGGGTCCCGTGGACTCGATCGCCACGGGGATCCCCGCGATCGTCTCACAGAAGGATGGAGCGGGGAGATGTTAGTGTAAACACATCTCCCCATTCGCCTACTGACACCGATCTCCGCTCTGTGTAATCAGAGCGGAGATCGGTGATGTGTCACTCGTAGCCACGCCCCCTCAGTTAGAATCATGCCCCTAGGCACACTTAACCCCTTCAGCGCCCCTAGTGGTTTACCCCTTCACTGCCAGTGTCATTTTTACAGTAAACAGTGCATTTTTATTGCACTGATCGCTGTAAAAATGACAATGGTCCCAAAAATGTGTCAAAAGTGTCCGATGTGTCCGCCATGTCGCAGTCACGAAAAAAATCGCTGATCGCCACCATTACTAGTAAAAAAAAAAAAAATTAATAAAAATGCCATAAAACTACACCCTATTATGTAAACGCTATAACTTTTGCGCAAACCAATCAATAAACGCCAATTGCGATTTTTTTTTTTTACCAAAGATATGTAGAAGAATAAGTATCAGCCTAAACTGAGGAAAAAAAAATGTTTGTACTCAGAGTCTCTGCGTGAGACATGGGTAACGAACGTGGAGAATGACATGTGAACAAGACCTGGAGTGTGCCAAAGGTCACGTGGTCGGTATGCCTAAAAGGGGCCAAAAAGAGGACACTAGAGTGAGTAGTAACAGATTTTATTGCCGTAACAAAACATCAATCAGTCAGTCAGATGCATGAACGCACGAGCCATCTCCACCTGAGGATCCGGTATGTATCTGCTGAAACAAGTTGAATTCCACCTCCCCAACTTCCTGATGACATGAGCAGGGATCCCCTGGCGTGAAGCCGCAGAGGCTGCCCCAATCCTAAATGAGTGCCCCGACAGACTAGCCGGGTTCAAACCCAGGTTGGACCACAACGTGCGGCAGTGTTTGGAGAACTGTGATGCTGTGAGGGGAGCCACCGGGAAAGGAAGCAAGGGACTGTCCCTGGATTTGTCGCCGATCAGCGCCATGAGCTGATCCAACACCAACACCGGGCACCACGCACCGCCGGTCTTGAAAAACGAAACATCCGTGCCAGCCCCGAACTGCTGAGTCTTGCAGGCTGATAGGTGTAAAATGTAACGGTTCGGATGCCTGACCAGTTGTCCTCTCGTGAGGGTCCGGGAACCAGGCCCGGAACGGGAAAACTCACCTGGCCTGAGGAACCCAAAGAAAGCCAGGTAAATGGCAGCCTTGAGCACCATGCTGAGAAGCCTCCCAAAAGGCAGTGCATCCAGCAAACCAGACATACTCCGGAAAATATGCCCTGTGACCGGGAGTCTGCAGATGGTGGTCGGAGGACAACTCCTCCGGATGCCCCTCAAAACAGCCTTGATGGCATGGGCAGAGAAAATGGAGAGCCGATTTGGATCCTGCAAGGACAAATGGTGCTGAACCCCGGCAAGATATGTTTTGATGGTGCCATGAGACAACCTGAGTTTGGTATGACAGTAAGCAACAAAAACCAACAAGTAACGGACATCAGGGCAGTTATCACACGGGTGCTGTGCCTGGAAAACCTGAAAGGACTTCCAAGCTGAGGTGTAAGCCTTCCTAGTGTTGACCGACAATGACGCCCCGACTAAGGCTGCCGCCTCCAGCCAATGGGAGTTTAATCCAGCATTAGAAGGGAAGCCTGCGGGGACGGCGTGGCACATGCGTCGGCATTCGGGACCTGCTGGTAAAATGACGTAAAGTTAAGCCGGGACAGCGCATCAGCCGCCACATTGTCCACCCCACTGATGAACTTACACTGGATGTGAAAATGATATTGCAGGGATAACCAAATTAACCTACGAACGAAAGACATGATGACCAAGGACCGTGATCTGCCTTTGGTGATAATCTCCACGGCTGCTTGATTGTCCGTGGAGAAAACCACCGTCTGCCCTGACCACGAACTACCCCAAACCCAAGCTGCAGCCACTATGGGAAAAATTTCAAATAAGGCAGATGAATCCGTGAAACCTGGGATGGCCAACATGTCATCTGGCCAAGGCCCTGCCAACCAGTGGGTGCCAAAAATGGCCGCATAGCCCACAGTGGCTGCCGCGTCAGTTCCAACCTGAGGGGAGGAACTGGACTCCGCCGGAATGAACATGGTGACCCCATTCCAACACCGGAGGTACTCGTCCCACATGCGAAGGTCAGCCAACGCCGCAGCATCCAGCTTGACCCGTGAATCTGAATCCGGGGCTGCTGGCAACAATGCCAATAACCTGGAAATGAAGGATCTCCCCTGCGGAATGATCCGCATGGCGAAATTCAACATGCCCAAGAGAGACAACAATTCCACCCTGGTACAGACCTGCGAGACTGAAAAGGCATGGATACACTCCCTGATCCTGGTGAGTTTGTCTGCCGGAAGCTTGGCCAGCAAGGATTCGGTGTCCAGGACAATCCCCAAAAAGGTGAGTGCTGATGTCGGGCCCTCCAACTTCTTGGTTGCCAGAGGCACGTTGAGTGCCGAAAAAACCGCCAGCAACTTCTGCAAATCAGTGGGGATTTGCTGAGGACTCTCAATGAGGAGGAAGTCATCCAGATAATGAATGACCTCATGACAATGCTCTACATGGATGAGAATCCATTCAAGAGCTTGGGCAAAAACATCAAACAACCATGGACTACTCTTGGACCCGAAAGTGAGTCTGGTGGCAAAATAGTACAAACCTCTCCACTTTACCCCATGCCACTGCCAGAGTGACGGCATGATCGGGAGGAGTTTGAAAGCATCAGCTATGTCTGCCTTGGACAGCCAAGCCCCCCGTCCCACCTTGATGATCTGTTGGATGGCCTGGTCTACAGAAGCATATCTCAAGGAAAACTCCTCAGACGGGATTAACGAATTAAGACTAGGCACAGCGGAGCAATGAGGGGCGGACAAGTCGTAAATCAATCTTAATTTATTAGAAAACTTCCCCTTGACCAACCCCAGCGGATTGACCCTCCAACACTGAAATGGAGACATGGAAAAAGGACCAATAACAAACCCCTTGTCAAGTTCGGACTGGAGTAAGGTGTCCACCGCTCCCACATCCACTTCACAAGACCTAAGGTTGGGACTCTCGAATGTGACCAACGGCAAGGTGATGAACCCGGTGTGGAAGCCCTGTGTGAAACCTTCCACCAAAAAGGGGCATAGCTCAGTGGAAGGGTGAGAGGACAAGCAGTCCTGCAAAAACCCAATGTTGACGCGGCTCAGTCAGCTGTGCTTGCCTTGCCTAAGCGAACAGGATGATTTAGGATGGGCCCTGAAACAGCCTGAGCAGATGTGCAACAACCGGCACTGACTATAATTACACACACCGTGGTTAAAATTGTTACAAATAGGTGACCTCCCCAGATACTGGATGGGCCGACCCAATTTGTCCACAGTAGCCGCCTGGGTAGGTGCTGGTAGTGAAGCGGGGAAGGCTCTGGAAGTGCCTGGCAGAACCGGAGGTTCCGCGTTGGGGCACCAGTAAGCCGTGTGTGACGATGACTGGCAGGTGGCGCAGACTGGTGACCTCAACCCCGCAAAATGACGGCAGAACAGCTCCGTATCTACGCTGCCCCAGGCTGCCACTACCTGATGCTGGGCCAACAAGGCGGCGGCTTTGGCGGAGAATGATCGGTGGTAATCATAAAACGCCGTACCCCCAAACTTGTGACCCAACTCCACCATCGCATAAAGATAGTGGTCCAGCTCCTCTCTCCTATGGGGACTCGCCGAGCAGATGATGTCTCTGAACAAGCTAAACGCCAACACGAACTCGGGGATAGAGAGCTTGCGGTTCAACCTGTGGTCCCTGGACTTGATGATGACAGAAACGTCCCCACAGGCATACGACTTATTGTCAGCCACATCGTGAGTGGCTATCAATAAGGATGCCAGGTTGACATCCTTCCCATCAAGGATGTCTTTCCGGATGTTCCCTGGAATGAAATGGGCTGGGGTGACGGAAGGGACACTGGTACTGGTACCTGACAATGAAGGCCCAGGAACCACAGGGACCTCGGGCCCTGCCGCGACCCCAGGGACAACCAGATCTACCACAGCAGGAACAGGATCAGCCTCCAGAACCTCCACTCTGGCCCTTAAATCTTGAAAAGAGCCTGCCAGAGAGCTGAGGGTGGAGTGGATCTGAGTTAGGGATGCGGCCATGGCACGCAGGGTGACCTGCTCCGCATCAGAACTCGCCGAGGAGGGGGACAAAAGTCTAAAAAGTTCTGCTTTGCGAGCTGAAGCCGAGTGAGAGATGCCCCTGAGCCGCAACTCCGCGATCAACCTCGGAACCGTCCAGGACCTCAAGGAAGGTGTGCCGCCCTGCACTGACCCCCTCGCTGGAGAAGGGGAAACGGAGGCGAAATCCTCAATGTCCGCTGCCTGAGACATGACCTAAAACAATCGAAACAAATGAAAACAGCCTGGCAGAACTCACCACAGACCAACCACGCCGACTCCCCAACACCCAACCTCCTCTTTAAACCTAACCAACCCTAACCTGGCCCAGAATGATCACCCCCTCCCCCCCCCGACTAAGAGGGCCGAGTCACCTGCGGTCGCAGATAAATTAAAAACGCAGACTCAGGCCCCCCAGAACCTGAAACGTGACAGGTCTAATGATGAAAAGAAATAACAGATACCACCAATTTAAAAACGAGAGATTGAGCCAACGGGTGAGGAGACTTGCCCCAAGTCAATTAAAAACGAACAACTCAACCCGCTAAGACCTAACGAAATAGGTAACCATAGTGGCGATTGCCCCTCAAGTGAAAACGAGAAAAGGAGAGCCTGACGCCTAGAACCCGGACTTACCTGCACTGGGAATTCTCAACCCAACGAGAAACCTTGCGTCTGGCGCCTAGCAGCCCTGAAATAAAACGAACAAATTGGAACTGAAAGCGAATCAGAACCCCAGGACGAGGACCAAAGTCACAGATGAAGCCCAGCAAACAGAAACCCCCCTACGAGACCTGAAAACGTGTCAGGCCATGCATGAACATACCATGTAACGCATGGAAGAGAAACAACGTAAAACCCAAACGGTTGAGGAGGCTTGCCACTGACCAAGTCAATTAAAAACGAACATCTCAAACCGTTGACACCCACAAACGTGGTGGGTGACCCCGCAGTGGAACTACAACCCTCCCCCCCCTCTCTGACCAGCCACCAAGACCCGACACGGAAATGCATGACACTTACTGAAACAACCTGAAAAGGAAAACACAGACTCTGATGCAAACGTAAAACTCGTTAACGTCCTAAAAGGGGAGAAAAAGAAACGACAGATACATGCATCAAATGACTGTGGAGGAAAATGACAGCAACCGCACATGTGAGCTTCCCCCACATGCCCCAAAGGCAACCCTGCCACCCCAAGTCAAACGCAGGGAAATGTCACGTGACGCAGCCTAGTGCAGAAATTGCACCGTGTGTGGGCATGCCCACCGAAAATCCCACATGATGAGTGGCACTGTCAGATGTGCAAACGCCCCCCCTCCCTACAAAAGTGACATGTGCTGCAGCAACCAACCAACCTGCCAGAAGGCATGAAGCAGGCAGTACACCCCCCCCCCCCCCTGCAACATGAGCTGCAGCAACACACCCCCCCCCCTGCAAAACAAAGAAAAGCAGCCGCAAAACAACCCCCTCCTGACAATGACCTGATGCAGCAACCATCACCCCCCTCCCCCCCCCCCGGACGACATGCTGTGTAGCAAACAAAAACACACCCCCCCCTCCTACCATCGATCTGATGCTGCCGCACACACCACCCCCCCTCCCCACCGATACCTGTACCGCCAACGAGGTGACACCGAGGGCCTGCAACGATCTGCCGAGCGGAGATAAAGCGAGGAGACGACCCCTTCTGAAAATGGCCGAGCGGAGCGAGGAGGCGATTCCTATCGCTGTAAGCCGAGCCGAGCTGGTGAAAGAAGCGCCGAGTCCTTGGAGCCTCGTGGAGCACGAAGCCGGCGCCTGAAGATAACGTCACACACAGCGTCGTCGCATAAACAAAACAAGAAGGGTCCGGCCTTGGGAGTAAGGAGGATGAGGGAGGGTTTAAATACCCCCCGACTCCTCCTACAAACTCAGGCCAGCCTACGGCTGGCCTTCCCATTATATGTTTTTTGGGGATATTTAAAGTAAAAAATATTGCATTTTTTTCAAAATTTTCGCTCTATTTTTGTTTATAGCACAAAAAATAAAAACCGCAGAGGTGATCAAATACCACCAAAAGAAAGCTCTATTTATGGGAAAAAAAGGACGTAAATTTTGTTTGGGAGCCACGTCGCACGACCGCGCAATTGTCAGTTAAAGCTACGCAGCGCCGAATCGCAAAAAGGGGCCTGGTCTTTATGCTGCGTATTGGTCCGGGGCTTAAGTGGTTAGAGAGCAGAAGAAACAAAGTGGATAGCAAGGAGCTCACCCCAGGAGCCTCCCAAACTTGACAAGAAGGGGGTTAGCTACTAAAACTGGAGAATGCTAAATCTGGTGCATCTGGTGCAAAGCCTAATGCCGCGTACACGTGATCGTTTTTCATGACGAGAAAAATGCCATTGTGTGTGGGCTCCAGAGCATTTTTCACGACGTGAAAAATGGGCATTAAAAATTTGGAACATGCTCAAATTTTTCTCGTCGTTTTTCACGTCGTCGTTTTTCTCGTCATGAAAAACGGCCGTGTGTAGGCTTTAACAACGTGAAAAAAACACGCATGCTCAGAAGCAAGTGATGAGACGGGAGCACTCGTTCTGGTAAAACTAGCGTTCGTAATGGAGATAGCACATTCGTCACCCTGTAACGGACTGAAGAGCACGAGGCTGAAAAGCGTGAATCGTCTCTCACCAAACTTTACTAACACAAGGATCAGCAAAAGCAGCCCAAAGGGTGGCGCCATCCGAATGGAACTTCCCCTTTATAGTGCCGTCGTACATTTCGTACGTCACTGCGCTTTGCTCAAGCATTTTTTTTCATGATAGTGTGTAGGCAAGGCAGGCTTGAGAAGAATCACGTCAAGAAAAACATTTTTTTTTTCAATGACAATAAAAACGGTCGCGTGTACGTGGCATTCGGCCCCATGTACACTTTTTTCAACTGCCCCTGAACTCCTTGAATGTTATCTTATGTCTACATGTACACAATTTAATTTACTGACATTTTAAGGCAGTTGCCTTTATAGGCCTTTTTTTTAAAGCAAAAACATCAGTTCAGATGCCAAAGTTTCCCGCGTTTATCAGCGTTTCGTTTATATGCGTTTTTTGTTTTTTGGCCATTTAAAAAAATATATATATATATATGTGCACCAGGGTGAGGTGCACATCGGTCCCAGCTGTTTTAGTGCTAGCAATCAAGCCTTCCCACAGGCCTGTATATAGAAAAAATAGCGGAGGGATTGCTGCACTTAAAAGTTATTTATTTAGATGTCAAAAATACATCATAATAAGGCAAACATTGTAGTAAACGTTTTCGGGCTATTGTAGATTACGCCCTTCCTTAGAATATCATGCCGCATGATATTCTGATATTCTGAGGAAGGGCGTAATCTACAATAGCCTGAACCTGCGGTTATTCAATCTGATAGAAAAAGCCCTTAATTAGCCTAATAGTTCTGGGTATCTTGTGTATTTAATTGTATTCATATATTTCATGTCAGGTTTCGGTGGCCCCTGGGAACAGTTCCTTGCTATCCACCTTGTTTCTTCT
This sequence comes from Rana muscosa, assembly GCA_029206835.1. Taxonomy (NCBI): domain Eukaryota; kingdom Metazoa; phylum Chordata; class Amphibia; order Anura; family Ranidae; genus Rana; species Rana muscosa. Next base: position 253,112,695 of record CM055125.1, read on the forward strand.
GCTTTTTGAAGGGTGAAGGTTCTAAACCCAAGAACAAAAATGTAATAGATTGCAGCTTACCACTCATTGTAAGTGATGGCCACATTGTTTTTTTCTTTTTCCATGCCTTTTTGTATTTATTTTTTCTTGGTGTAGCACCCCCCTCACTCCCCTCTCTCTCTCGTCTCGTCTCGTCTCTTGTCTAGGGGCATCTTAGAGGGGAGGGAGCGGGGACACCACGCCTGGCTTCCACCACATGTGTCAGTGCGGTATAAGCAACGTTCTTGTATTACCTTCGGGTCAGTGTTGGGCACCTGGATCCTCCCTCCAAGAGTCACCTTGAACAATGTCTGTTAGGAAATGAGCCCCACACCATTAAAGTTCAACACTCCTTTATTCTTCTTGAATGAACACAATCAGTTGAACTCCCTTAGTAGGAACAGAACAGTAAAGGAGGTGTGGATGCGAGTAGGCCCAGACACAATTTGGTTCTCCACTTTCCTTCCTGAAAGTGGGTTACGGTCTCCGCACGAGGGGGAATTTCCTTCCAGGCGGTCTCCGACGAGAGGATCACCTGTCACTGGCAATAGGCTGCAACGGGTCTTCAAGTGAGGAGCTCCCCCCAGTCCATTGCGCCTTCCGGATTCGGGTACCCACTCCCGGGGTTCCCTAGGATCTCCTTCCCTCGCGGAACTCATTGTTGGGCACTAAGCTCCGGACCTCCATCCGAGTATCTCACCCCAGGCTAAAGGTGCCTGGGATGGAACACGACCTCCGGTTGTCCTCTAGGCCTAGGCCACCCAGAGGACCGACACGAACCACCGTCCGCAAGCTGAAGGTGCCTGGGACTTCGACCCCGTGACAAAGATGGCCGGCCCCTTAATACCCTCTCCCAGCAAGCACGGCGGGTTCCCCGCCCCACCATACCTCTGCCGAGGGAGGACAAAAAGGAGGCACAGCACACAGCAATGATTTAACCCCAGCCCAGGGCAACAGCGCCACCCACTGGGCTGCAGGGAATTACACATCACTAATGTCTCTGCCAAATTCAAATTTACACCCGGGAAAGTACATACCCGCTACATTGGTAATCCTGTGAATCCTGTCCTAGGGTGGTTACACTCATCACAAACAAACAAAATAAATTCCCAGCACACATACCAGCTAGCCTAGCCTGCAATTTACGTTTATAACTGAGGGTTAAGTTGCACACATTTGCAAATATATGTGCAAGCCGCAGTGCCCCGCCAAGTTTCCTCTGTATACTGTGGTCCTAACTCTATATTTGAGAGTTTTCAATCTGGAGCACATATAGCAGTGGATAAATTAAGAGGAGGTTTGACTGGAGGAAGCCTACTCCTCTTAAAGGCACAGGGACACAACGACGCACGCACACCCAGCAAGAGCACAATGGCAGCTGATGTGCTGTGGGGACATGTGTCCCCACAACAAATTTAGCGAACAAGCTATACAAAAAGATGGCAACCACCCCAATTTATAACTAGCGTTTGCAGCAAGGTGCACATGGAAGGGCAGTGCACATCACAAAAAAACAAAACATTTCCCAGCACAATTACCAGCTAGTTTGCAAAAAAACAAAAATAAATTAACCCTGTCTAACTATTCACTTTAAAAACAGAGGATTTAGTTGCACACATTTGCAAACATACAGTATATGAAAGCCACAATGCCTCACCAAGGCTGCTCTGTATACTACGGTACTAACTCTATATTTTATGTCTCAGAGTGGGAGAACATATAAAGCCTCATACACACGGTATGATTGTTGGCCAACCGAGCGTCTGATTTTTGTCAAAAGGGCGTCTGCCAGGATTTTGTCTTGCATACTGACGGTACACAATTGTCGTCCCACAAACACGAACGTAGTGACGTACTACGAGGAATTTCAGCTCTTGAGCACCACCCCTGGGCTCCTTCTGCTAATTTCGTGTTTGGTGAGCATTGATTCCGAGCATGTGTGTTTGTTCTTTCGACTTTTGTGTGACAGATTTGTGTACTGACCATACGAAAATCAGACGTCAAACCATTGTCCGCCATAAACTACATTTGTTGGCCGAAAGTTGGACAACAATTGTCAAAAGGAGCGTACTAACGGTAAGATTTTAGGACAACAGTCTGTCAACAGACAATCCCCTGCCAACAATTGAATCGTGTATTCAAGGTTTTACAGTGGACAAATTTGCCTGGAGGGAGCCTACTCCTCCTTAAAGGCACATGGACATACCAGATACCCAGCAAGAGCACAATGTGCAATTACGTTCACTCACTCCACTGCTGCTTCACTCCACTGCTGGACTACAAACTCTTCATCTCCATTACATGGAGGGTGGGAAAATTTGTAGCATACAGATAATAGCGTGGAAGGAGGATAATATTATTTATGATTTCAGTTAAGTTCATAGAAAGCGGCACTGGCAAGGAAACTGCATTTCTGGCACGCTCAACAGATATTTTCTATACTTGCTGAAAATGTTCTTATACTGAAAAATGAAAACTAATACAGCCACTACATTTTATGTCTGGTGAGCTACAATAAAATTAATTTTTGCTCTTAGAATTAGAAATCCTTTAGGACTCTTCATAGACAGCAAATTTCTCATGGAAAGCAACTAGCAGGGATCTCCCTTTCTACAGGCAACCATGTGAGAATAATGCCCCATACACACGATCATTTTTCATGCCGTTAAAAATGCCATTAAAAAAAATGGCCATTAAAAATGATCGTGTGTATGCTCCAGAGCATTTTTAACGACGTGAAAAACGGGCATTAAAAATTTCGAACATGCTCTCTTTTTTCACGTCGTTTTTCATGTCGTTTTTTTTAACGACGTGAAAAACGATAGTGTGTATGCTTTAACGACGTGAAAAAAAATGCGCATGCTCAGAATCAAGTATGAGACGGGAGCGCTCGTTCTGGTAAAACTAGCGTTCGTAATGGAGATAGCACATTCGTCATGCTGTAACGGACTGAAAAGCACTAGACTGAAAAGAGCGAATCGTCTCTCACCAAACTTTACTAACATGAAGGGTGGCGCCATTCGAACGGAACTTCCCCTTTATAGTGCCGTCGTACGTGGTGTACGTCACTGCGCTTTTCTTGAACATTTTTTAAAATGATGGTGTGTACGCAAGACAGGCTTGAGAGGAAACAAGAAAAAAAATGACAAGAAAAACGTCAGTTTTAAAAATGACATTAAAAATGATCGTGTGTATGCTCCAGAGCATTTTTAACGACGTGAAAAACGGGCAATAAAAATTTCGAACATGCTCTCTTTTTTCACGTCGTTTTTCATGTCGTTTTTTTTAATAACGTGAAAAACGATAGTGTGTATGCTTTAACGACGTGAAAAAAAATGCGCATGCTCAGAATCAAGTATGAGACGGGAGCGCTCGTTCTGGTAAAACTAGCGTTCGTAATGGAGATAGCACATTCGTCATGCTGTAACGGACTGAAAAGCACTAGACTGAAAAGAGCGAATCGTCTCTCACCAAACTTTACTAACATGAAGGGTGGCGCCATTCGAACGGAACTTCCCCTTTATAGTGCCGTCGTACGTGGTGTACGTCACTGCGCTTTTCTTGAACATTTTTTAAAATGATGGTGTGTACGCAAGACAGGCTTGAGAGGAAACAAGAAAAAAAATGACAAGAAAAACGTCAGTTTTAAAAATGACATTAAAAATGATCGTGTGTATGCTCCAGAGCATTTTTAACGACGTGAAAAACGGGCAATAAAAATTTCGAACATGCTCTCTTTTTTCACGTCGTTTTTCATGTCGTTTTTTTTAATAACGTGAAAAACGATAGTGTGTATGCTTTAACGACGTGAAAAAAAATGCGCATGCTCAGAATCAAGTATGAGACGGGAGCGCTCGTTCTGGTAAAACTAGCGTTCGTAATGGAGATAGCACATTCGTCATGCTGTAACGGACTGAAAAGCACTAGACTGAAAAGAGCGAATCGTCTCTCAACAAACTTTACTAACATGAAGGGTGGCGCCATTCGAACGGAACTTCCCCTTTATAGTGCCGTCGTACGTGGTGTACGTCACTGCGCTTTTCTTGAACATTTTTTAAAATGATGGTGTGTACGCAAGACAGGCTTGAGAGGAAACAAGAAAAAAAATGACAAGAAAAACGTCAGTTTTAAAAATGACATTAAAAATGATCGTGTGTATGCTCCAGAGCATTTTTAACGACGTGAAAAACGGGCAATAAAAATTTCGAACATGCTCTCTTTTTTCACGTCGTTTTTCATGTCGTTTTTTTTAATAACGTGAAAAACGATAGTGTGTATGCTTTAACGACGTGAAAAAAAATGCGCATGCTCAGAATCAAGTATGAGACGGGAGCGCTCGTTCTGGTAAAACTAGCGTTCGTAATGGAGATAGCACATTCGTCATGCTGTAACGGACTGAAAAGCACTAGACTGAAAAGAGCGAATCGTCTCTCACCAAACTTTACTAACATGAAGGGTGGCGCCATTCGAACGGAACTTCCCCTTTATAGTGCCGTCGTACGTGGTGTACGTCACTGCGCTTTTCTTGAACATTTTTTAAAATGATGGTGTGTACGCAAGACAGGCTTGAGAGGAAACAAGAAAAAAAATGACAAGAAAAACGTCAGTTTTAAAAATGACATTAAAAATGATCGTGTGTATGCTCCAGAGCATTTTTAACGACGTGAAAAACGGGCAATAAAAATTTCGAACATGCTCTCTTTTTTCACGTCGTTTTTCATGTCGTTTTTTTTAATAACGTGAAAAACGATAGTGTGTATGCTTTAACGACGTGAAAAAAAATGCGCATGCTCAGAATCAAGTATGAGACGGGAGCGCTCGTTCTGGTAAAACTAGCGTTCGTAATGGAGATAGCACATTCGTCATGCTGTAACGGACTGAAAAGCACTAGACTGAAAAGAGCGAATCGTCTCTCAACAAACTTTACTAACATGAAGGGTGGCGCCATTCGAACGGAACTTCCCCTTTATAGTGCCGTCGTACGTGGTGTACGTCACTGCGCTTTTCTTGAACATTTTTTAAAATGATGGTGTGTACGCAAGACAGGCTTGAGAGGAAACAAGAAAAAAAATGACAAGAAAAACGTCAGTTTTAAAAATGACATTAAAAATGATCGTGTGTATGGGGCATAAGGCCATATCACAGTATCCAAGGTGGTGATCACAAGCACTACTGGCTGTTTGGATTGCTTTTTATCATCCACATACATTTTCATACTTGTTGCAAAATCTCTATGAGAGCTGGCATCCATTTGTTTATTTTCCATGGATACAAAATAGGGACATTCTCACTGCAGCATGTTCCAGAGGTACAATAACACGAAGGAGGGTGGGCAGGTGTCTTACCGTCTGTTAATCTATGGCTAGCTTTAACGCTTCACTGTAGCACTCTTCCTGTCTGGGCGGTTGAGGATGACTCCTTAGATAATGTGGCAGGCTAGCGTTTCACTTCTCAGGGCCGAATCCTTGACCTATTGTGGGTTAGAAAAGAAAGCTGGTTGTCAGTAACTTAAGTATTTTCAAGGCTTATTTTTCTCAGTAGACTCTGGAGAGAGGGTTATAGCAAAGGATACCCAACAAAGGGAGGGAAACATCCTTCTTAAACTGGTATCTTTTCAAGGCCAAGCCTGTGAGGCAAAGATGGGACTTGCCTGGTAGGAAGTAACCCTTCCAGAAGGTCACCCTGAACATGTATCTGCTTCCCCAGCATGCATCGCTAGTGTAGCGGGTATATACATTTAGGGGCAGCATCTGGGTGGTAGCATGACCCAGATGCACAGATTGTTAGAGTATGCTATTTATTTGTGTGAAGATATCAGTGGTGTCAGTTCCCTGCGGTGCCCCAGGTACGGGTGCCTGAATCCAGGGCGTAAGGGACCGGAGATGTGTCCCTCCCGAAGACCTGGTGCAGCATATTGCCGGTGACGGGTGGGCCTCTGGAGACCGTCCGGATGGATGTCTCCCCTGACAGGGGCCATTCTCTTAAGGAAGGTAGTTCACGTGCTTATGGTCGGTGGCAGCGACCCAACTAAACCCAGAGACCTACACTCAGGTCTGTGGCAGAGGCCTCAATGTTCACCAAGGTTTGTGGCAGGAACCAAATTCACAATCGGTGGCAGCGATTGTGCGCCAAGCCTATTTGCACACCATGGAATAGGAGAGAGCTTGTGCCTGGACCTACTCATACCCACACCCTGTCTGTTTGTGTCAGGTTCAACCGGTACTGTTCATTGCTACAAGATAAATAAATAAGTGTTGGACTGTTCATGATGTGGAACTCTATTACTGGCAGCAAAGTGCTCCGTCTCTAGCGGTGGCAATCAACCTCCACAGGAGAAGCAGAGGCTCCGTACGGAACGCAGACACGAAGGTAAACTTGAACTTAGCTCAAACCTCACACACGCAAGAGGTGAGAGCTGGTATTAGTGTTCCTCACCCTCCTCCCTCAAACCCCTAGACAAGCCAGCCGTATTATATCAAGGGAGTAGGGGGTGAGGCCGCTATATTAGAAAAAAACCTCAGTGATTGGCAAAGGCAGAATATATAAAACCCATTACATTGAATATACTCACTCTAACTACTGGAGAATACTCAGCAGTAACAGACAGAAGTAATGTCCAGGCCCTAGAGAAAACTCAATGAACACAGAAAAGGTAAACAATTAGAGCCCAGGCTGGCTACAACTTAGCTGCAACACTGGACTTATGCCGGATACACACAACCGTTTTTCACGACGTTAAAAATGCCATTTTTTAAATTGGGCATTAAAAACGATCGTGTGTAGGCTCCAGAGCATTTTTAACGACGTGAAAAATGGGCTAAAAAAAATGAGAACCTGCTCTATTTTTTCACGTTGTTTTTTTTAACGACGTGAAAAACGGTAGTGTGTATGCTTTTATGAGGGGGAAAAAAACGCGCATGCTCAGAATCAAGTATGAGACAGGAGCGCTCGTTCTGGTAAAACTAGCGTTCGTAATGGAGATAGCACATTCGTTACGCTGTAACAGACTGAAAAGCACGAGGCTGAAAAGCGCGAATCGTCGCTCAACAAACTTTACTAACATGAAGGGTGGCGCTATTCGAACGGAACTTCCCCTTTATAGTGCCGGCGTACGTGTTGTACGTCACTGCGCTTTGCTCAAGCGTTTTTTTAATGAACGTGTGTATGCAAGACAGGCTTGAGAGGAAACAAGAAAAATCACGTCGAGAAAAACGTCGTTTTTGAAAATGACATTAAAAACGATCGTGTGAACGCGGCATTAGACTAGAAACATTCCAGCTTTACCACTTCAGCTCCGGAAGGTTTTATCCCCTTCCTGTCCAGGCCATTTTTTGCGATACTTCACTGCATTGCTTTAACTGACAATTGCGCGGTCATGTGACACTGTACCAAAATAAAATTGATGTCCTTTTTTTCCCATAAATAGGGATTTATTTGGGTCGTATTTGATCACCCTTTTTGCGCTATAAACAAAAAAGACAGACAATTTAGAGAAAAATAACAGTATTTATTACTTTCTGCTATAAAACAAATCAAATTAAAAAAATGTGTAGCGGGTATTTGAATTTAGGGGAAGCATCTGGGTGGTAGTGTAACCCAGATGCACTAATTGCTAGGGGATCCAGGACCTTTTTTTGGTTCTTGGAGGACTCTGGTGGTGTGAGGTTCCTTGTGGTCCACCGGTGGCGCTGTTGCCTTGGGCCGGAGCTGAACTCACACCGCAAGACTGTGCCTTTTTGTCCTTCCCTGGAGCTGGTACAGCGGGGCGGGGAACCCGCTGTGACGCAAAGGGAGAGGGGATAAAAGGGGCGGACGCCCTTATCACGGGATTTCAGAGTTCAGAGTCTGGAGTGGGAGTCGGAGGACTCGGCCGCACCCAGGCACCTTCAGCTTGGGTGCTGGCGTTCCAGTGTTCCAGGCCTAGGTGCCCTTGACCTAGCCGGAGCGGAGATGGAGTCCATCTCAGGCACCTTTAGCCTGGGGTGAGGTACTATGGCGGATGCCTGGGGCTCAGTACCTTTGACTGAGTTCCGCGAGGCTGGAGGAATCCGAGGGGGCCCTAACTCCTTGGGTGCCCGTGTCTGAGGTCGTGAGGACTGGTGTGCGGAACTTCTCTGGAGAGTCCGGCGCAGCATCGCTGGTGACAGAGAGGCCTCCGGTTTCTCCCTTGGACGGATTTCCTTCCCCTGACAGGGGCCGTGTTAGCGAAGGTAATTCACGTTCTACCTCACATAGTCAGTGACAGTGACTATTTACCACTAGTGATACCACAGTGGTTAGCAACAGAAGGGAAAGGATTGTGCCTCGATCTATCCCCATTATTACTCAGTAAAGAAACTGTATGTTTGTACGCCAAGAAGAATAAAACTGAGTTGGACCTATTCACTGTGTGGAACTCTGGTTACTAGGAGCAAAGGAGTCAGGGACGAAGTACTGGACTTGACTCTATGACACCTACACAAGGCCCAATCTTTCTGGCCTTCACCTCTCAGCTATGGAGGACATGGGCCGTGGTGTATCTCATCCCTCTCCCCAGCACTGAAACCCCTAGACGAAGAAAGACAAGCCGAGTATGAGAAGGGGAGAGAGGGGTGAGGCCGCTACAAATGTAAAAAATCTTCATCGATTTAGGCCAATATATCTGCTACATGTTTTTGGTAAAATAAATCCCAAGAAGCGTGTATCGATTGGTTTGCTCAAAAGTTATAGCGACTACAAACTATGGGATAGATTAAGGGACTTTTTTTAATTTTTATATTTTTTACTAGTAATGGGGGCGATCAGCAACTTTTAGCGGAACTGCGACATTGCGGTGGACAAATCTGACAGGAAGTGACACTTTTTTGGGGACCAGTGACACCAGTACAGCAATCAGTGTTAAAAAAGGCACAGTCACTGTACAAAAGACCCTGGCAGGGAAGGGGTTAATATCAGGGGCAATCAAAGGATTAAATGTGTTTCCTGGGAGTGATTTCTAATTGCGTGGGGGATGGTTTAACTGAAGAAAGACAGAGATCCATGTTCCTGCTTAGCAGAAACACAAGATGTCTGTTTTTCTTCCTAGCAGAACGGCGATCTGCCTTGTTTATATAGGCAGACCACCGGGTTTCCGCCCCCATCGGGTCTGCTGGACCCGCTGATTGGCTCCCGCTGTGTCCAATCAGAGCACACCAGAGCCCTTGAAAGAAATCACATACAGGTACGTGGTTTTTTGCTTAAGGGCTGCTCTGCCACAGTAAATGTTTGTGGGGCTATCCTTAAGCGGTTAAAGTGGTTGTAAACCCTTACATGCAAACTTTGAAGTGAATAGCCTCAGGGGATACACAAAGATGAAACAAATCTTCCTACATAAGTTGTACCTGTTTATTAGCAGCCATCTCTTCTCTACAGCCATTTAAAGTCCAGATTTTTCTCTGAGCTTCCAAAGATGGGGGGTGGGGATCTGACATCATAAACTGCACAGCTCAATGAAGAGAGCTGAGTGTAATCTGAGACCTGAGTTGAGGGAATAGACACACTCCCTGTACACAAACTCATGTGGAAACATGCACAGCTGAGGCTGTCAATCACAGGCTGTGTGTTGGAGGCCTCCTCCCCTGCCCCCCTCTATTACTTGGAGGAAACAAGGCAGCAGACAAAAATCACATTTGGTGCTTTGGATTGAGGCAAGTACACACTATAGAAGGGTTTGCTTTGTTTATTTTTCATGTCAAGTATTGGAAAGGAAGAGTTAAGTGAGTGCACGCATGGAGTCTGCGCTGGGTGGACGGCGGGACCCAATTCTGTTACTGGGAGTGAGGTAGCGGAGATATGCTAGACAGGTGGAGAGGGCTTTGGAGAGGGCTTTGGCTCTCTGTGTCTCTTTTAAATGCAACAGCGACCATGGTGGTGTATATTAACATCAAGAGTTAACTAGGAAACAGTTGTCTGTTCAAGTAAAGGTACCCCATGTGTAAGGCAGTGACCCTATGCTAGGTGCTTGGCGTAGCCCAGAAGAACCCACCCCATGGTATGCCTCCTATGTGACCCACACTTGGTGCCCAACACGAAGGGGAAACATGGAGGAAGTGTCACCCGCCTACCCTTACAGGTGGACACAGTGAATCGCCAATGGGGGCACCGGGCAACGGTGACTTGTACCATGTGTGCGCTGAAATTACATCAAAAGTAGTGAGCAATGGCCGTCATTCATGACACTATTGCTTATTATTGTGAGCTCTGTGTTTGGTCACAGTGATCACATGGTACAGGACCAATCACAGCGGCCATGTGCCATATAATAGTTGTGGCCAATCACAGCAATCACAATAGTAAACAATGGCATCATGAATGGATGCCAAACACATTTAAAGACATATTGCTTATACAGTGATCATCACTGTAACAAGCATAATATAAAAAAAATAATCCTGATCATCCTCGAGAGCAGTACAGTGTCACTATAGTGACAGTATGTAAAAATTACTTTTTTAAATGCCGTCATCAGAGGAAGTGCAGTGTCACTGTTGTATGCTGTGACGGTGATGATGAACAATGACTGGCTGCTCTGATATCACTGTTTGTCAGTACCACCAACCATTGTCCACCGCATGAGTCAGTGTCCTAAAGCACTGCTGCCCACTCACAGTGTCCCTTATCACTATCGCAGCAGTTAAAGTGTCCATGATCACTGCCACACCAGTCATATTGTCCCAGATCACTGACACACCAGTTACAGTGTCCCTGATCACTGCCACAGCTGTCCCAGTGTCCCCAGACTGGTGTATGCCAGCAACAGTGTTTCTTATCACTGCCACTCCAGTCGCAGTGTAACCACACCAGTATAAGCCAGCAATGATGATTGTCACCAGACCAGTGTATGTCAGCAGCACTGTTCCTGATTGCTGCCATACTAGTTCCCAGTGTCATCAGACCAGTGTAATCCAGCAACAGTGTTCCCGATCACCACCACTACTCAAGTCCCACTGCCACCAAATTAGTTGTCAGCAACAGTGTTACTGGTTACTGTCACCCCAGTGCAGTGTTACCCCTGCCTGCACTAACCCTGGCCTGACCACATTTCTTCCTGCTGCCTGGACCAATCCTTTGCCTGTTTGCATGGTCCACCTTTATGCACATCGCGCTGACTATGTTTCTGTGAGGCACCAGTCCCTGCCATCTCCTGCGGACAGCTGCACTCCTGTAACCACTCTTTTCTTCTTCCTTTCTTCAGCCTCCTATACTTCCTGGCCAGTAAACATGGCATTTCTGGGGGCAGCCATGTAGGCTAATCTTGCTTGCCTTATAGGAACTGCTATAGGTGATGCTACACTAAGCTATATTCCTTGATCACTTGTACAGAGGCGACCATTACAATACATTGGTTTTGACACAATTGGTTGATTTGTGTGATACAAAAGATACAATGTCTGGTACATAATCAGTCCAAACACTGAAAAAGTTTCACACATGTGATATTGCCATATTTGGGAGGAGTAGCAGAATGTGTTATGGGTTGTAATTCTAAGTAGTCCCTTGCTGTGTGTAAGAAATATCTTATTAAATTGACAACTTTGTGTGAAAAAAAAAAAATCATGTTCTTTCCTAAATTTTCAGAAACTTGTGTAAAAACAAATGAAGTCTTCAAAAGACTTGTTACGCCTCATAGAATATACCTTGGGGTGTTTTCTTTCCAAAATGGGGTCATTTGTGTGCGCTCTAGGACCTTCAAAAATGTGATAGGTGGTCAGGAAATTTATACCCCTGGAAACCTGGAAGTGCTCCTTGGATTTTGGGCTTCTCTATGAGGCTAGGCTGTGAAAAGGTCTCACGCATGTGGTATCACCGTACTTGGGAGAAATAGCAGAATGTGTTTTGGCTTGCAAATCTAAGTATGCCTATGCTGTGTATTATAAATATCTTATTAATTTACAACTTTATGCAAAAAAATGCATTTTTAATGTCTTTCCTGCAGTTTCCAAAAACTTGTGACAGAAAATTACTTTTTTAAAAGACTTACTGTGCCTTTCAGGAAATACCTTGGAGTGTTTGCGTTCCATAATGGGGACATTTTGTGGGTGTTTCCACTGTTCTGGTGCTCCAGGGCCTCCAAAAATGTGATAGACAGTCTGGAAATAAGGTGGTCATTTGGGGGTATTTGAACTGTCCTGGTATTTTAGGCAGCCAGTACTGTAGGACGGATCAATGTTCAAAAAATAAATAAATATATATACCGTATTTTTCGCTCCATAAGACGCACCTGACCATAAGACGCACCCAGGTTTTAGAGGAGAAAAACAAGTGTAGCGGGGTGTTCCCCTTTAATGCAGAGAGATAAGAATTTCCAGGTGAGAGGTGAGTCGGGAGGAAGTAAAGAGACATTACTGGAAGTGAAAGCAGAGGAGAGAAAGAGACTACATCTCCCAGTACATCTTGCAGCACCCAGGGTGCATTGCTCCAGAACAGAGACTGCTGGGGCAGACTTTATAAAGGGGAGGCGGAGTTTTGGTCGCTCTCTTTGGACCCCCCTCTCCTAGCAAGAGGATGTCTGTGCTGAACTGCTGTGTGCACAAGGCCTGAAGCCCGGGCCGTGTGCTCCTTTCCAAAGAGCCCTCTGCCAGCCTAGCAGAGCCTTAGAGACATCTAATCCTCCTTGCTGCAGTACACCAGAAGGATTGAAGACTTGGATGTTGGTGGATTCCTGTTCCTAGACGAATCGATGGAGGAAAGGGACTTGGACTTGTCCAGGTGGTGAGAGCTGTTTAAAGACAGATACTTTATCTTTACTATTCGTTGGGATTACAAAGTTGTTCTTCAAGTGCACCACCGAGAGATTGCTAGCGAATATTGTTTCACTGAACTTCCATTTAGATCAGTCAGGCCTGACTGCATAGGTAGACATTGCTGGGTGTTAGTCTACCCATGAGGGGAAGTAGCTGTAAAAGGGCAGCGCTAGAGTTGCATAGCAATACTTTATTATTCTGATTACTCTGTTTATCTTTATTACTGTTTATTGCAGGGATCTGCAACTTGTTATACTGTTGTTTATTACTTGCCCATTAGCCTCAGTAAAATATCTGGGTAAAGTACATTTGGTGTCAGTTCCGCTTACTTTAATAGGAGTTTTAAAGTATATTCTGTGTATGTTTGTTATAGGACTGCGTCACCAACAGTTGCGATCACGCGGTCCTATCTCTCTATCACCAGCTGTGCCACGGGAGGTTAGAGCCGATTGCCGGGGGTTGACAGCGGTGCACTGCAGGGCCCAAATCAATATCAGCGGCTCTCTTAACTGGGGGTAGCGCTACACGTGGGGGCTCGAGTCCGGGATCCTTGTACGTTGCACGCTGCAATCAAGCCGGTCAGAAGTACCAGCATGGACCCGCTGGCAATGTCACAGTGGTGCGCAGCGATTGGCGCCGATCCAACCGCGGCGGTAGTCATTGTACTCCCGGGGGAAAGATGGAAGGAAGAGGAGATAAAACAGCTTGTATTGTTACTGTCTCCGAGCCACAAAGCATGGGTGATGGATTTTAGGCCAGATCCAGTGATCTCGTTTACATACGCACTGGTAGAATGGAAAAACGAAATCCCAGAGCATTTTAAAAGTCAGAGTATACAAGCCATAGATAATCAGATCTATCACTTGATACATACGCTGCCAGTGAAGGAAGAATGGTTTCAGACACCAAAGCCATCACTCCCACAATTATCTCCACCACTATCCCCTAAAGCAGAAAAGCTTAAGGAACTATTAAGCCCGGGATCACCGCTGGCCGCTATAGGGCCTGAATTGTTGAATGCTCTAGGAGACCTTGTAATTAAGTGCCAGAAAAGCAGTACGGTGCATGTGGAGGCCGGTTACCAGAAGCTTAGCACCTTCTCAGGGAAGCTCCCCGTCCCTGCGGGGGAGGAAGATTTTGACACTTGGGTGGAACAGGCATTGCAGGCAGTAGAAGCATGGGAGGTGCCTGAGGCACAGAAGAGACAGCGAGTCTTAGAAAGTCTGAAAGGTGCCGCGGCAGAAGCGGTGAAGAGCTTCCGGTTTGGAAATGAAAACTGTACAGCTCAAGATTGCCTGGCCATGCTGCAGGAAGAGTTTGGTCAGCTGGAGAAGGTGTCAGAGATGATTTATCAAATTGAACACACTCTCCAGCAGCCAAATGAGAAACTGTCAGAATATGTTAGAAGGCTGAACAGGCAGTTATGCAAGATTGTACTGAAGAAGGGAATGCTGCCCAAAGATGCAGATGAAGCACGCATGAAGCAGATCATGAGGGGAGCGCGGCGCTCAGACCCGGTCTGGCTGCACCTGAAAACCTCAGGAGGAGGAATGTCACTAACCTACTCTGATCTAATAAAAATTATTAGGGACGAAGAGGCGCTGCAGGAAGATCAGCAGGTGGCCAAGGCGAATGTCACACCTGTACCAGTGTTGGTCCATTCGGTCAAGAGCCCAGAAAGAGATGCGGAGGTTGACACTCTGAAATCGCAAATGGCCCAAGTGTTGGAGATGCTGACCTCTTTGATGGAGAAAGATCAGAGAAGACGAGAGAAACCAAGCCCAAGAAAGGAGTTGTTCCCGAACACCTCAGCACCGGCCTCCCTACAGGACCGAGAAGAGGTGATTTGCTATAACTGCGGAGGGAGTGGCCACTTTGCTAACGTATGCTCCAGCCCAAAGAAGAAGAGAACAGATAATTGCAAGCCGGCGGGAAACTCCAAAGGGCCCCGGTGAAGGAGTCAACCGGGTGCCCATCATCTTCAGTGCGCTCCAAACTAAAAAAAAAGGCCAAGAATGGAGGAGACAAAACTCCTAGGAGGAGGTTTAGTACACCCCCACCAAGATGTACCCCAGAGGGAGGGGGCAAGACCCCTCAGTGGAAGTACAGCACCCCAAAGAAGGAACATCCACCTAAAAGGAACAATAACATCCCTCAGCGGGTTTATGCCCCCATTGAGAGGGAGAAAGTCAATGCATGCCAGGCTCAGGAAAAATTAAAGTCCAAAAGGAGCAGAGCAAGGGTCGAAAGCCAAAAAAAAGAGGTGACCCCAGTCCGGCCATACCCAAAGGAACTGGTGGGCCCGTCTCCTACTGTGCCCATTCAAGTGGAAGGAGTCTATACTAAAGCTCTTTTGGACACCGGAGCACAGGTGACTTTACTATACCGGGACTTCTATGATAGGCACTTGAGTCATCTGCCTATCCAGAAGATAGAAGAGCTGGAGATATGGGGACTTGGAACCCAGAGTTTCCCTTATGATGGGTACCTGCCCATAAAGATGACTTTCGACCCATCCGTGGCTGGGAAGGCTGAAGTGTTTGACACCCTGGCAGTTGTGTGTCCCCGGCCGCCTGGAGCCAGCAAGATTTCCCTGATCATTGGGACAAACACGGATCTAGTCAGGAGACTCCTGACCCCTCTAGTGAAAGAGAGAAACCATTCAGCCACCAAAATCCATCCCATGCTAAAGACGGCCTACCAACGACTGGTCTTAGAGCAGAAGACCCCGGGAGAGGGGATAGGGAAGGTGTGGAGACTTGGCAGAGAAGGAGTAGTGCTACAGCCCGGAGAAGTAACCTGTCTTAGGGCCACTGTGAAGCTTTCGTGGGAACAACCTGGCCCCTTTGTCATGCTGGAATCAGACCCATGGGAAGAGTCCTCAGGCCTGGAAGTGATACCAGAAGTGATTCCGTTCAAGGCCCTGAAGAAGGCCCATGGCAGAGTTCCGGTGAGTGTTAGGAACACTACGGGAGGACCCATGGAGATCCCTGCCAGAGTGTTGCTTGGTCAGGTGAGCCCTGCTGCCCCGGTCACTTGGTCCGAAGTCAAGGGGACGGGTGACGGAGGAGATGTTTGGGAGAAACTGTCCGTGGAAAACCCGAACCTACCCAGGGCTTGGAAAGAAAGAGCCAAGGCCCAGCTGACCAGGTGGGAGAAGATCTTTTCCGAAGATGAATTCGATGTGGGGTGTGCAAGAAGTGCCACCCATCGGATCCGCCTCCAAGAAGATAAGCCCTTCCGAGAGAGGGTCAGGCGGGTCCCCCTGGCAGATCTGGAGGATCTGAGGGAACAACTTGTAGAACTAAAGAAGACTGGTGTGATCCGGGAGTCTAGAAGTCCCTATGCCTCCCCAATCGTGGTGGTCAGAAAGAAGAATGGGTCGTTGAGGCTTTGTATCGATTACAGGACTCTCAACAGGAGAACCATCCCTGACCAATACACCACGCCAAGGATAGAAGATACCCTACAAAGTTTGTCTGGAGCCAAATGGTTCAGTGTGATGGACCTCAAGAGTGGGTACTATCAAATCCCTATGCACCCAGAAGACAGGGAGAAGACAGCCTTCATAACCCCGGTGGGATTCTTCGAATTCAATAGGATGCCTCAGGGTCTGTCTGGAGCTCCTGCTACCTTTCAACGCCTTATGGAGAAGACTGTTGGAGACATGAATCTTATAGAAGTCCTTGTGTACTTGGACAATGTCATTGTCTTTGGAAGAACCTTGGAAGAACATGAAGCCAGGTTGGAGAAAGTATTGAGAAGACTCAGCGAAGAGGGACTTAAGCTTTCCCCCGAGAAGTGTCGGTTCTACCAGTCTTCTGTAAACTATCTGGGGCACATAGTGTCTGAAGAAGGGGTGGCCACAGATCCTGAGAAGTTGGAAGCAGTCACTTCCTGGCCACGACCCACCACAGTAACAGAGCTCAGATCCTTCCTGGGGTTCTGCTCCTATTATAGGAGGTTTGTGGAGGGGTTTGCTCGGATTGCCCGCCCGTTGAATGAATTGCTAAAGGCAGAAGGGGAAGAGGATGACTCAGGGCCCAGGAGGCCTGGTGAGTCAGTTCAAGATCAGTGGAACCCAAGGTGTGAAGAGGCCTTTCATGCTCTGAAGAGGAGCTTAACCACTGCCCCAGTCCTGGCCTACACCGACCCTACCAGACCTTATGAATTACATGTGGATGCCAGCCATGAGGGTCTAGGTGGTGTACTCTACCAAGAACATGAAGGACAACTGCGACCAGTGGCCTATGTGAGCAGGAGCCTGACCCCCTCAGAAAAGAATTACCCCACTCATAAGCTGGAATTCCTGGCCCTCAAATGGGCGGTAGTTGACAAGCTAAAAGACTACTTGTATGGGGCAGAGTTTACTGTGAAGACAGACAACAACCCCCTGACCTACCTCTTCACCACCGCGAAACTAGATGCCACCGGACACAGGTGGTTGGCCGCATTGTCTGGATTCAACTTCAGTCTGAAGTACAGACCAGGAGCCGGAAATAGGGATGCAGATGCCCTGTCCCGGAGGTCTCATGCCACGACAAATGACTGGGAAGATTGGACCCAAGTGGCACCGGACGGGGTGCGGGCCCTTTGTCAAGGGGCTGAATTCCAAGCCAGAGGAGGCTCCAGAGCAGAAGAAATAGGGGTTACCATGGTAGGAGTCCCCAAACACTATTGTGGGGTAACTCAACTGGAGGAAGACAACCTACCGAGACTGTCCAAGAAGGAGTTGAGGTGTGACCAATTGGAAGACCCCATGGGGAGATTGGTCCTCGAAGCCCTGGAGAATCAGGATCCCAACAAATTCCTACATCACCCCTCAAAGGAGGCTCGCCTGTTGAGGAAGGAATTGGACAGGCTACAGGTACATCAGGGAGTGGTCTACCGAAGGGGCCCCTCTGATGACTCAGAAGATAAGTGGCAGTTATTTCTTCCAGAGAAGCACCGAGAGACTGTACTAATTGCCCTGCATGACCATCATGGTCACCTAGGGGCAGAAAGGACCTTCCAGCTTGTCAGAAATCGGTTCTATTGGCCCTGCATGAGGGCAGAAGTAGAGGAGTATTGCCATTCCTGTGCACGATGCATTCAGAGAAAGACCCTACCCCATCAAGCTGCCCCAATGGGCCACTTACAGAGTCAAGGCCCAATGGATCTGGTATGCATTGACTTTCTCTGCCTCGAACCCGACCTGAGTGGATTGGGGAATGTTCTGGTAATAACCGACCATTTCACCCGCTATCCTCAAGCTTTCCCAACCAAAGACCAGAAGGCATCCACCGTGGCCAAGATACTTATGGAGAAGTATTTTGTCCATTACGGACTACCACAGAGACTCCACTCAGATCAAGGAAGGGACTTTGAGAGTCGGTTGATCCGAAGACTTTTGGATTCATTAGGAATAAAGAAGACCAGAACCACGCCTTACCACCCACAAGGAGATGCTCAGCCGGAGAGATTTAACCGGACCCTGCTCAACATGTTGGGAACCTTAGAAACAGAGAAGAAGCAACACTGGAGTCAGCACATATCAGCCCTAGTACATGCCTATAACTGTACCACAAGTGACGCCACTGGCTACTCCCCTTATCGACTTATGTTTGGGAGAGAAGCAAGGCTACCTGTGGACCTGGCCTTTGGCACTTCTATAGACAATACCTCAGCTACATCCCACAAGGGATACGTGGACAGACTTAGACGTAGCTTGCAGGTGGCCTACGAACAAGCCCAGGCGGCTTCGGATCAAAGGGGGGCCCGCAACAAGAGAAATTTTGATCTGAAGGTTCGAGTGCAAGATCTGCAGCCCGGGGACCGAGTACTGCTACGCAATCTGGGGGTCCCTGGAAAACACAAGCTTGCCGACAGGTGGAGATCTGAGCCCTATGTTGTCTGTAGGAAGTTGCCCGGTTTGCCTGTCTACAAACTAAAGCCAGAAGGAAAGGTGGGTCCACTGAAGACGTGGCATCGGAACCACCTGCTCCCACTTGCTGAGGCAGTCAGAATACCTCCCGTGAGAGACTCCCCTGAACCGGCCTCTATCCTGGATATTCCTAGGCCGAACACTCGGTCCCATACCTCTCGAGCCAAAGATGGGGAGGCCTCCCAATTGAGTACAAAAGAAGGTGGAGAACTGGACTGGCTGTGGCCTCCCTCGACTCTGGGAACGTCCGCCATAGATCTCCCAAATGGAGGGGATACCCCAGATGCAACGCTGAATCCGGAGGCTACTGAATTCAGTCCCTCAGCTGATTACTGGGAAGATGTTCCTGACACTTGCGCAGAGGAGGACTCTAGAGATTCCATACATCAGTCGACTTCTGAATCAGAGGTTCCAGAACCAGCAATGTTACCTGAACTTACTCCTGAAGAAGAGCCTGTGGTGCCAGAGTCAGAAGCACCAAGAGAGCAGAGGGCTCGCAGAGTCATCAGGCCTCCCAAGAAACTAACTTACCCCCAAATGGGGACGAGCTCAGAGGACTCTGTTGTAACGGCTAGGAGAAGTGTTGAACAACCTGATCCTTCCACCGTCCATTTGGTGGAGGGCAACCCCAGCTCACTCTCTGGCACAGTTAGGCAGGCCACTCATGGTAGTGTGACCTGTGGGCAAGAGAGTTCCATCCCAAAGTTTTGGTGGGAATTCCCTATGCCAACATCATGCTCGACATTGTCCAAAATGGTAAACAGTATTTGTTGAAGTTTATCTTTGGGGACCAAAGAGTTCAAGTGGGGGGAGTGTGTAGCGGGGTGTTCCCCTTTAATGCAGAGAGATAAGAAGTTCCAGGTGAGAGGTGAGTCGGGAGGAAGTAAAGAGACATTACTGGAAGTGAAAGCAGAGGAGAGAAAGAGACTACATCTCCCAGTACATCTTGCAGCACCCAGGGTGCATTGCTCCAGAACAGAGACTGCTGGGGCAGACTTTATAAAGGGGAGGCGGAGTTTTGGTCGCTCTCTTTGGACCCCCCTCTCCTAGCAAGAGGATGTCTGTGCTGAACTGCTGTGTGCACAAGGCCTGAAGCCCGGGCCGTGTGCTCCTTTCCAAAGAGCCCTCTGCCAGCCTAGCAGAGCCTTAGAGACATCTAATCCTCCTTGCTGCAGTACACCAGAAGGATTGAAGACTTGGATGTTGGTGGATTCCTGTTCCTAGACGAATCGATGGAGGAAAGGGACTTGGACTTGTCCAGGTGGTGAGAGCTGTTTAAAGACAGATACTTTATCTTTACTATTCGTTGGGATTACAAAGTTGTTCTTCAAGTGCACCACCGAGAGATTGCTAGCGAATATTGTTTCACTGAACTTCCATTTAGATCAGTCAGGCCTGACTGCATAGGTAGACATTGCTGGGTGTTAGTCTACCCATGAGGGGAAGTAGCTGTAAAAGGGCAGCGCTAGAGTTGCATAGCAATACTTTATTATTCTGATTACTCTGTTTATCTTTATTACTGTTTATTGCAGGGATCTGCAACTTGTTATACTGTTGTTTATTACTTGCCCATTAGCCTCAGTAAAATATCTGGGTAAAGTACATTTGGTGTCAGTTCCGCTTACTTTAATAGGAGTTTTAAAGTATATTCTGTGTATGTTTGTTATAGGACTGCGTCACCAACAGTTGCGATCACGCGGTCCTATCTCTCTATCACCAGCTGTGCCACGGGAGGTTAGAGCCGATTGCCGGGGGTTGACAGCGGTGCACTGCAGGGCCCAAATCAATATCAGCGGCTCTCTTAACTGGGGGTAGCGCTACACAAGAAAAAAAATATTCTGAACCAAATGATGTACTAAAATATTTTATATTATATTACTACTATAGGTGGGTGGTGGACGCACAGCAATACCAGCCCCCCTATCAAATCAGCTCAGCTACACTATACCTGGTTGGTGGTGGACACACAGCAACCTCCCCCCCTTCCCAGATCAGCTCAGGGTGGCAGGGCAGACACAAACACCCCTTCAGCCTCTCATATA
Organism: Rana muscosa; assembly: GCA_029206835.1. Lineage (NCBI taxonomy): Eukaryota > Metazoa > Chordata > Amphibia > Anura > Ranidae > Rana > Rana muscosa. Next base: position 253,133,439 of record CM055125.1, read on the forward strand.
ACAACAGCTCAGGTGATGAACAGTGGATACCATCCCACACCTCCCACCCCCTTATCACTCACCTCAGGCAGTGGAGGACACTGCCATTACAATCCACAACCCCCTCTGGCTGGATCTCAGCATCAGATACACCAGGCAGCAGCTAGGATGGATGACTGAGGACATAGTTTGCAGCAGCAGCAGCGGCAAGTGGAGAGAGGCAGGAAGTGAGACTGGACCAGACCACGGCGCGGGGGGTGTTCCAGCTGAATAAAAAAGCCATCCAGGGCTCTTGTCGCTTGCAGGATGGGGTCACATCTGGCGGATGTCAACTTACCTGGGTGCGGAGTGCACCATTATAGCAACACCACTGACAACCCCCATGTTTTGGCACCTGGGGCAGACCGTCTCCCCCCGCTCCCCCTTGGTATGCCCCAGCAAGGAACTGCCTCACATCCTGTCATCTCTCCTCCACAGAGAAGCCGAGTGTCTGTATTCTGACACGGCGGCGGCGATGGGGGGGGGCAGAGCCTGCTTAGTATTCGCTCCATAAGACGCAGGAACACTTTTCCCTATTTTTTTGGAGGGTAAAAGTGCGTCTTATGGTGCGAAAAATACGGTATATATATATACAGGTCCTTCTCAAAAAATTTGCATATTGTGATAAAGTTCATTATTTTCTGTAATGTACTGATAAACATTAGACTTTCATATATTTTAGATTCATTACACACAACTGAAGTAGTTCAAGCCTTTTCTTGTTTTAATATTGATGATTTTGGCATACAGCTCATGACAACCCAAAATTCCTATCTCAAAAAATTAGCATATCATGAAAAGGTTCTCTCAACAAGCTATTAACCTAATCATCTGAATCAACTAATTAACTCTAAACACCTGCAAAAGATTCCTGAGGCTTTTAAAAACTCCCAGCCTGGTTCATTACTCAAAACCGCAATCATGGGTAAGACTGCCGACCTGACTGCTGTCCAGAAGGCCATCATTGACACCCTCAAGCAAGAGGGTAAGACACAGAAAGAAATTTCTGAACGAATAGGCTGTTCCCAGAGTGCTGTATCAAGGCACCTCAGTGGGAAGTCTGTGGGAAGGAAAAAGTGTGGCAGAAAACGCTGCACAACGAGAAGAGGTGACCGTACCCTGAAGAAGATTGTGGAGAAGGACCGATTCCAGACCTTGGAGGACCTGCGGAAGCAGTGGACTGAGTCTGGAGTAGAAACATCCAGAGCCGCCGTGAACAGGCATGTGCAGGAAATGGGCTACAGGTGCCGCATTCCCCAGGTCAAGCCACTTTTGAACCAGAAACAGCGGCAGAAGCGCCTGACCTGGGCTACAGAGAAGCAGCACTGGACTGTTGCTCAGTGGTCCAAAGTACTTTTTTCGGATGAAAGCAAATTTTGCATGTCATTCGGAAATCAAGGTGCCAGAGTCTGGAGGAAGACTGGGGAGAGGGAAATGCCAAAATGCCTGAAGTCCAGTGTCAAGTACCCACAGTCAGTGATGGTCTGGGGTGCCATGTCAGCTGCTGGTGTTGGTCCACTGTGTTTTATCAAGGGCAGGGTCAATGCAGCTAGCTATCAGGAGATTTTGGAGCACTTCATGCTTCCATCTGCTGAAAAGCTTTATGGAGATGAAGATTTCATTTTTCAGCACGACCTGGCACCTGCTCACAGTGCCAAAACCACTGGTAAATGGTTTACTGACCATGGTATTACTGTGCTCAATTGGCCTGCCAACTCTCCTGACCTGAACCCCATAGAGAATCTGTGGGATATTGGGAAGAGAAAGTTGAGAGACGCAAGACCCAACACTCTGGATGAGCTTAAGGCCGCTATCGAAGCATCCTGGGCCTCCATAACACCTCAGCAGTGCCACAGGCTGGTTGCCTCCATGCCACGCCGCATTGAAGCAGTCATTTCTGCAAAAGGATTCCCGACCAAGTATTGAGTGCATAACTGAACATAATTATTTGAAGGTTGACTTTTTTTGTATTAAAAACACTTTTCTTTTATTGGTCGGATGAAATATGCTAATTTTTTGAGATAGGATTTTTGGGTTTTCATGAGCTGTATGCCAAAATCATCAATATTAAAACAAGAAAAGGCTTGAACTACTTCAGTTGTGTGTAATGAATCTAAAATATATGAAAGTCTAATGTTTATCAGTACATTACAGAAAATAATGAACTTTATCACAATATGCTAATTTTTTGAGAAGGACCTGTATATATATATATATATATATATTTATATATATATCAGTTTGTAGACTCTATAACTTTCACACAAACTAAATAATGTAAACTGGTTTGGTGGTATTTTTACCAAAGAAATGTAGCAAAATACTCTTTGGCCTAAATATATGAAAAAATATGATTTCTTTATATATTTATATTCTTCATAACATTTTTTTCAAAATGTTTGGTATTTTTTTTGTTTACGTAGTGTAGCGGGGTATTCCCCTATATTGGGAAGAAACTACATTACCCATAACCCCATTCTTGTGATGTTCCACCGCAGAGACTCATGGGAGGGGTTATAAAAGGAGGAGGCGAGGCCGGGCTCGGTCTTTTTTGGGACACGAGACTTCACGGACGGATCCTCCTGTGCGGATGTGTCGGAGTGCAAGGCCTGAAGCCTGAGGCCTTGCTCTGCACCAAAGAGCCTTCCACCCTCCCCTCTGCGAGCCCAGGTGGCATCTGACTTTGTGAGCTACAGCCTTGTCGGATCGGGGGCCCGATCGTTGGAGGGATCGAGTGTGTGTGACACGACCGGTGGAGGTTTCCCGGACTGGATCCGTAGTCCGGCGGGTGAGAGGGCGTAAGCCCAGCTAAGATACTGTTGCTGTAAATAGGCCTATAGACTGCCGTGGCCTACAAGTTATTTTCATACCCCTTGGATTACAAAGTTATACTCTGTTTAAAGTGCACCACCATTACAGACCTGCCGGTGAAGAAAGAAGGACTAAGCTAAATATTAGAACCAGGCCTGGTGGGGATTCTAGCGTGTTTATTACTGCGCCATAGGGCACTTAGTTAACGGTCGCCCGTATGGCGCACCTGTAGCGTGTGATACTATATAGTGTGTTAGAGTGGCAGGACGCTGCCCTTAGGAGTGATTATCTGGAACTGTGATTACTGTTACCCCTTTATCCATATTGAGAATTAATGAGTAAAACACTTTACCTATTACAATTCATTACTGTGTCCTTGCTTAGTTATTCTATTGCATAGGACATATCATTGATTGTTAGTACTAACTGTGCCAGAAGGGGGTAGAGCCTATTGCTGGGGGTTGGCGGAGCTGCACTCAGGGCCCAAATCTAATTCTGCGGCCTCCTTAGTTGGAGGTATCGCTACACGTGGGGGTTCTCGTCCGGGATCCTGATGCAGCAAGCGAACGCCAGAAGTGCCGGCATGGACCCCATGGATCCAAGAGCGGTAGAAGAGTGGTGCAAAGCCGCTAATACAGAGCCAAAACAGTCGATAGCCATTAGCCTCCCTGGGGAGAAATGGTCAAGTGAGACGGTAGAGGAACTAATGAGTTCAGTGTCCCCAGATCACACACCGTGGGTGATGGACATGAAGACAGACCCAAACATCTCATATCAATACGCATTAGTGGAATATTGGGACGGGATGCCAGAGGCCTGTAAGCACAAGTGTCTGCGGACGCCAGACAACAGAACATTTAGGCTGGCGCACGCAATAACTGTAGAAAGGGAACCATCCCCTACGGGATCGCCACAGGCTGCGGCCCGAACTACACCTGAAAGAGAAGACAGGGCGACACCCCCGGTGGCACCTGCATCGGCCACTGCTATATCACCAGAACTGATAAATGCAATAGGGGATTTGCTAGCCAAATGTCAGAAGACAAGTACGGTGCATGTGGAAACTAGCTACCGGAGACTAAAAATATTCTCAGGGAAGCTCCCTGTCCCGGCAGGGGAAGAAGATTTTGATACTTGGGTGGAACAGGCATTACAGGCGGTGGAGGCATGGGAGGTGCCGGAGGCACAGAAGAGGCAGCGAGTGTTAGAAAGCCTTAAAGGTGCAGCAGCAGAAGCAGTGAAAAGTTTCCAGTTTGGGAATGCAGGGTGCACGGCGCAGGATTGTCTAGCTATGCTGCAGGAAGAGTTTGGTCAATTAGACAAGGTGACAGAGACGGTCTACCAGTTTGAACACACTTTCCAAAAACCGGAGGAGAAACTTTCCGAGTATGTCAGAAGGCTAAACAGGCTGCTGTGCAAGATTGTGTTAAAGAAAGGGATGAAGCCCCAAGATGCCGATGCGGCAAGAATGAAGCAAGTCTTAAAGGGAGCGCTACGCTCCGATCCAGTCTGGCTGCACCTGAAAACCTTGGGAGGAGGAATGTTGCTGACGTATGCTGATTTAATAAAAATTATCAGAGATGAGGAGGCGCTGCAACAGGACCAGCAGAAGGATAAGACAATTGTTGTACCCGCACAGGTGCTGGTCAATCCAGTAATGACCCCTGAAAGAGAGGCGGAGATAGACACCCTAAAAACTCAGATGTCCAAGGTGTTAGAGATATTGACCTCTCTGATAGCAAAAGACACAGAGTGTCCCAAGAAGAAGGAAAGTCCAAGGAAGGAGTTGTTCCCGATTGCCTCAGCACCCGAACCTTTACAAGAATGGGGAGATATAGTCTGCTTCAACTGTGGGGGAGTTGGCCACATTGCAGCCACATGTTCTAGTCCGAAGAAGAAGAGACCAGACAACCGCAAGCCGGCGGGAAACTCCAGAGGGCCCCGGTGAAGGAGTCAACCGGGTGCCCACCATCTTCAGTAAACTCCAAGCTGAATGCGAAGAAAAACAAAAAGAGAGATAGAACACCAAAGGGGAAACGCAATACCCCTCAACAAAGCTATACTCCAAGAAGAAGGGTGGAGACCCCTCAGGAGAGGCACGGCACCCCCCAAAGGGGGTGCCCACCCAAGAAAAATAATAGTACGCCTCAGCGGGTTCCTACACCCATTAAAAGGAGGGAAGTCAGTGCATACCAGGCTCAAGAAAGGTTCAAGTCCAAAGGGAATAGGACAAGAGAGAGTCCAAAGGGAAAAGGTCTGAAGAAGGCGGCTCCTGCCGGACCATATCCAGAGAAGCTGGTAGGCCCATCCCCTATAGTGCCCATTCAAGTGGAGGGAGTCTACACCAGGGGCCTCCTGGATACCGGGGCACAAGTGACCCTACTATACCGGGACTTCTACGACAGGCACCTGAGTCATCTGCCTATCCAGAAGATAGAGGAGCTGGAAATATGGGGAATTGGAACCCAGAGTTTCCCTTACGACGGCTACCTTCCCATCCAAATGACCTTTGACCCATCCGTGGCTGGGAAGGCCGAAGTGTTTGACACCCTGGCAGTTGTGTGTCCTAGGCCGCCTGGAGCCAACAAGAATTCCCTTATAATAGGGACAAACACGGACCTGGTCCGAAGACTCCTGACCCCTCTCGTGACAGAAGAAAGACAAGCAGCTACCAAGATCCATCCCATGCTGAAGACAGCCTACCAACGGCTGGTCCAAGAGCGGGAGACCCCTGGAGAGGAGATAGGGAAGGTGTGGAGACTTGGAAGAGAAGGGGTAGTGTTGCAGCCCGGTGAAGTAACCTGTCTCAGGGCCACTGTGAAGCTTACTTGGGAGCAGCCTGGTCCCTTTGTCATGCTGGAGTCAGACCCAAGGGGTGAGTCCTCAGGCCTGGAGGTGATACCGGAAGTGATTCCGCTGAAGGTCCTGAAGAAGGCCCATTATAGAGTTCCAGTGAGTGTTAGGAATACTACCAAAGACCCCATGGGCATCCCAGCCAGAATGTTGCTAGGCCAGGTGAGCCCGGCGGCCCCTGTTACCCTGTCAGAAGTGAAGAGGACAGGTGAAGAAGGGGATGTTTGGGAGAAGCTGACCATGGAAAACCCGAATCTGTCCAGGGCTTGGAAAGAGAGAGCCAAGGCCCAGTTGAATAGATGGGAGAAGATCTTCTCTAAGGATGAGTTTGATGTGGGGTGTGCCAGGAGTGCCACCCATCGGATCCGCCTCCAGGAAGATAAGCCCTTCCGAGAGAGGGTCAGGCGGGTCCCGCTAGCAGATCTGGAGGATCTGAGGGAACAACTTGCAGAACTCAAGAGGACTGGTGTGATACGGGAGTCCAGAAGCCCCTATGCCTCTCCCATAGTGGTGGTCCGAAAGAAGAATGGATCATTGAGGCTCTGTATAGACTACAGGACTCTCAACAGGAGAACCATACCTGACCAATACACCACTCCGAGGATAGAGGATGCCCTACAGAGCTTGTCTGGAGCCAAATGGTTCAGCGTTATGGATCTCAAGAGCGGGTACTATCAGATTCCGATGCACCCAGCAGACAAGGAGAAGACAGCTTTCATAACCCCAGTGGGGTTCTTTGAATTCGACCGGATGCCCCAAGGTCTGTCTGGAGCCCCAGCTACTTTCCAACGCCTCATGGAGAAGACAGTAGGGGACATGAACTTGATCGAAGTCCTTGTATACCTAGACGATGTCATTGTCTTTGGGAGAACCTTGGAGGAACATGAAGAGAGGCTGGAGAAAGTGTTGAGAAGACTCAGTGAGGAAGGACTTAAGCTTTCGCCTGAGAAGTGTCGGTTCTACCAGTCTTCTGTAAACTATCTGGGGCACATAGTATCTGAAGAAGGGGTGGCCACAGACCCTGAGAAATTGGAGGCAGTTACCTCCTGGCCACAGCCCACCACAGTAACAGAACTCAGATCCTTCTTGGGCTTCTGCTCCTACTACAGGAGGTTTGTGGAGGGATTTGCCCGAATTGCTAGACCATTGAATGAGTTGCTCAAGACTGAAGGAGAGGAGGATGGATCGGGGCCCAGGAGGCCAGGAGAGTCCATCAGAGATCAGTGGAATCAGAAGTGTGAAGAGGCTTTCCAGGAATTGAAGAGGAGCCTGACCACTGCACCAGTCTTGGCCTATGCAGACCCAACCAAACCCTATGAACTGCACGTAGATGCTAGTCATGACGGTCTGGGAGGAGTACTTTACCAAGAACACGAAGGGCAACAACGGCCTGTTGCCTATGTGAGCAGGAGCCTAACCCCCTCTGAGAAGAACTACCCCACTCACAAGCTGGAGTTCCTGGCCCTCAAGTGGGCGGTAGTAGACAAGCTCAAAGACTACCTGTATGGAGCAGAGTTCACTGTGAAGACCGACAACAACCCCCTTACCTACCTGTTCACCACGGCCAAGCTGGATGCCACTGGACACAGGTGGCTGGCCGCACTGTCTGGATTCAACTTCAGCCTTAAGTATAGACCAGGAGTGGGGAATCGAGACGCAGACGCCCTGTCCAGAAGATCTCATTCCCCGACCATAGAAATAGAAGATTGGACCCAAGTGGCACCGGACGGGGTGCAGGCCCTTTGTCAAGGAGCTGCATTCCAAGCCCGAGGATGCTCCAGAGCAGAGGAAATAGGAGTTACCACGGTGGGAGTCCCCAAACACTACTGTGGAGTAGCTCAGTTGGAAGAGGACAACCTACCAAGACTGTCCAAGAAGGAATTGAGGTGTGACCAATTGGAAGACCCCATGGGGAGATTGGTCCTGGAGGCCTTGAAAAATCAGGATCCAAACATACTCATGCGTCAACCTTCAAAAGAAGCTCGCCTACTGAGGAAAGAGTGGGATAGGTTGCAATTACATCAGGGAGTGGTCTACCGAAGGGGCCCCTCTGATGACTCAGAAGATAAGTGGCAGATGTTCCTCCCAGAGAAACATCGGGAGACTGTTCTGATGGCCTTGCATGACAATCATGGCCACCTAGGGGCTGAAAGGACCTTTCAACTTGTCAGAAGTCTGTTCTATTGGCCCTGCATGAGGGCAGAGGTAGAGGAGTACTGCCACTCATGTGCGCGATGCATCCAGAGGAAGACTTTGCCCCATCAAGCTGCCCCAATGGGCCATCTACAGAGCCAAGGGCCCATGGACCTGGTGTGCATTGATTTTCTCTGCCTCGAACCCGACCTGAGTGGACTAGGAAATGTTCTGGTGATAACCGACCATTTCACCCGGTATGCCCAGGCCTTCCCCACCAAAGATCAGAAGGCTTCCACCATGGCCAAGGTACTTATGGAGAAGTATTTTGTCCATTATGGGCTGCCACAGAGACTCCATTCAGACCAAGGGAGGGACTTCGAGAGTAAGCTGATCCGGAAGCTCTTGGATTCGTTGGGAATTAAGAAGACTCGAACTACACCTTACCATCCTCAGGGAGATGCTCAGCCGGAAAGGTTCAACCGAACCTTGCTCAACATGTTGGGGACTCTGGAAAGCGAGAAAAAGCAACATTGGAGCAAACACATAGCAGCCATAGTACATGCTTACAACTGCACCATCAGTGATGCTACAGGCTATTCCCCATATCGACTCATGTTTGGGAGAGAAGCGAGATTACCGGTGGACCTGGCTTTTGGCACCTCACTGGACCATTCCTCAGTCACCTCCCACAAAGGATATGTGGACAGGCTCAGACACAGCCTGAAAGTAGCATATGAACAAGCTCAAGCGGCCTCAGATCAAAGGGGAGCTCGGAATAAAAAAAATTACGACTTGAAGGTCCGGGTACAAGACCTACAGCCCGGGGATCGAGTACTGTTGCGCAATCTGGGAGTCCCCGGAAAGCACAAACTTGCAGACAGATGGAGATCTGAACCCTATGTCATCTGCAGGAAGTTGCCGGGCCTACCTGTCTACAAGGTGAAGCCAGAGGGAAAGGTAGGCCCACTGAAGACATGGCATCGAAACCACCTGCTCCCACTTGCGGAGGCAGTTAGAATACCTTCCGTGGGAGACTCCCCTGCACCGGCCTCTATCTTGGATACTCCTAGGCCGCACACTCGGTCACAGACCTCCCGAGTTGGAAATGGAGAAGCCTCCCAACTCAGTGGAGATGAAGAAGGAGAGCTTGATTGGCTGTGGTCTTCCCCAACTCCAGGAACTTCTATCATAGATCTTCCAGTCACCCAAGATACCACAGATGAAACACTGAATCCAGAGGCTACAGAATTCATCCCTTTCAGTCCTTCAGCAGATTATTGGGAAGATGCCCATGATAGTTGCTCTGAGGAAGAGGAGCCCGTGGCGCCAGAGCCAGAGATTCCAGGAGAGCAAAGAGCTGGAAGAGTCATTCGACCTCCTAAGAAGCTGACCTACCCCCAGATGGGGAACAGTTCGGAAGACTCTGTGGTCACTGCTAGGAGAAATGCTGAGATTCCGGATCCCTCCACTGTCCATTTGGTGGAGGGCAACCCCAGCTCACTCTCTGGCACAGTTAGGCAGGCCACCCATGATAATGTGACCTGTGGGCAAGGGAATTCAACCCCTCAGTTATGGTGGGAATCCCCTATCCCAACATCGTTTTCAGAATTGTCCAATGTTGTATATAGTTGTTGCTAAAATTTATCTTTGGGGACCAAAGAGTTTAAGTGGGGGGAGTGTGTAGCGGGGTATTCCCCTATATTGGGAAGAAACTACATTACCCATAACCCCATTCTTGTGATGTTCCACCGCAGAGATTCATGGGAGGGGTTATAAAAGGAGGAGGCGAGGCCGGGCTCGGTCTTTTTTGGGACACGAGACTTCACGGACGGATCCTCCTGTGCGGATGTGTCGGAGTGCAAGGCCTGAAGCCTGAGGCCTTGCTCTGCACCAAAGAGCCTTCCACCCTCCCCTCTGCGAGCCCAGGTGGCATCTGACTTTGTGAGCTACAGCCTTGTCGGATCGGGGGCCCGATCGTTGGAGGGATCGAGTGTGTGTGACACGACCGGTGGAGGTTTCCCGGACTGGATCCGTAGTCCGGCGGGTGAGAGGGCGTAAGCCCAGCTAAGATACTGTTGCTGTAAATAGGCCTATAGACTGCCGTGGCCTACAAGTTATTTTCATACCCCTTGGATTACAAAGTTATACTCTGTTTAAAGTGCACCACCATTACAGACCTGCCGGTGAAGAAAGAAGGACTAAGCTAAATATTAGAACCAGGCCTGGTGGGGATTCTAGCGTGTTTATTACTGCGCCATAGGGCACTTAGTTAACGGTCGCCCGTATAGCGCACCTGTAGCGTGTGATACTATATAGTGTGTTAGAGTGGCAGGACGCTGCCCTTAGGAGTGATTATCTGGAACTGTGATTACTGTTACCCCTTTATCCATATTGAGAATTAATGAGTAAAACACTTTACCTATTACAATTCATTACTGTGTCCTTGCTTAGTTATTCTATTGCATAGGACATATCATTGATTGTTAGTACTAACTGTGCCAGAAGGGGGTAGAGCCTATTGCTGGGGGTTGGCGGAGCTGCACTCAGGGCCCAAATCTAATTCTGCGGCCTCCTTAGTTGGAGGTATCGCTACAGTAGCAAAAAACAAACAAACCCAGTGGTGATTAAATATCACCAAAAGAAAACTGTCAAAAAATAAATAAATGATAAAAGATTTAATTTGGGTATGTAGGTTGGGGGGGGGGGGGGGGTAGGGGGCTGAGGTGGTTGTCACGTCCTCCATGTTTCCCTCCTCATTGGGCGCCAAGAAAGTGTCACATGAGAGGCTTACCCCAGGGTGTGTTCTTTTGGCCTATGCTAGGCACTTTCTTCAAAGTTACTGATGTGCACATGGGGGACCTTTACTTGAGCCACACCCAGTAGATGACAAACATGAACAAACTCTAGTACACTCTCTCAATGTACACCAACACGATCACTTGAGCAGAGCTTTGTCCACATCTGCCCATCCAGTGTATTACCGCTACCTCACACTCAGTAAGGGTATAGGGTCCTGCTGTTCACCCAGCATGGACTCCATGCATGCACTTAACTCCACTTAAAGTGGATGTAAACCCTCTCCTATACCCAGTGAAGTAAATAGCCTCAGATGATACACAGAGATGAAAACTACACAGCCCAGCAAGCAGTGGGGGGAAAAGAGAAGAAGACACCCAGAGGCTGACTGGGAGCTGGGGGGAGACGCCATGAGGCAAGGAGAAGACCGGACCCAAGGGAGAGGTGTTGCTTCCCAGGTCGGTGTACCTTTCCTTTTAAGCATCCATGCGCCCCCCACCCCACCCCAAAGCACCTTGTACCCATGTTGATGAGGACCTCTTCCCGACAACCCTGGCTGTTGGTTTTCGGGGTCTGCGGGCTTGAGGGATATTGACCCATCATTGGTGTCAGTGGAGGAGTAATATCCTATTGTTGGTGTTAGTGGAAAGAATAGTGAGGGAGCATTGGTGTCAGTGGAAGGAATTGGCCCTATTATTGGTGTCAGTGGAAAGAATAGTGAGTCAGCATTGGTGTCAGTGGGGGAGTATTACCCCATTTGGTGTCAGTGGAAGGAATAGTGACCCATCATTGGTGTCAGTGGGAGAAGTAATATACTCTTCCTCTACTCTCATTCTACAAAAGTCAGTCAGTGCCATGTGGTGAAAGTGTTTGTTAGTGTCCTGGAGATGATGTCAGCTGTTTTGCTATAGCTAGAAAATTAAGTGAAAATAGTATTAACACAATATTCAGCTTTTTCTTTTAAACATCTACCATCTTGCCTCTGATCTTTTGACCACACTGTGTTGGATCACGAAGCTGGATGTCTGAGTCTGTCAAATGGAGGTGCCCTTGTGAAAGGGGCCTAAGACTGTTAGGTGCATATATACAAAAGCCTGTAATATTTATAACACTTAAAGAGTGCAAAGTAAAAGCATAATACTAGCCCATTATGTTGAACTTACCTGCAAATGAAGGTTGTATTGTATCTTGTATTGCCGTAATAATTTTTATATGAATAAATGGTTGTGGAACGAATCATCTGAGTTTACATTATTTCTTATGGAGAAATTTGCTTTGATATAAGAGTGCTTTGAATTACAAACATGCTTCTCTAAAACTGTGATCCTTTTTACTGCTCGTCTTGCAAGACAGCTCTCGGATATCGAGTTAAAATTAAAAAATAAATGTTGCTCGTCTTTCAAAACGCTTGTATAGCATGTTACTCGCAAGCCAAGGTATTACTGTAGTTACATAGTTAATCAGGTTGAAAAAAGACACAAGTCCATCTAGTTCAACCAATAAAACATACAATCCCATCTACACAATCCTTCATCCAGAGGAAGGCGAAAAAACCCCAGCAAAGCATGATCCAATTTGCTACAGCAGGGGGAAAAATTCCTTCCTGATTCCCCCGAGAGGCAATCAGGGTTTTCCTTGGATCAACTTTACCTATAAAGGTCAGTACCAAGTTATATTATGTACATTTAGTAAAGAATCCAGGCATTTTTTTAAAGCAATCTACTGAGCTGGCCAGAACCACCTCTGGAGGCAGTCTATTCCACATTTTCACAGCTCTCAAGCCTCGTACACACGACCGAGTTTCTCATCCAAAACCGGCAAGAAAAATGCCGCGAGAGCTTTTTCCTCGAGAAAACCGTTCGTGTGTATGGTTTTACGACGAGAAAATTGCCGTGAATCTCGACGAGAAAATAGAGAACCTGCTCTCTATTTTCTCGTCAGGATTCCAGATTTCCTTGTCGTGTTTCTCGTCGGCCTGTTTTGTGACGAGAAAATGGTTCGTGTGTATGCTTTTACGACTCTTCCAAAAGCGCGCATGCTCAGAAGCAAGTATGAGACGGGAGCGCATATTCTGGTAAAACAAGCCTTCGTAATGGAGATAGCACATTCGTCACGCTCGAAATTATTGCATCGTTTAAATGTTGTGCATTGAAATCTTCTTTAGAATGTTACATTAATCAAAACGAATGAACTTCTTTTGCTGCTGATATTCACACAGAGTTATGACTATCTTTTTTTAACCTTTTTCATGCTGCTCTTAAGAAGATTTAGGTGTATTATATCGTGCAAGATCTTCGGAATATTTTACTGTTTTAGATTTTTCAAACTGATGTTAATTGTAATTTGGCAATGTTTTGATAGTGATCTCCCATTGAATATTTTAATATATATTTGTTAAATTTTACACCCTCTTTTTTTGAAATCAGATTGTTATTCTTTTTTTGGGGTTGTTATCTGTCCCTTTTTTTGGCTGTCAAATGTCTCTGCTTACTCCAAAGCTAAATTTAAAATATTTAAAAATACACATAGTCAAGTATGAACTTAAACAAAAATAACATTTATTCATGTTTGAAATAAAATAAAGAGAAGGCAGCGCTGGAGAACCTGCTGCCATTTGTGCATCCCAGGGACCCCAGAGCACACATCAACCCTGTGTGGACACTAAAATTGGGAGCTTGAGAGAAGGCCAACGTTTCTGAGCACAATCTGATGCTGGCCTCCCAGAGGTCAGGAACAGCAGCAGGTGAGATATATGTCCCAAGTCTGTGGTACTACAACAGGCTGCCTTCTGTCCGACCACAATGAAGCAAGGCCATCACTTCCTCGTCTTCTTGGCAGCCTTCCCTGAAGCCTTCCCTGCAGCCTTCCTTCTTCGTGTGGCTGGAGGCTGGGCCACTGGAGGGGTACTCCTGTCAAGAGGAGGAGGAGGTGGAGGAGAAGGGGGTGGCGCAGAAGAACAAGGTGGAGGTGGAGGAGAAGGGGGTGGGGCGGAAGAACAAGGTGGAGCTGGAGGAGAAGGGGGTGGGGCAGAAGAAGGAGGTGGAGGAGAAGGGGGTGGGGCGGAAGAACAAGTTGGAGGTGGAGGAGAAGGGGGTGGGGCAGAAGAACAAGGTGGAGGTGGAGGAGAAGGGGGTGGGGCAGAAGAACAAGGTGGAGGTGGAGGAGAAGGGGGTGGGGCAGAAGGTGGAGGTGGAGGAGAAGGAGGTGGGGCAGAAGAAGAAGGTGGAGGTGGAGGAGGAGGTTGAGGAGAAGGGGGTGGGGCAGAAGAAGAAGGTGGAGGTGGAGGAGGAGGTTGAGGTTGTGAGAGTTGTGCCACCTCACAAATTGCGGTATTGGGGGTAATTCTCTCCATCACCCCCTTGTTCAGCAAGGTGATGAGCAGGGGCTCGCATAGGAGGTGTTGCTCCATGCTCATCACCTTGAACTTTGCCTCCACTAGGCCGGCAATGGCCTCTTCAGGGGATTTGGGCTCCTTGAGGGTGGCATGGGCCTCTCGAATAAGGGCCATTGCTGCCTCACTGGTGGTCCTGTCCCTCCTGCTTCTTTTGGGAAGTCGGATGGGAGGCACCTGTGATCTGGTGCTTCTCCTTTGCCCTGCCACCTCCTGGCTGCCACTGGGCCCTGCCACCTCCTGGCTGCCACTGGACCCTGCCACCTCCTGCCTGCCACTGGGCCCTGCCTCCTCCTGCCTGACAGTTTCCAGACCCTCCTCCTGGCTGATTTCATCCTGTGTATGAAAAAGTGACATAGTTTAATATGTTGGTTTAATCTTTGCATCCAAATTTCAGATCATGATTGAAGCAATTCGAATGTAAATCCAGAAATCATTTTGACAAACTTACAACTACATCAGATTGACTATTTTGCACCCAATTTAGGCCAGACTAATGTCTCGAGATCTTGATTTAACTTGTGGAACTCAAAATAGTTTGTTTGTCATCTTGACATATTTGTCAAACATTAATTTTATCCCAATACATTTTCTCTAAATACTATACCTGGCTCCAGATGGCCAAATCAGGTTCATCCAGGATGGCTGCCTCCTCTTGCTCCAGAGAAGGCTCAGGTTGGCTGCAGGGAAGTCTGGGGGGAAGAGTGGATAGTGATGGCCTTGCCTCAATGTGGTCATCCAGAAAGGACATCCTGCTGTAGTACCACAAATTGGGGACATACACATCATCTGCTGCTGCTCCTGACCTCTGAGAAGCCAGGACCTTAGAGCGTTCATTCCTGTATGTGCCTCTCAAGCTCCCAATTTTAGTGTCCACCTGTTTTGCTGTGGCTGTGGGCACCTTGGTATGCACAAATGGGAGCAGGGTCTCCAGCGCTGCTTTTCTCACCCCTTTTTTTTTTGTGTATGGGGTTTTTGGTCTCCCACAGAGCGGGCAGCTCCCTTACCCGGTCTATAAATTCCGCCAGGAATTCTTTGTTGCTAATAAAGACATTCATATTGTATCTGCAAGTAAAATAAATAATATATAACTAATGTGAGGCACACAGTCTAACCTCCTTAAAATCGTAGTCACCATATATATCCTACAACATTCTCCAGACAGTATAGGCCAACAATTTGTCAAAGTCACAAAATCACATACCTTCGTTCGCACGTCCGTCACTTGAACTCCTCTCTCCGCACACCAAACGTAGTATAGTCACATGTGTGTTTGCTATATATACACCACGCATGCGTCAAACTACGTACACGTCGCTCCGCACACGTCGCCCGCCCATGACGTTCTAACTAACATCTTTTCCCCGCCCCTTCTCTTTCAGCGTGCAGACAGATATGGCGGATTTACAGCAGGTGTCTGATAATTCCTCCAAAAACGAGGAGGAGACAAGCCCGGAGACCGAGGAAACGTCACGACCAGGGAGGAGATTCAAGGCATCTAATATGTCTTTTGCGGAGATGGCGGAGATGGTGGACATATTGCTCAAGTCGGATTATGACGCAAAGCATGGGCCGTATAGCAAACCTAATAGAAGGAAGGCCAAAATCCTGAAGAAAGTCGTGAAGAGTCTGAAGACGAATTTCGGGGTGAAACGCTCAAATGAGCAGCTCAGAAAGAGGTGGTCAGACCTCAAACTGAGGGAGCCAGAGTAGTTAAGGAGCATTAAGAGAATGCTAGCAAAAAGTAAGTAAAATGTACACTTTTCTGCTATTAAGGTTTTTCTCAAATCACATGTTGCTCCTTTTTTTTTATTTTTCATATTGGACTCCCTTCCAAAATTTCCTATTTTGAACTTGGTTTGGCACAGTAATCGTTCGTTACGTTACAGACACTTCGTTCGGCCACTATCCGCTGTTTTGGCTTATTTTACAGCCACAAAAGTAATTAGACATCTGCCTGTTTTTTACAAATTGTTGTTCCTAAATTTTAGGCTAGATGATGTGTTTGTAAAGAGAATGAAATGCAAACTTTAATCAGTGTAAAGGAGAGGACACTCAGCAGCTGGTACCACATCTGTACTTTGGAGCACTATAGTGTGTGCCACCAGAACCGCCTTTTTTGGGTGTCCCACACAGGTGCATCAGTGAATTTTTGTGGTGCCTCCATGTCTAAAAATTTACATCCAAAAGGTGAATACTAAACATATTTTTGGTTCCAAATAATGCATTCATCTTTAAATTCCGCACAAACACACACTTGTACCCCACTTCCAAACAATTTAGCCTGTTTTTATTTTTCATAGAGAATTTCAGTGTGATAAATAGACCTTTTGTTTGATTCTCATAGGGGAGAGAAGACTGGGAGGAGAACACTCCAGGGAGCACAGGAACACCACAGCTTCACAACAACCGCAAACTCCCAAAGACCCACAACCGAAGGATGTTGAGGAAGTTGAGGTAGGGGAAGGAGAAGTGCAGGAAGGAGAGGTGGATGACGTGGTGGAACTGGTCACCACAGCAGGTCAGTATCTGTCACCACAGCTTCAGGTAAGAAATGTAGGCCTGCAGAGTTATAATACCTTTTTTTTTTCCTTTTTAGGGGATGTAAATGTTGTGGTGAAAGATAGTACACGTTTCTCTGCTGACAGTGCCCTCCGAATAATACAGCAAGTGATGGAATGTAGCACAGAACTGGACCGAATTAAACAAAGAATTCATGTGATGGATCAAACATTTAAAGACATTCTAGATGTATTGGGGAGAATCGAATAAGGCAACCAAACCCCCATTTTTGTTTCAGGAATGACTGTTCTTCAACCTTTTAAACTCTTTTTGACAATCAAACCAGCCAAAAATGTAATATGCACACAGTGTGTCAACATGTGCTATCTGCCATCAGGTGATATCCATGTACGTCTTTTGGGGGTGCAACCCCTTCCTCGTATCTAAAGTAGGTGAACTGAGGAAGGGGTTGCACCCCCAAAACACGTCCATTAATCACCCCTGATGGCAGATAGCACATGTTGACAATAGGGATCAGGAGTCTATAATCCCTATTGAAAATTACTACAAAATGTGTGCATAATCAATTTTTGGCTGGGCAAGGGGTGGCAAGACCCCATATTAGGACGGGCACATAGAGACATAGTTTGTGTAAGTGAATGTCTCAGATTGCTCAGAGATATCCAATGTTGTACTTTTTGGAATGCAACTGTTGTTTTTGTATTTTCCTAAGAAAAGAATTGGCGGTTTGTGGCCAGGCAAAAAAAAAACATGTGTGTGAATGTGCACAGAGGAAAATGTTTGAACACAGACAACGTGTAGCTTATTTTTCCAATACGCTCTAACCTTATTTGTGTTTTTTTTAAGGTTACATAGTGAAATGGTTGTTATTTACTAAAGGAAAATACACTTGGCACTACAAATGCACTAAGACAAACTAGGAGACAGGAAACAAACAAAAGTTAAAAGTTGAAATCAGATTTTTATTTAGCTCGTTCTCCATGAATCTTTAGGCATAGCCTGGCATAGAAATTGCCCCCCTACCCGTGAAATATTGCATATATTTCTCCCGAACCTCACGGGCATTTTGGGGGGGCAAGCCAGGACGGGCAGATTCAAGGCCCGGCAGGGGATTTGCCGAAGAAAGTCCAGCCTCAGGCAATACTGTGGCCATATAAGAAGTGGATTTTCTGCTGAGAAAGTTGTGTAGCACACAGCAGCATAAAACTACATAGTTTATTTTGTAGTCCGCCAAGTGGATGGAAGTCATAAAAATGTGGAACCGGCTGGCCATTATGCCGAAGGCATTTTCAACGACTCTTCGGCCCCTGGCCAGCCGGTAATTGAACACCCTCTTCTCTGGGGTCAGGGTCCTCTGAGGAAATGGCCTCATAAGATGCGGTCCGAGTCCGAAGGCTTCATCAGCCAAAAAAACAAAGGGGAGTCCTTCAACATTCCCTGCATCCGGTGGCAATGCAAGGTCGTCACTCTGGAGACGGAGGGCAAACTCCGTCTGGATGAAGGATCCCCTATCGGACATCCGGCCATTCTTCCCTACATCAACATAGAGGAATTCATACCGTGCTGACACCACCGCCATCAGCACAATGCTATGAAACCCCTTGTAATTGAAGTAGTAGGACCCAGAACGGGGTGGCGGCACGATGCGGACGTGCTTCCCGTCTATGGCACCACCGCAGTTGGGGAAGTCCCACCGCGTGGCAAACTCCGATGCCACAGTCTGCCATTCCTGTGGCGTGGAAGGAAGCTGTGGAGTCAAACAAGATGAAAGAAAATTCGAATTTTAAAATATTACATTACAAGGAGATTATAAGAAAAAACATTAGAGGCCGACATCAATCAAATTCTCAGTTTATTAATGTGTTTTTAAGAAGTATAATGGAAGGCTCATGTTTCATATTCATCACCCCCTCTGATGGTCCATCAAAAAAATATTTTGGGGGGGGGTAGATGTGTTTGGCCACAGGATAGCATTGCAGTGGCGGTGCGTCCAGAGTGGGCGCTGGAGCACTGCCCCCTCTCTCCTGTGCCCGTCACTCCGAACAATACATCGGTTCATGCCTTGCATTAACCTATGTATTGTCAATGCCGCCCACTATTCAGGTGGATGGCCCCCTGTTAACCACTTAAGCCCCGGACCATTTGGTAGCTAGAGGACCAGAGGTGAATTCAGAATTTTGCACTGCGCTGCTTTAACTGTAAATTGTGCGGACATGCAATGTTGTACCCAAACGAAATTTGCGTCCTTTTCTTCCCACAAATAGAGCTTTCTTTTAATGGTATTTGATTGCCTCTGCGATTTTAATTTTTTGCGATATAAACGGAAAAAGACCGAAATTTTTTTAAAAAAAAAGATATTTTCTACTTTTTGTTATAAGAAAAATCGAATAAACTCAATTGTAGTCATACATTTAGGCCAAAATGTATTCAGCCACATGTTTTTAGTAAAAAAAATGTCAATAAGCGTATATTTATTGGTTTGCGCAAAAGTTATAGAGTTTACAAACTAGGGTACATTTTCTGAAATTTACACAGCTTTAAATTTATGACTGCCTATCTCATTTCTTGAGGTGCTAAAATGACAGGGCAGTACAAAACGCCCCCAAATGACCCCATTTTGGAAAGTAGACACCCCAAGGAAATTGCTGAGAGGCATGTTGAGCCCTTTGAATTTTTTATTTTTTTGTCCCAAGTGATTGAATAATGACAAAAAAAAAAAAAAAAATTACAAAAAGTTGTCACTAAATAATATATTGCTCACACATGCCATGGTTATATGTGAAATTACACCCCAAAATACATTTTTCTGCTTCTCCTGAGTACGGGGATACCACATGTGTGGGACTTTTTAGGAGCCTAGCTGCGTACGGGACCCCGAAAACCAAGCACCGCCTTCAGGATTTCTAGGCACAAATTTTTGATTTCACTCCTCACTACCTATCACAGTTTCGAAGGCCATAAAATGCCAAAATCGCACAAAACCCCCCCAAATGACCCCATTTTGGAATATAGACACCCCAAGCTATTTGCTGAGAGGCATGGCGAGTATTTTACAGCTCTCATTTGTTTTTGAAAATGAAGAAAGAAAATATATATATATATATATATTTTTTTTTTCAATTTTCAAAACTTTGTGACAAAAAGCGAGATCTGCAAAATACTCACAATACCTCTCAGCAAATAGCTTGGGGTGTCTACTTTCCAAAATGGGGTCATTTGGGGGGGTTTTGTGCTATCTGGGCATTCCATGGCCTCCGAAACTGTGATAGGCAGTGAGAAGTGAAATCAAAAATTTACACCCTTAGAAAGCCTGAAGGCGGTGCTTGGTTTTTGGGGTCCCGTACGCGGCTAGGCTCCCAAAAAGTCTCACACATGTGGTATCCCTGTACTCAGGAGAAGCAACAGAATGTATTTTGGGGTGTAATTCCACATATGCCCATGGCATGTTTGAGCAATATATCATTTAGTGACAACTTTGTGCAAAAAAAAAAAAAAAAAATTGTCGTTTTTTCCGCAACTTGTGTCAACATATAAAATATTCCATGGACTCGACATGCCTCCCAGTATATAGCTTGGGGTGTCTACTTTCCAAAATGGGGTCATTTGGGGGGGTTTTGAACTGTTCTGGCATTTTATACACAACATTAGGAAGCTTACATCCACTCTTCTAACCACTTGAAGACAAAGCCCTTTTTGACACTTTTTGTTTACATGAAAACATTTTTTTTTTTTGCAAGAAAATTATGTTGAACCCCCAAACATTATATATATATTTTTAAAGCAAAGGCCCTACAGATTAAAATGGTGGGTGTTGCATTTTTTTTTTCTACACAGTATTTGCGCAGCGATTTTTCAAACGCATTTTTTGGGTTAAAAAATACACTTTTTTTAATTTTAATGCACTAAAACACACTATATTGCCCAAATGTTTGATGAAATAAAAAAGATGATCTTAGGCCGAGTACATAGATACCAAACACAACATGCTTTAAAATTTCGCACAAACGCGCATTGGCGACAAACTACATACATTTTTAAAAGCCTTTACAGGTTACCCCAGTAGATTTACAGAGGAGGTCTACTGCTAAAATGATTGCCCTCGATCTGACCTTCGCGGTGATACCTCACATGCATGGTGCAATTGCTGTTTACATATGACGCCAGACCGACACTTGCGTTCGCCATTGGGCAAGAGCAGGGCAGGACAGGGGTGCTTTTTTTTTTTTTTTTTTTTTTTTTTTTTTATTATTAATTTTGCTTTTTTATTTTATTTTTAAATTGTTCCTTCCAAGTATTTTTTTTTTTTTATCATTTTTATTGTTATCTCAGGGAATGTAAATATCCCCTATGATAGCAATAGGTAGTGACAGGTACTCTTTTTTTGAAAAAACTGGGGTCTTCTAGACCCTAGATTTTTCCTCTGCCCTCAAAGCATCTGACCACACCAAGATCGGTGTGATAAAATGCTTTCCCAATTTCCCAATGGCGCTTTTTATATCCGGGGGGGGGCATTCCCTCCCACTGCTTGTAAAAGCAGTCCAGAGGCTAATTAGCCGCTAGGATTGCTTTTACATGAAAGCCGGCCGCAGGCTGAAAAGAATGATACCAAGATGATACCTAAACCCGCAGGCATCATTCTGGTATAAACATTCAAAGTCCAGCAACATACCAGTACGTTGCTGGTCCTTGTTGGACATGTATTGTAATCTTTTTATTTCATGCAGCCAGTTGGCTGAACGAAAAAAGAGATTGATCGGTGGGTATGCCCACCATTAGAATACCGCCCTTCATCCACCCACTTCCAATGATGGGCATACACGCACCATTTATATATGCCGAAGCATGGGGGCATCCTCCCGCAAAAAAGTTATGCCGCACACACATGGTCGGACTTTTCCACGGGCAAGCCTCCGTCGGAATTTCGACCGTATGTACGCGGCATTAGGAGCAAAATCGCTCCTCCGCCCCTGCTGCCCCAATGCTTCGGCATATTTGCTTTTTTTTTTTAACTGTGGTGGTGAAATCACCTCCTACAGCACTGGAGTCGCAGGGATCAGGCCTGTCTCTGCGAACGCTGCAGTTATGTGTGTTTTTGTTTTGTAAGTGACAGTGATCGATCGATACTGCACTTGGGTGGCCTGGGCTGGACGGAGGGGCAAAACGCAGGTGCCAGCAGGTATCTGGGCTGATCCCGCTAACACTGCGTTTTTGGGAACCCTAAACTGCTGGGGACGCTAGTATAGATCTGATCAGATCAGATATTGATCTGTTCAGATACTATACCACTAAGGGGGGTGTATGCTTCACGCGTGGATGTTAGCGTTACTGGCACTAACCTGACGCTGCCTGGGGTGTGACTCAGACCCTCTCTGACGCTAAAACCTAATTGATATCACCCGCCGGGCGATCAGGGGGTTAAACCTTTATTGGGTTATATACACGGCGGGTGCCCTGACACTATAAAAAGCAAACTAACTAACCAGCGTCACCCGTAACACTTATATGGTGATCACTGGTGAAAGGGTTAACTAGGGGCAATCAGGGGGTTAAAACCTTTATTAGATAATATATGGGGGTACCTGACGCTATAAAAACCTGCGGCGAACCTAAAAAAAATTACCAGCTACCGATCTGCATCACCGACACTAAGACAGCGTTTAGAAAAACGATTGCTTAGCGACAGTGGTGATGGGGGTGAAAGGGTTACCTGGGGGGGCGATCAAGGGGGTTAAACCTTTATTAGATAATATATTGGGGTACCTGACGCTATAAAAACCTGCGGCGAACCTAAAAAAAAATACTGGCTACGATCTGCATCACCGACACTAAGACAGCGTTTAGAAAAACAATTGCTTAGCGACAGTGGTGATAGGGGGTGAAAGGGTTACCTGGGGGGCGATCAAGGGGGTTAAACCTTTATTAGATAATATATTGGGGTACCTGACGCTATAAAAACCTGCGGCGAACCTAAAAAAAATTACCGGCTACCGATCTGCATCACAGACACTAAGACAGCGTTTAGAAAAACGATCGCTTAGTGATAGTGGTGATAGGGGGTGAAAGGGTTACCTGGGGGGCGATCAAGGGGGTTAAACCTTTATTAGATAATATATTGGGGTACCTGACGCTATAAAAACCTGCGGCGAACCTAAAAAAAATTACTGGCTGCCGATCGGCATCACTGACGCTAAGACAGCGATCAGAAAAATTATCGCTAAGCGACAGTGGTGATAGGGGGTGAAAGGGTTATCTGGGGGGTGATCAGGGGGTTAAACCTTTATTAGGGGGGGGTTAGGGGGCTACACTGGACCTAAGACTAAACTTTGGTGACACTTTTACAGTCACAAATGTCACTGATTGCAGTGATCACTAAATAAATGGTCACTGCAATCAGTGACACTGTGACTGGGGGCTGGGGGGGTGATCTGGGGTGTCTGGGGGGGTCTGGGGGGGCGATTTATGTCCCTATGTGTCCTGGTGTCAGTGTAGTGTTGTGTGCACTGACCTGATATCTTCTCTTGTACGGCGCTCGGTATATGTAAGCCCCGCACCAGAGATGACATCACTTCCTCCTGCTCCCTCTGTCTGACACAGACAGAGGGGGCATTTCCATTCGCCGGGAGCGATCGCGAGGGGGTGGCCAGAAACGAATGGCTGCCCCCTCATCCTGGAACGCTCCCGGACACTTAGCCACCGCTCACTGTATAGAAGGGGGGTCCGATTGGACCCCCCAACTGTACAAAGGCAATCACGTACACTCTACGTGATTGTGCCTGTCGGTGCCATTCTGCCGACGTATATATACAGTGAGCGGTCGTTAAGTGGTTAAGCGACCAACATATGAATAACTGCAGCATTTATGGGGTGAAAATTGCATATCAGAAACAGGGAGGCAAATAGGCTTGCACATTACAGCCTGAGGGATGTAATTGGCTTCATAAAAGTTAAATAGGTGACGCGGGGGGGGGGCATTCCTTGGGTAAACACTGACAGGCTGCTCTGCCAATCATGTTCACCAAGTCTGTTTAATGGTAACATGATTGGCTGATGCAACATCAAGGGCAGGAGAAGACATCAAGGACAGAAGAAGGATGGCGCTGACCAGAAGAAGGTAAGTGCAGGGCTGGGGGGAAAATGGCTGCATTGGAGGGAACAAAATGGCTGCATTGGAGGGGGCAACTGGGGGCGTTTAATAGGCACAGTTGCAAAAAAGGAGGAAGTTTAGTTCCTAAATTGGGGTTGGACCCCCAAACATTTTGAGCACCAGGCGCCCCTGCTGGAAAGGTTAGTGAAGGGAAATATGCATGGAGGAGAAAAAAGGGGCAATCTAAAGCTTCCAGCATGCATGGGGACAAAGGGGACATTCTCAGCATATTACAATCATGGTAATTAGGGAAGGATGAAAGAAATACAAGACATTAGCATACATGAAATACATAAAATGTGATGTTAATGGAGAAAACTTACCCTAATATAGTCCTCCTGCAGGACTTGTATAATGGCAGAACAGGTGTCTGGGATTATGAGGCCCAGAGCCTGGGGGGAGATGCCTGTCGTGAACTTCAAGTCCTGCAGACTTCTCCCTGTCGCCAGGTAACGTAAGGTGGTGATGAGCCTCTGCTCAGCACTGATGGCTTCCCGCATAACGGTGTCCTTCCTGGTAATGTAGGGGGACACCAAAGCCAACAGTTCCTGAAAAACGGGGTCAGACATCCGCAGAAAATTCCTGTAGTCCTCAGGATTATTCTCGACGATCTCCCGCAGCAGAGGCATATGGCAGAATTGGTCCCGCTGGAGCAACCAATTCTTGGTCCATGAACTCCTCCTCACACCGTTCATGGACTGGTCTTGGTCCAAAACAAGCAGACCAACACCAAGCGCACGCACAGCACGAACTCGACGACGAGAACGTCCAGGCGACATGGCTAGGAAACGGTCGTCTTATCAGAACGTACAGAACAGAACGCACTTTAGAACAGCAAGGCCTATGAATAACGAACTGAAAATCAGAAACGAACGGGCAAGAACGCACTGTAAAACAGATACGACCTGCCTAGACGCCCTGAAAGACAAGATACGAACCCACAAGCACAAACTGAACCTCAGTAAACGAACTGAAAAGCACGAAGACTGAAAAGCGCGAATCGTCTCTTCCCAAACTTTTACTTCACACGCGGTAACACGAGATCAGCAAAAGCAGCCCAAGGGGTGGCGCCAAAGAAATCGATCTTCCCCTTTATAGTGCCGTCGTACGTGCTGGACGTGACCGCGGAGAACAACGAGGAAATTGGGAAATGTCAGTGTGTACGCATGGAAAGCTTGACGAGAAACTCGTCAAGGTTAACAAGAATCTCGTCGAAAAAAACAACGTGTTTTTTACGACGAGAAACTCGGTCGTGTGTACGAGGCTTTACTGTGAAGAATTCTGCATTTGGAGATGAAATCTTTTTTCCTCTAGACATAAAGAGTGCCCCCTTGTCCTCTGTGATGAGCTTAAAGTGAATAACTCAACGCCAAGTTCACTATATGGAGCACTTATATATTTGTACATGGTGATTATAAATGAGAGAGAATAAATTCAGTTCCTCTAATCGTTCCTCAAAGCTGAGTTCCTCCATTTTGCTTTTTTTGGAAACCGCAGCTTGGCATTGCATGATATTATTAAGTGTTTCTGAGTATTAAACCAAAATAGGAAATGGCGCTAATACACCCTTAATAACAATGCATTAAAATAATCAACTAAAAAGGCCATAGATAAATGTGATGCATCCCACACCATAAAATTCAATATTCTATAGTCTGGAGAGCAGTGGCAGCTGGTGGTTGATTTTTTGGAGAGGACGGCAAACCCCCCCCCCCTCCCGCACGCTCTTTGTCAGATGGTTGGCAGTCGGGTCACCCCCCGTTCGGTCAGTCGGTCATCCAGCCCAGGACTTACCTCATCTAGGTAGCGGGCAGCGCTCCTATGGGCGGCGGCTCCTGTGTCCTTCGCTCCTCTTTTGCATCACGTCATGCGTCTCCTCCCTCCCCCTCCTAGGCGTCCAATAGGATTGTCTGTCCTTTCAGCTAATCAGGTGTCCTTTCAGCCTGATTGGCCGGGAGGTGGATCAGTGTGGCAATAGGAAATATTAATTCGCTATTGTCACTTAACTGGGTGGGCTCGGAGCGCAGTGCTCTGCGGCCCGAGCCCACCCTTCTTTGAAGCCTATCAGAGCCTCTAGCTCTAATCACGTGCTTAACCCCCCCCCCCCCCGATTGAAATCCATCCATCTGTCATCCTCTCTCCAAAGAATATAACTACAATAAACCAAAGAAAGTACTATAGTGTAGTAATTTTATTGCACCAGATTTAAAGATGACAAAAGAATATTGCACTCACTTGTATCCGTGCCCTGACTCTGCACAAATGTATACAGGCTTACAGGTCTAAGCACTGCCGCTTCTCTCTCCAGGGATCAGCATGCATTCCACCGACAGGAAGTTCGGGCCAGACGTGACGATTGCCTTGGGGCCTCTGACTGGTTTTGCAAATCGCATCCTCATGTTGGCTTTTATGGTATTATGTTATCATGATACGCTTTGAGCGTCCAAGTACCGGACACAGTGGTCACAGTGCGCATGTGCTGAGTGACGTTGCGGTACATCACTTGGTTATCCCGCCCACTAGCAGTAAATGTACTTTTAGTGGGTGGCAAATGGGTAATATACTGTATATTTGTAAAGCACAACACTATGCTTTATAACTGTAACAATATCAATATCACAATGTCCATACAGTTAGACCCATGTTTTGACAATTATCTTTAATGAGATTTAAACTTATAAATTCTCAGATTCTTGGAGAATGGTGTTAAAGGACAAGTTCACTTTTAGTAAAAGCTACATTTGTCTACCTTGCCTAACCTGAACTAATGTGAAAACTCCCTACTAGATGTGTACTTATCTCAGCATAATGACAGTGCCCTCCTCCTCTGTTACATCCTATGAACAGAAATTTTCTTCAATGGTGGCCATGCCTGTTAAGTGCACCCCTATAGACATGAATAGGCTGCATCTCCAGTCAGGGGCTGGGTCCTTTAAATTGGTGAGAGTGGGGCCCAAGAGTGATTGCTGACCATGGTTTGGACTTGTCTTACTGATATTTGCATAGTAGATTTGCTCTTTTGCATTTAAAGTGCCTCAGAGGAGCCTACATGTTGAGTGGCTCAAATTTTCAACCTGTCATTCATTTTCTGCACTTTGCTGCCCCACTCACTTAATTGTTACACTTGGCTGTATCCTCATATTCTTAATGGCCCTGAAACTGACTCTGATAAAACATAGGTTGCATTTAAGCACGGCTTAGAGCTCACTGCAGCGACACACACACCAAAGCCTGAGCCAGAGGCACAGTAACACATCCGATAACCTTGCATTCTTGCCCAGGAGCAGTTTGAAAATAAAGATTAAGCTAAATTGAGTGCACTTTCTTACTTTAGCTATATAGTGTTAGTAGTTTACAACTGTTATAATACAGGATTTATTGTATATAGCACCAACAGTTTGTTTAGTGCTTTACAAAAATGCTACTTGAAGTTGCTTTTTAAATCCAGAAATTAACTAACCAGCACATTATTTATATCTTGTATTAGAAAATCAGCCCAGACATCATTATTTTAAGCTTCCATAGTACATGTATTTTCCTGCACCTAGGCGGGTGACATGAAATTAAAGCTGGGAGGAATTAAAGGCTTGCTCTCAGTATAAGTACTATATTTTGTTCTGTTTACTGTAAGAGTCTCTTGATGTCCCTTACAAGGGAAGGCTTAATACTCACTGCAGCCTGCGTTTATCTGCCTTTGCTTTTCAAGCTGCACACACATTGAGAAGATCAGGCTGTGCTCTCCAATAACTCATGCTGATGCTGGGGATCCAGATGGCCCAGTTAATAGGGCTCAGAGTAGTAAATCTCCCTTATTGCTATTTTTTTTTCCTCCAAAGCCTCACCATTAAAGTGGTGGCCATCCTTGGGGCTACAAGCTCATCCAGAATATACAATGCAAAATCAACCTTTAATTATTATTCTTGAAATATGTGTCATCTTTTTCAAAGGAAAACCTAGCATGTGGACTGAAGCTTTTAGAGATGACAAGTTTGTAACAATGTTTGTCTTTGGCTCTATATATAAGGGATATGCTGTATAAAGATATATATGGCTTTATTTAAAGCAGAGGTCCACACAAAAAGTGAACCTCCGCTTTTCGGAACCCTCCCCCCCTCCTGTGTCACATTTGGCACCTTACAGGGGGGAGGGGGGTGCAGATACCTGTCTAATACAGGTATTTACATCCACTTCCAGGAATAGACTCCCGCGGGAGCATCGCCCCTTCGCGTCACCTCCTGCTGTCTTCTGGGAAACACACTGGTCCCAGGAGACAGCGGGGACCAGTGACGACGCGCCGCACTACTCGCGCATGAGCAGTAGGGAATCGGGCAGTGAAGCCGCAACGCTTTACTTCCTGATTCCCTCACCGAGGATGGCGGCAGGGGCAGCTGAGGGACGAGCGATTGCTCGGCTTCGGCTGCCGTCATCGTGGGCACCCTGGACAGGTAAGTGTCCATTTATTAAAAGTCGGCAGCTACAGTATTTGTAGCTGCTGGCTTTTAATATATTTTTTTCACAGGACCTCCGCTTTAATAAAGATCTCTTATTAGTTAGTGTTAATTTTTGAGGAAGACTGCAATGAAGGGGAAGGAGAGAGAGCGGAGGAAGAGTAATTGCTGCAATATATTTGTGACTTCACAGTTGTGGGTGTAAATTTCATCTTGAGCTAAGGAGTAGGGATGATTTTTATAAATTATACGTTGAACAGAGAAAGCTAAATACCTTTGTAATGCATGTTGGGTGCTTGTAACTAGGGATGAGCCGAACACCCCCCGGTTCGGTTCGCACCAGACCCTGCGAACGGACCGAAAGTTCGCACAAACTTTAGAACCCTATTGGGACTCGAATGTTCGAAATCAAAAGTGCTAATTATGAAGGCTAATATGTAAGTTATTGTCCTAAAAAGGGTTTGGGGACCCGGGTCCTGCCCCAGGGTACATGTATCAATGCAAAAAAAAGTTTTAAAAACTAACGTTTTTTCGGGAGCAGTGATTTTAATGATGCATAAAGTGAAAAATAAAAAAGTGAAATATTCCTTTAAATATCGTACCTGGGGGGTGTCTAAAGTATGCCTGGGAAGTGGCACGTGTTTCCCGTGTTTAGAACTGTCCCTGCAAAAAATGACATTTCTAAAGGAAAAAAAGTCATTTAAAACTGCTTGCGGCTTTAATGTTATATCTGGTCCCGGCAATATGGATGAAAATCATTGAGAAAAATGGCATGGTTATTCCCCCCCCCCCCCCCCCAGCCCATTACCAGCCCCTTTGGGTCTTGTATGGATATTAACGGGAATCCCGCACCCAAATTAAAAAAAGGAAAGGCGTTGGGCCCCCAGGCCCTATATACTCTGAACAGCAGTATACAGGCGGTGCAAACAAGACAGGGACTGTAGGTTTGTTATTACGTAGAATCTGTTTGTAATTTTGAACTCCCTGCCTTTGGTATTAGTATGAGAACACCAGCAATTGTATTCAGGTAAGCTTTAGGTGCACGCTGTGCAAAGGACACTAAAGCAAAATACTGCAGCTCCCTGCCTGTATTTGTATCAGAACACCAGCAATTGTTTTGAGGTAAGCTTTAGGTGCACACTGTGCAAAGGACACTAAAGCAAAATACTGCAGCTCTCTGCCTGTATTTGTATCAGAACACCAGCAATTGTATTCAGGGAAGCTTTTGGTGCACACTGTGCAAAGGACACTAAAGCAAAATACTGCAGCTCCCTGCCTGTATTTGTATCAGAACACCAGCAATTGTATGCAGGTAAGCTTTTGGTGCACACTGTGCAAAGGACACAGTACACTAAGTGAAACACTGCAGCTAGCACAATCGCCTGCCTGTCAGTATAGAGAATAACAGGAACGGATCTAGCTAAACTGAATACAGTGTGTAAATATATATACAAAACCTAGGATGCATATATATCCTATACACACTGTAACTGCAGCTAACTGACTCGCCTGCCTGCTCTATTTAATTCAAATCAAATTACACTGTCTCTCTCTCTGTCTCTTTCCTTTAACTAATGCCAATACACTACACGGGCCGCCAAGCCGCCGGCCTTGTATGGTGTGGGGCGTGTACTTACTCCTCTGAGCCATGATTGGCCACCCTGGCTTTGGCCAATTGCGGCTCTCTGTACCTACGGCGCTGTGATTGGCCAAGCATGCAGGTCCTAGTGCATGCTTGGCCAATCATCAGCCAGCAATGCACTGCGATGCCGCAGTGAATTGTGGGCCGTGACACGCCACTCAAATTTGGCGTGAACGGCCCATAATGTTCGAAATTCGAAGAACGGTCGAACAGCGGATGTTCGAGTCGAACATGGGTTCGACTCGAACACGAAGCTCATCCCTACTATGGAGCCTGTGAACAACAGATTTTCTTCAAGAGGTGGTAAGAAACAACAGGAAAACACGTGAATAGGAGCCAATATGCTAGCTGCATATGAAAATTTTTGAATTCTTGGCCAGTTTTCAGAGAATATGAATGATAACACAAAAACATTTATTTCACTCATGGTTAGTGTTTGGCTGAAGCCATTTTGTTATCAATCAACTGTGTTTACTCTTTTTAAATCATAATCACAACAGAAACTACCCAAATGACCCTGATCAAAAGTTTACATACCCTGGTGATTTTGGCTTGATAACATGCACACAAGTTGACACAAATGGGTTTGAATGGCTATTAAAGGTAACCATCCTCACCTGTGATCTGTTTGCTTGTAATTAGTGTGTGTGTATAAAAGGTCAATGAGTTTCTGGACTCCTGACAGACCCTTGCATCTTTTATTCAGTGCTGCACTGACGTTTCTGGATTCTGATTCATGGGGAAAACATAAGAATTGTCAAAGGATCTGCGGGAAAAGGTAGTTGAACTGTGTAAAACAGGAAAGGGATATAAAAAGATATCCAAGGAATTGAGAATGCCAATCAGCAGTGTTCAAACTCTAATCAAGAAGTGGAAAATGAGGGGTTCTGTTGAAACCAAAACACGGTCAGGTAGACCGACTAAAATTTTTGACACAACTGCCAGGAAAATTGTTCGGGATGCAAAGTAAAACCCACAAATAACTTCAGGTGAAATACAGGTGTAGCGGCCTCACCTCTCTCCCTTGCTTTATCGGTTATGTTGGCTGTTGTCTAGGGGTACCTGGGAGAGAGATGATACACACCACGGCCCATGTCCTCCATAACTAAGAGGTGAAGGCCAGAGATTGGGCTTTTGTGTAGGTGTCCTAGAGTCAAGTCCAGTCCTTCGTCCCTGACTCCTTTGCTTAGTAACCCAAGTTCCACACTGTGAATAGGTACAACTCAGTTTTATTCTTCTTGCCAAGCAATAAAACAGTCTTTCTCCTTTGGAATAATGGGGAACAGATTGAGGCACAATCCCTTTCCCTTCTTGCTGCTACCCACTGTGCTGTCACCAGTGGTGAATAGTCACTGCCACTGACTAGGTAATTTAGAACGTGAATTTACCTTCACTCACTTTGCCCCTGTCAGGGGAAGAAATCCGTCCAAGGGAGAAGTGGAGGCCTCTCCGTCACCAGCGATGCTGCGCCGGACTCTTCGGAGAAGTTACTGCGCACCAGTCCTCACAAACTCAGACAGGGGCACCCAAGGAGTTAGGGCCCCCTCGGATTCCTCCACCCTCGCGGAACTCAGTCGAAGGTACTGAGCCCCAGGCATCCGCCATAGTACCTCACCCCAGGCTAAAGGTGCCTGAGATAGACTCCATCTCCACTCCAGCTAGGCCAAGGGCGCCTAGGCCTGGGCCAGCACCCAATCTGAAGGTGCCTGGGTGCGGCCACGTCCTCCGACTCTCTCCCTAAAATCAGGGCATCCGCCCCTTTTATGACCTGCTGTACCAACTCCAGGGGAGGACAAAAAGGCACAGTTTGCGGTGTGAGTTCACTCCGGCCCAAGGCAACAGCGCCAGCCAGGGACCCCAAGGAACCTCACACCACCAGAGTCCTTACAGAATTCAAATACCCGCTACACAGGACTCTCTGAAAACATGTGGTGTGGCTGTTTCAAGATGCACAATAAGGAGGCACTTGAAGAAAGATGGGCTGCATGGTCGAGTCGCCAGAAGAAAGCCATTACTACGCAAATGCCGCAAAGTATCCCGCTTACAATATGCCAAACAGCACAGAGACAAGCCTCAAACTTTCTGGCACAAAGTCATTTGGAATGAAGAGACCAAAATTTTGCTTATTGGCCACAACCATAAACACTAAATTTGAAGAGGAGTCAACAAGGCCTATGATGAAAGGTACACCATTCCTAATGTAAAACACAGAGGTGAATCGCTGATGTTTTGGGGGTGTGTGAGCTACAAAGGCACAGGAAATTGGTCAAAATTCATGACAAGATGAATGCAGTATGTTATCAAAAAATACTGGAGGAACATTTGCATTCATCAGCCAGGAAGCTGCACATGAGATGTACTTGGACATTCCAACATGACAATGATCCAAAACAGGCCAAGTGGACCTGTCACTGACTACAGCAGAATAAAGTGAAGGTTCTGGAGTGGCCATCTCAGTCTCCTGACCTCAGTATTATTGAGCCACTCTGGGAAGATCTGAAACGTGCAGTTCATGCAAGACAGCCCAAGAATTTACAGGAACTGGAGGCTTTTTGCCAAGAGGAATGGGCAGCTTTACCATCTGAGAAGATAAAGAGCCTCATCCACAAATACCACAATAGACTTCAAGCTGTCATTGGTGTTAAAGGGGGCAATACATGGTATTAAGAACTGGGGTATGTAAACTTTTGATCAGGGTCATTTGGGTAGTTTCGGTTGTAATTATGATTTAAAACACAAATGGCTTCAGCCAAACACTAACCATGAGTGAAAGAAAGGTTTTTGTGTTATCATTCATATTCTCTAAAAAATGGCCAAAAAAATCATAGATTTTGCCAGAGTATGTAAATTTATGAGCACAACTGTGTATAGATATGATTATTATTGTTATTATTATTATTCCAAGTGTCTATACATTCCTTTTGTAGCTGAAACCTGGGCTTGAAAAAAACATATATGTTACCTACTCCACCAGCTCCTGGCTATTCTGTACTTTTTAATCTTAGAAAAAACTTTTAAGACCTTTATCTACTTGCCTGATCATCTGCATCACCTATTCTGGCAATGTAGATCTGTGACTGCTAGCCACGTGCAATTGACTGGGATTGCTAGCAATGAATCCCCCTGCCACACTACAGATCAAAAGAAAGAAGAATTAGGATGCAACCTGTCAAGTGGCAGCAGTTTTAGGTAGGAAATCTGAGCTTTTAATATATTAATACAAAAAATGTAAAACAATAGATTTCCTATAGGAATGTGAAGTGGGAAAGAAAAATCTCTCAGCAACCAACCAGAATCCATCTTTTAGTGATCTGATTTAAGCAGCATGAATACCGATTGGTTGCTTTAGGCTACTATTGGCTAAGATCCATAGGACATATATCTGGGTTTTCCCTATATTTAGCACAGCAAAATGTACTAGTTCCTTAAATGAAAATATGTTGATATAGTGATTCACAAAATGTGGGACATACACCACTGGTGATGCAGCTTGCCTTTGCTTTTAGTAGAAAATTGCAGGTCTTAGAATTCATGGCCACTACAGTAACAGGTATGAAACAGTCTGTACGTATTCCAGTGGACATTTTGGACAATACAACATTCTTATTGGGTAATTGAAGTGTAGGCAGGTAGTACTGATGGCACTGATACTAGACACGTTTGTAATGGCAGTACACAACTGGGTTAAGTTTGGGACACGCACCTTATAATTTACTTTTTAACAGCATATTACCTGTAAGCCTTTCATATTATTTACTGTCAAAAAAAACTCCAGTTTTCCTAAAATACAAATTTTGATTTGTTTTTAATAAAGTGAATTTCTTAACACCTTCCATAATACTATATAAAGCAAGAAATACAAGGACTATAACAACATTTATACATATACAGGTATACAGTGGGTTAAAATAATTATTTGATACCATGCATATTTTGTAAGTTTGCCCACTTACAAAGAAATAAAGGGTCTATAGTTTTTTTTATCATGAGTGTATTTTAAATGATAGAGATAGAATAGCAACCAAAAATCCAGAGAAAACACATGATACTGTCAGGTCACCTGTGGCCAGATGACAGGTGCACACCGTAGGGGGACAGGAGTGCACCGCAAGATAGTGAACCCTATGGCTGACTGCTGCGGATAGGAAACTGGGTGGTTGTGGAAAGCGGGACCAGAGGAGCACAACCGGGATCCTACAGGAAGCTAGAGCCAAGATTCCCCAGGGCGCGGAGTCTAAGACCCAGCAGGTCTTCTCCAGAGCCTCTAGTGGTGAGGATGTTACGCTGCAGACTAGGTCCAGGTCGCGGCCCCTAGAGTCTCCTAGCTCATGCCCCGTAGGATAAGGGGAATAGAGGGGAAGCAGCAGCACAAGATACAAGAATAACAAATAACAAGCCGAAGGTCAAGGGTCACAAGCAGACAAGGATAACGAAGGACAACCCGAAGGTCAAGGGTCACGAGCAGACAGAGATAGTCGGGGACAAGCCAATAACGTAACAGAGAGACAGACGTAGCACACGGCAGGCAGGAACCCAAACACACAATGCTAACATACACGTTGATCAGCAAAGCAGGCTTGCAGTGCACAGGTTAATATAGTGTTCTGTGATAGGGCCTGGGGTGGAGTCTGGCTGGGAGGAGATTATAAAGGAAGCCAGGTGAAGGGGGTCTGGTCTCTAAGATGAACACATGAGGAGGAAAGGTAAGATGGCAGACAGACATTAATGCATATCCATGACAGATACAAATGTGCTTCTTCTTGAGCCACTCCTTTGTTGCCTTGGCGGTATGTTTTAGATCATTGTCATGCTATATAGAAGGATGAAGTGAAGCTAAACCAGTATGCTGTGGTCAGTTCAAAGCATCCGGTCACATCCCAAATAATGGTCAGAAAATAGAATTGGGGCTGCCCCTGGGATAATATGGACCGATGCAAGAAAATGGACTGACCATGGATTTGTATAAAAGTAAAAAAGTTTTATTACATATAGTAAATCACAAAGGATCAACAGTAAAAAAGATTGTGCATAAGAAAATAATAAAATAAAGACATGATGGTTGTCATGGATATGCAGTAGTGTTTGTCTGTCAGCTTACCTTCCTTCCTATGTGTTCATCTTAGAGGCCTGAGCCCTTTCACCTGGCTTCCTTTATAATCTCCTCCCAGCCTGACTCCACCCCAGGCCCTATCACAGAACACTATATTAACCTGTGCACTGCAAGCCTGCTTTGCTGATCAACGTGTTTGTTAGGCATTGTGTGTTTGGGTTCCTGCCTGCCGTGTGCTACGTCTGTCTCTCTGTTTCGTTATTGGCTTGTCCCCGACTATCCCTGTCTGCTCGTGACCCTTGACCTTCGGCTCGTTCTTTCGTTATCCTTGTCTGCTTGTGGCCCCTGACCTTCAGCTTGTTATTCGGTTCTCTCTTATCTCGTGCTGCTGCTTCCCCTCTTTTCCCCTTATCCTACGGGGCGTGAGCTAGGAAACTCCAGGGGCCGCGACCTGGTCCCAGCCTGCAGCATAACATCCTCACCACTAGAGGCCCTGGAGAAGACCAGCTGGGTCTTAGACTCCGCGCCCTGGGGAATCTTGGCTCTAGCTTCCGTTAGGATCCCGGTTGTGCTCCTCTGGTCCCGCTTTCCACAACCACCCAGTTTCCTATCCGCAGAAGCCAGCCATAGGGTTCACTACCTCGCGGTGCACTCCTGTCCCCCTACGGTGTGCATCTGTCACCTGGCCACAGGTGACCCTGACAATGGTATGTTAACATTAGATGCCAATATACATTACATTCACATCCATAATAATGGACGAGGTGTGTCAATACAGAGGGATGCAAATGGACACCGACATGTTTCGGATATACAGGGCAAATTCAATGCCGATATGTATATATTCCTTCTTCAAGGTAGGTATATAGGCAAAACAATATATTTGGTTTGATCTGTAGTTCAAAGGGAACAACAAAACAACGATGTATAAGAATGAGTTTAAATATTGTACTTTGTTTCCATAAAGCATTGTATAGAGAACATATTGCATAGCATACAACATTGGATGAACATCTATTTGGTATCTAGAGTGAAAAAACTGAGAAATTGCTACTTACATCTCACAGGGGTTCGTAAAAGCACATGAATATGGGATGAGACGTCACATGGGTGAGCTCCTTGGAGTTTACAGAGATCCAATCCAGCAGATGATGAGAGACAGGCTCAATGTTAAAGTGAATAGAAGTGTTGTATGAGCTTCAGAATGGACTCATAGTCCTCATTAAAGGCCATTAAATTGTTCAAGAGTTGAAAAAAAGAAAATAATAATTCTTTGTTCAAAAAATGTGTGTATACTCTTGAACTAAAAAGTAAGATGTAAAGGCATCTGCTGGAAAATCAGATTAATTGTGTGAAGGTATCCTTATCCCAGTAAGTTCAACACGGCATGTCAAGAGTCACAGAGATGAACCAGCTGAAACATGGGAGTTTGCCCTGAAAGTCAAATTGGGGAGATCAAATTCTACTGGGGAAAGAAAGTATTATAAGAAAAGAAATGGAAGGCGGTTAGAAACGCCGCTTCCAAGCTAGGAAATGTTGCGCTGGTGTAATTTCCCAATAGCTCCTTGAGACAAAGTGTGTCCCTTACCTTCAGTAAGATCCAAGCGCCATATGGATCTCATCTATGCAGAGAGATCCTGTGTAATTGTTGCTGGCATTTAAAAAGGTCAGCTGTTGGTCGATTGACCAATGAGATAGGGAGGTATTGGTGCCAGAAAGAGGGGGGAGGGAAAGGGGTGGATCAGTGGGGATGGGTGATGTATAATCACCCAGTCAGCATACTTTCCTCCTATCAGAGCCACTCACCAAGAACAAGCTTCAGCCCTCGGTCTGCGCGGCGTCCGGCGTCACCGCGCTGGAATGCGCGGTGACGTCAGACATCGATGTGACCGCCGGCACGTTAGACAGCGGAGGTTCTGGGCCAACCAGGCTCAGTGCGCGTGCGCAGTCGGGTCGAACACTCGGAGGAACCCCCGCCAATCGAAGGCCACTGATAGATGAAGGGAGGGGCATGGACGAGAGTGCAGGGATCACTCCGGTAGTCGAGCCGAGTCGCAGGGAGACAGGCAGTGGTGGTACCTGTGGATATCCTGCCGCTGGATGCACCCTGAGGGGGGGTGCAGCCCCAAGGATGGACATAGGTCAGTCCAAGGGGCTCCTGCGTGCCACGGAATCTCGGCTAGCCATGTATGGAAACCAGGAAAGTTTGACCTTAGAGATATGTGTATGTGGATTTTAATTATTAAAATTATTTGAAAAGATCTCTTATTAGGATTCCATTTGAATTTTCCATAAGAGCTCACCCATTACATGTGTGACAAGTCCTCTGTAATGTTGTACAGGCATACCCCACTTTTAAGTACACAACGGGACCAGAGCATGTATGTAAAACAAAAATGTACTTAAAGTGAAGCAATACATTTTTTCACTTCTAGGCTGTAGTGAGGGAGTCAGGGGCTGTAGTGGGGGTGCCAGGGGCTGTTATGGGGCGTCAGGGGCTGTAGTGGGGGTGTCAGGGAAACACTCACATGTAATTAGGCTCATCTGATGCAAGGGGGGGCCCACTCCAATCCATCCCCCAGACATCGCGCTGTGCACAGGAGGTGGGGCGGCGGCCAGGAAACAGGAAGAGCACACTGGAATAGGGTAGGCTACATGCTCAGAGCTTAAGTTCCTTCTACTGCGGCTGATGGTGCAGGAATGTTTGTCTTGTGAGGCACTTTATGTACACTCGCGGGTATGTCCGTACTCGCGAGTGTACGTAAAGTGAGTGTCCGTAAAGCGGGGTATGCCTGTATCTAGGATTATAAACAGCTTAATCATTATATGCATCAGAATTCCAACAGTTTTTTTATATACAATTATATGCAGCAAAAGTGACCTTGTTATAGTTAACACTTATTAATATGCTGTATATACATATTAGTGTACAATATTTTGTAGGGTATGATATTCAACAAAATAGAGTATTGAAGGCTATGCAGAGTAGATAGAGAGGAAAATGAGCAGTAAGAAAATTAATTATGATAATAATAATTGGATGATTGAGAGAAAAGAAATGATGGGCTGATTACTGTACTAGTGTAACAAATCTCTGTCAAAGGTTCCAGACGTAAAACCAGGCAAGAACGGTTTAAAAGCTTGATTTAGTCCTGGAGGAGAGGTAGCATTTAGGTTCGAAATCCACCTCAGCTCTCGTTGGAGGAGCTTATCAAAGTCCCCTCCTCGAGAACTGTGATGTATTCGATCCAGGACTAGTACTTGAATTTTGGGGCATATGCCGGCATGGGTTTGAAGGTCATGTTTGCCCAGGGTGCTATCTGGGTCATTGTCTTTCATGGCCTTCAAGTGTCGGTAGAGTCTCTGCCATAATTTTTGAATAGTTTTCCCTATGTAAAAGCAGTTGCAACTGCAGTTTATCAAGTAAATTACTCCTGTGGTTTGGCAGTTAGCAAAATGCTTAGGGACAAATTTAGTGCCATTAGGTAAATAAACATCTTTATCAGTGTTCATATGTTTGCAATATGCACAAGCGCCACAAGAAAATGTTCCTTTATTTTTGCAAGGGTCTCCCCTATTGGAACCTCTAAATTCACTTTGGACGAGTATGTCCCCAATAGAGGTAGCTCGTCTGTATGTTATAGCTGGTTTGGGTGGCACCAAGGGTCCCACCACCAGATCTGAAGTTAGAAGGTGCCAGAACTTTTTGCAGATATTAGTGACATTTCCATAATCATTTGAGTATGTGGTAATAATACGATTACCAATCTAATTGGTTTTAGTTTGTTAGGGTGCTAAAAGTTCATATCGACTTTTGGTTTGGGTGCGTTTGAATGCTTTTTTAATGCACTTGTGACTGTAGCCACGTTCTAAAAGGCGTTTTCTCAATTTGTTAGCTTCTCTTTTGTAATCCAAGGGGTCAGAACAGTTCCTTTTAATTCTCAGATACTGTCCATAAGGGATAGATTCTATTAATGGTTTGGGGTGGGAACTGGATGAATGCAGTATGGTGTTGCCAGCTGTGGGCTTACGAAAAAGTTTAGAGGATAACATATTTTCATTGTCTTTGAAAATTTCCACATCTAGAAATGTGATATTGTGTGGATCAGAGGTCATCCTAAATTTTAGATTAAAATTGTTGATGTTCAAAGCTTGTAGGCATTCATCAAGTAGTTGTTGGGAGCCGTTCCATACGACGAGTATGTCATCAATGTACCTGTGCCACATAACAACGTGGCACAGGTACATTGAGAGGTCCTCGTCTGAGAAAATGGAGCGCTCCCATTCCCCCAGGTACAGATTGGCGTAGCCAGGGGCACAGCAGGTGCCCATGGCTACGCCCTGTACCTGGAGGAAAGCCCCACCATCAAACATGAAAACATTATGTTTGAGTATGAAATCAAGCACCAGTATGATAAACTTGTTGAACAAGTATTCATGATGGCTGGTCTGTAAGAGTATGTGAGAAAAAGGAATAAAACTGCGCTAAACAAGCTAATTTGAGAGAAAAGCCCCAGATGCTCAATCTAATAGCTTAGTGTATATTGGGAGCTGCGATTTAAATTGTGAACTACCATACAAGGTGAAATTAGAAAAAATTGGGGGAAAATCGCGCTGACCCGTGACCAAACACTATGACAGTGATGAAATGAAGTGACCAAAAGAACATAAGATCTACTAAATAAACAATAAAATCAAATGTATACAAAAGAGATTAACCACTTAAGCCCCGGACCATTTCGGGCCATTAGGACCAGGCCTGTTTTTGGGATTCGGCACTGCGCTGCTTTAACTGTAAATTGTGCGGACATGCAATGTTGTACCCAAATGAAATTTGCGTCCTTTTCTTCCCACAAATAGAGCTTTCTTTTAATGGTATTTGATTGCCTCTGCGATTTTTATTTTTTGCGATATAAACAGAAAAAGACCGAAAATTTTGAAAAAAAATGATATTTTCTACTTTTTGTTATAAGAAAAATCGAATAAACTCAATTTTAGTCATACATTTAGGCCAAAATGTATTCAGCCACATGTCTTTAGTAAAAAAAATGTCAATAAGCGTATATTTATTGGTTTGCGCAAAAGTTATAGCGTTTACAAACTAGGGTACATTTTCTGAAATTTACACAGCTTTAAATTTATGACTGCCTATCTCATTTCTTGAGGTGCTAAAATGGCAGGGCAATACAAAACCCCCCCCAAATGACCCCATTTTGGAAAGTAGACACCCCAAGGAAATTGCTGAGAGGCATGTTGAGCCCATTGAATATTTTTTTTTTTGTCCCAAGTGATTGAATAATGACAAAAAAAAAAAAAAAATTACAAAAAGTTGTCACTAAATGATATATTGCTCACACATGCCATGGTTATATGTGGAATTGCACCCCAAAATACATTCTGCTGCTTCTCCTGAGTACGGGGATACCACATGTGTGGGACTTTTTAGGAGCCTAGCCACGTACGGGACCCCGGAAACCAAGCACCGCCTTCAGGATTTCTAAGGGCGCAAATTTTTGATTTCACTCCTCACTACCTATCACAGTTTCGAAGGCCATAAAATGCCAAAATAGCACAAAACCCCCCCAAATGACCCCATTTTGGAAAGTAGACACCCCAAGCTATTTACTGAGAGGCATGTTCAGTCCATGGAATATTTTATATTTTGCCACAAGTTGCGGGAATATGACAAACTTTTTTTTTTTTGCACAAAGTTGTCACTAAATGATATATTGCTCACACATGCCATGGGCATATGTGAAATTACACCCCAAAATACATTCTGCTGCTTCTCCTGAGTACGGGGATACCACATGTGTGGGACTTTTTGGGAGCCTAGCCGCGTACGGGACCCCAAAAACCAAGCACCGCCTTCAAGGTTTCTAAGGGCATAAATTTTTGATTTCACTCCTCACTACCTATCACAGTTTTGAAGGCCATAAAATGCCAAGATGGCACAAAACCCCCCCAAATGACCCCATTTTGGAAAGTAGACACCCCAAGCTATTTGCTGAGAGGCATGTTGAGCCCATTGAATATTTTTTTTTTGTCCCAAATGATTGAATAATGACAAAAAGAAAAAAAAAATGTACAAAAAGTTGTCACTAAATGATATATTGCTCACACATGCCATGGTTATATGTGAAATTACACCCCAAAATACATTCTGCTGCTTCTCCTGAGTACGGGGATACCACATGTGTGGGACTTTTTGGGAGCCCAGCCGCGTACGGGACCCCAAAAACCAAGCACCGCCTTCAAGGTTTCTAAGGGCATAAATTTTTGATTTCACTCCTCACTACCTATCACAGTTTTGAAGGCCATAAAATGTCAAAATAGCCCAAAACCCCCACAAATGACCCCATTTTGGAAAGTAGACACCCCAAGCTATTTGCTGAGAGGCATGGTGAGTATTTTACAGCTCTCATTTGTTTTTGAAAATTAAGAAAGACATTTTTTTTTCTTTTTTTTTTTCTTTTTTTACATTTTCAAAACTTTGTGACAAAAAGCGAGATCTGCAAAATACTCAACATACCTCTCAGCAAATAGCTTGGGGTGTCTACTTTCCAAAATGGGGTCATTTGGGGGGGTTTTGTGCCATCTGGGCATTCCATGGCCTCCGAAACTGTGATAGGCAGTGAGGAGTGAAATCAAAAATTTACACCCATAGAAATCCTGAAGGCGGTGCTTGGTTTTTGGGGTCCCGTACGCGACTAGGCTCCCAAAAAGTCCCACACATGTGGTATCCCCGTACTCAGGAGAAGCAACAGAATGTATTTTGGGGTGTAATTCCACATATGCCCATGGCATGTTTAAGCAATATATAATTTAGTGACAACTTTTTGTACATTTTTTTTTTGGTCATTATTCAATCACTTGGGACAAAAAAAAAAAAATATTAAATGGGCTCAACATGCCTCTCAGCAAATAGCTTGAGGTGTCTACTTTACAAAATGGGGTCATTTGGGGGGGTTTTGAACTGTCCTGGCATTTTATGCACAACATTAGGAAGCTTATGTCACACATCATCCACTCTTCTAACCACTTGAAGACAAAGCCCTTTCTGACACTTTTTGTTTACATGAAAAAAAATTTTTTTTTGCAAGAAAATTATGTTGAACCCCCAAACATTATATATTTTTTTAAAGCAAAGGCCCTACAGATTAAAATAGTGGGTGTTGCATTTTTTTTTTCCACACAGTATTTGCTCAGCGATTTTTCAAACACATTTTTTGGGGGAAAAACACACTTTTTTTATTTTTAATGCACTAAAAAACACTATATTGCCCAAATGTTTGATGAAATAAAAAAGATGATCATAGGCCGAGTACATGGATACCAAACACGACATGCTTTAAAATTGCGCACAAACGCGCAGCGGCGACAAACTACATTCATTTTTAAAAGCCTTTACAGGTTACCACGTTAGATTTACAGAGGAGGTCTACTGCTAAAATGACTGCCCTCGATCTGACCTTCGCGGTGATACCTCACATGCATGATGCAATTGCTGTTTACATATGACGCTAGACCGACGCTTGCGTTCGCCTTTGCGCAAGAGCAGGGGGGGACAGCGGTGCTTTTTTTTTTTTTTTTTTTTTTTTATTATTTATTTGGCTTTTTTATTTTATTTTTAAACTGTGCCTTCCATATTTTATTTTTTTACCATTTTTATCGTTATCTCAGGGAATGTAAATATCCCCTATGATAGCAATAAGTAGTGACAGGTACTCTTTTTTTGAAAAAAATTGGGGGGTTAGACCCTAGATCTTTCCTCTGCCCTCAAAGCATCTGACCACACCAAGATCGGTGTGATAAAATGCTTTCCCAATTTCTCAATGGCGCTTTTTATATCCGGGGGGGGGACATTCCCTCCCACTGCTTGTAAAAGCAGTCTAGAGGCTAATTATCTGCTAGAATTGCTTTTACATGAAAGCCGGCTGCTGGCTGAAAAGAATGATACCAAGATGATACCTAAACCCGCAGGCATCATTCTGGTATAAACATTCAAAGTCCAGCAACATACCAGTACGTTGCTGGTCCTTGTTGGACATGTATTGTAATCTTTTTTTTCATACAGCCTATTGGCTGAACGAAAAAAAGAGATTGATTGGTGGGTATGCCCACCATTAGAATACCTCCCTTCATCCACCCACTTCTAATGATGGGCATATATGCCGAAGCATGGGGGCATCCTCCCGCAAAAAAGTTATGCCGCGTACACACGGTCAAGCCTTCGTCGGAATTTCGACCGTATGTATGCGGCATAAAAGGTTATGCCGTGTACACACGGTCGGACTTTTCCACGGGCAAGCCTCCGTTGGAATTTCGACCGTATATACGCGGCATTAGGAGCAAAATCGCTCCTCCGCCCCTGCTGCCCCCATGCTTCGGCATATATGCTCTTTTTTTTAACTGTGGTGGTGAAATCACCTCCTACAGCGTTGGAGTCACGGCTTTATGTATCGTGGGAGCAAACGCTGTTGCTGTCAAGATAAATAGATCCGCGCTGCAACTGAATGGCGTACCTGCTAAGCAAATGGTGGTTAACATTAAAACAAAGTAACATTACAGTACAACAGTAAGACCTTACCATGCCATACCTGCAAAGCAAATACCAAAACAAAACCTAGTAAAAAATAAAAAAATGTTTTAACGCAAC
This sequence comes from Rana muscosa, assembly GCA_029206835.1. NCBI lineage: Eukaryota > Metazoa > Chordata > Amphibia > Anura > Ranidae > Rana > Rana muscosa. The sequence continues at coordinate 253,176,910 of CM055125.1, forward strand.
CTGTGCCTAAAATATATATATGCCGAAGCATGGGGGCATCCTCCCGCAAAAAAGTTATGCCGCGTACACACGGTCGGAATTTTCCACGGGCAGGCCTCCGTCGGAATTTCGACCGTATGTACGCGGCATTAGGAGCAAAATCGCTCCTCCGCCCCTGCTGCCCCCATGCTTCGGCATATATGCTCTTTTTTTAACTGTGGTGGTGAAATAACCTCCTACAGCACTGGAGTCACGGCTTTATGTATCATGGGAGCAAACGCTGTTGCTGTCAAGATAAATAATTCCGCGCTGCAGTTGAATGGCGCACCTGAAAACAAAAAATTACATACCTGAAAAGCAAGCATGATAAAACATTGCAGAATAGAATACAGTAAAAAAGAGCAGAACAATAGAGAGAAAATAGAGAGAGAGAGAACAATAAAACGACAACTATTTTTGGTTTTTTTATTTTATATTTTTTTTGTGTTTTGTTTTTTACGTTTTTTTTTATTTTTTACACTTTTTTTTGTAACTTTACAACTGTAATGGTTCGGGTCTCTCAAAATGTAATGGCATCTTGGGAGACCCTGTGTAAGTGTGTCCTTGTCTGTGAAATGCTGTACCCTACGCTAAAACTTCACTTTTGAGTGGTAGCGTTCAAAACATTCACCTTGGCAAAGACCAGGCTTGTCAGGACAGAGTGGACAAAAACTACGGGTGTCACGCCTAAATCCGCGCTTGCTACAGACACGACATCTTTTTTGGGGGTGGCTTTGGGTAGGGGTACTCGGGAGGACATACGAATAATGCCTCTCATGCAGCCGGCTTACTGCATTTGGTAGGGGATGGTGAGGTGCAGAACCGCCTGGATACAGGAGTTCTGTGACTATCTCATTCTGGAATTTTAGAAGAGATAACGTCCCACCTGAAGCTCTGTATAGCACATGAGCGTTCAGCAAAGCCAATTGGAATAATGATAGAGACACTTTTTTGTACCAGCGTCTCGCCTTACGGTCAATTAGATACGGCGCCATCAACTGGTCGTTGAGGTCCACCCCTCCCATATTTTGGTTATATTCGTGGACACAGAGGGGTTTCTCCACAACACCAGTCGCCGTACGAATTTGGACTGTCGTGTCTGCATGAAGGGAGGTAAGAAGGAAAACATTCTTATTGTCCCTCCACTCCATAGCGAGCAAGTTATTACACTTCAAGCAGGCTCTCTCCCCCAGCCTAAGACGGGCATCTACAAGCCGCTGGGGAAAGCCCCGGCGATTAGGTCGCACGGTGCCACATGCTCCAATCTGATGATCAAACAAGTGACTAAACAGTGGCACGCTCGTGTAATAATTGTCCACATACAAGTGGTACCCCTTTCCGAATAAGGGTGACACCAAGTTCCACACTATCTTGCCAGCGCTCCCTATGTAATCCGGGCAGTTGACCGACTCAATCTGACTATCTTTTCCCTCATAAACCGTAAAGTTCACTACATAGCCTGTTGCCCTGTCACAGAACTTGTAGAGCTTGACCCCGTATCTGGCACGCTTGCTGGGAAGGTACTGCTTGAAAGACAAGCGGCCAGAAAATTTAATCAGGGACTCATCAACGCAGACAACTTGATCGGGAGTAAACAAGGCTGCAAAACGTTCGTTGAAGTGGTTTATGAGGGGCCGAATTTTATAGAGCCGGTCGTATTCAGGGTCCCCACGTGGACGACAAAGTTCATTGTCGTTGAAGTGCATGAACCGCAAAATCTGCTCGTATCGTGCCCTGGACATGGAGGCAGAGAACACGGGCATGTGGTCAATTGGGTGCGTGGACCAATAAGCACGCAATGACGGAAATTTATGTGTGCCCATGTTGAGGGAAAGGCCCAGAAAGGTCTTAAATTCGGAAACCGTAATTGGTTTCCAATTTCTGGCAATTTTAGGCAACTGGGGGTTAGCGGCAATAAATTGACCAGCATATAAATTACTCTGGTCCACAATAGATCTATAGAGATCTTCCGTGAAAAACAGCGAATAAAAATCAATTGGAATAAAATCAGCTGTTTCCACCTGAATACCGGGTTGGGCAGTGAATGGGGGAAGTACGGGTTCTGCAGAAGTGGTGGGGACCCAATCAGGATAGGCGAATTCTGCAGGAAGGGCAGTATGGGCACGACGGGCCTGCCTTTGTCTTCTTGGTGGCAGCGGGACACTACTTGTGCTTGCCACCTCGCCAGCTTGAACTGCACTTATGGGACTCGCCACGTCACCAAGTGTTACTGCAGTGCTGGATGTACGTCCAGGCTGTACTAGGCCGCTGGTGCTTGCCAGTTCACCAGAAGGAATAGCGGCGCTAGTACTACTCTGCTCCATGATACGAGAGACCTGCAGTTCTTGCTCCTCAACAACCTCAGAAGATCGGGATCGGGTACACCTGACCTTAGCAGGGACCTCAACTTCGTCGTCAGAGCTATCTGACGTGGGGCCGCTGACGTCACTGTCTTCTACGGGAAGATATTCTGAGCCTGAATCTGACAGATACGTGACCTCCTCTTCACTATCTGTCATGCTCAGAATCTCGTAGGCCTCTTTACTAGTATACCTTCGTCTTGCCATTTTGGGCTCTAAATTTAGGGGTACACTAGTAAGATTCACAGGAAAAAAAGCACCTGACTGTCGTCAGCAAATATATCAAACGCTACAAAAAAACTGTTAGCGATCGCAGGGATCAGGCCTGTCTCTGCGAACGCTGCAGTTATGTGTGTTGTGTTTGGTAAGTGACAGTGATCGATCGATACTGCACTTGGGTGGGCTGGGCTGGGCTGGGCTGGGCTGGGCGGAGGGGCTAAACGCAGGCGCTAGCAGGTATCTGGGCTGATCCCGCTAACACTGCGTTTTTGGGAACCCTAAACCGCTGGGGATGCTAGTATAGATCTGATCAGATACTATACCACTAAGGGGGGTGTATGCTTTGCGCGTGGGTGTTAGCGTTACTGGCACTAACCTAACACTGCCTGGGGCGACGCAGACCCTCTCTGGCGCTAAAACCTAATTGATCTCACCCGCCGGACGATCAGGGGGGTTAAACCTTTATTGGGTTATATACGGCGGGTGCCCTGATGCTATAAAAAGCAAACTAATCAACCAGCGTCACCCGTAACCTTTATATGGTGATCACTGGTGAAAGGGTTAACTAGGGGCAATCAGGGGGTTAAAACCTTTATTAGGTTAAATATGGGGGTACCTGACACTATATAAAAACCTGACGGGTAACCTAAATAACTAAATAACTTACTGGCTAACCAGTGACACCAGTGACGCTTATACGGCGATCACTGGTGAAAGGGTTAACTCTAGGGGCAATCAGGGGGTTAAAATAATATATGGGGGTACCTGACACTAATAAAAACCTGCGGCGAACCTAAAAAAAAATAACTGCCTATCTAAAACACCAGCGACACGAATACAGCGATCGGAAAAACAATCGCTTAGTGACGCTGAAGTTAGGGGGTGAAAGGGTTACCTGGGGGGTGATCAAGGGGTTAAACCTTTATTAGGGGGGGGTTAGGGGGCTACCCTGGACCTAAAGGGGCCTAATCCTAACTGCCCTGCAACTTTTTACAATCACAGATGACACTAAATGCAGTGATCAGTAAAATAAATGATCACTGCAATCAGTGACACTGTGATTGGGGGCTTTGGGGTGACCTGGGGGGTGATCTGGGGGTGACTGGGGGGTGATTTGTGTGCCTATGTGTACCTACGTGTCAGTGGACTGTTGGTGCACTAACCTGCTTCTTCTCTCCTCGGCGCCGGGAACGAAAAGACCGCGGCGAGGGAGATGACATCACTTCCTCCAGCCTGTGTTTACATTTCAGGCAGGAGGAAGCAATTTCATTCGCCGGGAGCGATCGCGAGGGGGGGGGGGCGGAATCGAGCGGCCGCCCCCTCATGCCTGATCGCTCCCGAACACTTAACGGCCGCTCACTGCAGTGAAGGGGGGTCCGGATGGACCCCCCAACTGCACAAAGGCGATCACGTAGATCTACGTGATTCTGCCTGTCGGTGCCATTCTGCCGACGTAAATCGGCGGTGGGCGGTCGTTAAGTGGTTAAATGATGTGCTGTGATCTATATCAAATAAGTATAATACATATAGTATAAATTAGTCCATCACAAAGATCCTTAAATAAATCCTTATAAGTGACACCAGTGCTCCGTGAAAATTCATTTAAGTTGTTGTGTCCGCATACATCTGTGACTTTCCACCACCAAATAGCAGGATTTCTCCTTACCAGCTGTATATGCCCCCCCTGACAGAGGGTCAATTTAGGCAGAAATCAAAATGTATCTCCCACGAATCACCGCAGCACACAACACATAGGATTCCTAGGATGGCGTCCTCCGATTTCCATCAATGGACACGTGAATATAAAAAGAATGGAACACACTCCACATAGTGCGTTAAACTTTCTAAAATTTATTCCATTAAAATAAAGATACACTTACAATTGTGCAGTTCAAAAATTTGCCTGTATTACGTCTGGTGTGCCGGCCGGTAATGGAATAAATTTTAGAAAGTTTAACGCACTATGTGGAGTGTGTTCCATTCTTTTTATATTCACGTGTCCATTGATGGAAATCGGAGGACGCCATCCTAGGAATCCTATGTGTTGTGTGCTGCGGTGATTCGTGGGAGATACATTTTGACTTCTGCCTAAATTGACCCTCTGTCAGGGGGGGCATATACAGCTGGTAAGGAGAAATCCTGCTATTTGGTGGTGGAAAGTCACAGATGTATGCGGACACAACAACTTATATGAATTTTCACGGAGCACTGGTGTCACTTATAAGGATTTATTTAAGGATCTTTGTGATGGACTAATTTATACTATATGGATTATACTTATTTGATATAGATCACAGCACATCATTTAATCTCTTTTGTATACATTTGATTTTATTGTTTATTTAGTAGATCTTATGTTCTTTTGGTCTGTAAGAGTATGTGATTGACGGAAGCTATGCCTAGAGAGTGCGGTATAGAGCTGTATAAAGCTTCGACGTCAATGCTGACAAAAATGGATTCCTGGGGTATCTGAACCCCTTCAATGATACGTAGTAGATGGAGAGTGTTACATACATAGGAGGGTAGGCTAGAAACAAAGGGTTTGAGATGTTCGTCTATCAAACGAGATAGATTTTCTGTAATCGCACAGTTTCCAGATATTATGGGGCGACCAGGTGGGTTTTGTTCATTTTTATGAATTTTGGGAAGGGAGTAGAAAGTAGGGATTTTTGGAAAGGGAGTGCGTATGAAGTCTAATGTCTGCTTCGAGATAATTTTGTTTCGGAATGCTGTATCCACCAGGTCATAAAACTTCAGATTGTAAGCCTTGATGACATCAATGCTTACTGGGCGGTACCAATCCAAATTACTTAGAATATCTAGGCACATTTGTTTGTAATGACCATTTTTCATTAGTACTATATTGCCTCCTTTATCTGAAGCTTTAATAGTTATATTGTGATTGTCAGATAAGTTTTTCAAGGCAGTTTTTTCATTCCGAGTGAGGTTTGTATGACCTGGTGGCAGAGGCTCCAAGACTTGAATCTCGCGGCAGGCATTTTTCAAAAAGTTAGAAACACCCTGGTTGGAACTGGGAGCTGGATACAATGACGAGTTTTTTTTGAGGGATGATTTAGTATTAGTGACTTTGTCTGAGGTTGGTGCATCAAGATTGGCCAAAAGGGATTCCAAGTCCACAGTATCTATCAGATCGGTGGGTTCATTTTCCATTAATAAAGATTTCAAATTTTTTAGTGCTTGTCTTTCACTGAAATTATGGAATTCTCGGACATCAGAGTCAGTTTTTTCAAACATACTCTGAAGAAGTAATTTTCGGGTGTAAAGATGTAGATCATCCATGACCCATCTTCAGTGTTCTGGCTGAGGTAAGGAGGTTCTCATCCAAGATTTTACAATACATGGTCCCGTCCATTGACCCCTCATTGTGGCAAAGATGGCCTGTACCTTAAGCAGAGAAACAGCCCCAAAGCATAATGTTTCCACCTCCGTTCTTGACCGTAGGGATGGTGTTCTTAAAGTGGTTGTAAACCCACTTTTTTAACTTGCACCTACAGGAGATATTTACTAAAAAGACAGGCGCCGTTGTCTACAGCGCATGCGCGCCGTAGACAACGGCGCATTCATGGGGTTAATCCCATTCACAAAATCGGCTACTTCCCAGCAATCGCTGGGCGTAGCCGAATGAAAACGCTCTCGCGCGCATGCGCAGAGTGACGTCTCCGCCGCTCCGGCCAATCACAGCGCCGGAGCGGCGCTGTGATTGGCTGGTGCGGCGATACCCGGAAGTAACATTCCGGCTATCGCCGCAGTGATGTCTGCGGCTGGACAGAGGGACGCGGACTGCCTCGGGGGCCCCGATCTACGGTAAGTGGTACATAATGAGCTATTATGCTAGTCATAATAGCTCATTATGCCTTTCTCTTACAGGTTGGCCAAAAAGGAAAAAAAAAAAAAAGTGGGTTTACAACCACTTTAAGGCCATAGTCAGCATTTTTCTTCCTCCAAACACAGCGAGTCAAGTTAATGCCAAATAGCTCAATTTTGGTCTCATCTGACCACAGCACTTTCTCCAAATCCTTCTCTGAATCATTTAGATGTATGTTCATTGGCAAACTTCAGACAGGCCTGTACATGTGCCTTCTTGAAGAGGGGGGCTTTAAGGGCGCTGCAGGATTTCAATCCATGGCAGTGTATTGTGTTACCAATGTTTTTTTTGGTGACTGTGGTCCCAACTACCTTGAGATCATTCACAAGCTCCTTCCGTGTAGTTCTAGGCTGATCCCTCACTTTTCTCAAGATTATTCTTACCCCATGAGGCAAAATCTTGCATGGAGCTCCCGACCGAGGGCGATTGATGGTTATTTTGTATTTTTTCCATTTGTGAATAATCACTCCAACAGTTGTCTCCTTCTAACCAAGCTTCTTGCTGATGCTTTTGTAGCCCATTCCAGCCTTGTGCAGGTCTACAATCTTGTCCCTGATGTCCTTCGACAGCTCTTTGGTCTTGCCCATGATAGTAAGGTTTGAATGGAAGAATGAGATTCTGTTGACTGGTGTCTTTTTTACATATAATCAAAACATTAGTACACAGGACTAATCTGTGCACCACATGAGCACAGACTGTAGCCAGGCCGTGGGAGCCAGAATCATTGTTTGTTGGTAGGGGATCAAATAGTTATTTTAATCACTGAGCTGCAACTCAATGTATAACATTTGTATCATGTGTTTTGTTTCTGGATTTTTGGTTTTATTTGTGTAGCAACTACGGCCCTCTTTCTCCACTGTCTTTGGCTCGCTCACAGGAGAAAAAGGCACACCAGGCCCACCATGCCCATACCCCCTGGTTTGCAGAGGTTAAGCACACTTGTTTTAACTTACAGGTCTTGCAGCTAGGTTCTCCTCAAAGCTGGTTTCTGTCCCTAGAATGTAAGGACAAAGTCTCTATACCCCAAGTAACTCCAAGGTCCACACCAGTAGCCACTCCAACGTAGAGTTTATTTTTCTTATGCATGAACATCCACAAAGTTGAGAAGAGAGAAAGGTGTTAGGAAGACAGATCAATTCAGGCACTCCTGGCTTCTTCGCCACTCGATCCCGAGTGGGTATAGCTCACCCGGATAGTCACCCAATGGCACTAGCAGCCGGTGTGTAGCTCGAACAGTCTATCAGATTCTCTAATTGATGCGTTCAGGAGATCCTCTGCCACAGAATCTACGGTATCCCAAACCTCCTAATGGCCAAGATGTTAGGCCCCTTTTCAGATGGATGACATCCCTCCAGAGAGTTACTGGGCCCCTTCCTTCACTGTGATCTCTCACCAGTCCTTCGGAACGGTCCTCCCCCAGCCTCCTCTTCTAGAAACGGGTCCCCTCGCAAGGCGGCACCCTGGGATTCCTCCTCCCGAAGGTGCTGGGCCCAGGGCTTAAGTTGCAGTCCCAGGACTAAAGGTGCCTGGGACTGAGATACTCGTGGCCCCATGACACTTGAACTTGGACCTGGAACACTCTTCCCCCCGGGTACAGGTCCCCGGGGTAGCAACTAGAACACAGACCACACCCACCACACGGCTGCGGAGAGAGGACACCCAATCGCCACTCCATCACCTGTGGTTCAACCCCGAGCACAAGTGACAGCGCCACCCATACTTCTAAGGGGAACTGCACGCCAGGTGAAACAGCAGCAAGGCAGAGTCCAGTAAATTGAAAGATTCGAGCCAACTACCACTCGAATCACCCCTAAATTTAGTATAGCAGCTCCTACATTTAGGACCCCCGCTACATTTGTTATATTTGATATTCTATCTCTATCATTTAATATACACCTGTGATAACAATTATAGACCCTTCACTTCTTTTCAAGTGGGCAAGCTTACAAAATCTTCAGGGGATCAAATAATATTTTTTTTCCCCACTGTATAAAGAGCTGGGCTGGATGCCAGAAATCTCTGCTGCTCCTGCTCGGCTCGCTCCATCGCAAGGACAGCTCTCAGTGGATGATGGTCTCCTGTAAAAGTGGGGTCGTAGGGTGCGTTTCTTTTCTTCAGCCCCTGTTCTTCAGGGGTCCTCGAAACGACCCCACTTTTACAGGAGACCATCGTCCACTGACGCTGTCCTTGGAATTGAGTGAGCCCAGCAGGAGCAGCAGAGATTTCTGACATCCAGCCCAGCTCTTCACCTGTCAGCTGGCCACACAGTGATCCAGACACTGTGGCTGCTCATCTAACTTTTCCTTGTGAATGTGTTTTGTGTGTTGAGTTTGCTTCTTCCCGTGGGCAATTTGTGCTCTTTCACAATTTATTTTGTGAGTATGTAGCGCCCTGCCCCCAATGATTGGGGCGCTATTGTAAATTTAGGGGGTGTCTGAATCAATAGTTGGGCTCAGACTGTCAATTTGCATGTTCTGTTCTGGTTGTGGTTTGCCTGATAGCAGTTTCCCTTATTGCCTGTAGGTGGCGTTACCACTTCAGGCACCTGTTGGAACATGGACAAACCATGGTGTATTGTGTGTTCCTTCTCGGCAGCGGTACAGTGGGAGTGTAGCCCCGCTGTGCATGCTGGGGAGGGATACTTAAGGGACAGACGCCATTGTGCTGTTTTTTTTCTTCGCCTCGTGGCCCTCCTGGCGCGAGGTATGTGTGTGTGGCTGCATCGCTATTGAGTAGGCCCAGTTATGATGACTGGGGCCTACAATCCTAACGGGGATCCTAAGCTGTCCGCCAAGAGGGAGGAAGCTGCTTAATAAAGGTAACCGGGGGAGAACCTGCCCTGGAGGAGGCCTGGTGACCTTGTTAAGAGGGGATTCACTACTTTAAAAGCCAAGCAGTTCGCCGGATCGGCTTAAAGGCTCTTCAACTGCACGGCTGGAAGTTCGGGACTGAAATCCTGTGGCAGAGGATTCCTGGCTATCCACATTTGTTCTCATACGGTCTGTGGCAGAGACTGTCTTGAAACTGGTTCGTGCATCATCCCGGTTGCTAGGCCAGGTGAGAGGGGTCTATCCGGGTGAGCAATACCCACTCAAAAGTGAGAGTGGTGAATGACTATAGACGTTTCCGTGTGTTCTACAATGTGTACCTGAACCTTCCCCTATCTTCTCATACCTTCTACTTTCTACACAAGTTACTGCAGCAAAAATAAAACCAACAGTTGAAGGTTTTACATCTTGTCTGGACATTGCATTTACTACAGACTTTCTCGCCCTTTCAACGAAGCTTAAAGAGGTAACGTGCAAACCCAAAAACAAACCAGCAGCTCCTACGGGGGTAGTGCTACAAGAACATAATATGTTGCTTTTAATAAAGCCCTTTGATACTTTTACTACACCAGAGCCCTACCCAAAATACTTAAAGCGGTTATAAACACCAGTCATAAAATTTGAACTAAGCACATACAGTATATCTGAAGTGTTTACTTATCTCTCACCAAAGCTCTGAATGTAATTTCTTTCTGGTGCTTCTGAGAAATTTCCCCAACACATGAGATAATATTTGTGTCGGGAAGGGAGATAAGCACACAGCTTGTCTATTCAGAATATAGCTCTGCATGTCCCTTCATTCCTCTGCCTATGCGGAGGGGGGGGTGGGTTGGGGTTGGGGGTGTCCCTTTTCTCCAATCAGCTTTCACACGGTGTATAAGAGCTGTAACTGCAATTCTCCACCCCCTCCCTTGTACTCCACCTCACAGATGCATAAGGATTTTATCCCAAATCTGCACTTTTGAAGGGGTGTAGACTAGAGAAGACTGCAGATAAACAATTTGAACTTGTAGGCAGATTTGTTTCATCTCTGTGTATCATCTGGGGCTATTCACTTCACTGAGTATACTAAATGTGAGGGTTTACAACCACATAAATCTAATAGGAAAAGTGATAAACAAGTACAGTTAAATGACAGGGAAGGGAAGTAGATGTGTTGTAAATAATAGATGAGAGATTCCATGTAACAATCCAGTAGTATAAAGTAAACCTTGTAAATTAAAGCGGAGGTTCACCCAAATTTCAAGTACATTTCCTCAGCTTCCTTGCACAACTAAGATCGACATATGACCCATGTTTTTATAATTTGTCATTTAAATACCTTTAAATAGGAGTTCCTGGGTTTATCTCCCGCGGGAGTAGGCGTCTCGCCGGTGCTCACTGCAATGTGTACTGGGAGCAGTTTCGTGCTTCCCAAGATACCCCGCTAAGCGATGACTGACGCCGGTCACGTGACATCACTGATGTTTCTATTGTGAATGGCTTCACAACGGGGCGTGTACTTTCAGTGACGCCGCCCGTTGTGATGTAGTCAATTGAGAGCTGTAATACCACTGATTAAACACACAAACAAAAAACGATTGGTCGCGGAACCTCCGCTTTAAGGTGAACCTTTTGGAAAAGATACGTTTTTGGTGGGGGGTGACTAAACACTGGTGAGTACTTGGTGCCATGTTAAAGTGAGCTCCAGAGAAGCAGCATAGGAGAAGACTTGGAGCCATGAAAAGTTATTGACCGGAGAGATGAACTAGTTACTAGTTACTTTTAAATGATTAGATACATCAGTACAAAATGAATTATCTATTTAAAGCGATGCTCCACCCAAAAAAAGGGGAAGCTTTGCTTGTTTGGTTCCTCCACTGCCACATTTGGCACCTTTTGGGGGGGGGCAGGGGGAAAAGGGTACCTGTTTTTGACAGATACTTGTCCCTACTTCTGGGAGACCTTGCTGTGGCGAGGTCCCCTGGAAGTTTGGCCCCCTCCTCTTTCCACCATCGCTGGGCCATTCAGAAAGTGCAGAGCGCATGCACAGGCTGGGAAGCCGCAAGGCTTCACTGCAGGTTTCTCTTACAAGGAATGGTGGTGGCAGCACCCGAGAGCCAACTGAAAAATTGGCTAGGGTGCCGACATCCCGGGATCCCTGGACAGGTTAGTGTCCTAATATTAAAAGTCAGCTACAGTATTTGTAGCTGCTGCCTTTTAATTTTTGGGTGGGGGACTTTAATATTAGGCTTTAATATTTGTATTTATAAAGACTAATATTGATAATGGGAAACGTTTGTGTTTCCAAAATTCCTTCGTACATCGGGGGCATCAATATATGTGGAAAACTTCAGTTACCAATTGTTATGTCCCTTAGACACGGGGTCTCGCAGGGTTCTGCTAGCAATGCTGCCAATATCTGCTCAGCAAATTACACACAGGCTGGATGAACTTCTTAACCATGGAGAGGGTTTATTACTCACACAGAACATGATGACTTTGTTACATGGAGTCCTAATACAACAGGCTTCTGTCATTACCAGATGTAATCCCTTCTGTGTATCATGCTACTGCTTCCCAGTCCCACACACACACTAACTTACTTCCTGGTACAGCCCCTCCCCCAGCATGCATCAGGAGAAAGGGGTGAAGGGTCACAGTGATCCAGCACCAACATCACATCTCCTCTTTTTCCCTTTAAAAAAAAAAAACATAACAAGAGAACAAAATACTCAACACATAAAATAACAAGGCAAACAGGATCAGTTCAGCAAATAGTATCTCCAACTCAGTTCTGTGGCTCGGGGCATCATGTTATGAGCCCTTTGTTTCTGTTTTCTGACCTCCAAAATGTCCCGTAAGATTTCAGTGCTTTGCCAAAGAGGAGTTTTATGTCTTTGGCGGGCAGACTTACGAAGTGGCACAGCACTAGGAGGGGTAGAGGCTGTCAAAGTTTCTGGAGGTGTCAGTGGGTGTCCAACAGACAAATCAGTCTCTGCAACTCCAGGCACATGTCCGGGCTCCTCAGGAATATGGTCACCAACCGCTTTAGGGGTTGGTTGTAAACTTGTGGGATCATGTCAGACACCATGCCATACGTCACCAGTAGAGCCCTGAGTAGACTCTGGTGGTTGGGGAGAAAGAGAGGTCGGGTTTGTTTCTACTGGCAGGCAAATGCGCTTTCTCAATTACAAAAGGTGTCTTCGAACACAAATGCCATTCTCCAGGCGAACAAGGTACATTCGTTGTCCAAGAGGTCCATCAATAATGCCAGGAAGCCAATGAGGCAAAACTCTGCAATTCCGAAACCATACAAGATCACCAGCATGGAATCCAGGACGGCCTGGCGGAGGAGGTGTTGGTGACTGTGCCTGTGGACGAACTAAATCCAGTTTGGTGCGGAGATGCCTGCCAAACATAAGAAAAGCTGGGGACAGCCCAGTAGTAGCGTGTTTTTGTGCTTCGGTACATGGTCGAGAACTCCAGCAGCTTCACCTCTGACAGTCCGACCTGGTCCAGAGTAAGTGCTTCTTAAATGTCTGAACAAACCGTTCTGCCAGTCCATTCGAGGCTGGATGATAAGGAGCTGTTTTGTAGTGTTGGATGCCCAAGCCACTGAGGAAGGATTGAAACTCATGCAATGTAAATTGAGTCCCATTGTCCAAGACTATGGCTGTTGGCAAGCCATATTGAGCAAAGAGCTTCCTTAAGACTAGAATGGTAGCAGCTGAGGTAACAGAAGGCATTTGAAAAACCTCCGGCCATTTTGAAAGTGCATCTACCACGTTCAAATAAATTTTACCCTGGATTGGGCCAGCAAAATCGAGATGGAGTCTTGACCATGACCAAGGTAGCAGGGTTCCTTTCTTTTGGGGTCGCTGAGCTTGACAGCACCCAGGACATTGAGCCACATAATCTTCATTTGCTGTGTCCATTTGTGGCCACCAAACATAGCTCCGGGCTCGCTGCTTCATGCGCACCATGCCAGGATGGCCCTCATGCAGTTTATAGTCCATATAAAAACAATATAGCATGTTGTGTAACCATGAAAGGTCCATCCACAAATGGCAGCCTCCACAAGGAGATTAGAAGCAAAATTCAACAGGAGCTACAGTGTATAAAGGAGAAGAGAGGCACCTCTAAGTGTAGCAATATGGTTACATTAAATGAAGGTGAAACTCACATGGTTTATTAAAAGAGGCACATCTAAGTATGCGGGCATCCGGGTTAAAGCTGTCCACATAGACCACCCTTCGCACCGCTGGCTCTCACCGCTGTCAGTCTGCAATCATGACCGGGAAGACTACCCTGCAGTAGAGTGATCTGAAAGTGAGGCTTGAAGCGCTCGTGGAGCACAGTGTGGAAGGGATGACGTCGATGGCAGTGTGGAGGATGGTCTATGTGGATAGCTTTACTCCGGATGCCATGCCTGTTTTAATCATCAACCATGTGAGTTGCTAAATGTTGTACCTTTTATTAAATGTAACCACTTGCTACACTCTTTTATACTCAGTTGTGAAGTGACACTACTTATGTATCAAGATATCTGGCAAAGTACGGACGAAATTCACCTGGGACTTTCTCTGGCCATCCAGCCTGAACATATGAGAATATCTGAGACAGGAAGGGATCTGTGACTGTATGTCTGGCAATTAGGGAGGTGGACATGCAGGATTTTGGCCTGTGTATTTCCACTATGCGTACGTCTCTTGGTGAGTGGTCTCCAATTGGCAATCTGGAAAATGCATCTGCATTGCCATGGGCATCATGGGAGCGGTATCTGATAGAATAAGTATAAGCTCCTAAGAATAAAGCGTACCTTTTGTAAGCGAGATGCAGTTGTTGTAGAAATTCCTTTGAGGGTTCAGTATTGACAACAGAGGTTTGTGGTCAGTGATAAATGTGAACTCCCGACCATAGATATACGTATGATTTTTTTTTTGTGGCCCATACAATGGCCAAAGCTTCCTTGTCTGTCTGGGAGCAGTTTTGTTCTGCTGAGGTTAAAGACCTGGAGGCAAAAGAAATGGGGCGCTCTGTGCCATCTGGCATGACATGGGAAAGCACAGCACCCAGTCCATAAGGCGAGGCGTCACAAGGTGACGTGTTTCTTTAAATCATAGTGGACCAAAACTCAAAGACGGAATGAGTTCTTTAGAAAGCCGAAAAGCTTCTTCACATTTGGCTGTCCATATCCATTTAGCTCTTGCATCTAGTAAGCGATGTAATGGGTAAAGCTGGTGTGCTAGGTTCGGCAAGAAACGGTGGTAGTAATTTAGGAGGCCAAGGTAGGACCTGAGCTGTGTGACATTCTGGGGAGTAGGGGCATGGGTAAGGGCTTTAACCTTTTCTTCAGTAGTGTGTAACCCATGTCGGTCCACAGTGTGGGCACAAAATTCCAGTCGAGACTTTAGAAATTCGCATTTTGAAAGATTGGCACGTAAACCATACCTTTGGAGTCTCTCTAGCGCAGTTTCAACATTCTTTCTGTGTTCTTCATCAGTGGGACCAGTGATGAGCATGTCATCTAGTAGACATTGAGTGAAAGGTATGCCTGCCAGGACCTCATCCATGATTCGCTGCCAGATGGCTGGAGCTGGGGCTATGCCAAAAACCATGCCGTTATATTGGAATAATTCTTTATGGGTGTTAATGGTCAACAGATGGCGTGAATCTGGGTGTACTTGAAGTTGCAGGTAAGCTTGCTTTAAGTCTATTTTTGTAAACTTTTGCCCCCCAGCCAGTGAGCTAATTAGATCTTCAAGTCGAGGCAATGGGTATTGATCCACAAGAAGTTGGTTGTTCAGGGCAACCCTGAAATCTCCACAAATTCTAATGTCTCCATTCTTTTTCTTGACAGGCACAATTGGCGATGCCCATTCACTTCTATCAACTTTAGTTATGATCTTTTCAGCCAATAGGTGGTCCAGCTCTGCTTCCACTTTCTTTCGCAAGGCAAATGGTACTGATCTTGCCTTACAAAAACGAGGTGTAGCACCAGGCTTCAAGAGGAGGTGGGCCATTTTTCCTTTTACTGTGCCCAAAGAGTCCTCAAAAACCCCCTTAAAGCGTGACTTCAGGGATTCCACCCAATGGTCTACCTCAGAAAGCAATGTACATTGGGCAATGGCAAGAGGAGGCATGCTCAGGGCTTTGATCCAGTCCCTACCGTACAGAAGAGGACCTCCTTTATTGACAACATAAAGGCGTAGAGTTTGACTGCGGTTGCCTAATGTAACAAGGGGTTTCACATAACCCAAGGGCTGTAGTAGTTCCTTGCTGTAGGTTTGTAGTGTGAGATTTGTAGGTTGGAGCGGTAGGGACAGGCCCGATGCCTTTAAATCAGTCCATGAAATGACAGACACAGCCGTCCCTGTATCAACATCCATGGAGACAGGACAGCCATTGAGCGTGACATCCACTTTTATCGCAGGAGTACTCCCAGCTACCCGAAACAGTCCAACATGCTGGTCACAGGTTTCCTCATCAGAGCTGGAGCCGTTATTGTCAGTATCCATATGAAATGTCTGTTTATGTTTAACTTTTGTGGTAGTGTTTGGGGAGCGTGAGCTGTAGGAAACACACCCAATATGGCCAGTCTTTCCACAAAAAAAACAAACGACATCCTTGAACTTGCAAGCAGGTGCACTGTGAGTAGTGTTACCACAACGGTAGCAAGCCACTGTCCTAGAGACAGAAGAATTAGGGTGGCGAGGTTTAGGCTGATTTGGGGACGGCCGTCTTGGGTGTCGGGTGATAGCAGAGTGGAATATTTCCTCTCCCTTGCTTTCAGGAGTTTCAGGTGGTGCCTTCAGTAGGCTGGCATCCCATGTAGCCAACTCCATGACCGTAGCAAGGTCAGTGGCTTTTGTCAGAGTCAAGTCGGGTTCTGTGAGTAAGCGTTTCTGTATGGCTGGGTCGCAGAGTCCCATAACAAACATGTTACAGAGAGCCGTCTGCAGGTAGTCTCCATACTGACAAGTGGCAGCTAGTTTACATAAAGCAATGATATAAGTCTTTATGTCCTCCCCAGCATGCTGCCTTCTACTGTAGAATTTAAACCGCTCTGCAATCTCTAATGGCTTTGGGTTGTAGTGCTCATGTACCTCAGGCAGGGGCTTAGAGGCTGGCTTGTCTGGAGAAATTAGGTCTCTGAGAGTGCCATATGCAGCTTGACCCAATGTTGTGAGGAAAACTGCAACTTTCTTTTCTGCAGCCACACTATTTGCTTCCATATACTACTCCAGCCTATCCACACAGGAGCTCCATGATTCAGCAGCAGGATCAAATGGTTGAATCAACCCTATGAAGGCCATGTGTGCTAAAATACACAATCCTTGTCGCCACTGTTATGTCCCTTAGACACGGGGTCTCTCAGGGTGCTGCTAGCAATGCTGCCAGTATCTGCTCAGCAAGTTACACACAGGCTGGATGAACTTCTTAACCATGGAGAGGGTTTATTACTCACTCAGAACATGATGACTTTGTTACATGGAGTCCTGATACAACAGGCTTCTGTCATTAACAGATGTAATCCCTTCTGTGTATCATGCTGCTGCTTCCCAGTCCCACACACACACTAACTTACTTCCTGGTACAGCCCCTCCCCCAGCATGCATCAGGAGAAAAGAGTGAAGGGTCACAGTGATCCAGCACCAACATCACATTAATTGAGAATTGTAGAAAACACATGTGCAACTTGTGTTCTATATACATCAGTGATAGCAGCTATAACCTCCAGTTTAGGTTGCTTTTCTGTCATTTTAACTACTTGAAAACTTGTTAAACCCCCTTCCTGTCCAGACTGTTTTTCAGTTTTAAGCACTGTAACACTTAAGCCCCGTACACACGGTCGGACTTTTGGCCAACAAACTTCATTTTGAGCAAGTTGGACCAACAATCCGACCGTGTGTACGCTCCATCGGACAAACTTTTTTTGCTTTTTTCTTGTTTCCATCGGACAAAAGTTGGGTCTGCAAACGGACAAACTTTTGCCCAACAAAAGTCCGATGGAGCAAAGTCGGACCGTGTGTACAGAAAACCATCGGACTTTTGTCCGATGGACAAAACAACTAATGTTAAAATCAACCAACAATAGCAGAAGTTGACCAAAGGGTGGCGGTAAAGAGCAGAAAAACCACGTGATGTTGCAAAAAGTTTTGGGAAAGTTTGCAGAAAAGTCAGAGTGTGTGTATGCTATGGGTGTTCCCGACCAACTCCGTTCGGACAAAAAACCACGGAAAAGTCCAATGGAAGTCCGACCGTGTGTATGGGGCTTTGGGCTTCTTGCACACTGCAGCTTGAAAAAGCTCAGTACAGCTTTTTTTTTTCTGAACTTAAATACAGCTCATTGGAGACTTCACACATATTTTCTGGGCTTGCCAGCAATATTGGACCGAGGTGCTAGATCTAATCAGTCTGGTCGCCTCGGTCACAGTACCAATGACGATGTAGGTGTGCCTCTTGGGCCTGATAGAAACACTGGTGCCGACTGGTGCAAAGATAACATTGATTGGGTTATTACTCTTTTATGCTCGGAAAAATATAGCTATGCACTGGAAGAAACTTCTCTGGCTCAATGGAAGCGCCTTGTAAATGAGAGCCTTCCCCTGTATAAAGATACATATGAAAATAGAGGTTGCCCCTTGAAATATGATAAAATCTGGCGTACATGGCTAGCGGAACCTACTACAGCTTGATAGTAAGGTGAAGAAGTTACGGATTTGATTTTTATGTGTCAGCTTCTAGGCACTTTGCCTGAACGGGAAAATGGAGGATTGTGTGCCTGATCACGGAATAGTTGGCTCCGAATATTGAGTAGACGTCTGACATACTAGGTATCATGCTGTGTCCCGAGTATGCATATCTAAGTCATAAATTGTTCATTTTGCATGCCAATCGTACGGATGTTTGTTAAGCACTAACTAATATGTTGTTTATGTCTCGGTTGTTTTTTTTTGTAAAATAATGCAATAAAAAAGATTTATAATGTAGCGGGGTCTTTAAATTTAGGTGGGGTACACCTGGGTGGAAGTTCAGGTGTGTGAGTATGGGAGTAATGACCATTTGTATTCGTGGAGGATTGGGCAGTGTAATAATCTCCTTGGCCTGTGGGTGGCGGGGTACCCGCAGGCTCAAGGTAGATTTACTGCCATAGTGCTGTCCTTTTTTGTCCCTTCTCGGAGATGGTACGGCGAGGGCGGGGAACCTGCCGTGTCGTCATTGGAGGGGATAAAGGG
Source organism: Rana muscosa (assembly GCA_029206835.1). NCBI lineage: Eukaryota > Metazoa > Chordata > Amphibia > Anura > Ranidae > Rana > Rana muscosa. The sequence goes on from CM055125.1 coordinate 253,195,442, forward strand.
GGGAGACGCCCTGGTCACAAGGTCTTGCTCTTCTGGAGGTTCTTCTACACGCACCCAGGCACCTTAGGCCTGGGTGCGGGCGGGTCCGGATTTTGGCTCAGGTGCCCTAGGCCTGACCGGAATGGAGTTGGAGTCTATCCCAGGCACCTTCAGCCTGGGGTAAGGTACTAAACCAGGAGGCCTGGGGCCCAGTGACTTCAACTGGGTCCCGCGAGGGTGGAGAAGTCCGAGGGTCCCTGAGGTGGATGGGGCCCATGTCTGAGGTGAGAAGGCCGGGGAGGTTACCCATTCGGAGAGTCTGGAGCAGCGTCAACCCAGTGACGGATGGGCCTCTGGTAACTCCCTTGGAGGGACATCTTCCCCTGACAGGGGCCGCAACGCAGCGAAGGTACTCCTATCTATGTTCTCTTGAGTCGCTGGTAGAGACTCTCAAGTTCTAAGTCATTTCTAGCTAAGGCTGTAGTAACCGCTGGCGAGATCGCAGTGGTTTCGCTGATAATCAGGACAGTGCCTCGACCTGCTCATCCCCTGTATCAAAATGTTATCAAGTCGCAACCAGTTGGCTACTGAAGCACTGTTTATTGTGAGATATGCAATAAAACAAGAGTTGGACTGTGATCGGTGTGTGGAACTCTGGTTAATGGGAGCAAAGGGAAGTGTTGGCACAGCAGGACTTAATCCTTTACAGAAGCAAACAGGCCCGAGGAAATATCTAGTACTGGCCTTCACCTCACCCACAGTTATGGGGAGGACATGGGCCGTAGCGCATCTCACCCTATCGTGTGTGATACCCCTAGAAGAAAGAGATGGGGTGAGGTCGCTACACGTGGGGGCTCGTGAGTCCGGGATGATGTGTGTTTTGACTTTGGAAGTAAGAATGGCTGTGTCTGGACTTTGCTGCCCGGAGGAGTTCCGAGCAGGTTGGCCATGTGATCGGCCAAAGTGCATCCCTGCTCAAAGTCGTGGAAATTACCCTAAGACGGGAAAGGCCCATGCGGAGGAGCGAGAAGAGGGAGAAGTCCAGCCGTGTGATGTACTACATGTGGGGGCTTTTACTGCACTGCGCCATGAGGCACCCCGTGACTACACAGTTCGTGGGCGGAGCTTGATGGAAGCCCGCGAAAACGTGCAAGTCGTGGGAGGAGTCTGGCCATGTGGAGGAACTCACGTGGAGACTTCGGCGCGTGGTCAGTGCGTGATGGAGCAGCAGACAGTCGGGATGGCCTCAAGCTCCCCGTGGATTCCGGTTCCCTACCCCACGAAGATGACTAACTTTGCTGCTCCCCTTACAGACACGGGGATAAGACTCAGGCCCCGAGGACAGTTGGCTCTGTACACCTGCAGAGACACGGAGGCCCTCGGTGTGATCTGTCCCGGATGCTCGGGACTGGTGGTTCACCTGAAGCCATTCGGGCGTTGCGAAGCATGCAAAGAGTTCTTGTTCGAGGTGGAGCCATCCACAGTAAGGCCCCGGGCCCTTCGCCTCAACAGCCTCACAGGTACCGCTACTCCGGAAGGGGAGATCCAGGCCTTTGCGGAGGTTCCCGTACGCGCTGACCAGGGCGATGTGACTGCCCAATCGTCGCTTGCCTGGCCTGGATGGATCCGGTTGGAAGAGTCCTGGACATCCCAGTTCTACAAAAGGTCAAGGTGAGCCAGGGGCTGGGACTGTGGTGGTGGTTGGAGGTGTTGGGGGTCCACAGTCGGTGGAGCCCACTAGGGAGGGTAGTACCACGTCTACCAGAGACTACCTTCCCGCGGAGATGTATGACACCTCCGACCTAGAGTCACTGTCGGATTGTGGAGATGACGGTGAGATCGATGAACTGTTTCACCAGAAGGGTTGGGACAAACGCCCATTACCTATGCTACGTGCACCCCAAGATTCGCCTATGTCTATAGGAGACAGCACGCCCCGGGCGGAAGCTCCGGAGTCTACGAGGAAGCCTAGTCCTCTGGTTGCTCTTCCACAGTCCACGGTATCACCCGTTTTGTTGGCGGGGAAACAGTGAGCATCACTACGGGCACCGAGAGAAAAGCCATCCGAGGTAGTGAAAGTACCTCGGCACCCGGAGGCCATCGTTCAACCAGGAGAAGGTGAGCGGGCCACAATGCCTCCTTTAGCCCGATTGCAACGACTCTTTTCTCAGAAGGTCGCTCACGAGTATAGATGGGAATATCCGTACTTGCCCAGAGACTTGTTGTTTGAGGTTGAAGGTCTGCGACAGCGATGGTACGATGAGTTCGTTTGGGAGAAACTTAAAGTGCCTCATGCCCGGCGATACTTGTCCTGTTCGCCACCCGTGTCGAAGAAGTTTAGGGATTGCAGAGCAGACTGGATGTGGGGCCGCCATATCCACGCAGACAAGGTGCGCATCTGCAGGAAAGATGGAGAGGACGCTGACTATTCGATTGAGGTTTTCGATAAGCATCTGAAGCCCTTGTTTTTGCCTGACCCGAGGTTTTATTTGTGAGAAGAGACTCACTTGTTTTCCCGTGACAACTTTCCGGAGGTGTTCTTGCCGGAGCATCGAACTGTACCCTAGTTTTTTTCTTTGGGTTTTTTTTTTTCTTTCTACTCTTTGGAGGAATGAGAGCTGTTTGTTTGTTCTCTCTTCTTCACAGTTAAAAGACAGAGACTTTGGGGGTAGAATCAGAGTAGGGACGCAGGAAGACTGAAGATTTTACCAAGTGTCATAACCGTGGCATCGTCACTAGGTGGCGGTGTTGCGCAACGGCTGTTGCTTGTACATTTGCATCATTTACTTATTGAAGCGAGTGGGTCTCTCGGCTGATAGACCCATTCATTCCAAATTAACACAGAATGTCAGGATGTGGTTTTCCTTGCGTGTTGTTTTTTTTTCTCCTTTCCCTCTGCAGGAGATTCGTCTGTCAAGACTACTGAGTATGGGGTGGTTCTTAGACAGAAAAGGGAGGGATTGTGTATGTGTACATGCTTAGAGGGTTTTATGAGAAAGTTTATTGTTTTATGTTCCCCTCCCTTTGAGCAGGTCTTGGTATGGTTAAGGTTCAAATTTTTAGGGATGCCTCTGGGGTCAGATTTATGTCACCACCTTTGGGAGACATGGGTTTGCACCAGACGCTGGGGACCAGCGTCAAATCACAGGGGGGAGTATGTAGCGGGGTATTCGTGGAGGATTGGGCGGTGTAATAATCTCCTTGGCCTGTGGGTGGCGGGGTACCCGCAGGCTCAAGGTAGATTCACTGCCATAGTGCTGTCCTTTTTTGTCCCTTCTCGGAGATGGTGCGGCGAGGGTGGGGAACCTGCCGTGTCGTCATTGGAGGGGATAAAGGGGGAGAAGCCCTGGTCACGAGGTCTTGCTCTTCTGGAGGTTCTTCTACACGCACCCAGGCAACCTTAGGCTGTAGTAACCGCTGGCGAGATCGCAGTGGTTTCGCTGATAATTAGGACAGTGCCTCGACCTGCTCATCCCCTGTATCAAAATGTTATCAAGTCGCAACCAGTTGGCTACTGAAGCACTGTTTATTGTGAGATATGCAATAAAACAAGAGTTGGACTGTGATCGGTGTGTGGAACTCTGGTTAATGGGAGCAAAGGGAAGTGTTGGCACAGCAGGACTTAATCCTTTACAGAAGCACACAGGCCCGAGGAAATATCTAGTACTGGCCTTCACCTCACCGACAGTTATGGGGAGGACATGGGCCGTAGCGCATCTCACCCTATCGTGTGTGATACCCCTAGAAGAAAGAGATGGGGTGAGGTCGCTACAATAAAAAAAAATAAAAAATGTATCATTAATTGTAGTGTGCCTATGCACACATGCCCGTAAACAGGAGATGTGCATTCTTCAGTAAAAAAAAAAGATAAAATACAAAAATCTGCATTTTTCATCAGTAATTTACACCTCATGCGCTCAACTGTGCTCGATTGCACACAAATGTGTGCAAATGCCCATTTACATATTGCTCAGAACAAAAACGCGAACGTTTTTGTTATATGCGCGAAATGTGCGAAAATGCGCGCAAATACATACAAGAAAAAGTCTGAAAAAGTAGATGCTCAAACAGGAGTATCGTGTGCAAGAGGCCTTATACTGACAATTAGCCATGCAACACTGTAACCAAATAAAAGTTATATTTTGAGACAGCACTGGGTTATTTTTATTTATTTTTTTTTAAATCTCCAATTTTCCAATATACAATATACATTCCACAACTTTCATGTATCTGCTCTCGCAGGAGCTTCCATAAAATTTAATCGATAATCTTTCATAAATAAGACAGACAAACAATTACCGTATATACTCGAGTATAAGCCGAGTTTTTTAGCACATTTATTTGTGCTGAAAATGCTTATACTCGAGTCACCTGATCTCCTGGACTTTGGGGACCCAGTACCAACCGGCCGTAGGTCCCCTGGACCTCAAACTTGGCACACATGTAGCTTAACTCTTCCTCTACAAGTGTGCAAAGTTTGTTGTCCGGGGGACCTACGGCCGGGGAGCACCGATTTTTCAAAGCCGGGCCCCCCTTCCATAGACTCCCATGTTAAACGTCAGTCTAGTCATGGGCACAGTGAGGAATGGGCACAGTGAGGCATGCAGATGGGCGCCCTAGGCTTATACTCGAGTCAATACGTTTTCCCAGTTTTTTGTGGTAAAATTAGGTGCCTCGGCTTATATTCGGGTCGGCTTATACTCAAGTATATACAGTATACATTTATTCTTCCCCTCAACCCCCTATTCTATTGGTGTGATTAGCCCCATCTCCGTACCCTCTTTATCCTTAAGCCATTATAGGATTCTCTATCCAACTTGTCCATACTCTCTCATATTTCTCCTCATATCCTCTATTACAATATGTCTCCCTATATAATGGTAAATTACTATTTACAACATTTTTCCAGTGGACCAATGAGAGAGCCTCGGCCTTCTTCCAATTCAGCACTATTGCTTTTCTTGTATAAAAGAGCAACAAGCCCACCTGTATTCTTTTTGCTGTAGAAGTGATATCATTCCCTACCAATCCTAATAGGCAGATCCCTGCCTTTTGAGCTAAAGAAACTGTTGTTACTATAGCAATTACTCTCAACACCTCCCTCCAGAATATCACTATATTTGGACAGGTCCAAAATATATGAATAAAGTTTCCTGGGATATCTACACCTCTCCAGCAGTTTTGGGGATTCAACGGAAATATCCTATGTAGTTTATACGGTGTATAATAACTCCTATGTGTATAGCGCACTCACCCCAGCCTTTACCTGCTTTTCTTTATTTGGCTCCTCCGCAGGAAACTCTGAGGCACACCGCACTACATGCCCGTAACCTCCTGGATGGGGAGGTTGAGCGGTGTTAGTTTTCTCTGGCCTGCCTGCGGCTGGTGTTTGAATCCTCCCGAGCTGATCTCATTTCTGGCTTGGCCAGAAAACAAGTCCTTAATTCTCCCCAGTAAAGCCATTGTCCACACCAACTGAAAGTCCAACTTCTGTATTTATTTTGCATGGATAATAAATAGTCCCTTTAAGAGCAGACAGGTTGAGACGAGACACAAGTCAGATAAGGTGGGAGAGAGGTCCAGGCACAAACACAAATCTTGGTTCTCTTACTGTTCTGATATGCACAAACAGAAGCAGAGCAGAGGTGAGAGTCTGCGGAGGGGATGTGCAGAGCAGAGGTGAGATTCTGCGGAGGGGATGTGCAGAGCAGAGATGGTCTACGGAGGGGATGTGCAGAGCAGAGATGGTCTGCGGAGGGGATGTGCAGAGGTGAGATGGTCTGCGGAGGGGATGTGCAGAGCAGAGGTGAGATGGTCTGCGGAGGGTATGTGCAGAGCAGAGGTGAGATAGTCTGCAGAGGGGACACAGACACACAGAACAAGATAAATATATAACAAAAGATATATATATTTCTTGAATAATATTTCTTCTAGATGCAGTATATTTACTGGTTCCTGGAGGGGGGAGGGGAGGAGAGGTTTGCATAGATAAGGACAACTTCCGCTGACACTGCCGTTGCTATGGAAACCTGACTTGAAACTTATTACACTACTTGTGCAATACTGAGCATGTGCGAGATTTGCAAGTCTGAAATCCAGGAAGGCATGCAGTCTGGCTTCAGATGCCCACACTTAAAATGGCCACAGCCTATTTCTAGTTTATAAATGTTCTAAATGCTGTAATAACCTAACAAAACGGACCTCAGTTTACAGACTAACTTTACTAGAATACATTAAGCTTGTGTATTATAGGGGTATTTTTATTTAAAAAGTGTCATTTCGGCTGGAACACCCCTTTAAACTCTTGTATTACTGGATCTAGATTCAGCATTCGGAATTCTTCAACCCGTCGGGATATTATTATACCAAGATATTTAAATTCTGTTATCCATTTCAATGGCAAACTTAAAGCAGCTGTATCCTGTGCTCCTTGATCAATCGGAATTATTAGAGATTTACCCCAGTTTACTTTAAGCCCTGTAAATAGTGAAAAGGTGTTTAATAAATCTAAAGCTCCCTCTAATGATGTACCCGCATCTCTCAAAAACAACAACATATCATCAGCATCAAGGGCTACCCTCTCCTCCAGCTCTCCTACACAAAGTCCTTGAATATTTGGGGAAGTCCTAAGAGCCGCTGCCACTGGCTCTATTGCTATCGCAAAAAGAGCTGGTAGAGAGGGCAGCCCTGTCTCGTTCCTCTATACAGCTGAAAGAAAGTTGACAACCTTCCTCCTAATTTAACCGCTGATATGGGTTTATTATACACTGCTCAAAAAAATTAAAGGAACACTTTTGAATCAGAACTCCTGGGATATTGATCTGGTCAGTTATGTAGCAGAGGGGGTTGTTAATCGGTTTCAGCTGCTTTGCTGTTAATTGAAATTAACAACAGGTGCACTAGATGGGCAACAATGAGACGACCTTCAAAACAGGAATGGTTTTTCAGGTGGAGGTGTCTGACATTTTTTTTCCCTACTCATCTTTTCTGACAGTTTTTTACTATTTTTGCATTTGGCTAGGGTCAGTGTCACTACTGGTAGCACGAGGCGATACTTGGACCCTATAAAGGTTTCACAGGCAGTCCAACTCCTCCAGAATGGCACATCAATACGTGTCATTGCCAGAAGGTTTGCCGTGTCTCCCAGCACAGTCTCAAGAGCATGGAGGAGATCCCAGGAGACAGGCAGTTACTCTAGGAGAGCTGGACAGAGCCGTAGAAGGTCCTTAACCCAACAGCAGGACCGGTATCTGCTCCTTTGTGCAAGGAGGAACAGGATGAGCACTGCCAGAGCCCTACAAAATGACCTCCAGCAGGCCACTGGTGTAAATGTCTCTGACCAAACAATCAGAAACAGACTTCATGGGGGTAGCCTGAGGGCCCGACGTCCTCTAGTGTGCTCTGTGCTCACTGCCAGACACTGTGGAGCTCGATTGGCATTTTCCATTGAACACCAGAATTGGCAGGTCCGCCACTGGTGCTCCATGCTTTTCACAGATGAGAGCAGGTTCACCCTGAGCATATGTGACAGACGTGAAAGGGTCTGGAGAAGCCGCGGAGAACTTTATGCTGCCTGGAACATCGTTCGGCATGACCGGTTTGGTGGTGGGTCAGTGATGGTCTGGAGAGGCATATCCATGGAGGGACGCACAGACCTCTACAGACTACACAATGGCACCCTGACTGCCATTAGGTATTGGGATGAAATCCTTGGACCCATTGTCAGACCCTACGCTGGTGCAGTGAGTCCTGGGTTCCTCCTGGTGCACGACCATGCTCGGCCTCATATGACGAGAGCATGCAGCCAGTTCTTGGAGGATGAAGAAATTGATACCATTGAATGGCCCCCACGCTCACCTGACCTAAATCCAAAAGAACACCTCTGGGACATTATGTTTCGGTCCATCCGGTGCCGCCGAGTTTGCACCTCAGTCTGTTTAAGAGCTCAGTGATGCTCTGGTCCAGATCTGGGAGGAAATACCCCAGGACACCATTCGTCGTCTCATTAGGAGCATGCCCTGATGTTGTCAGGCATGCATACAAGCACTTGGGGGCCATACAAACTACTGAGGACCATTTTGAGTTGTTGCATTGAAATTTCAGCAAAATGGACTAGCTTGCTGCATAATTTTTTCACTTTGATTTTCGGGGTGTCTTTGAATTCAGCCCTCTGTAGGTGGATAATTTTCATTTCCATCAAATCATGTGCCATCCTTTCATTCGTAACATATTACCCAGTCCATATCAGTATAGATATCCAGCATGAGATTTTGCCTCGTTGAGATCTGATGTGTTTTCAAAGTGTTCCTTTCATTTTTTTGAGCAGTGTATATGGTTTGTATCCAGTTAATAAATACTAATGGAAATCCCATCCTTCTAAGTATTTCCCATAAGAAGGGCCATTCAATAGTATCGAAGACCTTCTCTATATCTATCCAGAACCACTGGGTTCTTTTTAATATATAAAGGAAAAAAGACTGCAAAAAGACTAGGTTTCTGCTCTAAAAATGAATAATCTTTCTTCATAAATTTGGATCAAAATGTATTCTGCTACATTTCTTTGGTGAAAAAAAAACAAAAACAAATAATAGGATTTTTATAACAGCTTACCTGTAAAATCCTTTTCTTGGAGTACATCACGGGACACAGAGCGACATAGTCATTACTAATGGGTTATATAGATACCGTCAGGTGCTGGCACTGGCAACTTCCAAAACCGGAAGTACCCTCCCCTATATAAGCCCCTCCCATCCGGGAGCACCTCAGTTTTGTAGCAAAGCAATAAGTGTCCCCAAAGAGGGGTGGGAGCTCTGTGTCCCGTGATGTACTCCAAGAAAAGGATTTTACAGGTAAGCTGTTATAAAAATCCTATTTTCTTTTTCGTACATCACGGGACACAGAGCGACATAGTCATTACTAATGGGATGTCCTAAAGCAATGCCAAATGAGGGGGGGATACACCATATATAAGCTGAGCGCTATCAGACATGAGGATCTTTTGCGGCCTGCAACACACTGCGCCCAAAGGCGACATCCTCCTGACTTCTAACGTCCACCTGGTAGAACCTAGTAAACGTGTGTACTGAAGACCATGTTGCGGCCTTACAGATTTGAGCCAGGGAGGCCTGGTGATGCACTGCCCATGAAGTTCCAACTGCTCTCGTGGAGTGCGCCCTAACTTTGAACGGAGGCGGTCTACTTTTCAAGCCATAGGCTTGTATTATGACCTGTCGAATCCACTTGGCTAAAGTAGATTTTGACGCTGCCTGACCCCTTCTGGGGCCTTCCGGCAGAATAAACAAAGTATCCGTTCTGCGAATCTGAGCAGTGGCTTTTAGATAAGCTTTAACTGCTCTTACTACATCCAAAGAATGCAATAACTTTTCCTCTACCGAAGTAGGCTTGGGAAAAAACGAAGGAAGAACCACATCTTGGTTCAAATGAAACCTCGATACCACCTTAGGAAGAAAGGCTGGATGAGGACGTAACACTACTCTGTCCTTATGGATAACCAGATATGGCTCCTTACAGGACATAGCTGCTAATTCCGACACTCTTTTAGCCGAACAAATGGCTACTAGAAAAATCAATTTCCTGGTGAGAAGCACCAAGGAAATATGCTGTAATGGTTCAAATGGTTGTTTCTGTAGAACTGACAGAACCAAGTTTAGATCCCATGGACATATGGAAATATTAACCGGAGGACTAATACGCATCACTCCTTGTATAAAGGCTTTGACTAGTGAATGCGAAGCCAAGGGCCTTTGAAAAAATATTGACAAGGCCGAAATCTGACCCTTGATAGTACTCAAGGCAAGCTTCCTATCTACAGCCCATTGTAGGAAGTCCAGAATCCTACCTATTACGTATTTACGTGGATGCCATTTTCTGGCCTCACACCAGGCGATGTACGCCTTCCAGATTCTATAGTAGATCTGCCTGGATACCGGTTTCCTGGCATTGATCATGGTAGACACCACAGCATTAGAGAGCCCTCTCTTTTTTAGAATGTGGGCTTCAATAGCCAGGCCGTCAAACCTAGGGCTGGTAAGGAAGGGTGGTATATCGGTCCCTGCGAAAGCAGGTCCGGACGATGTGGGAGGGTCCAAGGACTCCCCACAGACATTTTTACAATCTCCGCGTACCATGCTCTTCGGGGCCACGCTGGAGCCACCAGAATCACTGGTTTCTTTTCTACCCTGATTCTGCGGAGTAATCGAGGTAACAATTGTGGCGGTGGGAATGCATATATCAGCTTGAACTGATCCCAAGGGAACACTAGGGCATCCGAGCCGCAAGCTAGGGGATCCCTTGTCCAAGAGACAAACCTGTCCACTTTTGTGTTGAATCTGGATGCTAGCAGATCTACATCCGGTGTTCCCCACCGCTGACATATTGTCCGGAAAACCTCGGGATGAAGGGACCATTCCCCTGGGCATAATTGTTGGCGACTTAGAAAGTCCGCCTTCCAATTCTCCACTCCTGGAATGAATACCGCAGATATGGCTGGGACATATCTTTCTGCCCATCTCAGGATGTAATTTACTTCCCTTTGGGCTGCACGACTCCTGGTGCCCCCCTGACGATTGATATATGCCACTGCTGTGGCATTGTCTGATTGAACTCTGACAGGGGACCCTTGGAGTTTGGATGTCCATGCTACTAGGGCATACCGGGCTGCTCGTATCTCTAAGAGATTGATGGGCAGGGCCTTTTCTGCTTCTGACCACTTGCCCTGGAGAGACCATTGCTCCAGTACTGCTCCCCAGCCTACAAGGCTGGCATCTGTAGTGACCACCTTCCAGGAAATCGGACTGAAGGATTTCCCTCTTTCCAGATTCTGGGGAACCAACCACCAGCGGAGGCTCCTGCGAACGGAAGGGGACAAGGACATTGGTAAGTCCAGAGCCTGAACTTTTTTGTCCAGGCTGACAGTATGGCCCTTTGCAACTTCCTTGAATGGAATTGACCGTAGGGTACTGCTTCGAATGATGCCACCATCTTTCCCAGCAGCCTCATGCACAGGCGTATGGATGGCTGTCTTTTTGAGCCCACTAAGTGGATCAAATCTCTCAAAGACGACCCCTTTTCTTGAGGCAAGAAAATTTTTCTCTGGTCTGAATCCAGCCTTAGCCCCAAGTATTCCAGACTTTTGACTGGTTTTAGGGCTGACTTGTCTCGGTTGATAATCCAACCGTGATATTCCAGATACTTGATTGTCTCGTGAACAACCACTTCTAGTTTTTCCACTGAGTGGTCTATCAGCAACAAGTCGTCTAGATATGCCATTATCGTTACACCTCGTGTTCTTAGATTGGCCAATAACGGGGCCAAAATTTTTGTGAACACTCTTGGTGCTGTGGCCAGACCGAAGGGTAAGGCTCTGAACTGAAAATGGCGGCCTTCTACCGCAAAGCGTAGAAATTTTTGGTGGGCTGGAAAGATGGGAATGTGCAAATAAGCATCCTTGATGTCGATCGAGGCTAACCATTCCTCCCCTTGTAGGGCAGTGGCTACCGATCGGATCGACTCCATCCGGAAAGTCCTGATATGCAGGAATTTGTTTAGCCCTTTTAGATTTAGTATGGGCCTCACGTCCCCGTTTGGCTTCGGAACTGTAAAGAGGTTTGAGTAAAACCCGAACCCCCACTCTTCCAGGGGAACCTCTATAATTACTGCTTGAAGCAATAATTGTTCTAGTGCCAACAGGAGGGATCCTCTCTTCTGGGGATCCCTTGGCACGTTTGACCTTATAAAGCGGGAAGAAGGGGAGTTTTTTAACTCCAATTTGTATCCCAGATTTACTGCGGAGAGCACCCATCTGTCTCGGATCGTGTCCCGCCAGGTCTCTGTGAACAACTGAAGTCTTCCCCCCACCCGATTGGGTGGGGGCAACCCTTCATGCATTTGACTTTGGGGGAGGTTTTGTACCTCTCCTGCTCCAGGGCTTCTTGTTACCCTGCAACTGTCCCTGATTTCTACCTCCGGGATTTGATCGAGGAGGCCGTCGAAACTGTTTCACAGCCGATGTCCTAGGGACTGGAGAAGCCGGCCTCTTAAAAGAGGGACCTCTAACTCTATTTTTAACCGGCAAAAGTGTACTTTTACCGCTGGAAATTCTCTGGATATACTTGTCCAGGTCTTCCCCAAATAAGCGCTCCCCATGAAATGGGAAGCTGACCAGCAATTTTTTACAGGGAGCTTCAGCAGACCAGTTTTTGAGCCATAGAAGCCTGCGCATATGTACTACAGACAGCGTAAGGCGGGAGGCCTGATGGATTGAATCCTTTATAGCGTCCACCGCAAAGCATAAGGCTCTAGGTAGATCAGCTAGGGCAAGAGCCTGCTGATCTGGCAAGTCCCTTAAGACCTGTGTCAGGGTCACCTGTGGCCAGGTGACAGATGCACACCGTAGGGGGACAGGAGTGCACCGCGAGGTAGTGAACCCTATGGCTGGCTTCTGTGGATAGGAAACTGGGTGGTTGTGGAAAGCGGGACCAGAGGAGCACAACCGGGATCCCAACGGAAGCGAGAGCCAAGATTCCCCAGGGCGCGGAGTCTAAGACCCAGCTGGTCTTCTCCAGGGCCTCTAGTGGTGAGGATGTTACGCTGCAGGCTGGGACCAGGTCGCGGCCCCTGGAGTTTCCTAGCTCACGCCCCGTAGGATAAGGGGAAGCAGCAGCACACGATAGAGAGAACCGAATAACAAGCCGAAGGTCAGGGGCCACAAGCAGACAAGGATAACGAAGAACGAGCCGAAGGTCAAGGGTCACGAGCAGACAGGGATGGTCGGGGACAAGCCAATAACGTAACAGAGAGACAGACGTAGCACACGGCAGGCAGGAACCCAAACACACAATGCCTAACAAACACGTTGATCAGCCAAGCAGGCTTGCAGTGCACAGGTTAATATAGTGTTCTGTGATAGGGCCTGGGGTGGAGTCTGGCTGGGAGGAGATTATAAAGGAAGCCAGGTGAAAGGGCTCAGGCCTCTAAGATGAACACATGGGAAGGAAGGTAAGCTGACAGACAAACACTACTGCATATCCATGACAGTACCCTCCCTCTTATGGGCCCTCCCCCGCCTGGACCCAGGCTTAAAGGGAAATCTCTGATAAAACCTTCTCAACAGATGAGGTGCAGCGACATCAGATGCAGCGATCCAAGACGCCTCCTCAGGACCAAAACCTCTCCAATGCACAAGGTACTGAAGAATGCCTCTGCAGAGCCGAGAATCCAGAACTTGTCTAACCTCGTACTTAAGATTATCCTCAGAGACCGAAAACGAGGTAGGGAGATGACAAGAAGATCTATTGAGGACCAAAGGCTCTCTAGGAATAAGCAAGGGCATGAGAGGATCAACAGGAATCTGAGGAGGGTCCCCTAGACCCTTAAAGGGGAACTGGTCATCTTGCACAGGACCATCAGACTGGGCAGATGTCAGTGGAACCCTGAAGTCAGGTTGGTTAGAAGGTGACATGTCGCCGGAGTCAAGCTGAATAGCTGAAGGACAAGCAGAATGTCCCAAACAAGAAAAAGTAGGAGGCTCACTGGGCATGGGCTGGACTGGCATAACTAGTACAGAGGCAGAGTGAATAGCTGAGTCAGGTGTAGCGACTACCTGAATCGCATCGCAAGACGTAGCGACTGCAGGACTTGTAGACAAGCTAGCCTGGCTGTGCGTTCAAGGGTGGTTAGGGACAGAGAAATGTAAATGGTTATGCAACCTGGAATGAATGACCGGCTCAGATTCACAGGGGGCAACCTTGGGTAGGCAGGACGAGGAACAGGAGGGACCCCAAGCCAGGATCTGTCCAGTAGTCCAGTCCACATGAGGAGAATGGAGCTGTAACCATGGGAGACCCAAAATGATAGGCGTTGAGGCCTTGGGTAAGATAAGGAAGGATATCCACTCCTGGTGGAGTGTCCCTACCGACATCTTAACAGGGAGGGTCTGGAAGCGGATAGGTCCCCCTGGGAGAACAGTACCATCAATCGCCAAGACCACCAATGGCGTGGTGAGGGGCAAAAGAGTAAATCTCATGGACGATGCGATTTCCCAGTCCATGAAATTACCAGCGGCTCTGGAATCCAGATATGCTGAGACCGAATGAGAAGAAGCACCAACATGAAGGAACACAGAAAGCATAAGACGAGAAGGGGAAGGTGATATTTCTGGGTCCAATACTCCACTTTCCAGATGAAGTGGACCCGAACGTTTTTCTGGACAAAGAGAGCAAGTGTCACGAAAATGACCTTTGCCCCCACAGTAAAGACACAGACCAAGAGTTCTGCGCCTAGCACGTTCCTCGGGGGATAACCTGGTCCGACCCAGCTGCATGGGTTCCTCAGCTGGTAGGAGATGCTCTACGGGTCGAAGAGAGGGGAGCTCAGGCTGACTAAGAACCAAGGAGTGCTGGCGTTGCTTTTCTAAGGTCCTCTCCTGAAAGCGAATATCGATCTGGTTACACAAGGAGATAACGCCGGCCAGATCAGTGGGGATGGTTCTTCCTGCTAATTCATCCTTCACTCTATCAGACAGGCCATGCAAAAAGGTTGCGACTAAGGCCTCATTGTTCCAGCTCAACTCAGCCGACAGTATGCGGAAATGAAGGGCATACTGTCCCACAGAAGCAGACTCTTGGCGGAGACGTAAAAGGGCGCTGGCCGCTGAAGAGACACGAGCCGGTTCTTCGAAGATATTCCGAAAAAGTTTCAAGAAGCCAGACAGGCTAGAAACCACTGGATCATTCAGTTCCCACAGAGGGGCTGCCCAGGCTAAAGCTTCACCAGAGAGGAGGGAAATGATATAGGCTACCTTAGCCCGATCAGACAGGAAGTTTTGGGGCTGGAGCTCAAAATGAATCGTGCATTGGCTAAGAAACCCCCTGCAGGCCTTGGAGTCCCCAGAGAAACGGAACGGAGCTGGCAATCTTAGTGAGTGTGAGGCTGCGACTGGTGCGATAGGTACAGCCGCTGGTTGTACTTGGGGTTGCGGATTCGGGGTTCCCAAGGAGACCTGAAGCTGCTCGAATCGAGAAGCCAGATCCTGGAGGAATCGCATCACCTGGGTCTGATTTGATTCCTGGGTCTCAAGTCTGCGAACTATGCCCTGCAATGGATCATCCGCGGGAAGCGGGATGTCAGCCGGGTTCATGGCTGATCAAACTGTCAGGGTCACCTGTGGCCAGGTGACAGATGCACACCGTAGGGGGACAGGAGTGCACCGCGAGGTAGTGAACCCTATGGCTGGCTTCTGTGGATAGGAAACTGGGTGGTTGTGGAAAGCGGGACCAGAGGAGCACAACCGGGATCCCAACGGAAGCGAGAGCCAAGATTCCCCAGGGCGCGGAGTCTAAGACCCAGCTGGTCTTCTCCAGGGCCTCTAGTGGTGAGGATGTTACGCTGCAGGCTGGGACCAGGTCGCGGCCCCTGGAGTTTCCTAGCTCACGCCCCGTAGGATAAGGGGAAGCAGCAGCACACGATAGAGAGAACCGAATAACAAGCCGAAGGTCAGGGGCCACAAGCAGACAAGGATAACGAAGAACGAGCCGAAGGTCAAGGGTCACGAGCAGACAGGGATGGTCGGGGACAAGCCAATAACGTAACAGAGAGACAGACGTAGCACACGGCAGGCAGGAACCCAAACACACAATGCCTAACAAACACGTTGATCAGCCAAGCAGGCTTGCAGTGCACAGGTTAATATAGTGTTCTGTGATAGGGCCTGGGGTGGAGTCTGGCTGGGAGGAGATTATAAAGGAAGCCAGGTGAAAGGGCTCAGGCCTCTAAGATGAACACATGGGAAGGAAGGTAAGCTGACAGACAAACACTACTGCATATCCATGACAACCTGTTTCAACTGATCCTTCACTGCTTGGCAGACCCCAATAGCTGCCACTGCTGGTTGTGTCACCAATCCTGCTGTAGAAAAAGCAGATTTCAATAAGGACTCCAATTTTTTATCTATTGGGTCCTTGAACATTTGGACATTTTCCACCGGACATGTCAGTGATTTATTCACACAAGAGATGGCTGCGTCCACTGTAGGGACCCTCCATTTTCTGATGAACTTATCCTCCATAGGATAGACCACCGGAAATCTCTTGGGAGGAGTAAATATTTTGTCAGGATGCTCCCAATCCTGGTAAATGAGCCCCTCCAGTAAAGGATGGATCGGAAAGGAACAGACAGTCTGGGGAGCTTTTAGCGACCCCAACGAGGAGACAGAAGTGGAGGATGGCTCCGCAAGTGGCATTTTAAATGCTGATCGGACCATATTAGTCAGGGACTGAACCCATAACCTTTCAGCATGTGATGCTGAGAACGGCTCTTCCACTGTTGATTCCTCTGCAACCGAATCGACCTCATCCTGATCCCCCTCAGGTAGGTCGACCTCTGTATGGGACTGTTGCTCTGTTAACAGGCACTCTGAGGGAGGAGACGGAGATCGAGCGCTTTTCTCCTGTGACAGGGAAGCAGCGATCAATGCTGACAATCTCTCTTCCAGCCCTCCCAGAGCTGAGGAAAAAACCTCCTCTGTTACATACACAGGAGCAGGTGAACTGAGGACAGCCACAGTACCAGGTACTCCTGGGGGTGCCCTACGGTCACTAACCTCTGATTCTTCAGGGGAGACTGGTGCAGCCAAAGCATGCCCAAGATCCTCAGAGCCCGATGGAGACCCCCTATTCCCCCTGGAATTTCTAGTCCCGGAGTTTTTAGACGGCATATTCCTAAGCCACAAAGCTGAGGTATTCCAGCCGAAATACACCAGTTACTGACAATAGTCTAGCATAAATGCTGCTATAAGAAACAGTTGGTGTCTACTAATGTGCCTTTCTAGGGGATGCCTGTATCAACCGCTTGCTGTATGCCTTTAAATGTTGCCAGCTCTGTCTCTGTACTTCATAGCCAGCTTACTACAATATTGTGGTTTTTAAACCTGCTGGGACGCCCGCACATGCGCAGAAGCGCTGCGGCGCGCACAGAGCGTCATCCCCCAGGCTCTGCCCCCTTTTCCGGCTCACCTCTATATATAGAGGCGCGTGCACGCGCACGCGCGTGGCCACGTGCGCCTTCGGCGCTAATTTCAAAAATGGAAACAAAGGGACAGGAGCCAGGGCCCCTCTTTGCCGCAGGCCGGGGGATGGACGAGCACTGCAACATGGCAGAGGAAGCAGTTTCCTATAAGAGAACTCACCAACTGCCTGGACTTTGCTCTGCTGAGAAGAAACTAGTCCACATGACAAGAAAACATTCCACAGCGGCCTCTAGTGGACAAACACAGGTACCGCAGTCTAATATATTAAATATATATATAAAAATTTTATTTTTATTTTTTCTTGACCACCATTAAAAATTATTACATTTTTTTAGTAGTTACAGGCATGCACAGAATCTTGCGGGAATACCATTAGGTAACAGACAGAAAGACAAATTAGGCTTGGGGGTCCCCCAATAGAACCAAGTTCCTGGGGGCCCCCACTTACCTGTTCCCCGCCGCAGGACTTTGTTTGGTCCACAAAAGCCCAAACATCACCTATCACGGCAGGCATTGTAATCAAACCTTCAGGGACCGGGTTCCCAAGGATTCCACTCCCCTGGACCTGTATAGCACCCTGCACAGAAAACATCTTGGTCGTGGGTATGACCAGAGCTCTGGATCCCAGGGTCCAGCTCTCCTAAGAGAAGCATTACAGGCAAAACCTTGCTCTTCTCTGCAAGGCCCGGGTACCGACCGTTTAGCTATGAAGCTTTTTTGGTCGGATCCGGAATAGCTTACTGAGGCCCAAAAGAACCTGTACGCAAGCTCAGTGAAAAACACATGTTTCTTCTTGGCCAACACCTTAGACACTGGCAAAAAACTGAGGTGCTCCCGGATGGGAGGGGCTTATATAGGGGAGGGTACTTCCGGTTTTGGAAGTTGCCAGTGCCAGCACCTGACGGTATCTATATAACCCATTAGTAATGACTATGTCGCTCTGTGTCCCGTGATGTACGAAAAAGAAAAGTGTATATTATTTAGTCTGTGTGAAAGTTATAGAGTCTACAAACTATGGTATACACAGTATATATTTGGACATTTTCAATCCTGATGTTCAAACTGCCAGTCTCATTTCTTGAGACCCTAAAATGGCAGACACCCAATGATACATTTTTGGCATGAAGACACTTCAAGTTATTTAGTAAGAATCCTGGTGAAATTTCTGAAGTTGTAATGTTTTGCTATTTTGGAAAATAAAAGAAAGTAAAACATTTATTTTATTTCACAAAGTTGTCAAGTTATTTCTTACTCTTGGCATAGACATAATTACATTTACACCCCAATTCACATTCCTTTACTCCTCTTGAGTACATGTATGAGACCTTTTCGCTGCCTAAACACATAAACTGGCCCACAATCCAAGGGGCACCTTCAGACTTTTAAGGGGCATAAATAATGCATCTGATTTCCTGACTACCTGTCACATTTTGTGAGGCCCTGAAGTGCCAATTCAGGAGAACCACCCACAAAATAACCACATTTTGCAATGCAGACCTTCCAATGTATTTAATTAGAGGCATGGTGAGTCTTTTGACAATGTCACTTTTTTTTTCCACAGGTTTTCAGAAAATGTGGAAAGAAATTAAGATAAATTTTTTATACAAAGTTGGTAATTAATAATATAAGGGCATACTTTTAATTACACCCCAAAACACTCTCCGCTTGAGACTTTTTTTTTATAGAATGGCCACATAGAGGGGCCCAAGATCCAAGGGTAACAATCAGACTTTCAAGGGTTATAAATTAGGCAAATTCCTGACTACCTATCATATGTTTGGAGGTCCTGGAGTGCCAGGACAGTTAAAAACAACCACAAAATTACCAAATTTTGAAAAGCAGACACCCTAGGGTATTTTTAAGAGGCGTAGTGGGTCTTTTGAAGATCTCTTTTTTTTGTCACAAGTTTTTGGAAAATGCAATAAGAAAATTAAAATTACATTTTTTACACAAAGTTGGTAATTATTATGATTATAAATACATCAAATACTCTGTGCAACCTTCAACAGTGACAGTAACTCAAAAATAAACCAACATATATCTCCAAATAATCAGAAGGTTGTTGCAAACACTATACAGTGTTCCCACATAAACTATGAATAAATATCTAGAAAAAAGTGCTGTGAAATAATAATACAAACGGTTCGTAAATACTATGAATATTCCAAAAGCATTATAAATATAACAATAATATATTTTTAATATGCATATATACTTATATCCACTACATGCAATAATCCAATATAATTTTTTTTTTTAAATAGAATGTGCTAGGGAGAGGGTTCTACCACCCCTGCAATGCTTTAGGGTATATCACACAGTCTCTAAACTCAAAACAATTCTCTAATTATTGTATCCAATACATGCAATATTCGAATGAAAAGGAAAAAAACAATAAACAATATAATATAAAATTTTAATTCACTAAGACCACAGCATCACCAGTCAGTGTATATCCAAGCAGATGCTTTCTAGTGGTGTGATGACATCATTAAGCTCCGCCCTGATGTGTTTGGTCACTTCCTGTGATTTCTTACAAAGGGAAAGAAGTTGGTTTGGGGTGTTGCTGGAGTACACTGTGGTGACACTGGTCATGGTGTGGCAGCAATCAGGAACACTGTTGCTGGCTGCACTGGGCTGGTGACACTGTACTGGTATGTTGGCGATCAGTAACACTGTTGCTGACTGCACTGGTCTGGTGACACTGTACTGGTGTGGGGCAATCAGGGACACTGGTAGGCTGCACTGACTGGTATGGCGACACTGTGCTAACAGACCCTTGATGTCTCATTAACCCGCCTAGCGGTATTCCCGAGTCTGGCTCGGGGTAAGATTTCAGTACCTAATGCGGTAACTCTGAGCCAGACTCGGGATTGCATCGCAGGATACAGGGGAAGCTACTTACCTTGTTCCCTGGATCCTGCGATGTGTCCCCGCTGTGTGAGCGAGCCGTCATCTCGCTCGTTCCACACTGCCAAGTGCCAAATTCAAAATGTGAAACACATAATACACATACAGTATACTGTAATCTTACAGATTACAGTACTGTATGAAATAATTACACACCCCCATTTCCCCTAGTGGTCTGCCCAGTGTCCTGCATGCACTTTTATATTATAAAAACTGTTCTTTCTGCTTGGAAACTGGAGATTGTCCATAGCAACCAAAAAGTGTCCCTTTACATCAAAAGTTGTTTTAGACCAGCTAGAAAACAGCGATAATAAATTAGAATCACTTCCAGAATTGAGCGATAGTGATTTGTGGGGAAATTCGTCATCAAACACTGAAAAACACTTTTATTATTATTATTATTATTATATTATTATTTGTTATAATTATTTTAGTTATTTATTATATTATAATTTATGATTTAGTTTTTTTTAACTTTATCATACCTGTGATGTCTACTAGACTCTGGTTTGGACAGATTTAAGTGAGTTATTCCTAAGAATTACAGGCCTACAATATAAAACACCAAATTTCCATGCAGAATAATGGTACCGCTTTCAGCACCTAAAATCTGACAGAATCATACCGCCAGGGAGGTTAAAGAGAATCTGTGAAAAAGCATCATATAGGGGGTTTTTTTTGTCCCCTTTATAATAAAAATAAAGTGTGGTAAAATAAAAGTGTAAAAAAAAAAGTTACATCCAAGTAGGGGCATAAAGCGGAGGTGCAGCCAGTTTTTTTTTTTTAAAGTCAGCAGCTACTAACAGTGTAGCTGCTGACTTTTAATAAGGACACTTACCTGTCCTACTCGCCCGCGATGTCGGTCCCGCCATGGCAATCGATCGCTGCTGTCAGGTCCCAGCTCCTCCATCCTGACTAAGGGAAACAGGCAGTGAAGCCTTACGGCTTCACTGCCCGTTTCCTACTGCACATGCGCCACTCGCGCGGCGCTTTGTGAATGGACGGCTTGCCTCCTGGGATACACACAGTTCCCAGAAGGCAGCACGCCCCAATCACAAAAAGAGGAAGCGGAAGGAGACCCACCGCGGACGAGAAGAGGCACATTAGAGGCAGATTAGGGGACTTCCGCATAGCAACAGACATTTAGGGTGAGTATAATTTATTTATTTTTTTCTATTTAATTTTTTTCTTTTTTTGGGGGGGATTTTTCATGTAAAAAATTTTTCAGGGTGGACCTCCGCTTTAAGAGCATTATCTATGGAAAATGTAGGGTACCCAAGTTTGCCACTGTTTCACTCAGTTTTAAGCCTTGACGTGTTGGATATCTATTTACTCAGCCCACCTCATCTTTTATATTTATATGTGGAGGGGTGGCATAGTGAAGGGAAAGTTAGCATGTGCAGCTGGGTAGGGAGACAATGACATGATCCTGTTGATTTGCCATGCATGGGCCAAGCATAGGTGCATTTGTGTTTACTAGGTGTGTTTTTTTTTTATTTTTTTATTTGAACAGCTTTTGTTAAAAAATTCTACCACAACTTTAACTTGGGTTAAGAAATTCTACCACAACTTTATAGATAAGCTTTACGTAGGCTGTACCGCTCATATATATATATATATATATATTTATATATATATATATTGTGACAGCAGGAAGGTAAAGTCACCTGGTTGCATCCAGGGGGGTAGATATATTTCTCCCAGATTCGGGCTTTATGCTGACTTATACAACTAGGGAGGGAGTTGATGAAGCCCAGCTGAGGCTAGTGGGCTCATGGATGACTCATACCTCTAGGGAGAGGGCTGGGCGTCGTGCAGGCAGGGAGTTGATGAGACCAGCTGAAGCCTGTCAGTTCGTTTAAGGCCTCTATAAAAACTCCCAGCTTCATTAGATGTTAGCTCATGCCTGGACCCAGACCTGTGTGGACTGTCTAGGGAGAGTGAACCCCTGTGCGGTGAGGCAAAGCCTGTGTGGCTATTTGTTTGGACTTTTACTAAACCAGGGACTTAGGGACTAGGACAGCACCAGGCTGATCCCAGTTGTTAGTTTAGGAAACCTGCATGTTTAGTCAGAGGTCAAACTGACCAGGATTTATTTTGTTTATGTTTCTTTTTGGCTTTGCTGTGTTTTTGTCACTGTACATAGAGAAATAAACCGCACCTTTTGATTTTGAAAACCACAACCTCCGTCTGCTGGCCCTGTTTTTGTGTGGGGAGCCCAACCAGGGGGTCACACACACCCGCTACTGAGTTAACCCCCTCACAGTTGGTGGAGAATGCGGGCAGTTTTTTTTAAGCCAGCATGGAGGAGATACTGAAACAGCTGGCTCTAGCAAATGCCAATCAACAGCAGACAAATGCAGGTTTGCAAAGGAGCCTTGCAGCCCAGCAGCAAGCTCATCAACAAGCCCAGCAGCAATCTGAGGCCCGCTTCATAGACCTGTTACAGAAGCAAGAGCAGAGACTACAACAAATGGAAGCAGTAATGCAGCAACGTCCGCAGACCAGTGAGGAAAGCCGTCCCACTAATACCGTGTCCTTTGGGGTGAGTCGTTTATTGACAAAAATGACTGGAGAGGATGATCCAGAGGTATTTTTGACCACATTTGAAAGGACTGCTGAAAGAGAAAAGTGGCCTGAGGAGCAGTGGGCTGGACTGGTGGCTCCTCTGTTAACTGGTGAATCGCAGAAGGCTTACTATGACCTAGAGCCTGACCAAGCAAAAGACTATGTGATGCTAAAAGCTGAAATATTGGCAAGGCTGGGTGTCACCCTGGCTGTCCGGGCTCAGCGTGTGCATAACTGGACTTTCCAGCTTGGAAAACCCCCCAGGTCTCAAATGTATGATCTCATTCACCTGAGCAGGAAGTGGCTACAGCCAGAGACTTTGTCCGCACCAGAGATTGTGGAACGTGTTGTAATGGATCGGTTTTTGAGAGCTCTTCCTACTGCCATCCAAAAGTGGGTAAGCCATGGAGACCCAGAGACGGCCGGTGGTCTTGTGGATCGTGTAGAGAAATACTTGGCTACAGAGAACCTGACGGCCTCTTCCAGAGACTCTCGGACTTTCCACCCTAAGACCAGACCATCCCCAGGGGCGGATAAGAGGATTCCAAGGGGTGAGGGTGGAGAGAGTGAGAGGGTGGGAGCTCTACCAAAAGTTTGGCGAGAACAGCCTGGGAAGTCAGGGGCTCAAGAGGCAGCCAA
This sequence comes from Rana muscosa, assembly GCA_029206835.1. Lineage (NCBI taxonomy): Eukaryota > Metazoa > Chordata > Amphibia > Anura > Ranidae > Rana > Rana muscosa. The sequence continues at coordinate 253,218,582 of CM055125.1, forward strand.
AAGGATTGTTTGCTACCGCTGCCGGCAAGCGGGACATATTGCAGCAAATTGCCCGGTTGTGGAGGAACCCATGCAATGTGACTTTCTGACGGACAGACGTCAGTCGCTGTGTGCGACAGTCGCATGCACTGCCATTCGGGGAACTGAGAAACATTTATGCAAAATGTGTATTAATGGTAGAAATGTTGTGGTATTACTGGATTCAGGTAGCCTTGTGACCCTGATAAAGGCTGAATTAGTTAAAACAGAGGTCTCTGGGAATAGCAAGGTAGCTGTTATTTGTGTGCATGGGGACACCCGAGAGTATCCAGTGACTACAGTGTGTTTCGAGACCCCCAAAGGTACCCTCTCTCATCCAGTGGGGTTAGTATCTCAATTACCGCATGATGCCATTGTGGGAAGAGATTTTCCGAAGTTCTGGGAACTGTGGGATGATCCTGAGCCCCCCACTGGTGCCCCTATGTACCAGGAATGTGATAGCCAGAACTCCTCTGAGAGTGGTGAGGACTCTCCAGAATTTCCCTTGTCAGTATTGGCAGGGGAGACTCAAGAAACTGGAGAGGAGCCCACCTCCTCAGACGAAAACCTACCGTCTGTGGAGTTTTCTGATCTGGAGGTTCACAGGGAAAATTTTGCCACAGAACAGTTAAAAGACCCCGCCCTAATAAAGGCACGGGAAAACGTAGTGGAAATAGATGGCGAGTTAGTGAACCCAGATAATACCTGCACTTACCCATACTTCAGCGTAGAGAAGGACCTACTGTATCGGGTGGCAAAAAGGGCAGAAGAAACCGTTGAGCAGCTTGTGGTGCCCAAACCTTACAGGAAGTTGGTGTTGGAGTTGGCCCATGGGCACATTCTTGGAGGTCATCTGGGGACAGAGAAAACCCGAGAGAGGGTATTACAGAGATTCTATTGGCCTGGGGTGATGAAGGACATAGAAAATTATTGTTCCTCCTGCCCTGTGTGTCAGAGGTCGGCCCCGATGCCACATTTCCGTAGCCCGCTGGTCCCTCTACCCATCATTGAGGTCCCGTTTGAGAGAATCGCAATGGATTTGGTAGGTCCTATAATCAAGTCCGCTAGGGGGCACCAGTACATATTGGTTATAATGGACTATGCCACCCGTTATCCAGAAGCGATCCCTCTCAGAAATACCTCGGCCAAAACCATAGCCAAAGAGCTATCTCTTGTTTTTAGCCGGGTGGGTATTTGTAAAGAACTGCTTACGGACCAAGGTACACCCTTTATGTCCCGGGTTATGAAAGAGCTGTGTAAATTGTTCAAAGTGACGCAATTGCGTACATCTGTGTATCACCCCCAAACCGATGGGCTGGTTGAAAGATTCAACAAAACCCTAAAACAAATGTTGAAGAAAGTGGTGGATAGAGATGGAAAGGATTGGGACTGTCTACTTCCTTATTTGATGTTTGCTATTAGGGAGGTGCCCCAATCCTCTACGGGATTCTCCCCCTTTGAGTTACTGTATGGGAGACACCCAAGAGGGCTGTTGGATATTGCCAAGGAAACTTGGGAAAGTGAGAGTTCTCCCCACAGGAGTGTGATTGAGCATGTCGCCCTGATGCAAGATCGAATTGCACAGGTAATGCCCATCGTGAAGGAACATTTGGCCCAAGCGCAGTTGGCACAGCAGAGAGTGTACAACCGTGGAGCAAAGACCCGTACCTTTTCCCCGGGGGATAGGATATTGGTACTTGTCCCTACGGTTGAAAGTAAATTCCTTGCCAAATGGCAAGGCCCCTACGAGATAATGGAAAAAGTGAGCGAAGTGAATTACAAGGTCAGACAACCAGGAAGGCGAAAGCCCGAACAGATATATCACGTTAATCTGTTGAAAGCCTGGAGGGATAGAGAGTCCCTAGTCGCAGAAACTTGGTCACCAGCTCAAACTGGTTGCGTGATTCCGGAGGTTGGAATAGCAGCCACCTTGTCACAACCCCAACAACAGGAGGTTAAGGAGTTTGTGCTTCGCAACAAGGAGGTGTTCTCTGAGCTGCCGGGACAAACATCTGGGGTAGAGCATGATATTATTACCCCGCCCGGTGAAAGGGTGAAGTTAAAACCCTATCGGATCCCAGAGGCCCGACGGGAGGCAATACGGGAGGAAGTACAGAAAATGCTGAACTTAGGGGTGATAGAGGAGTCCCAAAGTGATTGGTCTAGTCCCATTGTGTTGGTGCCTAAACCGGATGGGAGCTGGCGATTTTGTAACGATTTTCGTCAGTTGAACAAAGTTACAAAATTTGACACCTACCCCATGCCACGTATAGATGAGTTGATCGACCGGCTGGGAACAGCCCGATACATGACGACTCTTGACCTCACAAAAGGGTATTGGCAAATTCCCCTGGCCAAGTCGGCCAAAGAGAAAACCGCATTTGTAACCCCAGACGGGGCGTTCCAATATAAGAGAATGCCGTTCGGGTTACAGAATGCGCCGGCCACATTCCAGCGGAAAATGGACCAGATACTGAGGCCCCATCGGAAGTATGCTGCGGCTTACCTGGATGACGTAATTGTCCATAGCACAGATTGGGCCTCACATCTGCCAAAAGTGCAAGCAGTCCTAGACTCTATCCGGGAAGCGGGGTTTACGGCTAACCCCAAGAAGTGTACCATTGGGCAGGAGGAGGCCAAATATCTTGGGTACACCATTGGCAGGGGAGTGATAAAACCCCAACTCAACAAATTCGAGGCCATCCAGAGTTGGCCACGTCCCAACAGCAAGAAGCAGGTACGGGCCTTTCTGGGAATCGCGGGTTATTATCGGCGCTTCATTCCCCACTTTGCTTCTAAGGCTGTGCCCCTAACCAACCTGACGAAAGGGAAAGGGTCGGTCATGATTAAATGGACCCCCGAGGCTGAGGCAGCATTCCAATTCTTGAAACAAGCCTTATGTAGCCAGCCAGTGTTGTACTCACCCGACTTCTCTAAAGACTTTGTCGTACAAAGTGATGCGTCAGATGTGGGGTTAGGAGCAGTATTGTCCCAGGTCTGGAACGGGGAAGAGCACCCAGTCATTTACCTCAGCAGGAAGTTGAAGTCCCATGAGGTAAATTACGCCACGGTTGAAAAGGAGTGTTTAGCGGTGAAGTGGGCTCTAGATTCCCTTCGGTACTATCTGCTAGGTAGGCACTTTGACATGGTTACGGATCACGCTCCGTTAAAGTGGATGGCTCAAAACAAGGAGACAAATAGAAGAGTGAATAGGTGGTTCCTGGCCCTACAGGAATTCAACTTCACAGTAAAGCATCGCCCTGGCGTTCAAATGGGGAATGTGGATGCTTTGTCTCGAGTACATGAATGCCTGATTGCTGGTGTTCCAACCCCAAGGTTAAAACAAGAGGGGGGGCATGTGACAGCAGGAAGGTAAAGTCACCTGGTTGCATCCAGGGGGGTAGATATATTTCTCCCAGATTCAGGCTTTATGCTGACTTATACAACTAGGGAGGGAGTTGATGAAGCCCAGCTGAGGCTAGTGGGCTCATGGATGACTCATACCTCTAGGGAGAGGGCTGGGCGTCGTGCAGGCAGGGAGTTGATGAGACCAGCTGAAGCCTGTCAGTTCGTTTAAGGCCTCTATAAAAACTCCCAGCTTCATTAGATGTTAGCTCATGCCTGGACCCAGACCTGTGTGGACTGTCTAGGGAGAGTGAACCCCTGTGCGGTGAGGCAAAGCCTGTGTGGCTATTTGTTTGGACTTTTACTAAACCAGGGACTTAGGGACTAGGACAGCACCAGGCTGATCCCAGTTGTTAGTTTAGGAAACCTGCATGTTTAGTCAGAGGTCAAACTGACCAGGATTTATTTTGTTTATGTTTCTTTTTGGCTTTGCTGTGTTTTTGTCACTGTACATAGAGAAATAAACCGCACCTTTTGATTTTGAAAACCACAACCTCCGTCTGCTGGCCCTGTTTTTGTGTGGGGAGCCCAACCAGGGGGTCACACACACCCGCTACTGAGTTAACCCCCTCACAATATATATATATATATATATTGTGACAGCAGGAAGGTAAAGTCACCTGGTTGCATCCAGGGGGGTAGATATATTTCGCCCAGATTCAGGCTTTACGCCGACTTATACAACTAGGTGGAGAGTTGTATAAGCCCAGCTGAGGCTAGTGGGCTCATGGATGACTCATACCTCTAGGGAGAGTGTGGGGCGTCGTGCAGACAGGGAGTTGATGAGACCAGCTGAAGCTTGTCAGCTCATTTAGGCCTCTATAAGAACTCCCAGATTCATTAGGTGTTAGCTCATGCCTGGAACCAGACCTGTGTGGACTGTCTAGGGAGAGTGAACCCCTGTGCGGTGAGACAAAGCCTGTGTGGCTATTTGCTTGGACATTTAAAACCAGGGACTTAGGGACTAGGACAGCACTAGGCTGATCCCAGTTGTTAGTTAGGAAACCTGTATGTTTAGTCAGAGGTCAAGTTGACCAGGATTTATTTTATTTATGTTTCTTTTGCTTTGCTGTGTTTTGTCACTGTAAATAGAAAATAAACCGCACCTTTTTGATTTTGAAAACCACAACCTCCGTTTGCTGGGCCTGTTTTTGTGTGGGGAGCCCATCCCGAGGGTCACACACACCCGCTGCCGAGCTAACCCCCTCACAGTTGGTGGAGAACCAGTGGCAGTTTTTTTTTAAGCCAGCATGGAGGAGATACTGAAACAGCTGGCTCTAGCAAATGCCAATCAACAGCAGACAAATGCAGGTTTGCAAAGGAGCCTTGCAGCCCAGCAGCAAGCTCATCAACAGAGCCTTGCAGCCCAGCAGCAAGCTCACCAACAGAGTCTGGAAGCTCAGCAACAAGCCCAGCAGCAATCTGAGGCCCGCTTCATAGACCTGTTACAGAAGCAAGAGCAGAGACTACAACAAATGGAAGCAGTAATGCAGCAACGTCCGCAGACCAGTGAGGAAAGCCGTCCCACTAATACCGCGTCCTTTGGGGTGAGTCGTTTATTGACAAAAATGACTGGAGAGGATGATCCAGAGGTATTTTTGACCACATTTGAAAGGACCGCTGAAAGAGAAAAGTGGCCTGAGGAGCAGTGGGCTGGACTGGTGGCTCCTCTGTTAACTGGTGAATCGCAGAAAGCTTACTATGACCTAGAGCCTAACCAAGCAAAAGACTATGTGATGCTAAAAGCTGAAATTTTGGCAAGGCTGGGTGTCACCCAGGCTGTCCGGGCTCAGCGTGTGCATAACTGGACTTTTCAGCTTGGAAAACCCCCCAGGTCTCAAATGTATGATCTCATTCACCTGAGCAGAAAGTGGCTACAGCCAGAGACTTTGTCCGCACCAAAGATTGTGGAACGTGTTGTAATGGATCGGTTTTTGAGAGCTCTTCCTACTGCCATCCAAAAGTGGGTAAGCCATGGAGACCCAGAGACGGCCGATGGTCTTGTGGATCGTGTGGAGAAATACTTGGCTACAGAGAACCTGACGGCCTCTTCCAGAGACACTCGGACTTTCCACCCTAAGACCAGACCATCCCCAGGGGCGGATAAGAGGATTCCAAGGGGTGAGGGTGGAGAGAGTGAGAGGGTGGGAGCTCTACCCCAAGTTTGGCGAGAACAGCCTGGGAAATCAGCTGCTCAAGAGGCGGCAAGAAGGATCGTTTGCTACCGCTGCCGGCAAGCGGGACATATTGCAGCCAATTGCCCGGTTGTGGAGGAACCCATGCAGTGTGACTTTCTGACGGGCAGACGTCAGTCGCTGTGTGCGACAGTCGCATGCACTGCCATTCGAGGAACTGAGAAACATTTATGCAAAATGTGTGTTAATGGTAGAAATGTTGTGGTATTGCTGGATTCAGGTAGCCTTGTGACCCTGATAAAGGCTGAGTTAGTTAAAACAGAGGTCTTTGGGAATAGCAAGGTAGCTGTTATTTGTGTGCATGGGGACACCCGAGAGTATCCAGTGACTACAGTGTGTTTCGAGACCCCCAAAGGTACCCTCTCTCATCCAGTGGGCTTAGTATCTCAGTTACCGCATGACGCCATTGTGGGAAGGGATTTTCCGAAGTTCTGGGAACTGTGGGATGATCCTGAGCCCCCCACTGGTGCCCCTATGTACCAGGAATGTGATAGCCAGAACTCCCCTGAGAGTGGTGAGGACTCTCCGGAATTTCCCTTATCAGTATTGGCAGGGGAGACTCAAGAAACTGGAGAGGAGCCCACCTCCTCAGACGAAAACCTACCGTCTGTGGAGTTTTCTGATCTTGAGGTTCACAGGGAAAACTTTGCCACAGAACAGTTGAAAGACCCCGCCCTAATAAAGGCACGGGAAAACGTAGTGAAAATAGATGGCGAGTTAGTGAACCCAGATAATACCTGCACTTACCCATACTTCAGCGTAGAGAAGGACCTACTGTATCGGGTGGCAAAAAGGGCAGAAGAAACCGTTGAGCAGCTTGTGGTGCCCAAACCTTACAGGAAGTTGGTGTTGGAGTTGGCCCATGGGCACATTCTTGGAGGTCATCTGGGGACAGAGAAAACCCGAGAGAGGGTATTACAGAGATTCTATTGGCCGGGGGTGATGAAGGACATAGAAAATTATTGTTCCTCCTGCCCTGTGTGTCAGAGGTCGGCCCCGATGCCACATTTCCGTAGCCCGCTGGTCCCTCTACCCATCATTGAGGTCCCGTTTGAGAGGATCGCCATGGATTTGGTAGGGCCTATAATCAAGTCCGCTAGGGGGCACCAGTACATATTAGTTATAATGGACTATGCCACCCGTTATCCAGAAGCGATCCCTCTCCGAAATACCTCGGCCAAAACCATAGCCAAAGAGCTATCTCTTGTGTTTAGCCGGGTGGGTATTTGTAAAGAACTGCTTACGGACCAAGGTACACCCTTTATGTCCCGGGTTATGAAGGAGCTGTGTAAATTGTTCAAAGTGACGCAATTACGTACATCTGTGTATCACCCCCAAACCGATGGGCTGGTTGAAAGATTCAACAAAACCCTAAAACAAATGTTGAAGAAAGTGGTGGATAGAGATGGAAAGGATTGGGACTGTCTACTTCCTTATCTGATGTTTGCTATTAGGGAGGTGCCCCAATCCTCTACGGGATTCTCCCCCTTTGAGTTACTGTATGGGAGACACCCAAGAGGGCTGTTGGATATTGCCAAGGAAACTTGGGAAAGTGAGAGTTCTCCCCACAGGAGTGTGATTGAGCATGTCGCCCTGATGCAAGACCGAATTGCACAGGTAATGCCCATCGTGAAGGAACATTTGGCCCAAGCGCAGTTAGCACAGCAGAGAGTGTACAACCGTGGAGCCAAGACCCGTACCTTTTCCCCGGGGGATAGGATACTGGTACTTGTCCCTACGGTTGAAAGTAAATTCCTTGCCAAATGGCAAGGCCCCTATGAGATAATGGAAAAAGTGAGCGAAGTGAATTACAAGGTCAGACAACCAGGAAGGCGAAAGCCCGAACAGATCTATCACGTTAATCTGTTGAAAGCCTGGAGGGATAGAGAGTCCCTAGTCGCAGACACTTGGTCACCAGCTCAAACTGGTTGCGTGATTCCTGAGGTTGGAATAGCAGCCACCTTGTCACAACCCCAACAACAGGAGGTTAAGGAGTTTGTGCTTCGCAACAAGGAGGTATTCTCTGAGCTGCCGGGACAAACATCTGGGGTAGAGCATGACATCATTACCCCGCCCGGTGAAAGGGTGAAGTTAAAACCCTATCGGATCCCAGAGGCCCGACGGGAGGCAATACGGGAGGAAGTACAGAAAATGCTGAACTTAGGGGTGATAGAGGAGTCCCAAAGTGATTGGTCTAGTCCCATTGTGTTGGTGCCTAAACCGGATGGGAGCTGGCGATTTTGTAACGATTTTCGTCAGTTGAACAAAGTTACAAAATTTGACACCTACCCCATGCCACGTATAGATGAGTTGATCGACCGGCTGGGAACAGCCCGATACATGACGACTCTTGACCTCACAAAAGGGTATTGGCAAATCCCCCTGGCCAAGTCGGCCAAAGAGAAAACCGCATTTGTAACCCCAGACGGGGCGTTCCAATATAAAAGAATGCCGTTCGGGTTACAGAATGCGCCGGCCACATTCCAGCGGAAAATGGACCAGATGCTGAGGCCCCATCGGAAGTATGCTGCGGCTTACCTGGATGACGTAATTGTCCATAGCACAGATTGGGCCTCACATCTGCCAAAAGTGCAAGCAGTCCTGGACTCTGTTCGGGAAGCGGGGTTTACGGCTAACCCCAAGAAGTGTACCATTGGGCAGGAGGAGGCCAAATATCTTGGGTACACCATTGGGAGGGGAGTAATAAAACCCCAACTCAACAAAGTCGAGGCCATCCAGAGTTGGCCACGTCCCAACAGCAAGAAGCAGGTACGAGCCTTTCTGGGAATCGCTGGGTATTATCGGCGATTCATTCCCCACTTTGCTTCTAAGGCTGTGCCCCTAACCAACCTGACGAAGGGGAAAGGGTCGGTCATGATTAAATGGACCCCCGAGGCTGAGGCAGCATTCCAATTCTTGAAACAAGCCTTATGTAGCCAGCCAGTGTTGTACTCACCCGACTTCTCTAAAGACTTTGTCGTACAAAGTGATGCGTCAGATGTGGGGTTAGGAGCAGTATTGTCCCAGGTCTGGAACGGGGAAGAGCACCCAGTCATTTACCTCAGCAGGAAGTTGAAGTCCCATGAGGTAAATTACGCCACCGTTGAAAAGGAGTGTTTAGCGGTGAAGTGGGCTCTAGATTCCCTTCGGTACTACCTGCTAGGTAGGCACTTTGACATGGTTACGGATCACGCTCCGTTAAAGTGGATGGCTCAAAACAAGGAAACAAATAGAAGAGTGAATAGGTGGTTCCTGGCCCTCCAGGAATTCAACTTCACAGTAAAGCATCGCCCTGGCGTTCAAATGGGGAATGTGGATGCTTTGTCTCGAGTACATGAATGCCTGATTGCTGGTGTTCCAACCCCGAGGTTAAAACAAGAGGGGGGGTATGTGACAGCAGGAAGGTAAAGTCACCTGGTTGCATCCAGGGGGGTAGATATATTTCGCCCAGATTCAGGCTTTACGCCGACTTATACAACTAGGTGGAGAGTTGTATAAGCCCAGCTGAGGCTAGTGGGCTCATGGATGACTCATACCTCTAGGGAGAGTGTGGGGCGTCGTGCAGACAGGGAGTTGATGAGACCAGCTGAAGCTTGTCAGCTCATTTAGGCCTCTATAAGAACTCCCAGATTCATTAGGTGTTAGCTCATGCCTGGAACCAGACCTGTGTGGACTGTCTAGGGAGAGTGAACCCCTGTGCGGTGAGACAAAGCCTGTGTGGCTATTTGCTTGGACATTTAAAACCAGGGACTTAGGGACTAGGACAGCACTAGGCTGATCCCAGTTGTTAGTTAGGAAACCTGTATGTTTAGTCAGAGGTCAAGTTGACCAGGATTTATTTTATTTATGTTTCTTTTGCTTTGCTGTGTTTTGTCACTGTAAATAGAAAATAAACCGCACCTTTTTGATTTTGAAAACCACAACCTCCGTTTGCTGGGCCTGTTTTTGTGTGGGGAGCCCATCCCGGGGGTCACACACACCCGCTGCCGAGCTAACCCCCTCACAATATATATATAATAGAAGGCATATTTGGAGTCTTCAAGTCAAACTCATACACTATCATACACTTTCCTTTCTAATAACATCTGCTGATCTACACTTTATTTCTCTGTGTTAAACAAGCACTCTCATGTGTGTATATCTGTGTTGATACGAACATATATCAGCTATTGAATCCTCACTGCCTTATGTCCTGGCTGTGTGCATTTCCACCCTTTCATTACGGCCTCCCCGGGGACCATGCTGTGCCTTCAGCAGAGAGTGTGCTATTAGCTCCAGCTCAACACCAGCTGCAGTAAACCTGTATAATGCAAGGGGGGTCAAAGGGCCCTTAATAATGCCACAGCTCAGCCAGTGCCATCCTAAATTAAAATGCTGCCAGCAACTGAGACTTCGTATGTTTACTGCCTTTTATACCTGGTGGATGTGTTGCTAAAAATATTGGCATGAAATCGTCTCTGCTAAATGTATGCATATAAGGAACAATTATATATAACATCAGGTAATTCTAGTACAGTATCAGAGAGTTTAACAAAGATTGGCACAGGGAGAAAAATTCATCAGTTTCTCTAAGCACACTTATTTCGAATTTTATGCGCCTAATATATAAACCTGTGAGATGACAATTGGGTTATTTGTTGCATGATAGTTGTGCATTGTCCACCCATACACATACAGTCAGGTACATAAATATTGGGACATCAACACAATTCTAATCTTTTTGGCTCTATACACCACCACAATGGATTTGAAATGAAACGAACAAGATGTGCTTTAACTGCAGACTTTCAGCTTTAATTTGAGGGTATTTACATCCAAATCAGGTGAACGGTGTAGGAATTACAACAGTTTGTATATGTGCCTCCCACATCGAATTGTGTCGATGTCCCAATATTTATGGACCTGACTGTATACCCTCCTATTCCTTCTGTAATGCTGCTCCTCACTATGCACACCACTTCACCAGTGTGGTAATGATGTACATTTTAGAACAAATATTAAGTTAGAACATTGGCACAAGTTCTAGATTTATTGGCACATACCATCAGACATAGAAACTGTTGCATATAGTTTTTTTTAACATAAGTGGACTTGGCTGGCCTAACAACGCTTGTGTAATGCGATTGTTGATTTAGTGCTCAAAAATATACAATATTTACATAAAAAAATATGTATTTCCCTTCGCTAATTATTTTATTTTGTGTATAATATTTTTTTTCAAGCTGAATATAACCCAACATTTTTTTTACATATAGGAAGTAATACGTTTTATAACAGGTATATACAGTAAAGGCAGCCATAGATGGTTTGAATCTCAGCCGAGTCAGCAGGGACCAGCCGAAATTCCAACCATGTATGGACAGGGTGATTGTACCCATGTTGATCGATCGATCAACTTGGGTACAACCAGCCTGTTGGATTTTTCTTTTTTTTTATTGCAAGCGGCTATTGCTGCTAGCAATAATCACTGTGTGTTCTCCCAGCGTGGACAGCTCCCCTGCCCCCTGCCGGGAGAACACGATGACTGCGCAGTAGGGATTCCCCCATCAACACAGTCATAATCTAGTGATTTTCTTTCCTGCAACCTATCGCCATCTAAAGCTCCCTACATATGAACGAATTCCGTTCCAAGAGTGCGTTCGTATGTCCAATTTGTTTGTAAGCCCAGCAAAGTTAGCCCAGGTACCCAACTAACACAACCGGCTATACCAGTGTTTCTCAACTCCAGTCCTCAAGGCGCACTAACAGGTCATGTTTTCAGGATTTCCCTCAGTAAGAAACGGCTGTGGTAATTGCCAAGGCAGTGAAACTGATCAAATCACCTGTGCAAAATAATGGAAAGCCTGAAAACATGACCTGTTGGGGCGCCTTGAGGACTGGAGTTGAGAAACACTGGGCTATACTGTATAGTACTGTATTGTAATAGGTTTATAACAAGCTTGGAATAAAGAAACTGTACTACTGTACTCTATACATTACTGTACAGTAAAGTACACAAAAGTACAACCACTTGTGACGGATGCATGCATGTGAACTAACTTACATGAGTAGACATGCGAATGCACGTTTGCATCTCTTGAAAGTTTGCAACTTGAAGGTTCATATGTAGGGGACTTACTGTATTTGTACATATCTAAGATGTATTTATATACAAATAAATCTTTTAATAAAGAACAATGACAACTTACATGTCCGTCTTCTTTTCTTCCATCTTGCATCCTCAATTTCATTTTTTCCATTTACAAATTCCAGCTCAGATTTTGCCATGCTTAGAAGTGAAACATTTGTAATGACTGAACCACTGAATTATTTTTCTCCTCGGCCACACTATGGACTGGAATTCCTAAATTGTGATTTGATGTGAACCTGGCCCTTATCTACTAAACTGAGGTGAAAACACCCAGTCACGTGAAGAAGAAGCTTTCCAAATTTGAGGAGAACACAGGTTAACTATTGTCTTTTTTTGGCCTTACCGACTATGTAACTATGTAACTTCACATCTCCTGGCACTATAGCATTTTAGGCCGTATATGTATATAACTAACTGATTGGGACTGATTTACCAAAAGGTTATTATTATTATTGGTACTTATATAGCGCCAACAATTTATGCATTTATTTTTTGCATTCACATCAGTCCCTGCCTTCAAGGAGCTTACAATCTAAGGTCCCTAACTCACATTCATACATACACATACTAGAGTTAATTTAGACTGGAGGGTAGAGAATATTTACTTTAATTACTGAATAAGGTGATGCTTTCACTTCAACAACCAAATCATGAGCAAGCAAAATCCAGTTTTTAAAAAAAAATATTTCTCATGCACATGATTGTCTATTCAGCATAGCTAAGTGAATATTTTCTACTTCTTTAGTAAATCAACCAATTGTGCTTAAATATGAACTCTGGGCAGATATAACAAGAATGCTGTTTTATACTCTTTAAAAATGAAAATAAAAAATGCTACTTTAAATACAACTAGTGTATGTAGCACTACCTCCAAAAGGAGCCACTTAGTAGATTGCATGGAGTTTATTCCCCAGTAGTTACCCTGCAGCCAGGCACACGGTCACAGTCACTCTTTCTCTCAATGAACAATCCAAGGGTTTTCTTTTTTTGTCTTTTTATTTTTGAGTAACTTGGATCTGGTCGGGGAATTGAGTGGGATACTCCAAAACTATGTACAAATGGGAGGACACTTATCTTCTATAGAATTATGAGCCTGTAGCAAACTTGATGAGATTAATATTCCAAAAGTCCAACCAAAGACCATTCACTAGGTACTAAATAAACTAAGCTCTTCAGGACACTGGACACTATGTCCTCTGTACATACACATCTGACTCTAACACACAAGGTATAAAAGGGAAGAAGCAGTGCCATCTGAGTGTAGCAGGTAGGTACATTTATTTTAATCAACAAATTAGCACCTTACAAGATTCTGGTAAAACAAGCACTCATCAGGATAAGTGAGTCACTGCTATGCAAGCCAGTGGGTTGGCATTCCAGAGCACTGGGGAACCGGGAGAACCCTCAGTGGTGCTGGTGGTTTCCAGCACTACCTGGATGGCTGTCCGGGATCCTGACGTCACAGGCAGTGGGCATGGCCTGACGTCACAGCCGGTGGGCATGGAAATCGCCAGCATCACGGAGGGTTCTCCCGGTTTCCTAGTGCACTGGAATGCCGACCCACCAGGCCGCATATCGGTGACCCATTTTTTCTGATTAGCGCTTGTTTTACCAGAGTCTTGTAAGTTGCCAATTTTTTTTTTTTTTTCACAAGCCAATTTGTTGATTCAAATAAGTGTATCTACCTGCTACACTCAGATGGCACTGCTTCTCCCCTTCATTTCTCTGTAGAGTGTCTTCTAGCTCTTCTACTGTGACTGCCACTGTGTTTTGGCTTACTGGACTTTTCAATAGACTTTATTCAGCCCCATTGGCCAGTTATACTCGAGACTTTGTGCGCTGGATTCTCCTCTCTTTTCTAACACACAAGGGATTGCCTCAGCCCACAGTCTCTAGGATCTCTCTCTCCAGTCTGTACAGTAAGTCCTCTACTTACGAACAAGTTCTGTTTCGGGAGCTCTTTCGTAAGTCCAATTTTTTTGTAAGTCCAACAAAGATCAGTGATCAAAAAAAGAGACAAAGGCTGCGAGCACTGATCAGTGTGTTCTGGCGGGGGAAGTCCCCCTGTCAGAACACAATAGCACAGCTGGGGAGATAGCTGCACCAACATAGCCTGTGTTGGTACAGCGATCTGTCAGTTTATTTAATAATTCAGTCCAGGTAGACTACCTGAGGCCTCGGCTCCCCAGAGGCACATGGCCGGATGGCCTAAGGGGGCAAGCAGCAGTGATCGCCTTCTAAGGAAAAAAGACTTTGCTGCTCTCTGTACCAGAGTATTTATACAGGCTCCCAGCTACCATCAGGGTGACCCTCCCCAGGAAATTGGCCAGGGCTGAAAGAATATTTAGCTGCTGACTAGACTTTTCCTGCCCACTTATTTCCAGAGCTTTCTGGACTAATCGGGGAAGCAGTCAATCCTGCAACTACTAGAACACAGAACAGACCAAAACAATCAACACAGCCACACTGTTTAAAGTGAGCCACAACTACATTTTCCTAACTACAACTAACTACAAGGGCACTCATCATCTCCTTCTTAGTTTATTAAGAATTACAAGCCTTCTGCCGAGGTGGCAGTCGGGACTTGTAGATCATTCACAGATTTCTTTGAATGAATGAAGTGGCTGTTTCGGCGGAGCCCCACACATCTGCATTTTTTTTATAATGTGATAGTGGAGATCAACCCCCGCCCACTGTTACAAGGTGTGTGTGTGTGCGTGTGTGTGTGTGTGTGGGGGGGGGGGTTAGAAATCGGCTGGTGTTAGAAAAAGTTGAACTTATGCTTTAACTTCAGCAGGACAGTCTGGTCTGTACTGTGTAAATCTCTGGTCTGAAAGGAGACAATAAAGATCCCTTGGCAGGTAACACAGTTCCATTGAACTCCACTCTATCCTAAAACTGTGAGAAATCCCCACAGCAGTACACTTTGAATTCTCGATGATAAAAATGCAATGGAGCAATATTAACAGTTTAGCCTGAATGCAAGTTTAAGCACAGTGGTGGGGGCTGTTACCTGGTATAGTTGAAGCTCTTATCCAGTGCAAGGCTCCCACAGCTTCCTGAAGCAGTGGTGATTCCATTGTATGTATCTCATTGCGCACAGGAATGTTTTTCTCAAGAACTGGCACCGGAGTCAAGAAATGTATCACTAATGCAGGCGAATAACCTTTGTGTTTGTATCTCTAATGTTCCAGGTCAAACACTATTTCATGCCCAGCTCCAGCCCAACCCTTTGGTTTTCGTTTTGGATAGAGCTAATTTTTCAATGCTATATGTGTCCTGCTGAGATTTTTTTTAGGTTTTAAATGTTGTTTGTGTTTTGTGTTATAGGGATTTATTCTCTCTTCCTGTAATGTCTGACATGCCCAAAACAGCAAGTATACTATTAAATCGCTACACCACTGCTTACTAGTCCAGATACAATTTTATTCCAATATAGGGTCAAAGAGAAAATTAAAAGGAAGAATTCAACATGTTTTTCAGGGTCCAAAAGGTACCCCCTTTACCAGGGCTTACAGTAGGAACAAATGTATATGGACTGTATTGAGGGTGAAATGTAAATGGTATTTTCACCAGTGAGGTAACAGGCACAGTTTATGTCATGTCTTTTGATATTTTTCCTCTGACCATATACTGGAATACATTAAGGATAGCTTCACACTACTCTGCTATACTTTGGTCAATGTGCAGCTAACCCTCATTTTCAAGAGTGCAGGAGTTTTGTTGTGCTTTCTGAAAGCGCATCAAAACCACAGGGCATAAAACAGAAGTCTATGGGAAAGTGCAGCTAACACCCACGAAAACTAAGGGACAGTGTGAACCTGCCCATATAGCTGAATTTTTTTTCAGTGGTATGGTGCTTCAATCTTATACCTTTTTTGTTTTGCACTACAAACAAAATAAACTGGGGAAATCCTCTGGCCTGTCAGGGGTGCCAACCTAGTAACCAGATAACCTATTCCAAAACTATTACAAACCTTTTGGATAGCAACACCAACATGACAACCCCAAAGTCCATCGAGCTCTACCTATCCACTTTCTAAAGTATGCTTAGGCCCCAGTCACAGTAATGCATTGAAGTAACATACAGAAATCATGTATGTGTTTCTTAGCAAATGTAATGTACAAGGCTATGAAAAATGATAGTGACACACACTCAGATTCAACTGGATGGACTGGTGTCTTTATTCAACCTTACCAACCATGTAACTATGTATTTTGCCAGAAAGCACGTTAATACAGGGAACTAAGTGGGGTGCCATATCTTTTGAAAGGCACGTTAGCTAGCAGACCATAGCACATGTGTATTTTAGCACACCTCAACAAAATGATATGAGCTACCTGTACATAATGGTGCGCTGTGTTAAAGAAAATGGTGCAAGTCTGTTAAAATGTGCATTACACTATGTTTCAATCCCGTTCAAGATGAATTTGTAGCCTTAGCACAATTTGTGTTAATGCAAGAAATACCACATTAACATGCATGCAGTAACCACCGCATGACACCAGTCTCAATGGGTTCTTAGTGTTTCCAAGCTCTCGGTACTCTTCCTAAAATTGTGTTTTATTGCTTTCTCTGCCTCTGCCCTGAGCGAGCATTTACCCTCACTTCACGTTTTGTCTGATAGCTGATCAGTCCACCCATGTGAAAGGGGCCCTAAAGTATATGTGAACCCTCACCTTGTAAAACAACCTATTCAGTTTAAAACAGAGATGCAGGCAAAACATGTTTGTTTGTGTGTGTGTGTATGTATATATGTATATATATATATATATATATATATATATATATATAGTCGGGTCCATAAATATTGGGACATCGACACAATTCTAATCTTTTTGGCTCTATACACCACCACAATGTATTTAAAAATTAAACAAACAAGATGTGCTTTAACTGCAGACTTTCAGCTTTAATTTGAGGGTATTTACATCCAAATCAGGTGAACGGTGTAGGAATTACAACAGTTTGTATATGTGCCTCCCACATCGAATTGTGTCGATGTCCCAATATTTATGGACCTGACTGTATACCCTCCTATTCAGTTTGTATATGTGCCTCCCACTTTTTAAGGGACCAAAAGTAATGGGTCAATTGGCTGCTCAGCTGTTCCATGGCCAGGTGTGTGTTATTCCCTCATTATCCCATTTACAAAGGAGCAGATAAAAGGTCCAGAGTTAATTTCAAGTCTGCTATTTGCATTTGGAATCTGTTGCTGTCAACTCTCAATATGAGATCCAAAGAGCTGTCACTATCAGTAAAGCAAGCCATCATTAGGCTGAAAAAACAAAACAAACCCATCAGAGAGATAGCAAAACCATTAGGCGTGACCAAATCAACTGTTTTGAACATCCTTAAAAAGAAAGAACGCACCGGTGAGCTCAGCAACACCAAAAGACCCGGAAGACCACGGAAAACAACTGTGGTGGATGACCGAAGAATTCTTTCCCTGGTGAAGAAAACACCCTTCACAACAGTTGGCCAGATCAAGAACACACTCCAGGAGGTAGGTTTGTGTGTGTCAAAGTCAACAATCAAGAGAAGACTTCACCAGAGTGAATACAGGGGGTTCACCACAAGATGTAAACCATTGGTGAGCCTCAAAAACAGGAAGGCCAGATTAGAGTTTGCCAAACAACTATCTAAAAAAGCCTTCACAGTTCTGGAACAACATCCTATGGACAGATGAGACCAAGATCAACTTGTACCAGAGTCATGGGAAGAGAAGAGTATGGAGAAGGAAAGGAACTGCTCATGATCCAAAGCATACCACCTCATCAGTGAAGCATGGTGGTGCTAGTGTCATGGCGTGGGTATGTATGGCTGCCAATTGAACTGGTTCTCTTGTATTTATTGATGATGTGACTGCTGACAAAAGCAGCCGGATGAATTCTGAAGTGTTTCGGGCAATATTATCTGCTCATATTCAGCCAAATGCTTCAGAACTTATTGGACGGCACTTCACAGTGCAGATGGACAATGACATGAAGCATACTGCGAAAGCAACCAAAGAGTTTTTTAAGGGAAATAAGTGGAATGTTATGCAATGGCCAAGTCAATCACCTGACCTGAATCCGATTGAGCATGCATTTCACTTGCTGAAGACAAAACTGAAGGGAAAATGCCCCAAGAACAAGCAGGAACTCAAGACAGTTGCAGTAGAGGCCTAACAGAGAATCACCAGGGATGAAACCCAGCGTCTGGTGATGTCTATGCGGTCCAGACTTCAGGCTGTAATTGACTGCAAAGGATTTGCAACCAAGTATTAAAAAGTGAAAGTTTGATTTATGATTGTTAATCTGTCCCATTACTTTTGGTCCCTTATGTAGCGGGGTCTTTAAATTTAGGTGGGGTACACCTGGGTGGAAGTTCAGGTGTGTAGGTATGGGAGTAATGACCATTTGTATTCGTGGAGGATTGGGCGGTGTAATAATCTCCTTGGCCTGTGGGTGGCAGGTGCCCGCAGGTTCGAGGTAGATTCACTGCCACAGTGCTGGCCTTTTTGTCCCTTCTCTGAGATGGTACGGCGAGGGCGGAGAACCTGCAGTGGCATCATTGGAGGGGATAAAAGGGGGAGACGCCCTTGTCACGAGGTCTTGCTCTTGTGGAGGTTCTTCTTCACGCGCCCAGACACCTTAGGCCTGGGTGCGGGCGGTTCTGGATTCCGGCTCAGGTGCCCTAGGCCTGACCGGAATGGAGTTGGAGTCCATCCCAGGCACCTTCAGCCTGGGGTGAGGTACTAAACCAGGAGGCCTGGGGCCCAGTGACTTTGACTGGGTCCCACGAGGGTGGAGACGTCCGAGGGTCTCTGAAGTGGATGGGGCCCATGTCTGAGGTGAGGAGGCCGGGGAGGTTACCCATTCAGAGAGTCTGAAGCAGCATCAACCCAGTGACGGATGGGCCTCTGGTAACTCCCTTGGAGGGACATCTTCCCCTGATAGGAGTACCTTCGCTGCGTTGTGGCCCCTATCTACGTTCTCTTGAGTCACTGGTAGAGACTCTCAAGTTCTAAGTCCTTTCAAGCTATGGCTATAGTAACCGCTGGCGAGATCGCAGTGGTTTAGCTGGTAATTAGGATAGTGCCTCAACCTGCTCACCCCCGGTATCAAAATGTTATCAAGTCACAACCAGTTGGCTACTGAAGCACTGTTTATTGTGAGATATGCAATAAAACAAGAGTTGGACTGTGATTGGTGTGTGGAACTCTGGTTAATGGGAGCAAAGGGAAGTGTTGGCACAGCAGGACTTAATCCTTTACAGAAGCACATAGGCCCGAGGAAATATCTGGTACTAGCCTTCACCTCACCCACAGCTATGGGGAGGACATGGGCTGTAGCGCATCTCACCCTATCGTGTGTGATACCCCTAGACGAAAGAGATGGGGTGAGGTCGCTACACGTGGGGGCTCGTGAGTCCGGGATGATATGTGTTTTGACTTTGGAAGTAAGAATGGCTGTGTCTGGACTTTGCTGCCCGGAGGAGTTCCGAGCAGGTTGGCCATGTGATCGGCCAAAGTGCATCCCTGCTCAAAGTCGTGGAAATGACCCTAAGACGGGAAAGGCCCATGCGGAGGAGCGAGAAGAGGGAGAAGTCCAGCCGTGTGACGTACTACATGTGGGGGCTTTTACTGCACTGCGCCATGAGGCACCCCGTGACTACACAGTTCGTGGGCGGAGCTTGATGGAAGCCCGCGAAAACGTGCAAGTTGTGGGAGGAGTCTGGCCATGTGGAGGAACTTACGTGGAGACTTCGGTGCGTGATGGAGCAGCAGACAGTCGGGATGGCCTCAAGCTCCCCGTGGATTCCGGTTCCCTACCCCACGAAGATGACTACCTTTGCTGCTCCCCTTACAGACACGGGGATAAGACTCAGGCCCCGAGGACAGTTGGCTCTGTACACCTGCAGAGACACGGAGGCCCTCGGCGTGATCTGTCCCGGATGCTCGGGACTGGTGGTTCACCTGAAGCCATTCGGGCGTTGCGAAGCATGCAAAGAGTTCTTGTTTGAGGTGGAGCCATCCACAGTAAGGCCCCGGGCCCTTCGCCTCAACAGCCTCACAGGTACCGCTACTCTGGAAGGGGAGATCCAGGCCTTTGCGGAGGTTCCCGTACGCGCTGACCAGGGCGATGTGACTGCCCAATCGGAGACTGAGAAGGAAAAATCCGAGGATGCTGCTTCGGTCACCACAGATTCTCTGCTCCCACCTCCGAAGAGGAAAGTCGGCCTGGTGCAGGCCTCCTATGGTCGTGGAAGAGCTTCACCCCGTCGCTTGCCTGGCCTGGATGGAACCGGTTGGAAGAGTCCTGGACATCCCAGTTCTACAAAAGGTCAAGGTGAGCCAGGGGCTGGGACTGTGGTGGTGGTTGGAGATGTTGGGGGTCCACAGTCGGTGGAGCCCGCTAGGAAGGGTAGTACCACGTCTACCAGAGACTACCTTCCCGCGGAGATGTATGACACCTCCGACCTAGAGTCACTGTCGGATTGTGGAGATGACGGTGAGATAGATGAACTGTTTCACCAGAAGGGCTGGGACAAACGCCCATTACCTATGCTACGTGCACCCCAAGATTCGCCTATGTCTATAGGAGACAGCACGCCCCGGGCGGAAGCCCCGGAGTCTACGAAGAAGCCTAGTCCTCTGGTTGCTCTTCCACAGTCCACAGTATCACCCGTTTTGTTGGCGGGGAAACCGCGAGCATCATTACGGGCACCGAAAGAGAAGCCATCCGAGGTAGTAAAGGTACCTCGGCACCCGGAGGCCATCGTTCAACCAGGAGAAGGTGAGCGGGCCACAATGCCTCCTTTAGCCCGATTGCAACGACTCTTTTCACAGAAGGTCGCCCATGAGTATGAATGGGAATATCCGTACTTGCCCAGAGACTTGTTGTTTGAGGTTCAAGTTCTGCGACAGCAATGGTACGATGAGTTTGTTTGGGAGAAACTTAAAGTGCCTCATGCCCGGCGGTACTTGTCCTGTTCGCCACCCGTGTCGAAAAAGTTTAGAGATTGCAGAGCAGACTGGATGTGGGGCCGCCATATCCACGCAGACAAGGTGCGCATCTGCAGGAAAGATGGAGAGGACGCGGACTATTCGATTGAGGTTTTCGATAAGCATCTGAAGCCTTTGTTTTTGCCTGACCCGAGGTTTTATTTGTGAGAAGAGACTCACTTGTTTCCTGTGAAAAGTTTCCGGAGGTGTTCTTGCAGGAGCATCGAACTGTACCCTAGTTTTTTATTTGGGTTTTTTTTTTTTTTTTTTTACTCGTTGGAGGAATGAGAGCTGTTTGTTTGTTCTCTCTTCTTCACAGTTCAAAGACAGAGACTTTGGGGGTAGAGGCAGAGTAGGAATGCAGGAAGATTGAAGATTTCACCAAGTGTCATCACGTGGCATCGTCACCAGGTGGCGGTGTTGCGCAACAGCTGTTGCTTGTACATATGCATCACTTTACTTATTGGAGCGAGTGGGTCTCTCGGCTGATAGACCCATTCATTTCAAATTTACACAGAATGTCAGGATGTGTTTTTTCCTTGTGTTGTTTTTTTTCTTTCCCTCTGCAGGAGATTCGTCTGTCAAGACTACCGAGTATGGGGTGGTTCTTAGACAGAAAAGGGAGGGATTGTGTATGTGTACATGCTTAGAGGATTTTATAAAAAAAAAGTTAATTTTTTTATGTTCCCCTTCCCTTTGAGCAGGTCTTGGTATGAGTAAGGTTCAAATTTTTAGGGATGCTTCTGGGGTCAGACTTATGTCACCACCTTTGGGAGACATGGGTTCACACCAGACGCTGGGGACCAGCGTCAAATCACAGGGGGGGAGTATGTAGCGGGGTCTTTAAATTTAGGTGGGGTACACCTGGGTGGAAGTTCAGGTGTGTAGGTATGGGAGTAATGACCATTTGTATTCGTGGAGGATTGGGCGGTGTAATAATCTCCTTGACCTGTGGGTGGCCTTTTTGTCCCTTCTCGGAGATGGTACGGCGAGGGCGGGGAACCTGCCGTGGCGTCATTGGAGGGGATAAAAGGGGGAGACGCCCTGGTCACAAGGTCTTGCTCTTGTGGAGGTTCTTCTTCACGCGATCAGGCACCTTAGGCCTGGGTGCGGGCGGTTCCGGATTCCGGCTCAGGTGCCCTAGGCCTGACCGGAATGGAGTTGGAGTCCATCCCAGGCACCTTCAGCCTGGGGTGAGGTACTAAACCAGGAGGCCTGGGGCCCAGTGACTTTGACTGGGTCCCGCGAGGGTGGAGACGTCCGAGGTTCTCTGAAGTGGATGGGGCCCATGTCTGAGGTGAGGAGGCTGGGGAGGTTACCCATTCGGAGAGTCTGGAGCAGCATCAACCCAGTGACGGATGGGCCTCTGGTAACTCCCTTGGAGGGACATCTTCCCCTGATAGGGGCCACAACGCAGCAAAGGTACTCCTATCTACGTTCTCTTGAGTCGCTGGTAGAGACTCTCAAGTTCTAAGTCCTTTCAAGCTATGGCTATAGTAACCGCTGGCGAGATCGCAGTGGTTTATCTGGTAATTAGGATAGTGCCTCGACCTGCTCACCCCTGGTATCAAAATGTTATCAAGTCTCAACCAGTTGGCTACTGAAGCACTGTTTATTGTGAGATATGCAATAAAACAAGAGTTGGACTGTGATCGGTGTGTGGAACTCTGGTTAATGGGAGCAAAGGGAAGTGTTGGCACAGCAGGACTTAATCCTTTACAGAAGCACATAGGCCCGAGGAAATATCTGGTACTGGCCTTCACCTCACCCACAGCTATGGGGAGGACATGGGCCGTAGCGCATCTCACCCTATTGTGTGTGATACCCCTAGACGAAAGAGATGGGGTGAGGTCGCTACACTTAAAAAGTGGGAGGCACATATACAAAATGTTGTAATTCCTACACCGTTCACCTGATTTGTATGTAAATACCCTCAAATTAAAGCTGAAAGTCTGCAGTTAAAGCACATTTATTTGGTTTAATTTCAAATCCATTGTGGTGGTGGTGTATGGAGCCAAAAAGATTAGAATTGTGCCGATGGCCCAATATTTATGGACCTGACTTTATATATATTGTGAGGGGGTTAGCTCGGCAGCGGGTGTGTGTGACCCCCGAGATGGGCTCCCCACACAAAAACAGGCCCAGCAAACGGTGGTTGTGGTTTTCAAAATCAAAAAGGTGCGGTTTATTTTCTATTTACAGTGACAAAACACAGCAAAGCAAAAGAAACATAAACAAAATAAATCCTGGTCAACTTGACCTCTGACTAAACATACAGGTTTCCTAACTAACAACTGGGATCAGCCTAGTGCTGTCCTAGTCCCTAAGTCCCTGGTTTTAAATGTCCAAGCAAATAGCCACACAGGCTTTGTCTCACCGCACAGGGGTTCACTCTCCCTAGACAGTCCACACAGGTCTGGTTCCAGGCATGAGCTAACATCTAATGAAGCTGGGAGTTCTTATAGAGGCCTAAATGAGCTGACAAGCTTCAGCTGGTCTCATCAACTCCCTGTCTGTACGACGCCCCACACTCTCCCTAGAGGTATGAGTCATCCATGAGCCCACTAGCCTTATACAACTCTCCACCTAGTTGTATAAGTCGGCGTAAAGCCTGAATCTGGGCGAAATATATCTACCCCCCTGGATGCAACCAGGTGACTTTACCTTCCTGCTGTCACATACCCCCCCCTCTTGTTTTAACCTCGGGGTTGGAACACCAGCAATCAGGCATTCATGTACTCGAGACAAAGCATCCACATTCCCCATTTGAACGCCAGGGCGATGCTTTACTGTGAAGTTGAATTCCTGGAGGGCCAGGAACCACCTATTCACTCTTCTATTTGTTTCTTTGTTTTGAGCCATCCACTTTAACGGAGCGTGATCCGTAACCATGTCAAAGTGCCTACCTAGCAGGTAGTACCGAAGGGAATCTAGAGCCCACTTCACCGCTAAACACTCCTTTTCAACGGTGGCGTAATTTACCTCATGGGACTTCAACTTCCTGCTGAGGTAAATGACTGGGTGCTCTTCCCCGTTCCAGACCTGGGACAATACTGCTCCTAACCCCACATCTGACGCATCACTTTGTACGACAAAGTCTTTAGAGAAGTCGGGTGAGTACAACACTGGCTGGCTACATAAGGCTTGTTTCAAGAATTGGAATGCTGCCTCAGCCTCGGGGGTCCATTTAATCATGACCGACCCTTTCCCCTTCGTCAGGTTGGTTAGGGGCACAGCCTTAGAAGCAAAGTGGGGAATGAATCGCCGATAATACCCAGCGATTCCCAGAAAGGCTCGTACCTGCTTCTTGCTGTTGGGACGTGGCCAACTCTGGATGGCCTCGACTTTGTTGAGTTGGGGTTTTATTACTCCCCTCCCAATGGTGTACCCAAGATATTTGGCCTCCTCCTGCCCAATGGTACACTTCTTGGGGTTAGCCGTAAACCCCGCTTCCCGAACAGAGTCCAGGACTGCTTGCACTTTTGGCAGATGTGAGGCCCAATCTGTGCTATGGACAATTATGTCATCCAGGTAAGCCGCAGCATACTTCCGATGGGGCCTCAGCATCTGGTCCATTTTCCGCTGGAATGTGGCCGGCGCATTCTGTAACCCGAACGGCATTCTTTTATATTGGAACGCCCCGTCTGGGGTTACAAATGCGGTTTTCTCTTTGGCCGACTTGGCCAGGGGGATTTGCCAATACCCTTTTGTGAGGTCAAGAGTCGTCATGTATCGGGCTGTTCCCAGCCGGTCGATCAACTCATCTATACGTGGCATGGGGTAGGTGTCAAATTTTGTAACTTTGTTCAACTGTCGAAAATCGTTACAAAATCGCCAGCTCCCATCCGGTTTAGGCACCAACACAATGGGACTAGACCAATCACTTTGGGACTCCTCTATCACCCCTAAGTTCAGCATTTTCTGTACTTCCTCCCGTATTGCCTCCCGTCGGGCCTCTGGGATCCGATAGGGTTTTAACTTCACCCTTTCACCGGGCGGGGTAATGATGTCATGCTCTACCCCAGATGTTTGTCCCGGCAGCTCAGAGAATACCTCCTTGTTGCGAAGCACAAACTCCTTAACCTCCTGTTGTTGGGGTTGTGACAAGGTGGCTGCTATTCCAACCTCCGGAATCACGCAACCAGTTTGAGCTGGTGACCAAGTGTCTGCGACTAGGGACTCTCTATCCCTCCAGGCTTTCAACAGATTAACGTGATAGATCTGTTCGGGCTTTCGCCTTCCTGGTTGTCTGACCTTGTAATTCACTTCGCTCACTTTTTCCATTATCTCGTAGGGGCCTTGCCATTTGGCAAGGAATTTACTTTCAACCGTAGGGACAAGTACCAGTATCCTATCCCCCGGGGAAAAGGTACGGGTCTTGGCTCCACGGTTGTACACTCTCTGCTGTGCTAACTGCGCTTGGGCCAAATGTTCCTTCACGATGGGCATTACCTGTGCAATTCGGTCTTGCATCAGGGCGACATGCTCAATCACACTCCTGTGGGGAGAACTCTCACTTTCCCAAGTTTCCTTGGCAATATCCAACAGCCCTCTTGGGTGTCTCCCATACAGTAACTCAAAGGGGGAGAATCCCGTAGAGGATTGGGGCACCTCCCTAATAGCAAACATCAGATAAGGAAGTAGACAGTCCCAATCCTTTCCATCTCTATCCACCACTTTCTTCAACATTTGTTTTAGGGTTTTGTTGAACCTTTCAACCAGCCCATCGGTTTGGGGGTGATACACAGATGTACGTAATTGCGTCACTTTGAACAATTTACACAGCTCCTTCATAACCCGGGACATAAAGGGTGTACCTTGGTCCGTAAGCAGTTCTTTACAAATACCCACCCGGCTAAACACAAGAGATAGCTCTTTGGCTATGGTTTTGGCCGAGGTATTTCGGAGAGGGATCGCTTCTGGATAACGGGTGGCATAGTCCATTATAACTAATATGTACTGGTGCCCCCTAGCGGACTTGATTATAGGACCTACCAAATCCATGGCGATCCTCTCAAACGGGACCTCAATGATGGGTAGAGGGACCAGCGGGCTACGGAAATGTGGCATCGGGGCCGACCTCTGACACACAGGGCAGGAGGAACAATAATTTTCTATGTCCTTCATCACCCCCGGCCAATAGAATCTCTGTAATACCCTCTCTCGGGTTTTCTCTGTCCCCAGATGACCTCCAAGAATGTGCCCATGGGCCAACTCCAACACCAACTTCCTGTAAGGTTTGGGCACCACAAGCTGCTCAACGGTTTCTTCTGCCCTTTTTGCCACCCGATACAGTAGGTCCTTCTCTACGCTGAAGTATGGGTAAGTGCAGGTATTATCTGGGTTCACTAACTCGCCATCTATTTTCACTACGTTTTCCCGTGCCTTTATTAGGACGGGGTCTTTCAACTGTTCTGTGGCAAAGTTTTCCCTGTGAACCTCAAGATCAGAAAACTCCACAGACGGTAGGTTTTCGTCTGAGGAGGTGGGCTCCTCTCCAGTTTCTTGAGTCTCCCCTGCCAATACTGATAAGGGAAATTCTGGAGAGTCCTCACCACTCTCAGGGGAGTTCTGGCTATCACATTCCTGGTACATAGGGGCACCAGTGGGGGGCTCAGGATCATCCCACAGTTCCCAGAACTTCGGAAAATTCCTTCCCACAATGGCGTCATGCGGTAACTGAGATACTAAGCCCACTGGATGAGAGAGGGTACCTTTGGGGGTCTCGAAACACACTGTAGTCACTGGATACTCTCGGGTGTCCCCATGCACACAAATAACAGCTACCTTGCTATTCCCAGAGACCTCTGTTTTAACTAATTCAGCCTTTATCAGGGTCACAAGGCTACCTGAATCCAGTAATACCACAACATTTCTACCATTAATACACATTTTGCATAAATGTTTCTCAGTTCCCCGAATGGCAGTGCATGCGACTGTCGCACACAGCGACTGACGTCTGCCCGTCAGAAAGTCACACTGCATGGGTTCCTCCACAACCGGGCAATTGGCTGCAATATGTCCCGCTTGCCGGCAGCGGTAGCAAACGATCCTTCTTGCGGCCTCTTGAGCCGCTGATTTCCCAGGCTGTTCTCGCCAAACTTGGGGTAGAGCTCCCACCCTCTCACTCTCTCCACCCTCACCCCTTGGAATCCTCTTATCCGCCCCTGGGGATGGTCTGGTCTTAGGGTGGAAAGTCCGAGTGTCTCTGGAAGAGGCCGTCAGGTTCTCTGTAGCCAAGTATTTCTCCACACGATCCACAAGACCATCGGCCGTCTCTGGGTCTCCATGGCTTACCCACTTTTGGATGGCAGTAGGAAGAGCTCTCAAAAACCGATCCATTACAACACGTTCCACAATCTTTGGTGCGGACAAAGTCTCTGGCTGTAGCCACTTTCTGCTCAGGTGAATGAGATCATACATTTGAGACCTGGGGGGTTTTCCAAGCTGGAAAGTCCAGTTATGCACACGCTGAGCCCGGACAGCCTGGGTGACACCCAGCCTTGCCAATATTTCAGCTTTTAGCATCGCATAGTCTTTTGCTTGGTTAGGCTCTAGGTCATAGTAAGCTTTCTGCGATTCACCAGTTAACAGAGGAGCCACCAGTCCAGCCCACTGCTCCTCAGGCCACTTTTCTCTTTCAGCGGTCCTTTCAAATGTGGTCAAAAATACCTCTGGATCATCCTCTCCAGTCATTTTTGTCAATAAACGACTCACCCCAAAGGACGCGGTATTAGTGGGACGGCTTTCCTCACTGGTCTGCGGACGTTGCTGCATTGCTGCTTCCATCTGTTGTTGTAGTCTCTGCTCTTGCTTCTGTAACAGGTCTATGAAGCGGGCCTCAGATTGCTGCTGGGCTTGTTGCTGAGCCTCCAGACTCTGTTGCAAAGTTGCGTTTGTCTGCTGCTGGGCTGCAAGGCTCTGTTGATGAGCTTGCTGCTGGGCTGCAAGGCTCTGTTGATGAGCTTGCTGCTGGGCTGCGAAGTTCTGTTGTTGAGCTGCAAGGCTCTTTTGCAAACCTGCATTTGTCTGCTGTTGATTGGCATTTGCTAGAGCCAGCTGCTTCAGTATCTCCTCCATGCTGGCTTAAAAAAAAACTGCCACTGGTTCTCCACCAACTGTGAGGGGGTTAGCTCGGCAGCGGGTGTGTGTGACCCCCGAGATGGGCTCCCCACACAAAAACAGGCCCAGCAAACGGTGGTTGTGGTTTTCAAAATCAAAAAGGTGCGGTTTATTTTCTATTTACAGTGACAAAACACAGCAAAGCAAAAGAAACATAAACAAAATAAATCCTGGTCAACTTGACCTCTGACTAAACATACAGGTTTCCTAACTAACAACTGGGATCAGCCTAGTGCTGTCCTAGTCCCTAAGTCCCTGGTTTTAAATGTCCAAGCAAATAGCCACACAGGCTTTGTCTCACCGCACAGGGGTTCACTCTCCCTAGACAGTCCACACAGGTCTGGTTCCAGGCATGAGCTAACATCTAATGAAGCTGGGAGTTCTTATAGAGGCCTAAATGAGCTGACAAGCTTCAGCTGGTCTCATCAACTCCCTGTCTGTACGACGCCCCACACTCTCCCTAGAGGTATGAGTCATCCATGAGCCCACTAGCCTTATACAACTCTCCACCTAGTTGTATAAGTCGGCGTAAAGCCTGAATCTGGGCGAAATATATCTACCCCCCTGGATGCAACCAGGTGACTTTACCTTCCTGCTGTCACAATATATATATATATATATATATATATATAGCAATGCAAAGAGAACAGGATACGTTTTAAGTACATGGTACAACATACACATATCAGGAATATGAAATGTTGGGGTAACACTTTAAAGTAAATGCAAACCCAATCACAATTTTATATAGACTTCAATGTCTATATAATGTTATAATAATATGCAGCTTTCATTTAACCACTTCCGGACCTCCGCACAACTATATACGTTGGCACTTCACCTTGAGGCGAATTTAGTTCGCATTTGCAGCGCTATACAAGTTCTCACTCACTCACTCAAGTTCTCACTCACTCACTTTGAAGAGGGATATTTCTGTTATGGCAGCAGGTAGCTGCCATAACCTAGATATCCTCATCTTCAGGCGGCTGTCCGGTTTCCGATAATGGTGGTCTCTGCGGCGGATTCGCCGTGAGATCACCGTTATCGGTGGCAGGAGAGGGCCCCCCCTCCCGTCGCTCTCCCGTGCCCTCCGTCGGTTACGGGAGCAGAGGCGATCGGGTCCTTTCTCGTGCTGGGTATGGAGACGAGTGAGGGGAAGATGGCCCCCACCCGTCTCCATACCATTTTTATTGCATTTTAGTCCAAATATGAGATCTGAGGTCTTTTTGACCCCCAGATCTCATATTTAGGAGGACCTGTCATGCTTTTTTCTATTACAAGGGATGTTTACATTCCTTGTAATAGGAATAAAAGTGATACAATTTGTTTTTTAAAAGAACAGTGTAAAAAATAAAAGGTAAAATAAATAAGAAAAAAAATATTTAAACGCGCCCCGTCCCGCCGAGCTCAGGTGCAGAAGCGAACGCATACGTGAGCAGCGCCCGCATATGAAAACGGTGTTCAAATCACACATGTGAGGTATTGCCGCGATCGGTAGAGTGAGAGCAATAATTCTAGCCATAGACCTCCTCTGTAACTCAAAACATGCAACCTGAAGAATTTTTTAAACGTCGCCTAAGGAGATTTTTAAGTGTAAAAGTTTGTCGCTATTCCAAGAGCGGGCGCAATTTTAAAGAGTTACTAGTTGGGTATCAATTTACTCGGCGTAACATTATCTTTCACAATATGAAAAGAAAATTGGGCTAACTTTACTGTTGTCTTGTTTTTTTATTCAAAAAAGGTGTATTTTTTCCAAAAAAAGTGCGCTTGTAAGATCGCTGCGCAAATACGGTGTGACATAAAGTATTGCAATGACCACCATTTTATTCTCTAGGGTGTTAGAATTTTTTTTTATAATGTTTGGGGGTTCCAAGTAATTTTCTAGCAAGAAACTCAGTCCTTAAATGGTTAAAAGAATGCATAGTGATCCTGCCTGTTATGGGGTGCAGATGCTCTGTTGCTTTCCTGCATTGTCACAATGGTACATGTGTTTTCAGTAGAGATCCTATAAGTAGCCATGCTGACTCTTATTGTGCAAGCATGTTATTATCAGGAATAGGGATGAGCCGA
This sequence comes from Rana muscosa, assembly GCA_029206835.1. Taxonomy (NCBI): domain Eukaryota; kingdom Metazoa; phylum Chordata; class Amphibia; order Anura; family Ranidae; genus Rana; species Rana muscosa. The sequence continues at coordinate 253,248,512 of CM055125.1, forward strand.
ACACCCCCCTGTTCGGTTCGCACCAGAACCTGCGAACAGCCAGAATGTTTGCGTGAACTTTAGAACCCTATTAAATACAATGGACTTGAACCTTCAAAATCAAAAGTGCTAATTATAAAGGCTAATATGCAAGTTATTGTCCTAAAAAGTGTTTGGGGACCCGGGTCCTGCCCCAGGAGACATGTATCAATGCAAAAAAAAGTTTTAAAAAACTGCAGTTTTTTCGGGAGCAGTGATTTTAATAATGCTTAAAGTAAAACAATAAAAGTGAACTATTCCTTTAAATTTCGTACCTAGGGTGTGTGTATAGTATGCCTGTAAAGTCACGCTTGTTTCCCATGCTTAGAACTGTCCCTGCACAAAGTGTAATTTCTGAAGGAAAAAAAGTCATTTAAAACTCACTCGCGGCTATAATGAATTGTCGGCTCCCGGCAATACATAGGAATAGTTCACTTTTATTGTTTCACTTTAAACATTATTAAAATCACTGCTCCCGAAAAAACTGCCGTTTTTAAAACTTTTTTTTGCATTGATACATGTCCCCTGGGGCAGGACCCGGGTCCCCAAACACTTTTTATGACAATAACTTGCATATAAGCCTTTATAATTAGCACTTTAGATTTCTCCCATAGACTTTTCGAATTTGCCGCGAACACCCCAAATTGTTTGCTGTTCGGCGAACGGGTGAACAGGCAATGTTTGACTCGAACTCGAAGCTCATCCCTAATCAGGAAACCCACTCTGACCACTGATATGCAACAGGAAGTGGATGCAATTAGGCTGCAGGAGATCAGCAGCACTGAGCTTTACTAAGCACAGCAAAAAGGCAGCTAAAGCCCTCCATTGTGCCTCAGCAATTAATAACTAGCTTTTTATCAATTACAATTTTTTTATTGGGTTTCAAAATGATAATAGAAACAAAAATTAAGGTCAGGTTGCACATACATGACTGTTATGGGATGTAAAGCCAGCATATATCATGTGGGCCAAGAAAAGTGATGATCATCTTAGCATGTAAGCTGATTATGTATAGGGTGCTGAAAAAGGTAGGGAGAAAACTCTGTGCCATTGTATAGACAGCGTTGTACCCAGCTTGGGCATGTAAGTGGGTAAAAAAAGTGTCAGAGTCTAAAAAAGCAAGTGCAGAAAAGTGCATACCGAGAACAGAGAAAGGCAAGGGCAAGCAGGGAGGGGAGAGAGGGTGGATGTGCTAGCTGGATGGCGAAAGGATAATGAGGGGAGGGTAATGAGGTGTGCCTGCAGTCCATCGTTACCCCACATGGAGTGTCCAATTGAGTAAAAGTTGTAGCAGATGTCTATGAAAAGTAAGTGGAAGTAAATGCCTAATCCGAGAGGTCTAGATATTGTCAAATATTGCCATAATGTCCAGCAGCTTTGCTGTCATTTTCTGGTAGCTTAAGTTCTCCATGATATTGAGGATTTCCAGGATTTGGCAATGTTTTGTTTATATGTAGCGATACCCCCGAAGGAGCTGCTGTATTAATTTTGGGTCCTGCCTTTACCCCACACTTCACCGTCCCAGAACTTAAGAGTCTATGTTAGTAGTTTTGAAAAAGGTGATTGACAGTCACTTGGTCTTTTTCTCAATTGCTTTATTACACAACTGCAGGTAGGGGATGGAGGGTTAGGGGGAGGTTCAGATACCTTGGTTTCTTTCAGATCACTAACACGATGCTTGAATCCAGATGACACAGCTTTCTGCCTCTGGTTCTTGCGACTACCGGATAGGCCTCTCACACCAACCTAGCAGCCGGTATGAAGCACGGACAAAGTCTCTGCCACAGACTTGAGTAATAATGGACAATGTCTCTGCCACAGACTTGAGTGATAACGGATACATTCTCTGCCACAGACTTGAGTGATAACGGATAAAGTCTCTGCCACAGACTTGAGTGATAATAGATACTCCTGGATAATCCCCTGACACAGGATTGTTAGCCAGTAGTCAGTTAGTTAGGTCATCTGCACAGTACCTGAACCTTTAAGCCAGTGTTTCTCAACTCCAGTCCTCAAGGCGCCCCAACAGGTCATGTTTTCGCCCTTTCCATTATTTTGCACAGGTGATTTGATCAGTTTCACTGCTTTAGTAATTACCACAGCCATTTCAGCTGAGGGAAATCCTGAAAACATGACCTGTTGGGGCGCCTTGAGGACTGGAGTTGAGAAACACTGCTTTAAGCCATCCGGCGGTACTGTGAGGTAAGTTACTTGGGTGCATCCTTCAAACGAGTCACCAGGCCCTTCCTGAGATACCAGCCATCAGCTCAGTCCTCTCCATTAGGGTCCTCCCTGGAATATTCTCCGCTTGAGTGGCTTCTTCCCGCAGGACAGACAGCACAGGATCACCTTTCGTTAAGTAGGCCCCAGACAGGCTTCTGGGCCTAATTACAGCAAACACAGCAGCATAGCCTCCGGCCTGGAGGGCCATGAGGCAAGACGAACCCCGGAGCACATGGCACTGCCCCTTAAATATCCTTCTCCCAGCATGTCCAGCTACAAAGAAGCTCCTGATTGGGCTGTTTTCTGGAAGAAAGAATATCCAATACACTTCAGCTGGCTGTATTTCTCACACTGGCCTGTGACAACAGTGACACCTACTGGCAACAGTGGGAAATACGTACAACAGCCAAAGCTGGAACAGAACCAACAATTTACATAATCAACTCTGAGCTACTTACAGCTCAGATAACCCCTAAATTTACACATAGCGCCTACTTGAAAAGTAGCAGGGCACTACATATATGTGGTAGAATGATAGTTAAGAGTTTGAGCTGGTTCTTGGTGATGTCACCTGGTTGTTTGTAATGCCTCAAAATTTCAGAAGTAGTGTGCCTCCCAGAATAATGGCTATATGTGTCTATATACTTTGGACCAAAGCACATGTACCTTAAGGCAGTGCCACTATATGTAGATAAAGGTCCCAAGTCCCAGGTCCCAACTGCGGATATACAAAGAATATCACGGGCAAAACTTTGCAATTCTTGCAGGGTCCAAATACCATTTTGGAGAGTAGTTTGAAATAGATTTTGAGGGTAAGTGTGTTTTGTGATTATGATTTGGTAGTTGACCATATCTGTGCCCAAGTTTTGCCACCTTGAGGAAAGCCTAAATCTGTTTCCAATTTCTTAACATGTGTTGCAGGTTTCGTAAAGAGATTAAATGTAGCAGTTGGGATTATGTGAGCATTTTGGCACCTAACCTCAAGTGGAGCGCAGATTTCATAAGATGTTTGTGCTATAGGCCTCGTACACACGACCGATTTTCTCGGCAAGAACCAGCAAGAAACTTGCTGGCAGAGAGGTCTTGCCGAGTAAATCGGTCGTGTGTACGCTGCTATCGGGTTTCTCGTCGAGAAAACCGACAAGAAACCTCGACGAGAAAATAGAGAACCTGCTCTCTATTTTCTCGTCGAGATTCTCCTCGGCATGTTTCTCGACGAGAAAAGTGAGTGTGTGTACACTTACCTGTCCGCCCGGAAGCCCGCGCATGTTCGAAATGAATTTGACGCATGCGCGGTAGCTTCCTAGGCATACGTAGGGTATACCAAGATGGCGGCGACGGCATCGAATGTGACGAGCGCATGCTCGACGTAGTCGATGACGTCACCGCGTACACTCCTTTCAAAGAACCGCGGGTTCTTTGAAACGAGCGTGTGTACACTCGGCCGGGACAAGTTTCTTGTCCAAGAATCTCGTCGAAAAAAACTACATGTTTTTTTCAACGAGAATCTCGGCCGTGTGTACGAGGCCTTAGAGATGCTGGCGATACAGTTTTTAACCTGGAGGCAAGTGTTCAGAAGCAGGGATTCTTTATTTTTCTTTATTTTTCCCAATAACATTAAAATGGACTAATATAATTCAGGAAATAAAATTTATACAAACTTGTGTTGTTAGAGCTGATCCAAAGCCTGACAGATTCTGGAGGGTAGGTATCGGGGGAAAGGATGGATTACATAAATGAGATGGAAGCAGAAAGTGGGGAGATATGAGGTTTCCAGAGAATTTGACAGAATCCCAGATTCTTAAGGAGTGAGCCGTAATGGGGTTTCATAGTTTAGGCCTGTCTTTTGGAAAAAACTAAAGCATATTGTTTATCCTAAGAGGATCGATCTCCAACTCCTCAATATATACCCACAAGGGGGTTTAAAAATGATGTGTTTTTTTGTCAGCTGACATTGATGACTAGATTTTAAAGCAAGGTGCATTTTTTCAGCCATTTCAGTCAGAATGCCAATTAAACAACATGCATGAATATTCCAAGAGTGGGTAACATAAATATTTTTGGGTATGCTGGTGATAGTTAGAGCCAAAATAACTAACATTCTGTCCCGCACTATCACCCAAAGTCAGAATAGAAGGCAGAACGGCAAACGGTTACAAAGTATCTTTGTAAATTGGATATTGTATATAGCCAGCACCCCTTAAACACTATAGGTAGAGATTTTAGTAGTATATTTGGCAAATATATGTGGAAGCCACACTGCCTCATCAAGGCCCCTCTGCACAATTGGGCCCCAAATTCTAGACTAGCAAAATTCTAGCATCCTGGAACATACACAGTAATAAACAGATTCAGGGCAGATACAGTTGCAATAAAAAGTATGTGAACCCCTTGGAATGATATGGATTTCTGCACAAATTGGTCATAAAATGTGATCTGATCTTCCTCTAAGTCACAACAATAGACAATCACAGTCTGCTTAAACTAATAACACACAAAGAATTACATGTTACCATGTTTTTATTGAACACACCATGTAAACATTCACAGTGCAGGTTGAAAAAGTATGTGAACCCTTGGATTTAATAACTGGTTGAACCTCCTTTGGCAGCAATAACTTCAACCAAACGTTTCCTGTAGTTGCAGATCAGACGTGCACAATGGTCAGGAGTAATTCTTGACCATTCCTCTTTACAGAACTGTTTCAGTTCAGCAATATTCTTGGGATGTCTGGTGTGAATCGCTTTCTTGAGGTCATGCCACAGCATCTCAATCGGGTTGAGGTCAGGACTCTGACTGGGCCACTCCAAAAGGCGTATATTATTCTGTTTAAGCCATTCTGTTGTTGATTTACTTTTATGCTTTGGGTCGTTGTCCTGTTGCAACACCCATCTTCTTTTGAGCTTCAGCTGGTGGACAGATGGCCTTAAGTTTTCCTGCAAAATGTCTCGATAAACTTGGGAATTCATTATTCCTTCGATAATAGCAATCCGTCCAGGCCTTGACGCAGCCCCAAACCATGATGCCCCCACCACTATACTTCACAGTTGGGATGAGGTTTTGATGTTGGTGTGCTGTGCCTCTTTTTCTCCACACATAGTGTTGTGTGTTTCTTCCAAACAACTCAACTTTGGTTTCATCTGGCCACAGAATATTTTGCCAGTACTGCTGTGGAACATCCAGGTGCTCTTGTGCAAACTGTAAACGTGCAGCAATGGGTTTTTTTGGACAACAGTGGCTTCCTCTGTGGTATCCTCCCATGAAATTCATTCTTGTTTAGTGTTTTACGAATCGTAGATTCGCTAACAGGGATGTTAGCATATGCCAGAGACTTTTGTAAGTCTTTAGCTGACACTCTAGGATTCTTCTTCACCTCATTGAGCAGTCTGCGCTGTGCTCTTGCAGTCATCTTTACAGGACGCCCACTCCTAGGGAGAGTAGCAGCAGTACTGAACTTTCTCCATTTATAGACAATTTGTCTTACCGTGGACTGATGAACAGCAAGGCTTTTGGAGATACTTTTATAACCCTTTCCGGCTTTATGCAAGTCAACAATTCTTAATCGTAGGTCTTCTGAGAGCTCTTTTGTGCAAGGCATCATTCACATCAGGCAATGCTTCTTGTGAAAAGCAAACCCTGAACTGGTGTGTGTTTTTTTAGAGGGCAGGGCAGCTGTAACCAACACCTCCAATCTCATCTCATTGATTGGACTCCAGTTGGCTGACACCTCACTCCAATTAGCTCTTGGAGATCTCATTAGTCTAGGGGTTCACATACTTTTTCCACAAGCACTGTGAATATTTACATGGTGTATTCAATAAAAACATGGTAACATTTAATTATGTGTGTTATTAGTTTAAGCAGACTGTGATTGTCTATTGTTGTGACTTAGATGAAGATCAAATCACATTTTATGACCAATTTGTGCAGAAATCCATATCATTCCAAGGGATTCACATACTTTTTATTGCAACTGTATGCCTGGAGTTGATCAATTCATCCTTGGATGCAAACAAGGATGAGAAAAAACAAAAGCTTCAAAGATAAACTCCAGACAAACTGCTAAATTCAATATTTAAATGCATAAAAGTGAACTCTTACCTGCCAAATGATTTGCAATTCTGTTCAGCCAGTCTGGTGATTTATACATCCCTATATGATGCCATAGCCAAGTAATGAACCTTTCCAAATACTGTACTCCGGTTAAAGTGGAAGCTTAGGCTAAATATAAGTCTTTGTAAAAACACTGCTTCCACCCCTCCTCTTTTCTATGCTGTATTCTGTTTATAGAGTTGTGTGTAAATACCTTTTGTTCAATCTGTTTCAGTTCAGTCATGTGATGCTGTAGCTTCGGCTCCCCTGTGTCAGGGAGATCCTGACAGCGGGGCTGAACTGCTGGAGCCATAATGTCACTGTCATAGTTGCCAACATTGTAAAAAAATTATAGGGATACTTTTTGTCTGTAGGCGAAGTATTGTTATAATTAGGGGGCGGGGCATTCGCTTGTAGGCGTGAGGTAGCGGGTAAAGAAAAATGCGGCGTGGTTTAAACAAAATATTGGGCGTGGTTTAAAGGGTCGTGGCTCAAATGGAGTGTGGTTAGAGTCTGAGATGAGCGAGAGATGGAGAGAGAGAGAGAAAGAGAGAGGGGGGAGAGAGAGAGAGAAAAAAGAAAGAAAGAGATAGGGAGGGAAGGAGAGAGAAGGAAGCAAAGAAAAAAGGGATGGAGGGACAGCAGGCACAGATCTTACACCACAATAGCAATATGTGTATTCCAGAAAGTTTAACAAGCAGATAAAGATATTCCAAACACCCGGTGTTAGCGCTTCAATCATGACGGCACCATGCCCTGAGCATGTCACTTGCCACTGTCACCTGTCACCAGATGCCATCAGATGTCACCAGCAAAGTCCCTCCTCACACCAGGCATCCCCAGCAGAGTCTCTCCTTACATCAGGTGCCCCCAGCAGAGTCCCTCCTTACATCAGGTGCCCCAAGCAGAGTCCCTCCTTACATTAGGTGCCCCCAGCAGAGTGCCTCCTTACATCAGGTGCCCCCCAACAGAGTCCCTCCTTACATCAAGTGCCCCCCAGCAGAGTCCCTCCTTACATCAGGTGCCCCCAGCGGAGTCCCTCCTTACATCAGGTGCCCCCAGCGGAGTCCCTTCTTACATCAGATGCCCCCAGCAGAGCCCTCCTTACACCAGGTGTCCCCAGCGGAGTCCCTCCTTACATTAGGTGTCCCCAGTGGAGTGTCTGCCGCCATTAGACCCTTTTCACACTGGGGGCGTTTTGCAGGTGCTATAGCGTTAAAAATAGCGCCTGTAAAAAGCCCTAAAACAGCTGCTCCATTCACTCCAGTGTGAAAGCCCAAGGGCTTTCACAATGGAACGGTGCGCTGGCAGGGCGTCAGAAAAAGTCCTGCCAGCAGCTTCTTTGGAGCGCATTAGGAGCGGCGAACTCACCGCTCCTAATGCGCCCGTGCCTATTAAAATCAATGGGCAGCCCTGCCCTACCGCCGGAAAAACGCAGCTGTAGCGGCGCTTGGCGGGTGGTTTTAACCCTTTCTCGGCCGCTAGCAGGGGTTAAAAGTGCCCCACTAGCGGCCAAATAGCACCGCAAATCCGACGGTAAAGCGCCGATAAAAATAGCAGCGTTTTACCGTCGACGCTCGGGGCGGCATAGTGTGAAAGGGCTCTTACAGAAGAACCGCTCTCGTGCAACAGGTCAGTCGCCGAGGGGAACAAACAAGAGGCGGAGACGGATGGGTGGCTTCCAATAGAAATTAAGGTGCCGCCAAACCCCCGCCCCGTGGCCTTTCCCACAACATGTCACAGACCGGCAGCAGCCCGGGGGGTTGGCGGTAGATCCATTTCTATTGGCAGCCACCTGGCCGGCTCTGCCTTGTTTTTTCCATCGGCGAGTGACCAGGCTCCACCAAAATGGTGGTGCAGACCATCGCCAGTGCTGGCCCTGGACCTCTAGCGGCGGCTCTGGTGATTCTCCGGGAGAATACCAATTTCCAGTGTTTTTTCCCAGGAAAACTAAAAAATGGGACAAAGGTCTAAATTCCGTGAATGTCCCGGAAAAATCGGGACTGTTGACATGTATGCACCCTCTCCCATGCAGGAGCCACTCACTAACACAAGAAAGCTGCTGCCTCTGCATCACGTAACTAAGCAGGTTCATGAACATTTATTCACGCATATTTACACACACCTTTTTTACAAACAGTATACAGCATAGGGAGGAGGAGAGGGGAAGCAGTTTTTTAAGCAGACCTATATTGGTCCAGAACCTGCACTGTGATTAGACCGTAAAGGGGCAGCAGAACACTGCTGAGCTTATGCCTCTTCTCTACCGTTTTGTTAGCATGTTCAGCCTCAGGGTTTTAAACCTTCTTCTTCCAATGTTGCTGTGCAGTGGATTACAGGAAGTATCAAGATAGGCTCAGATAGTTATACTAACTGAAAGATAAGTCCATCCTTAAATCCACAGGACATATTGTGTTTTTTTACTTCCAGAGTTGTCTGATGAACGGTAAAGATGCTCATGAAGTGAAGGCCTATGAGGTTAGGCCTCTGCTGTCCCCTTCTGTAAAGGCAGCCATAGATGGTTGAAATCTTGGCCAGTTCAGCAGGGACCGGCCGAGATACGAACCATATATGGGCCGGCTGATTGTACCCGAGTTGATTCACCGATCAACTTGGGTACAGCCAGCCTGTCAGATTTTTTATTTGATTATTGGTAGTGTCTAGCAATAATCACTGTATGTTCTCCCAGCCCCTGTCTTTTAAAAGTATCAATACTCCCCACTTACACACCCAATTGTGGAAGAGAGTTCCACATCCTTATCGCCCTGATAGAGAAAACCTCCCTGCGCAGCTTAAAGCAGAAGTAAACCCATCCATAAAACCAGTTTCATTTCCGGCACGTGCCGGAAATGTAACACTCCCATTGGTTGTGCTCTCAACCAAACTGTCAAGCCATCCAATGACTGGTGTCATAACTGATCACATGTGCAGCATCATCGCAATTGCAGATTATACAGAGGCAAAGATGGCAGCTTCCTTGGCTTAAAACGATGGAAGGGTTTACTTACACTTTAAGGTTAAACCGCTTCTTCTTCAATCTCATTGTGTGGCCCCGTGTCCTCTTACACTCCCTGAGACTGAATCATTTTTTTCCTATGCTGGGATCACCATTGAGGTATTTGTAAATCGCTAACATATCCCCCCTCAAGCGTCTCTTTTCCGGCGAGAATACATTTAGTGCTTGTAGTCGTTCCTTATAAATTAAAGGTCCTCCAGTCCCCTTATTAATTTAGTTGCTCTTCTCTGGACTCTCTCCAGCTCCAGCACATCTCTTCTAAGGACTGGTGACCATAACTGGATGGAATACTGTACTTCAGATGTGGCCAGACCAGATTTTTTTTAAAGTGGCAGGAGTTGCATATTGTTGTCAACAGGTCTGTTGCATTGCAGCACAATTCACAGTAACGCACTACAGTGCTTTAGAGTGTACTGCATGACAAACAAATCGTACATGCATTTTTTTGTAGTGTGTTTTTGTGCATTAGGCAGCCCAGCCAGTGAATCCAGCCCTATGTATTACTAAGCAGGTGTATATAAAATGTACCAAAAGTATTTTTGACACCTGCCAAAGGATTTAGAAATCTGCTCAATCAGTCATGTAGCCTCTGTCACATTATATAGCCAGGATGGCAACTCCGTATCCTGATCCAACTTTGCAGCTTCCAGTGACAAATCTCTGGATAATGATCCAGCATCATTACATTGCTAACCCATTGATTAATGGGCAGACAGATGACCAACAAATCAGAAAAATTGAACTAGTAAATAGTGAACCCATATGTCCGTGCAGTGTGGTAGAGGTATATACAAAACACAAGACAGGCCAAATTTGTAATGATTTGAGAAGTAAAGCAGCATTCATGTATTTACTTGTTTGCTTGGGGTTCTGCTTTAAGAAATGTGTGATTTGATCATTAACTCATCTTACAAAAAATGGGGACATTTAGTAAATTGATTCCAACTTCAAAAGGAAAATCAGTTTGAATGCAAAAATGGGAAGAAATTCTGGACAGCCGCACTCCAAAAAAGTTTTTACCTTTTATTCAAAAATGGACATCAAAAATACAGGCCACAGCAGAACAGAACGGACAGAAGAACAGACGCGTTTCACACTAACAAACAGTGCTTAGTCATAGCTGAAAATCAGTTTGAACTAGATTTTTTCAGCCATTATGAACCATCTTTTAAAAGACCATACCCACATCTGTGCATTGCTGTAATGCCAGGAAAAATGCAGGTTTTTCAGGACATTTCCAGAAAGCACAGTAACACATGATTGGCAGTGCAGGGTCGTAACTTATTTATTTATTACAGGTATTTATATTCATTTTGAATGGAACCTGAATGTACTTTGTACGTGCATTACAACACACAGAGGGTGCATTTGGTTGAAAACATGGTGCATATGCAGTTTTTCAGTTGTGGTGCATTGGCTACTTTAATACAAAAGGACTATCTTAACACAAAACACGCTATTGTGAAAAATTTTGCACTTTAATGTGCCTCACAGTACATGGGATCTGTTTTTCCATTTAAATGTCACTGAAAGATTTGTATTGACTATTACAATAATTCTTATACTAGTGTAGCGGGGTGCTATATTTAAGGGAGGTATCTGAGTGGTAATAAGGCTCAGATACACAAATTGTTAGGGTTCATGGACCATTTCTGTCCTTGGGAGTTAGTACTGCTGTACAGTTCCCTGGGGCCTATAGGTGGCGCTGTTGCCATAGGCTCAGGTTGAACCACGGTACAAGGTTGTGCCTTTTCTTATCCCCTCTTGATAGCAGTGCGGCGGGGCGGGGAACCTGCTGTGCCTGTCGGGAGAGGGTATAAAAGGGGGCGGCCATCTTCCACAAGGGGTTTTCGAGTCCACGCCCAGGCACCTTCAGCCTGGGTGTGTGTCGCCTCCGGGTGCCCTTGGCCCGGAGGGGGTTGTGTTTGGAGTCGGGCCCCAGGCACCTTAGGCCTGGAGGCAAAGTTGCTGTTCCATCCCAGACACCTTCGGTCTGGGGTGAGGTACTAAAGAGGAGGCCCAGAGCCCAGCAACCTTCGGCTGGGATCCGCCAGGGATCGAGGAGCTCCCAGGGTACCGCCTTGCGAGGGGACCCGTATCTTGGATTGAGGAGGCCAGGGAGGTGACCCTTTCTGAAGACCCAGCGCAGAGTCGTGGTGGCAGTAAGGGCAGTAAGGGCCTCTGGTAACTCTCCGGAGGGATGCTTTTTCTCTTGACATGGGCCAAGTTCTTTAAGAAGGCAGTGCATGTTCTGTAGGTCATAGTGGCAGTGACTCTACGCACACCAAGTCAGTGGTAGTGACTTTCATGTTCATTAGGCCTGTGATAAAGATTGCACGCCAAGCCTGTTTGTGCATATCAGAACAGTAAGAGAACCAAGATTTGTGTTTGTGCCTGGACCTTTCTCCCACCTTATCTGACCTGTGTCTCGTCTCAACCTGTCTGCTCTTAAAGGGACTGTTTATTATCCATGCGAAATAAATACAGAGGTTGGACTTTCAGTTGGTGTGGACAATGGCTTTACTGGGGAGAATTAAGGACTTGTTTCTGGCCAAGCCAGAAATGAGATCAGCTCGGGAGGATTCAAACACCAGCCGCAGGCAGGCCCGAGAAAACTAACACCGCTCAACCTCCCCATCCAGGAGGGTACGGGCATGTAGTGCAGTGTGCCTCAGTCTTTCCTGCGAAGGAGCAAAATAAAGAAAATCAGGTAAAGAAAAGCCTGGAGCAAAAGTAAAAATTACCTAGGCGGAGGGCTGGCATGACTAAGGAAACAGTACTGGAAGGGAAAAGCTGGATTGGTTGAGCTGAAGTGGGAGGGGGCAGAGTGGTAATAAAGAGGTGGGGGACTTCTCCCCCTGGCAACACAGCGGGGGCAAAAGTTCCCGCCCACCCTCCCCTAATTATGGGGTAAGAATGTAGGAATGTGATTATTTTGGTTTACAGGGTTTGCTGGGACGGAACGGATGCGGATGTCGTGGCAGAGGCGGGTGTCTGGTCTTTGCAGGGGAAGGAGGATACCTCGGGAAGAAGAGTTCAGGACCTGTCGTTGGTATGGGTCCTGATGGTGGGGCTTCCAGTTAACGGAGGTTTGGCTGGAAGCATTGGTAAAGAGGGCACTGAGGTCATGGTTGTCTCTGAGCCAGCATGTCGGCTTGAGGCCTATTAACAGATTTGAGAGGTACCGCAGTGCAATAGTTTACATAGATGGTAATCGAGGTTCCTGCAAAGATCGACACTGGTAGTTGATGGGTTTTTCATAACAGATGTTTATGTTATTGTTAATTGATATATTATTATTTTAATAAATAAGGCTGCTACGGCCTATGTTTTCTCCAACGCCAATGTGGTCTTGTTTACTTAGTTAAAGGGGGGTACGTTTTGGGGATTATGAGGGGTTAAGTAAAAGGAGGTATATCTGTTATACTATAGTCAAGGCTGGGGTGAGTGCGCTATACATAGAAGCACCATTTTGCATCATTCTACCACCATGAGATGTATATTGAGATTTTGTGTTATTTACTCAGTAGATATAGTTGGCAGTGGTTAAGGAATGATCTTTTGCCCACTCTTAGCACAGCTAAGGAAGCAGCCACAATTCTGATAAGAACTGTCTTATGTCTATGAGGAGCCCATTTTTGGGAAGGAAGCTTACCACAAGCTATTGGACAGGAAGCTTACTGTGCATAAGAAAAATGTGCTTACTTGAGAAACCATTTTTTCTCAAGTTACCTTGATTCTCATTAGCTTCTCATTTTTCTTTATATTTTTAGATGGTATTAGCTGCTTTTTTTTAATTTGCTATTATTTTTATATTTTTTTTAGCAATGCATTATCGGGTATTAAAAGGCTTTCAGCGCAATTCACTGTATTTATAAACAGGCTGACTCTCCTCTGTAGAATAGACTGGAATACAAAGGGTTAACCCGTTCCTCTGTGATTGTGTCATCTCTTCAGGGACCTTTTTCTCATTCTGAGAACTGGTGCTGAAAGATGTGAAAGGCGTGGGGCAGTCAGTCTCCTGCAATATTCTGAGTCTTCAGGGCAGCGCAGCTGTGTGTAAAGGCCTTTGCCTCACAGATGGATGGGAAGAAGACTGCAGAGGGGATTTTTCTGTGTGTGTGTGCGCTTCTTAAACCTAATTGTCTAATGTCTAATCCATCAGCCAGGGGGACAGTCTGCCCAGGCTCCTTCTAGGCAGTCTGATGAATACAAGCTCAGGGCTGGCAACCTTCCTTTCTCCCTGCGCTCTTTAATTGGTGTTGGTATGAGCAGAGTTTGCACGCCTGCCTACATTATTCTGGGCAAGAAGAGACATAGTTTGCCAGCAACACACTGACCTGTGTATGTGGACAGATATACCCAGGATTACTAACTGTCCTCAAAAATAGGGATATTCAATAAAAAATAAACTGACTGAATTACCTGAAAAGCGAACACAGATAGAGGCCAGAAAAAAGTATTGATTTTGTTTCTACTTTTGTAATTACCCATTCAGCCTTCCTATTTCTTTCAAAGGGTCAGTCATCCCAAAACTCATATTTAATGGCCCACTATAGAGAAAAATATTGTATTCTGGGAACTAAATGGGGTTAATACCTGTAATGAGAGTATTCTCCGCATTGAAATGCAGACTAACCTGTCCAGAATAAGTGACCGTTGCAGAGGCTGTTATATTATGAATGTGCGCAGTACAGTAATTTTTAATCAAACCTGTGCCCAGAGAAGGGAAACACTATTCACTGCCCCATTGGTACTGATTGGACATAAGTACCCTGAAAATAGTTTTGTACTGCTCAAAATCATTCTTACTTGAGATTATGCATTGGTCTGTTATGGCGCCATGGGTGCCACTATCTTGGATTTCTCCAAGAAAGGACCAAGGCAGGTGGTGGATGTCAGTCACCATCCACTCTACCTAGATCCCGTGCCTTTTCTTTTCTGACCCAGGCTTTATTTTGCACAAAGCACCTTCTAAAGTAATGTGACCTTCCTGCAGCACCCAGGAATGCACTTCAATGACTGGGGGAAATGTATTAATTTATATTTTACATCAAAAGACAATGCTTAGCAGGAGCTGTGATGTGGGGTGCACACTATAAGAAAATGGGGAGAAACAATCATCCGATTTTCCTCTTTGGTTTCACAGCAAATCGGAACCGATGAAAGAAAATGCGTACGAAAATTCTCATACGACAAAGGCTTTTTTTTTTTGTTCATTGTTTCTGATCATGCGCAGTCTTTCCTTTTGGATTTTTCTTGTACTAAAATGGTGCACATTAAGTGAAAATCGTTTGTTTTGTTCCCATACGATAAAAATTTTGGAACTTGTCCCTTTGGATATTTTCGTTCAGAAGATCGGAATCAGCTATAGAAAGTTGTGTACACACTATACAAAAATCGTAAGATTGTTCTTTGGATGAAAATCTGGCCCGATTTTCTTATAGTGTGTACGAGCCTTGAGACAAATTTAGGCTAGCCATTCACTTGTAGATTCAATTCAAAATCAATAGATTTATCCATCCACACTAAAAATACACACTTTCCACTGCCAGCAATTATATTCAGCAGGAATCAGCCTCAATTTAAATTGTGTATGGCTAACTTGAACAAAAACTGTATTGGTTTGCTTGTTCACACAGCCAGTAATTAACATGAATAATTGCAGCAGCTGACAGCCTGTGATTGCAGTTTATTGGCTTGGCTCTATACTGTTTAAAATCCAGGAGTAGTGGACCTCCCATATTTGGGGTCGCTGTGCCTGAAATTTAGGGGATAGCCTGAGAAATAGTTCGCTCAGGCTGTTTGATTTCTTTAAATTGGTCTCTACTTTACTGTGATGATGCCTGGTTGTATAGTTCCCTTTGACCTGAAGGTGGCGCTGTTGCCCAGGTCCCAGGTTGACCCACAGGAAACATTGCAGCGTGATTGAGTGTCCTCTCTCGGCAGCCGTGCGGTGGGCATGGTCTACCTGGTGTGCATGCTGGGAGAGGGTACTTAAGGGGCAGACGCCATTGGCGCGCGGTCTTCGTCCTCGGCAAGTACCCCACTTTTGGTGGCCCTCATGGCCAGGGGTGAGTGTGAATGTGCTGGGTCCTAGGCACCTTTAGCCCGAGGCCCCATCGTTCCAGGTAGGCCCAGTACCTTTAACTGAGGCCTACAACCAAGCAGCGGAATCCCAGGGTGCCCGTGGGAGAGTGACCCGCTCTGAAGGAGAGGCAACCATGGGAGGACCTTTCTAAGGGGATCGGTGAAGGATGTCGCCGTTTTGGGAGAGGCCTGGTTACCTGTCAGAGGGAAGGATTTTGTGATCCACCATAAGCCCTTGTAACGTGCCCTATTGGCAGCTATGGTCTCAGAAGTTACAGGTGCTAAGGAGTTCTGAATTTGAGGACCGAAAGATTCTGTGGCAGAGGATCTTCTGAACTGTTCTTGAAAGGGGAGACAAAGCTAAAGTAATTGTTCGTGTTTCACTCCGGCTGCTAGAACCGTGAGAGGGATCTATCCAGGTGAGCAAAACCCACTCAGGCTTGAGTGGCGACAAGGGTAAATAAGTGCCGCGTGCCTAAACCTGCCTCCCTATCCAACTCTATCCCTATCTTCAACTTTTTCTACTAAGTTACTAGCAAAGAGAAAATAAACTCGCCTGTTGGATTTTAACACTGTCTAGACATTGGCCTTCTTACGAGAGAAAATAGACTTTTCCCTACACTCTAGGGATGAGAACCAACGGAAGGAGGTAACTCGCTGTAGGACCCAAAAGAACTATTAACACCGCTCACCCTCTACAACATGGAGGATACTGGGCATGTGGCATGGTGTGTCCTATCCTGCAAGTGGAGGTAAGCAGGACAGGGATCTGTGTGCTACACCAGCAATACGCTGTCTCACCCTGCTCTGCACATGCTTAGTTGCATTTTTAGGCATTTTTAGGCACTGCCAAGTTTGTAGAAGCCAAGCAGAATTGAACTCTCCTATCCTTTACAGCCAATAAAGCTGCTTATGTTTGATCTGCAGCTGCCATGGTGCTGCACATGTGATCATGAAGAAACAGGAGCAACGCAGGAGGCAATTTACAGCACACACTAATTTTAGTTGCATAATTATTAATGTGGAATGTATGTTCCTTGCTAAAGAACATTCTTTTTTATCAAGTTGTTATGGGTAAATCCTCTTTAATTGTGCATGTGTTTTGAGCCAAAGTATGTAAAATCTTTATGCATGACGTTCAGCATGCAACCTTTTTAATGGTGGGTGCTTGAAGTGACACAATGGATGACACCGTTGTGAAATCCAGTAAATGTAGAAAGCCACCAGCACTCCAAAAGGTTCCTTTCACTGCTTTATTATAAAAACATCATGTTGCTGATTTCATGCCACTGTTTCAGGGCCTTGTAGGGTCCCTTTCTCAAGACAACATTGTGATACTATGTTGTTTATCACTATGTTGCCTTAGGAAAAGGAACCTGTGAGGCCCTGAATTGTTGGATGAACACTGTCACATGATGTTTTCACAACGAAGTAGAGAAAAGTACATTTTGATAATGCTAATGCATAGTGAATATGTAGCGGGTATTTGAATTTAAGGGAAGCATCTGGGTGGTAGTGTAACCCATATGCACTGATTGCTAGGGAATCCGAGACCCTTTTTTATGGTTCTTGGAGGGCTCTGGTGGTGTGAGGTTCCCTGCGGCCTGCAGGTGGCATTGTCGCCCTGGCCGGAGTTGAACCCACACCGCAAGACTGCTTCCTTTTTGTCCTTTCCTGGCGCTGGTACAGCGGGGCGGGGAACCTGCTGTGACGCAAAAGGTGAGGGGATAAAAGGGGCGGACGCCCTGACCTTGGGGTTCAGAGTCGGAGGATGCAGCCGCACCCAGGCACCTTCAGCTTGGGTGCTGGCGTTCCGGAGTTCCGGGCCCAGGTGCCCTTGACCTGGCCGGAGCGAGAGATGGAGTCCATCTCAGGCACCTTTAGCCTGGGGTGAGGTACTATGGCGGATGCCTGGGGCTCAGTACCTTCGACTGAGTTCCGCGAGGGTGGAGGAATCCGAGGGGGCCCTATCTCCTTGGGTGCCCGTGTCTGAGGTCGAGGAGACTGGTGAGCGGAACTTCTCTGGAGAGTCCGGCGCAGCATTGCTGGTGACAGAGAGGCCTCCGGTGACTCCTTTGGATGGATATTCTTCCCCTGACAGGGGCTGTGCTAGTGAAGGTAATTCATGTCCTACCTCATATAGTCAGTGGCAGTGACTATTCGCCATTGGTGACACCACAGTGGTTAGCGATACTTTAAACGATTGTGCCTCGACCTACTCCCACTAATACTGAACTGTTGCAAAGCTCCCAACTTGACTGTGCTGTATGTTTATTCGCTGAGAAGAATAAAACTGTGTTGGACCTATTCAGTGTGTGGAACTCTGGTTACTAGGAGCAAAGGGGAGTGAATCCGAGGAAAGGATTTGACTCTGGGACACCTACACAAAGCCCGATCTTTCTGGCCTTCACCTCTTCACTATGGAGGACATGGGCCGTGGTGTATCTCATCCCTCCCCCCGGTACTGACACCCCTAGACAAAGACAGACAAGCTGAGAATGAGAAGGGGTGAGAGGGGTGAGGTCGCTACAAATATATCTCTCATCTACAATTGTAAATATTGGGCAGTCCTTTTCAAATTTGTATCAGTTGACTGTCCAGGATTGAAGGTCCAGGGGTTGCAAACACAAACAAAAAAGGTGAGTAGACTTTGCTAAGTGAAGGGCAGCCTAATTTGCAATATATGTTCCTCTAATTTTGCTGGTGCCTAGGTTCACACTGTAGCGATCTCAGACACCGCATGTGATTTGCACCGGCACCACAGGTGCCGATCACATGCAATGTCTGTGCAATGTGAGTTCAGCTATACAGTTGTATGGCTGAACTCGCATTTGATTTGCAGAAAAAAAGGTGCAGGGACTTTCTCTCCCCGGACTGGAATAGGATTGCATGGGTGTTCTCATAGTTTGATGTATTGTTGTGTTCAATATATGTTTTTTAACTCTTTCTATACTTGATTTGTTTGTGAATGATTCGTTGTTAATAAAATAATTTTTTTTACTATACTCTCGTCCATCTTGCCTACAAAGTCCGACCTAAAGCCTTTGACTCTTCATTTTTCTACAAACTTGATCCCACACAGATGCGGCTTTAGGAGCTTTTCTTTGCAAGTTACATTTTACATATTACACCTTGAATACATGTTAGGAAAGGTGAACGTATCCTTTAACATATAGGTAAAATCTATTAATTCATCTTACCATAAATCATCTGCTGCTGCTTAGAATCTCTTCATTCATAAATACTACTTCCTCCACTTCATTCATTGTGACAGCAAGAGGAAGGCTTAAATGTAAACATTATAGTGTTTATTTTTGTGATTGCTGTTATTGGTCGTCACACTAAGCACAAGGTACAGAGCTGCTCCTGTCAGCTCTATATACTGTGCCTGCGTTCTGAGCTGTCCAATGGCTTTCACTTCTTAGCCTGCACTAGAGAGATGACAGCTTTGGCTGCTACAGGAAATCCAGATATTTTATTTCAAAAATCGAAATAGCAACATTGAATGATAATCTACAGCAGCCACAAGGACATATTTTTCTGATTGAAGTTAATTAAAGATTTTATTTTCTGGCCATGGGCCAGGTGTCTCTGCCAAAAGGGGTCTCTGCTGAAGATATAGAGAAGATGGGGTCCTTCTCTGAGCTCCGACTCTAACAACTATATTTTAACCAGAAACACCATCACGCTGGCAAGTAGAATATGAAATGTGACAATGTATTATGGAAAATATACAAATGTTATAAGAGGTGTGATGGGGTGATTAGAATTAATGTAGTAAGGAAGCAAGCATCTCTAGCTTCTCCAGTGCTGTGGTTGCTGCACTATGCAATACGGTTATTATGCCTTAGAAAATAAAGGCTAGTGCACGTAGCAATAGATATACTGTTTATCTGTAGCGGGGTCTTCAAAGTTAGTGGGATACACCTGGGGGTAGAGAGACCCAGGTGTGTAATTATGTCAGGGTTCAGACCCCTTTTCTTATTCGTGGAGGATTGGGTGGTGTAATATTCTCTTTGACCAGTGGGTGTCAGTATACCTACTGGCTCGAGGTAGAATCACTACCAGAGGGCTACCCTTCTTTGTCCCTTCCTGGAGATGGTACGGCCGGGGCGGGGAACCCGCCGTGGTGTCGATGGGAGGATATAAAAAAAGGGGAGACGCCCTCGCCAGGGGAGCTGTCCGGAGGGAGGAGATCGTGTCTTCACGCACCCAGGCACCTTAGGCCTGGGTGCGGGCGGTTCAAGGTTCCGGCCTAGGCGCCCAAGGCCTGGCCGGAACGAAGATGGAGTCCATCCCGGGCACCTTCAGCCTGGGGTGAGGTACTATTAAGGAGGCCTGGGACCCGGTGACTCCGGCTGGGTCCCGCGAGGGTGGAGTTGCTCCAGGGCGCCCCTTGCGAGGGGACCCGCATCTGAGGTGAGGAGGCTGGGGAGGTCACCCGTCCGAAGACCCGGTGCAGTGTCAACCCGGTGACGGATGGGCCTTCGGTAACTCCCTCGGAGGACATCTTCCCCTGATATGGGCTACAGCGCAGCGGAGGAGCTTTCATCAAGATTCCTGCAACCCCTGGTCATAGCACAGGGAGTGTAGGGACTAGGAACCTGTACAGTGCCTCGACCTGCTTCCCCATCGTATCATGCCGTTGCATTTGACTGTATGTGGAGATACGCAATAAACCTGAGTTTGGAATTTGATGGGTGTATGGACTCTGTTGATGGGAACAAAGGGAGATTCCGGCACGGAAGGACTGACCCTCATAACCAGCGCACATTTGGCCCGAGGAAAAAGATTAATACTGGCCTTCACCTCACCCACAGCCATGGGGAGGACATGGGCCGTGGCGCACCTCACTCTGTCGCTCGACATACCCCTAGCTAAAGAGGTCGGGGTGAGGCCGCTACACGTGGGGGCTCGTGAGTCCGGGATGAAATGTGTGTTGACCCTGAGGTTTGGAACGGCTGTGTTTGGACTTTGCTGCCCGGAGGAGGTCCGAGCAGGTCGGCCATGTGATTGGCCAAAGTGCATCCCTGTGCTCGAAGTCGTGGAAATTTCCCTAAAAAACCGGGAGAGGCCCATGCAGAAAGAGCGGGAAGAGGGAGGAGTCCAGCCGTGTGACGAACTACATGTGGGGACTTTTGCTGCACTGCGCCACGAGGCACCCCATGACTGCGCAATTCGTGGGAGGAGACTGAAGGAAGCCCGCGAAAACGTGCAAGTCGTGGGAGGAGTCTGGCCACGTGTGGAGATACACGTGGAGACTTCGGCGCGAGGTCAGCGCGTGATGGAGCAGCAAGTGGTCGGAGTGAACTCAGGCTCCCCGTGGATGCCGGTACCTTATCCTTTCAAGATGACTGCATTTGCTGCACCCATTACAGACACGGGGATAAGGCTCAGGCCCCGAGGACAGTTGGCTCTGTATTCATGCAGAGACACGGAGGCCCTCGGTGTGATCTGTCCCGGATGCTCGGGACTGGTGGTCCAACTAAAGCCATTCGGGCGATGCGAAGCATGCAAGGAGTTTCTTTTTGAGGTTGAACCACACACGGAAAGGCCCCGGGCCCTACGCCTCAACTGCATCACAGGAACCGCCACTCCGGAGGGAGAGATCAAAGCCTTTGCGGAGTTTCCCGTGCGCGCTGACCAGGGCGAAGTGACTGCCCAACCAGAGACTGAGAGAGAAAAAATCCGAGGACACTGCTTCGGTCACTACAGACTCCCTGCTGCCACCCCGAAGAGGAAGATAGGCCTGGTGCAGGCATCCTATGGTCGTGGTCGAGCTTCACCCCGCCGCTTGCCTGGCCTGGATGGCGCCGGTAGAGAAGAGAGTCCCGGACATCCTAGTTCTTCAGAAGGTCCAGGTGAGCCAGGGGCTGGGACTGTGGTGTTGGTTGGAGGTGTCGGGGGTCCACAGTCGGTGGAGCCCGCAAGGGAGGGTAGCCTTCCGTCTACTAGAGACTACCTTCCCGCCGAGATGTATGACACCTCCGACTTAGAGTCATTGTCAGACTGTGGGGATGACGGAGAGATAGACGAACTGTTTCACCGGAAGGGCTGGGACAGACGCCCACTACCTGTGCTGAGTAAACCGCAGGATTTCCCCATGTTCATAGAAGACAGTACGCTCCGGGTGAAGGCCCCGGAGTTCTCGAGGAAATCTAGTCCTCCGACCAACTTCCCGCATTCAACTACATCACCCGCTCTGATGTTGGGGATGCAGCGTGCTTCGTTGCGGGCACCAAAGACAAAGAAACCCGAGATGGTGAAGGTACCTCGGCACCCGGAGGCCATCGTACAGCCAGGAGAAGGTGAGCGAGATGTGATGCCACCTCTAGCCAGGTTGCAGAGACTTTTCTCCCAGAGAGTCGCCCGTGAATATGGGTGGGAGTACCCCTACTTGCCTCGGGACTTATTGTATGAAGTCGAGGTCCTGCGACCAAGGTGGTATGATGAGTTTGTATGGGAAAAACTTAAAGTACCCCATGCCAGGCGATACCTGTCATGTTCGCCGCCTGTGTCTAAAAAGTTCAAGGACTGCAGAGCTGATTGGAGACTTGGGCGCCATATTCATGCCGATAAGGTGCTCATCTGCCGGAAAGAAGGAGAGGATGTCGAGTATTCGGTGGAAGTGTTTGACGGGCACTTGAAGCCCCTGTTTCTGCCGGATCCAAGGTTCTATTTATAGGAGAAGTGAGCTCCTATCTTGTTGCTGTTGAAACTTTCTGGAAGAGACATTCCCAGATGCCTAGAACTGTGCCCTACTTTTGTTTTGATTTGGGCTTTTCTTTTACTCACTGGAGATTTGGGAGCTGTTGTTTTTTTTTTTCTCCCTTTTCTTCATGTGCCAAAGGCAGAGACTTTTGGGGTAGAGTTAGAGTAGGAGAGCAGGAAGAATGAAGATCTCACCAAGTGTCATTACCGCAGCGCTGTCACCAGGTGGCAGTGTTGTGCAACGAATGTTTGAAAATGTTACACATGCATTACGTACTTATTGGAGTGAGTGGGTCTCTCGGCTGACGGACCCACTCATGCCAAGTTAACACAGAGTGTTAGGATGTGTTTTTTTTGTTTGTTTCCCTTCTGCAGGAGATTCGTCGGTCAAGACTACTGAGTATGGGGTGGTTCTTAGACAGTGACGGGAGGGATTGTATATGTGTACATGACAGATGTTTTATACAAAAGTTTTAATGTTCTAAGGTTTCCCTGTCTGTTGAGCAGGTCTTGGCACATACAGTATCCAAAATTTGAGGGATAGCCTCTGGGGCCCACTTCATGTCACCACTCCTTGGGAGACATGGGTGTGCACCTGACGCTGGGGACCAGCGTCAAATCACCAGGGGGAGTGTGTAGCGGGGTCTTCAAAGTTAGTGGGATACACCTGGGGGTAGAGAGACCCAGGTGTGTAATTATGTCAGGGTTCAGACCCCTTTTCTTATTCGTGGAGGATTGGGTGGTGTAATATTCTCTTTGACCAGTGGGTGTCAGTATACCTACTGGCTCGAGGTAGAATCACTACCAGAGGGCTACCCTTCTTTGTCCCTTCCTGGAGATGGTACGGCCGGGGCGGGGAACCTGCCGTGGTGTCGATGGGAGGATATAAAAAAAGGGGAGACGCCCTCGCCAGGGGAGCTGTCCGGAGGGAGGAGATCGTGTCTTCACGCACCCAGGCACCTTAGGCCTGGGTGCGGGCGGTTCAAGGTTCCGGCCTAGGCGCCCAAGGCCTGGCCGGAACGAAGATGGAGTCCATCCCGGGCACCTTCAGCCTGGGGTGAGGTACTATTAAGGAGGCCTGGGACCCGGTGACTCCGGCTGGGTCCCGCGAGGGTGGAGTTGCTCCAGGGCGCCCCTTGCGAGGGGACCCGCATCTGAGGTGAGGAGGCTGGGGAGGTCACCCGTCCGAAGACCCGGTGCAGTGTCAACCCGGTGACGGATGGGCCTTCGGTAACTCCCTCGGAGGACATCTTCCCCTGATATGGGCTACAGCGCAGCGGAGGAGCTTTCATCAAGATTCCTGCAACCCCTGGTCATAGCACAGGGAGTGTAGGGACTAGGAACCTGTACAGTGCCTCGACCTGCTTCCCCATCGTATCATGCCGTTGCATTTGACTGTATGTGGAGATACGCAATAAACCTGAGTTTGGAATTTGATGGGTGTATGGACTCTGTTGATGGGAACAAAGGGAGATTCCGGCACGGAAGGACTGACCCTCATAACCAGCGCACATTTGGCCCGAGGAAAAAGATTAATACTGGCCTTCACCTCACCCACAGCCATGGGGAGGACATGGGCCGTGGCGCACCTCACTCTGTCGCTCGACATACCCCTAGCTAAAGAGGTTGGGGTGAGGCCGCTACATATCTAAAGGAGCAACAGCAAATAAATAAAGCTCTACGGCATGAAAAACGAGGGTACTCAGTTCCACTATACTACAATACTGGTACAAGCATGTTGTCATTGTACACACGATCGGATTTCCATCGGACAAATCTGTGGAATTTTGTGCGAGGGGCGTTGGCCGTGAACTTGGTATGCATACAGATGGCAGAACTTTTTCAGCCAACATACACGAAACTACGTGTTTTTTCGGCTCTTTTGGTTCCTTTGGGCAACTTCTGCTAATGTTGTCTTATGGTTAGCATTGGTTCGGAGCATGCGTGTTTGTACTTTGGATTTTTTTCCATTGGATTTGTGTACACACGATCGGATAATTTGACAAGACACATTTGTTGTCGGAAAATTTGAAAGCATGCTATAAAACATTTGTTGTCGGAAATTCCGACAACAATTGTCCGATGGAGCATATAAACTTGTCGGATTTTCTGACAAAACCCTGCCATCACACATTTGTTGTCGGAAATTCCGATCGCGTGTACGAGGCTTTAGAGTTTAAAACCATGCCACCATCTGTAGTGCCCATTGTTGCTGTGGTTCAATGTACAAACATTGCAACATTTATGAACAATGGCTCTCCCATTCTGTTTAAAAAGCTATGATGGTTGCAAACATTTAGGGACTTTAATAACCAAATGCCGCTCAAACACTGTGATTAATATTTGGGTCAATGCAACCCTAAAAGCCTCAACCATTCAATGTGGAACAGTACACTGAGCTGTTTGGCTCAGTACACTTTCTAGGATCCAGTGGTTGGAGATCACTTGGAACAACACCAAGTTTGCTTGTCACTAAGAGAGAGAAAAGGAAAGGTTTGGACACAAGTATATCTATGCATCTGTTTTCATATTTTAGGCATATTTCACAGAATGGATTAAAGAGGAAGTAAACCCTCTGACAATTTTCCTGAAAAAAAAAACCCCTGCAAGAAAAAAAGGCATAATGAGCTAGTATGCTTTGCATACTAGCTTATTATGTGGCACTTACCTGAAATTAAAGCCCCCGAAGTCCTCCTCGTTCCCCTCCACCGCCGCCGCCGCCATGTCCCCTTTGAGCTTCTTCCTGGTATCGCTGCTCCAGCGCTGTGATTGGCCGGAGCGGCGATGACGTCACATGCATGCGCGCGGGGCCGGCATTCGCCCATTCAGAAAACCGGCATGTCCCATTCATTATACAGGGACGCTCAGTGCGCCTGCGCCGTTGTCTATGGCGCAGTGTTATCTGCAAATATCTCCTTAACCGTGTAGGTTTAGGAGATATTTCATGCACCTACAGGTAAGCCTTAATCTAGGCTAACCTGTAGGTGAAAGTTGTCAAAGTGGGTTTACAACCACTTTAAACCAGCATACTACTAGGGTTTTGCATTTCCTATTTATGTGTAGCCCTCTTTCACCTGTCATTTGTCAGCGGCTGGAAGGTGTAGAGAATTAGTCAATGGAATCGGTCATGTGCTTCATCAAGTACAGCATCGACATAAAGCAAAGGGGAATTCTATGAAGGTGAAATAAGGAGGACCTAAACTACATCTTTTCATATGTTCTCTAATCTCCATTTCAACAGATTTCATATTCTGTTATCATCTTTCTGTGTACACGCTACAGGATCTCCAGGGTATATGGATTCTGGCTTGCTCATGCAAGAGACACTGGAATCATGTTTAACAAAAGGCTCCTTTAATAAAAGCTTGACAACAGGAATAGAGATTGAGATCACAAACATAATATGAAGAACAAACTAGAAGATTCCATCAAAATGCAACAACAATGTAACTACAAGCAGGGTGACATATTGATGCCTGAACCTGTGCTGAGTAAAATCAGTAGACTGACTGTGCTGCCTCCATGACAGTCATTTGTATTTATGAAACATTGGCTGACACATATGCCTAAAGGGAGGCTGGCGGTTATCTGCATATTTGACCATCCCCAAGTGTCTATGATCAGTACAGTGAGGTACAAACTATTTGTTTCCAATTAGTCTGACAGGTATACTTTCCTTGACATACAGTATTAGCAACAGTCAAGGACACTCACTGCACAGTACTACTAATGGAAGCACAGCCTTCATATATATTGTGAATTTTTTCTGGCCCTATGCAAGTATGTAGTCGGGAATAATGATGGGGGTGGCAGGAATCACCACCCACAAAGAACATCCCCTCTTTAGCAGGTTTGTCTACGTTTTAGAACCTTGCGATACTTTACATATGGAAGTGGAAATCAAGTTCTATGAGGCTGGTTCCATTTGCACCACACAGAATAGCTAGGACACACTTTATTCCTGAGGAAAAAACCTATGCAGTAATTTCAGGCTCTGCATAAGGACCAATATTACCTCTGGCCAGTGGGATGCTGCATCCAACCATCGATAGGCATCCCCCTGGTACCATGCCACTAGTTTATCCCCCATGGTGCTAAGCAAACGCTCCTCCCTGCAAGTATAGGCAATACTGTTCCAGCAGCTTTATAAAAATAAATAAATACAATCCTGCATCACTTCTTTGCCCAATGCATTTACTAAACTTCTTAGTAAAATTCACATGTCCAAAAAAATATGGTAATGGCACAAAACATTCTTAGAAAATTTTCAACAAAAACATTTGATTTCATGGTACAGGCAATGCAAGAAGAGGAAGGTGGCAGTACGGTCCCAAAATCATAGCGACCAAGGTCACATTTTAGCTGTTTCTCGTTATGTCCCAACTTTGGGGACCTCAATGTGCAAAGCTTTCCACTATAGGGAAGAGCATGCTAACCCCAGAGCTGTGCCTACGAACTTCCCTTTTCCTATTCCACCACATTCAACCCCCATCTACCCAAACACGGGTCTACCCCACGTATAGGGGCACCTACACCATGTTACAAGTATACTATTAAAGACAACTGTAAGGTGCCTACTCTTGTCATCCCAACACCATCCGTTGCCTCAGCCCCACCCACAAAAAAATCTTAATCAAATACCTAAGAGACCCGACTGCCATAGTACTAAATACACCTTTCTATCCTCCTGTGTCTTTTCTCTGGCTTGGTAAGAGGCTTCTTGGACACAAAGCATTGAAGCGTGTTTGGTGGGAGGAGTGAGCATGTGTGCCTCATACCTGGAAGTTTTTCTTGGAGCTTCAGTTGTGCAGCGGGAAGGAGGAGGTATGTGGTAGAAACAAGAGAGCCATCTTATGTTTACAATAAAAAGAAAAAGTCCAAAAGGTGGAGATTTTTAAGCACCAAAAAAACAAATGTAGCGGTGCACTGGCACGAGTTCAGAAGATCCACACATCACCCTGTTGTCTGACCATCCATTCATCCATTTTTTGAGACACAATGAAAAAAAAGTCACTTGCTTTACCTTGCGGTATTTTTATTGCGAGATTAACTTAGGTAGAGTTAGAAAGGATATAATGACATGGTATGCCCATACATCTTGGCACATTGGTAGATTCAATTCTGAAGATAAGGCACATCAAGACCTACAGTCTATTGTGCTGCGTCACTGTAGACTATCGCTCCTTTACTGCTGCATTGACCCCTGCAGAATATCACTTTAATATTCCTACGGTAAACTGTTCCTGAATTTCCTGCTTCCCTGTGAAGAGTCACTCTGAATAACTCTTCAGCACATGGACAGTTACTCAAATGCTGGCACTGAGTCAGAAGTGTAGCCACACACCTCCCCCCGGACGACCCAGTAGCTTAACAGCATATGGCAACTGGTGGACTACTAGGCCCAGATAGTCCAATACTGCAGAAGCTGAGTTCCCCGGTCACAGCCATCCGCACTAAATTAATAGATTCCTCCGGTTCCATCACTTACTGTAGTGTACCCACTGACCTTGTCCATGGTCTCCGGTCCATGGAAGAAACGTGGTTCAACTGCACAGTCCAGCAGTAACAGTCCCAATACTCCTTTCTCTTTATCCTGAAATCCTCCTGTGCGGTGTTGAAGAACGGTCCTCCGCCGGGACCTTCTCCTCAGCACCTGGTAGGCCCCAGGCAGGGGGCCTCCACACAGAAACACTACTGCTCCATCTTCTTTCCTCTCACAACTCCCCCCCAGTGGCATGGTACCTCAGCTTATATAGGAGGCCCGCCCGCTGCCAATCCTAGTTGGGGATTGGTCAGAGCTCCTACACAAGCTGCCTGTCATTCAGAACCTCAAGTCCAACCACTTTTCCAGAACTTACTGACTGAAAACCAGGGGAGGCGTCTATATTTGCCTATACCTGAACCTGAGACACATAAAAAACATTTTAGCACCTACCAAAAGGTAGTGGGTGCTACAGAAACAAAAAAAAAACACAAAAATAAAACAAATTAATTTTATTGAACATTCCATAGAACATTGATAAAACCACAAGGCTATAGAGAGTAGGACAATAATATCTATGAAACCACCTATTGCCACACATGTCACAAAGAATGTTTATACATTCTTTACAAGCAATCAGACTTTGACCAATTGTTACATGTGAGTCCAAACTATTTCAAGATAATCTTCATTAGGGACAGATGGGTGGTAGGTTTGTAATATACATTTATCAAAAAACATTATAAATATTACATCAAACATATCGCACAGGAAGAGCTTAATATTGAATGGACATTCAGCAATAACTTAGGCCGGGTTCACACTGGTGCGACACGACACTTGTCCTACTTTGGATCCGACTTTGCCCTGCGACTTGAAGCCGACATATGTCCGACTTTCAATGAAGGGGGATCCGACTTGGATCCCCGCCAATACCAGGCACTGTGTTTGGTATGAATCTTGAGGGGGAACTCCACGCTAAATTTTAAATAAAAAACCGGCATGGGTTCCCCCTCCAAGAGCATACCAGGCCCTTCGGTCTGGTATGGATTTTAAGGGGAACCCCCTACGCCGAAAAACCAGCGTGGGGGTCCCCCCAAAATCCATACCAGACCTTTATCCGCGCACGCAGACCAGCCGGTCAGGAAAGGGGGTGGGGACGAGCGAGCACCCCCCCTCCTGAACCGTACCAAGCCGCATGCCCTCAACATGGGGGGGTGGGTGCTTTGGGGCTGGGGGGTGCCCTGCGGCCCCCCCACCCCATAGCACCTTGTCCCCATGTTGATGAGGACAAGGGCCTCTTCTCGACAACCCTGGCCGTTGGTTGTCGGGGTCTGCAGGTGGGGGGCTTATCAGAATCCGGGAGCCCCCTACATCGTACCCCTACCCATTCACCTGGGGGAAAAAATATCAAGAAAAAAACACACTAGACAGGTTTTTAAAGTAATTTATTAGGCAGCTCCGGGGGTCTTCTTCCGACTTCGGGGGTCTTTTTCCAACTTCGAGGGTCTCTTCCGACTCTCCGGCCTCTTCTCCCGCTCTCCAGTGCCTTCTCCGCGCTCTCTGGTTCTCCTCCCGCTCTTCGGTGCTTTCTGCCGGCTCTTTTGCTAGCGGTGGCCCGGTCTTCTTTCGATGTCTTCTTCCCTCTTCTCTTCTTGAGATGTTGACACAACGCTCTCTCCCGCTGTAATGCCGTGTGCGCGGTGCGCAATGATTTATATAGGCATAGGGCGTGGTCACCGGGTGATGTCACCCGGTGACCCAACCCCCTTATGACGTCGCAGTCCCATCATGCCCCATCGTGTCAACATCTCAAGAAGAGAAGATGGAAGAAGACGTTGAAGAAGACCGGGCCACTGCTAGCAAAAGAGCTGGCAGAAGATAGCGGAGGAGCCCGGCAGAAAGCACCGGGGGGTACCGTGGGTGCTTTGGGGCAGGACGCCACCCTGCCCCAAAGCACCCACCCCCCATGTTGAAGGCATGGTATGGTTCAGGAGGGGGGGTCGCTCGCTCGTCCCCACCCCCTTTCCTGACCGGCCGGGCTGCGTGCTCGGATAATGGTCTGGTATAGATTTTGGGGGGACCCCCACGTCGTTTTTCAGGGTAGGGGGTTTCCCTTAAAATCCATACCTTGGAGGGGGAACCCATGCCGGTTTTTTATTTAAAATTTGGCGTGGAGTTCCCCCTCAAGATCATCAGAGCACAAGTCGCATACCAAAGTCGGATCATGCAAGACGGCGTTCCGACTTTGATCCGACTTCAATGATAGTCAATGGGCTGAAGTAGGATCAAAGTCGGACCAAAGTAATACAGGGAGCATTTTCAAAGTCGGTCCTGTTAAGGCGGCTCCCATAGGGAAACATTGATTTTCACACGTCATGCGACATGAGCTCCCAATGTCGGAGCGTTTGTCGCACCAGTGTGAACCCGGCCTTAAGCCTCGTACACACGATCGGATTATCCGACGGGAATTGTGTGATGACAGGCTATTGTCAGAAAATCCGACCGTTTGTATGCTCCATCGGACAATTGTCAGGTTTTCCACAGACAAATGTGGGATAGCATGCTTTAAAATTGTTTGCCAACAATTGTGTGTTGTTGGATTTTCCGATCGTGTTTACACAAGTCCGTTGGACAAAACTCCAGAGTACAAACACGCAATGCTCACCATAACACAACATTAGCAGAAGTTGCCCAAAGGGTGGCGCTAAAGACCTGAAAAAACACGTTGTTTTGTGTTTGTTGGCCGACAATTCTTTGCCGTTTGTATGCAATACAAGTTCCTGGCCAACGCCCTTTGGACAAAAGTCCTGCGCTTTGTCTGCAGAAAATACGATCCTGTGTATGACGCTTTACATTGATAACTAACAAGATGGCCAGCCAAGAATAAAAATTATCGGTGACCCCCACAATGGACAGACAGAGGGAGCACAAGGATCTATAAATATTATAAAATGGTCAGGGTAAAAAAATAGATGTTAATATGATCCAATATAAAAATGCTGATTGTCTTACCCAAATATCAAAATAAAGGGGGCGGGGGGGGAGAGAGGACTGGAACTGTCCCTGGTATATCAGTTCATATATGAGCCAGATATCAGAGGCATTATATGACTCCATATGTATAACAGTTATAATATTTTACTGGGTCTGCGCTAAATACAAAAAATGCTTGAGGAAATAACTGATTTCTACATCCCAAATAAACCAAACTTCATCACCTTTCATAGTATGTTTCGCCACTGCTTTTCTTGGCACATCCCAGTAACAGCTGAGTACACTGATTAAACCTCATGTGGAAAGCACTTTCTTATAGCTAAACAACTGTGGCTGTCAATATAACAAATGTGAAGGTGTTGCCTATAGCAACCAATCAGCTTCCAGCTGTTATTTTCCTACATTGACTCTCCAGGTCTGTTTTGCAAACTTAAGACCAAAAAGCAGCACTATAAATAAATCAATAAATAAAACTTACTCATAAATAGCCCTTATGTGAAATTCATATAAAATTTATATAATACAAATATATTCAGCCACATAAACAATATCCTCTGTGCAAATCCTATAAAATGTGCCAAATGTGAACAAATGAAAATGACCAAACATGTGCAAAGTCCACTTTTCTAATGTGAACCAAAGGCAGAATAGCCCGTTCTTCAGTTCCTCCAAGAAATAAAAGAAAATCACCCCACTTCAACAACACTCAAAGGGTGATAAACTCACCTGGAAGCGTTGACCTCTTAAGCCGACCATAGATGGGACGATTTTCTTTCCTGCAACCACCTCCTGCGGAGCCATTGGGTTTGATTTACTAAAACTGGACAGTGCAAAATATGGTGCAATTGTCCAATCAGCTTCTAACTTCATCTTCAATTCAGCTTTGACAAACACAGGAGGGAAGCACGGCACAGTGTTTTCTGCACATATTTGTTTGGAAGAAGTATTGTACTATGTCACTATAAAAGGCACTAAAAGAAAACATTTTGGACATTGTATATATAAATTGTATAGCTTATATCTAATTTATTGATATACTGTATAGTAACTGTAATAATTAATACATTTATCGCTTGTCACATAATACATGTGTAGCGGGGTGTTCCCCTTTAATGCAGAGAGACAAGAAGTTCCAGGTGAGAGGTGAGTCGGGAGGAAGTAAAGAGACATTATGGAAGTGAAAGCAGAGGAGAGAGAGACTACATCTCCCAGTACATCTTGCAGCACCCAGGGTGCATTGCTCCAGAACAGAGACTGCTGGGGGAGACTTTATAAAGGGGAGGCGGAGTTTTGGTCGGTCTTTTTGGACACCCCTCTCCTAGCAAGATGATGTCTGTGCTGAACTGCTGTGTGCACAAGGCCTGAAGCCTGGGCCGTGTGCTCCTTTCCAAAGAGCCCTCTGCCAGCCTAGCAGAGCCTTAGAGACATCTAATCCTCCTTGCTGCAGTACACCAGAAGGATTGAAGACTTGGATGTCGGTGGATTCCTGTTCCTAGACGAATCGATGGAGGAAACGGACTTTGACTTGCCCGGGTGGTGAGAGCTGTTTAAAGACAGATACCTTTATCTTTACTATTCGTTGGGATTACAAAGTTGTTCTTCAAGTGCACCACCGAAAAGATTGCTAGCGAATATTGTTTCACTGAACTTCCATCTAGATCAGTCAGGCCTGACTGCATAGGTAGACATTGCTGGGTGTTAGTCTACCCATGAGGGGAAGTAGCTGTAAAAGGGCAGCGCTAGAGTTGCATAGCAATACTTTATTATTCTGATTACTCTGTTTATCTTTATTACTGTTTATTGCAGGGATCTGCAACTTGTTATACTGTTGTTTATTACTTGCCCATTAGCCTCAGTAAAATATCTGGGTAAAGTACATTTGGTGTCAGTTCCGCTTACTTTAATAGGAGTTTTAAAGTATATTCTGTGTATGTTTGTTATAGGACTGCGTCACCAACAGTTGCGGTCACGCGGTCCTATCCCTCTATCACCAGCTGTGCCACGGGAGGTTAGAGCCGATTGCCAGGGGTTGACAGCAGTGCACTACAGGGCCCAAATCAATATCAGCGGCTCTCTTAACTGGGGGTAGCGCTACACGTGGGGGCTCGAGTCCGGGATCCTTGTACGTTGCACGCTGCAATCAAGCCGGTCAGAAGTACCAGCATGGACCCGCTGGCAATGTCACAGTGGTGCGCAGCGATTGGCGCAGATCCAACCGCGGCGGTAGTCATTGTACTCCCGGGGGAAAGATGGAAGGAAGAGGAGATAAAACAGCTCGTATTGTTACTGTCTCCGAGCCACAAAGCATGGGTGATGGATTTTAGGCCAGATCCAGTGATCTCGTTTACATACGCACTGGTAGAATGGAAAAACGAAATCCCAGAGCATTTTAAAAGTCAGAGTATACAAGCCATAGATAATCAGATCTATCACTTGATACATACGCTGCCAGTGAAGGAAGAATGGTTTCAGACACCAAAGCCATCACTCCCACAATTATCTCCACCACTATCCCCTAAAGCAGAAAAGCTTAAGGAACTATTAAGCCCGGGATCACCGCTGGCCGCTATAGGGCCTGAATTGTTGAATGCTCTAGGAGACCTTGTAATTAAGTGCCAGAAAAGCAGTACGGTGCATGTGGAGGCCGGTTACCGGAAGCTTAGCACCTTCTCAGGGAAGCTCCCCGTCCCTGCGGGGGAGGAAGATTTTGACACTTGGGTGGAACAGGCATTGCAGGCAGTAGAAGCATGGGAGGTGCCTGAGGCACAGAAGAGACAGCGAGTCTTAGAAAGTCTGAAAGGTGCCGCGGCAGAAGCGGTGAAGAGCTTCCGGTTTGGAAATGAAAACTGTACAGTTCAAGATTGCCTGGCCATGCTGCAGGAAGAGTTTGGTCAGCTGGAGAAGGTGTCAGAGATGATTTATCAAATTGAACACACTCTCCAGCAGCCGAATGAGAAACTGTCAGAATATGTTAGAAGGCTGAACAGGCAGTTATGCAAGATTGTACTGAAGAAGGGAATGCTGCCCAAAGATGCAGATGAAGCACGCATGAAGCAGATCATGAGGGGAGCGCGGCGCTCAGACCCGGTCTGGCTGCACCTGAAAACCTCAGGAGGAGGAATGTCACTAACCTACTCTGATCTAATAAAAATTATTAGGGACGAAGAGGCGCTGGAGGAAGATCAGCAGGTGGCCAAGGCGAATGTCACACCTGTACCAGTGTTGGTCCATTCGGTCAAGAGCCCAGAAAGAGATGCGGAGGTTGACACTCTGAAATCGCAAATGGCCCAAGTGTTGGAGATGCTGACCTCTTTGATGGAGAAAGATCAGAGAAGACGAGAGAAACCAAGCCCAAGAAAGGAGTTGTTCCCGAACACCTCAGCACCGGCCTCCCTACAGGACCGAGAAGAGGTGATTTGCTATAACTGCGGAGGGAGTGGCCACTTTGCTAACGTATGCTCCAGCCCAAAGAAGAAGAGAACAGATAATTGCAAGCCGGCGGGAAACTCCAAAGGGGCCCCGGTGAAGGAGTCAACCGGGTGCCCATCATCTTCAGTGCGCTCCAAACTAAAAAAAAAGGCCAAGAATGGAGGAGACAAAACTCCTAGGAGGAGGTATAGTACACCCCCACCAAGATGTACCCCAGAGGGAGGGGGCAAGACCCCTCAGTGGAAGTACAGCACCCCAAAGAAGGAACATCCACCTAAAAGGAACAATAACATCCCTCAGCGGGTTTGTGCCCCCATTGAGAGGGAGAAAGTCAATGCATGCCAGGCTCAGGAAAAATTAAAGTCCAAAAGGAGCAGGGCAAGGGTCGAAAGCAAAAAAAAAGAGGTGACCCCAGTCCGGCCATACCCAAAGGAACTGGTGGGCCCATCTCCTACTGTGCCCATTCAAGTGGAAGGAGTCTATACTAAAGCTCTTTTGGACACCGGAGCACAGGTGACTTTACTATACCGGGACTTCTATGATAGGCACTTGAGTCATCTGCCTATCCAGAAGATAGAAGAGCTGGAGATATGGGGACTTGGAACCCAGAGTTTCCCTTATGATGGGTACCTGCCCATAAAGATGACTTTCGACCCATCCGTGGCTGGGAAGGCTGAAGTGTTTGACACCCTTGCAGTTGTGTGTCCCCGGCCGCCTGGAGCCAGCAAGATTTCCCTGATCATTGGGACAAACACGGATCTAGTCAGGAGACTCCTGACCCCTCTAGTGAAAGAGAGAAACCATTCAGCCACCAAAATCCATCCCATGCTAAAGACGGCCTACCAACGACTGGTCTTAGAGCAGAAGACCCCGGGAGAGGGGATAGGGAAGGTGTGGAGACTTGGCAGAGAAGGAGTAGTGCTACAGCCCGGAGAAGTAACCTGTCTTAGGGCCACTGTGAAGCTTTCGTGGGAACAACCTGGCCCCTTTGTCATGCTGGAATCAGACCCAAGGGAAGAGTCCTCAGGCCTGGAAGTGATACCAGAAGTGATTCCGTTCAAGGCCCTGAAGAAGGCCCATGGCAGAGTTCCGGTGAGTGTTAGGAACACTACGGGAGGACCCATGGAGATCCCTGCCAGAGTGTTGCTTGGTCAGGTGAGCCCTGCTGCCCCGGTCACTTGGTCCGAAGTCAAGGGGACGGGTGACAGAGGAGATGTTTGGGAGAAACTGTCCGTGGAAAACCCGAACCTACCCAGGGCTTGGAAAGAAAGAGCCAAGGCCCAGCTGACCAGGTGGGAGAAGATCTTTTCCGAAGATGAATTCGATGTGGGGTGTGCAAGAAGTGCCACCCATCGGATCCGCCTCCAAGAAGATAAGCCCTTCCGAGAGAGGGTCAGGCGGGTCCCCCTGGCAGATCTGGAGGATCTGAGGGAACAACTTGTAGAACTAAAGAAGACTGGTGTTATCCGTGAGTCTAGAAGTCCCTATGCCTCCCCAATCGTGGTGGTCAGAAAGAAGAATGGGTCGTTGAGGCTTTGTATCGATTACAGGACTCTCAACAGGAGAACCATCCCTGACCAATACACCACGCCAAGGATAGAAGATGCCCTACAAAGTTTGTCTGGAGCCAAATGGTTCAGTGTGATGGACCTCAAGAGTGGGTACTATCAAATCCCTATGCACCCAGAAGACAGGGAGAAGACAGCCTTCATAACCCCGGTGGGATTCTTCGAATTCAATAGGATGCCTCAGGGTCTGTCTGGAGCTCCTGCTACCTTTCAACGCCTTATGGAGAAGACTGTTGGAGACATGAATCTTATAGAAGTCCTTGTGTACTTGGACGATGTCATTGTCTTTGGAAGAACCTTGGAAGAACATGAAGCCAGGTTGGAGAAAGTATTGAGAAGACTCAGCGAAGAGGGACTTAAGCTTTCCCCCGAGAAGTGTCGGTTCTACCAGTCTTCTGTGAACTATCTGGGGCACATAGTGTCTGAAGAAGGGGTGGCCACAGATCCTGAGAAGTTGGAAGCAGTCACTTCCTGGCCACGACCCACCACAGTAACAGAGCTCAGATCCTTCCTGGGGTTCTGCTCCTATTATAGGAGGTTTGTGGAGGGGTTTGCTCGGATTGCCCGCCCGTTGAATGAATTGCTAAAGGCAGAAGGGGAAGAGGATGACTCAGGGCCCAGGAGGCCTGGTGAGTCAGTTCAAGATCAGTGGAACCCAAGGTGTGAAGAGGCCTTTCATGCTCTGAAGAGGAGCTTAACCACTGCCCCAGTCCTGGCCTACGCCGACCCTACCAGACCTTATGAATTACATGTGGATGCCAGCCATGAGGGTCTAGGTGGTGTACTCTACCAATAACATGAAGGACAACTGCGACCAGTGGCCTATGTGAGCAGGAGCCTGACCCCCTCAGAAAAGAATTACCCCACTCATAAGCTGGAATTCCTGGCCCTCAAATGGGCGGTAGTAGACAAGCTAAAAGACTACTTGTATGGGGCAGAGTTTACTGTGAAGACAGACAACAACCCCCTGACCTACCTCTTCACCACCGCGAAACTAGATGCCACCGGACACAGGTGGTTGGCCGCATTGTCTGGATTCAACTTCAGTCTGAAGTACAGACCAGGAGCCGGAAATAGGGATGCAGATGCCCTGTCCCGGAGGTCTCATGCCACGACAAATGACTGGGAAGATTGGACCCAAGTGGCACCGGACGGGGTGCGGGCCCTTTGTCAAGGGGCTGAATTCCAAGCCAGAGGAGGCTCCAGAGCAGAAGAAATAGGGGTTACCATGGTAGGAGTCCCCAAACACTATTGTGGGGTAACTCAACTGGAGGAAGACAACCTACCGAGACTGTCCAAGAAGGAGTTGAGGTGTGACCAATTGGAAGACCCCATGGGGAGATTGGTCCTCGAAGCCCTGGAGAATCAGGATCCCAACAAATTCCTACATCACCCCTCAAAGGAGGCTCGCCTGTTGAGGAAGGAATTGGACAGGCTACAGGTACATCAGGGAGTGGTCTACCGAAGGGGCCCCTCTGATGACTCAGAAGATAAGTGGCAGTTATTTCTTCCAGAGAAGCACCGAGAGACTGTACTAATTGCCCTGCATGACCATCATGGTCACCTAGGGGCAGAAAGGACCTTCCAGCTCGTCAGAAATCGGTTCTATTGGCCCTGCATGAGGGCAGAAGTAGAGGAGTATTGCCATTCCTGTGCACGATGCATTCAGAGAAAGACCCTACCCCATCAAGCTGCCCCAATGGGCCACTTACAGAGTCAAGGCCCAATGGATCTGGTATGCATTGACTTTCTCTGCCTCGAACCCGACCTGAGTGGATTGGGGAATGTTCTGGTAATAACCGACCATTTCACCCGCTATGCTCAAGCTTTCCCAACTAAAGACCAGAAGGCATCCACCGTGGCCAAGATACTTATGGAGAAGTATTTTGTCCATTACGGACTACCACAGAGACTCCACTCAGATCAAGGAAGGGACTTTGAGAGTCGGTTGATCCGAAGACTTTTGGATTCATTAGGAATAAAGAAGACCAGAACCACGCCTTACCACCCACAAGGAGATGCTCAGCCGGAGAGATTTAACCGGACCCTGCTCAACATGTTGGGAACCTTAGAAACAGAGAAGAAGCAACACTGGAGTCAGCACATATCAGCCCTAGTACATGCCTATAACTGTACCACAAGTGACGCCACTGGCTACTCCCCTTATCGACTTATGTTTGGGAGAGAAGCAAGGCTACCTGTGGACCTGGCCTTTGGCACTTCTATAGACAATACCTCAGCTACATCCCACAAGGGATACGTGGACAGACTTAGACGTAGCTTGCAGGTGGCCTATGAACAAGCCCAGGCGGCTTCGGATCAAAGGGGGGCCCGCAACAAGAGAAATTTTGATCTGAAGGTTCAAGTGCAAGATCTGCAGCCCGGGGACCGAGTACTGCTACGCAATCTGGGGGTCCCTGGAAAACACAAGCTTGCCGACAGGTGGAGATCTGAGCCCTATGTTGTCTGTAGGAAGTTGCCCGGTTTGCCTGTCTACAAACTAAAGCCAGAAGGAAAGGTGGGTCCACTGAAGATGTGGCATCGGAACCACCTGCTCCCACTTGCTGAGGCAGTCAGAATACCTCCCGTGAGAGACTCCCCTGAACCAGCCTCTATCCTGGATATTCCTAGGCCGAACACTCGGTCCCAGACCTCTCGAGCCAAAGATGGGGAGGCCTCCCAATTGAGTACAGAAGAAGGTGGAGAACTGGACTGGCTGTGGCCTCCCTCGACTCTGGGAACGTCCGCCATAGATCTCCCAAATG
The DNA here is from genome assembly GCA_029206835.1 of Rana muscosa. NCBI lineage: Eukaryota > Metazoa > Chordata > Amphibia > Anura > Ranidae > Rana > Rana muscosa. The sequence goes on from CM055125.1 coordinate 253,286,903, forward strand.
GAGGGGATACCCCAGATGCAACGCTGAATCCGGAGGCTACTGAATTCATACCCTTCAGTCCCTCAGCTGATTACTGGGAAGATGTTCCTGACACTTGCGCAGAGGAGGACTCTAGAGATTCCATACGTCAGTCGACTTCTGAATCAGAGGTTCCAGAACCAGCAATGTTACCTGAACTTACTCCTGAAGAAGAGCCTGTGGTGCCAGAGTCAGAAGCACCAAGAGAGCAGAGGGCTCGCAGAGTCATCAGGCCTCCCAAGAAACTAACTTACCCCCAAATGGGGACGAGCTCAGAGGACTCTGTTGTAACGGCTAGGAGAAGTGTTGAACAACCTGATCCTTCCACCGTCCATTTGGTGGAGGGCAACCCCAGCTCACTCTCTGGCACAGTTAGGCAGGCCACTCATGGTAGTGTGACCTGTGGGCAAGAGAGTTCCATCCCAAAGTTTTGGTGGGAATTCCCTATGCCAACATCATGCTCGACATTGTCCAAAATGGTAAACAGTATTTGTTGAAGTTTATCTTTGGGGACCAAAGAGTTCAAGTGGGGGGAGTGTGTAGCGGGGTGTTCCCCTTTAATGCAGAGAGACAAGAAGTTCCAGGTGAGAGGTGAGTCGGGAGGAAGTAAAGAGACATTATGGAAGTGAAAGCAGAGGAGAGAGAGACTACATCTCCCAGTACATCTTGCAGCACCCAGGGTGCATTGCTCCAGAACAGAGACTGCTGGGGGAGACTTTATAAAGGGGAGGCAGAGTTTTGGTCGGTCTTTTTGGACACCCCTCTCCTAGCAAGAGGATGTCTGTGCTGAACTGCTGTGTGCACAAGGCCTGAAGCCTGGGCCGTGTGCTCCTTTCCAAAGAGCCCTCTGCCAGCCTAGCAGAGCCTTAGAGACATCTAATCCTCCTTGCTGCAGTACACCAGAAGGATTGAAGACTTGGATGTCGGTGGATTCCTGTTCCTAGACGAATCGATGGAGGAAACGGACTTTGACTTGCCCGGGTGGTGAGAGCTGTTTAAAGACAGATACCTTTATCTTTACTATTCGTTGGGATTACAAAGTTGTTCTTCAAGTGCACCACCGAAAAGATTGCTAGCGAATATTGTTTCACTGAACTTCCATCTAGATCAGTCAGGCCTGACTGCATAGGTAGACATTGCTGGGTGTTAGTCTACCCATGAGGGGAAGTAGCTGTAAAAGGGCAGCGCTAGAGTTGCATAGCAATACTTTATTATTCTGATTACTCTGTTTATCTTTATTACTGTTTATTGCAGGGATCTGCAACTTGTTATACTGTTGTTTATTACTTGCCCATTAGCCTCAGTAAAATATCTGGGTAAAGTACATTTGGTGTCAGTTCCGCTTACTTTAATAGGAGTTTTAAAGTATATTCTGTGTATGTTTGTTATAGGACTGCGTCACCAACAGTTGCGGTCACGCGGTCCTATCCCTCTATCACCAGCTGTGCCACGGGAGGTTAGAGCCGATTGCCAGGGGTTGACAGCAGTGCACTACAGGGCCCAAATCAATATCAGCGGCTCTCTTAACTGGGGGTAGCGCTACACATACTTCACAACTTTTTGAGATGGGAACGAGGGAAACCTACTAGAAAAAGTATGTAGGCACAGGACACACACCCTGCCACGCCCCCTTAAAAGGATAATTATACACAAAAAAAAAATATTCCTTTAGCCTAGGTTCACATTTATGCTTTTTTGTGCATTTTGCAGAAACGCACTACAGTCCATTTAACATGGTTTCCTATGGTACACGTTCACATCTATGCATTTTGCGGGCCAGTGCATTTTTGGAAAGGGACTTTTTTTCCTGCGTTTTGTGTGTAATAGACTTCAATGGAATCGCAAGTGTTGTGTTTGTGATGCGATTTTTGATGTGTTTTGTGTTTTGCGATTTTTATTTTTCTGTTTGATAAGACTATTTACTGAGAAGTTTGAATACACCTGACCTTTTGTGTCTATTGTTATTGGACAGTTTACCCCGCCATGAATCCAAGGGTGGAGGGGAGTGTCTCTGAGTTGTATTTCTTTCTCGTACATCACGGGACACAGAGCGACATAGTCATTACTAATGGGTTATATAGATACCGTCAGGTGCTGGCACTGGCAACTTCCAAAACCGGAAGTACCCTCCCCTATATAAGCCCCTCCCATCCGGGAGCACCTCAGTTTTTTGCCAGTGTCTAAGGTGTTGGCCAAGAAGAAACATGTGTTTTTCACTGAGCTTGCGTACAGGTTCTTTTGGGCCTCAGTAAGCTATTCCGGATCCGACCAAAAAAGCTTCATAGCTAAACGGTCGGTACCCGGGCCTTGCAGGGAAGAGCAAGGTTTTGCCTGTAATGCTTCTCTTAGGAGAGCTGGACCCTGGGATCCAGAGCTCTGGTCATACCCACGACCAAGATGTTTTCTGTGCAGGGTGCTATACAGGTCCAGGGGAGTGGAATCCTTGGGAACCCGGTCCCTGAAGGTTTGATTACAATGCCTGCCGTGATAGGTGAAGTTTGGGCTTTTGTGGACCAAACAAAGTCCTGCGGCGGGGAACAGGTAAGTGGGGGCCCCCAGGAACTTGGTTCTATTGGGGGACCCCCAAGCCTAATTTGTCTTTCTGTCTGTTACCTAATGGTATTCCCGCAAAATTCTGTGCATGCCTGTAACTACTAAAAAAATGTAATAATTTTTTAATGGTGGTCAAGAAAAAAAAAAAAAAAATTTTTTATATATATATTTAATATATTAGACTGCGGTACCTGTGTTTGTCCACTAGAGGCCGCTGTGGAATGTTTTCTTGTCATGTGGACTAGTTTCTTCTCAGCAGAGCAAAGTCCAGGCAGATGGTGGGTTCTCTTATAGGAAACTGCTTCCTCTGCCATGTTGCAGTGCTCGTCCATCCCCCGGCCTGCGGCAAAGAGGGGCCCTGGCTCCTGTCCCTTGTTTCCATTTTTGAAATTAGCGCCGAAGGCGCACGTGGCCGCGCGCGTGCGCGTGCACGCGCCTCTATATATAGAGGTGAGCCGGGAAAGGGGGCGGAGCCTGGGGGATGACGCTCTGTGCGCGCCGCAGCGCTTCTGCGCATGTGCGGGCGTCCCAGCAGTTTAAAAAAACCACAATATTGTAGTAAGCTGGCTATGAAGTACAGAGACAGAGCTGGCAACATTTAAAGGCATACAGCAAGCGGTTGATACAGGCATCCCCTAGAAAGGCACATTAGTAGACACCAACTGTTTCTTATAGCAGCATTTATGCTAGACTATTTTCAGTAACTGGTGTATTTCGGCTGGAATACCTCAGCTTTGTGGCTTAGGAATATGCCGTCTAAAAACTCCGGGACTAGAAATTCCAGGAGGAATAGGGGGTCTCCATCGGGCTCTGAGGATCTTGGGCATGCTTTGGCTGCACCAGTCTCCCCTGAAGAATCAGAGGTTAGTGACCGTAGAGCACCCTCAGGAGTACCTGGTACTGTGGCTGTCCTCAGTTCACCTGCTCCTGTGTATGTAACAGAGGAGGTTTTTTCCTCAGCTCTGGAAGGGCTGGAAGAGAGATTGTCAGCATTGATCGCTGCTTCCCTGTCACAGGAGAAAAGCGCTCGATCTCCGTCTCCCCCCTCAGAGTGCCTGTTAACAGAGCAACAGTCCCATACAGAGGTCGACCTACCTGAGGGGGATCAGGATGAGGTCGATTCGGTTGCAGAGGAATCAACAGTGGAAGAGCCGTTCTCAGCATCACATGCTGAAAGGTTATGGGTTCAGTCCCTGACTAATATGGTCCGATCAGCATTTAAAATGCCACTTGCGGAGCCATCCTCCACTTCTGTCTCCTCGTTGGGGTCGCTAAAAGCTCCCCAGACTGTTTGTTCTTTTCCGATCCATCCTTTACTGGAGGGGCTCATTTACCAGGATTTGGAGCATCCTGACAAAATATTTACTCCCCCCAAGAGATTTCCGGTGGTCTATCCCATTGAGGATAAGTTCATCAGAAAATGGAGGGTCCCTACAGTGGACGCAGCCATCTCTTGTGTGAATAAATCACTGACATGTCCGGTGGAAAATGTCCAAATGTTCAAGGACCCAATAGATAAAAAATTGGAGTCCTTATTAAAATCTGCTTTTTCTACAGCAGGATTGGTGACACAACCAGCAGTGGCAGCTATTGGGGTCTGCCAAGCAGTGAAGGATCAGTTGAAACAGGTCTTAAGGGACTTGCCGGATCAGCAGGCTCTTGCCCTAGCTGATCTACCTAGAGCCTTATGCTTTGCGGTGGACGCTATAAAGGATTCAATCCATCAGGCCTCCCGCCTTACGCTGTCTGTAGTACATATGCGCAGGCTTCTATGGCTCAAGAACTGGTCTGCTGAAGCTCCCTGTAAAAAATTGCTGGTCAGCTTCCCATTTCATGGGGAGCGCTTATTCGGGGAAGACCTGGACAAGTATATCCAGAGAATTTCCAGCGGTAAAAGTACACTTTTGCCGGTTAAAAATAGAGTTAGAGGTCCCTCTTTTAAAAGGCCGGCCTCTCCAGTCCCTAGGACATCGGCTGTGAAACAGTTCCGACGGCCTCCTCGGTCAAATCCCGGAGGTAGAAATCAGGGACAGTTGCAGGGTAACAAAAAGCCCTGGAGCAGGAGAGGTACAAAACCTCCCCCAAAGTCAAATGCATGAAGGGTTGCCCCCACCCAATCGGGTGGGGGGAAGACTTCAGTTGTTCACAGAGACCTGGCGGGACACGATCCGAGACAGATGGGTGCTCTCCGCAGTAAATCTGGGATACAAATTGGAGTTAAAAAACTCCCCTTCTTCCCGCTTTATAAGGTCAAACGTGCCAAGGGATCCCCAGAAGAGAGGATCCCTCCTGTTGGCACTAGAACAATTATTGCTTCAAGCAGTAATTATAGAGGTTCCCCTGGAAGAGTGGGGGTTCGGGTTTTACTCAAACCTCTTTACAGTTCCGAAGCCAAACGGGGACGTGAGGCCCATACTAAATCTAAAAGGGCTAAACAAATTCCTGCATATCAGGACTTTCCGGATGGAGTCGATCCGATCGGTAGCCACTGCCCTACAAGGGGAGGAATGGTTAGCCTCGATCGACATCAAGGATGCTTATTTGCACATTCCCATCTTTCCAGCCCACCAAAAATTTCTACGCTTTGCGGTAGAAGGCCGCCATTTTCAGTTCAGAGCCTTACCCTTCGGTCTGGCCACAGCACCAAGAGTGTTCACAAAAATTTTGGCCCCATTATTGGCCAATCTAAGAACACGAGGTGTAACGATAATGGCATATCTAGACGACTTGTTGCTGATAGACCACTCAGTGGAAAAACTAGAAGTGGTTGTTCACGAGACAATCAAGTATCTGGAATATCACGGTTGGATTATCAACCGAGACAAGTCAGCCCTAAAACCAGTCAAAAGTCTGGAATACTTGGGGCTAAGGCTGGATTCAGACCAGAGAAAATTTTTCTTGCCTCAAGAAAAGGGGTCGTCTTTGAGAGATTTTGATCCACTTAGTGGGCTCAAAAAGACAGCCATCCATACGCCTGTGCATGAGGCTGCTGGGAAAAATGGTGGCATCATTCGAAGCAGTACCCTACGGTCAATTCCATTCAAGGAAATTGCAAAGGGCCATACTGTCAGCCTGGAACAAAAAAGTTCAGGCCCTGGACTTACCAATGTCCTTGTCCCCTTCCGTTCGCAAGAGCCTCCGCTGGTGGTTGGTTCCCCAGAATCTGGAAAGAGGGAAATCCTTCAGTCCGATTTCCTGGAAGGTGGTCACTACAGATGCCAGCCTTATAGGCTGGGGAGCAGTACTGGAGCAATGGTCTCTCCAGGGCAAGTGGTCAGAAGCAGAAAAGGCCCTGCCCATCAATCTCTTAGAGATACGAGCAGCCCGGTATGCCCTAGTAGCATGGACATCCAAACTCCAAGGGTCCCCTGTCAGAGTTCAATCAGACAATGCCACAGCAGTGGCATATATCAATCGTCAGGAGGGCACCAGGAGTCGTGCAGCCCAAAGGGAAGTAAATTACATCCTGAGATGGGCAGAAAGATATGTCCCAGCCATATCTGCGGTATTCATTCCAGGGGTGGAGAATTGGAAGGCGGACTTTCTAAGTTGCCAACAATTATGCCCAGGGGAATGGTCCCTTCATCCCGAGGTTTTCCGGACAATATGTCAGCGGTGGGGAACACCGGATGTAGATCTGCTAGCATCCAGATTCAACGCAAAAGTGGACAGGTTTGTCTCTTGGACAAGGGATCCCCTAGCTTGCGGCTCGGATGCCCTAGTGTTCCCTTGGGATCAGTTCAAGCTGATATATGCATTCCCACCGCCACAATTGTTACCTCGATTACTCCGCAGAATCAGGGTAGAAAAGAAACCAGTGATTCTGGTGGCTCCAGCGTGGCCCCGAAGAGTATGGTACGCGGAGATTGTAAAAATGTCTGCGGGGAGTCCTTGGACCCTCCCACATCGTCCGGACCTGCTTTCGCAGGGACCGATATACCACCCTTCCTTACCAGCCCTAGGTTTGACGGCCTGGCTATTGAAGCCCACATTCTAAAAAAGAGAGGGCTCTCTAATGCTGTGGTGTCTACCATGATCAATGCCAGGAAACCGGTATCCAGGCAGATCTACTATAGAATCTGGAAGGCGTACATCGCCTGGTGTGAGGCCAGGAAATGGCATCCACGTAAATACGTAATAGGTAGGATTCTGGACTTCCTACAATGGGCTGTAGATAGGAAGCTTGCCTTGAGTACTATCAAGGGTCAGATTTCGGCCTTGTCAATATTTTTTCAAAGGCCCTTGGCTTCGCATTCACTAGTCAAAGCCTTTATACAAGGAGTGATGCGTATTAGTCCTCCGGTTAATATTCCCATATGTCCATGGGATCTAAACTTGGTTTTGTCGGTTCTCCAGAAACAACCATTTGAACTAGGCTTGTGCAATTCGTTTCGTAACGAATCGAAATTCGTCCGAATTTAGCAACTTTCGGACATTCGGAAGCATTCGAATTTCCGAACAGAGCAATTACGAATAAAACCGAATCCGAAATAAATTATACTGCAAAATAGCGAATGCCCGAAGGTCTTCGGCATAATTCGTTATGAAAAAAGTTACGAATGTACGAATCCATTCGAAGCACAATAACACTCACTCTGCTCTCTGCTTCTCCCTCACCATGCTGAACTCCCTCTCAAAATGGTGTACAGGGGGCGGAGGCTATAGCCGCATGAAAAAACGAAAGTAAAATACGAGATTTCGAATCCATTCGAAGCACAATAACACTCACTCTGCTCTGCTCTCTGCTTCTCCCTCACTGTGCTGAACCCTCTCAAAATGGTGTACAGGGGCGGAGCCTATAGCCGCATGTAAAAAACGAAAGTAAAATACGAGATTTCGAATCGTTACAAATAACCGCTATGTATTTAGAAAAGTACAAATCCATTCGAAGCACATTAGGCATAATAGGCAGCGTCGTTGTGAGAGAGACACGGAAAATTACGAATCAACGAACCCAAAAAAAGTTACGAAAGTAGGAGTTGTGTCCAGAATCAACGAAAAACAACGTACTCTACCGAAAGTACGAATTATAAAGCAACAAAAAATTCAACGGAAAATGTCGCTTGCAAAAATACGAATGAGTCCGAACACGAAAAATCCCGTCTAGCAAAATTACGAATGATTACGAATCAACAGGACCGGAAAGAAACGAACCGAAACGGAACAAATTTTTCCGTTGTGCACAAGTCTAATTTGAACCACTACAGCATATTTCCTTGGTGCTTCTCACCAGGAAATTGATTTTTCTAGTAGCCATTTGTTCGGCTAAAAGAGTATCGGAATTA